>JABFEA020000021.1:21223564-21234112 GCA_019775915.2 Cyphomyrus plagiostoma | reverse complement strand
GATTGGTTGATTAGATAATTGCATTAATGAGAAATTGAACAGGTGTTCCTAATAATCCTTTAGGTGAGTGTACATAATGCAAAGACGTAAGTAAATGTGTTGTAGATACATTTTTACAGTTAGGATATCTAGAGAAACAGAATATTGTTGAATGTTAAGGAAATACAATGTTTAATAATGAATCTTGGAGTTAATGAATGAACGGTAAATTGGCAATTAGAGACAGATAAGACTGGACTGTCCCTCTTCAGCAGTGATAAACCGGGGTAGAGCAGCACATGTCCCAGCCACCGTCACTGGAAGTGCGAACGTAGCTAAACCTGTGACGTGGGCTTCATCAGAGAAATGAGGTCAGATCCAAAGTCAGAGCCCCCCCTTCCTCCTCTCCCCTCCCGTCTCATCCTGCTGCCTGGCTCTGATCTAACGGGGGAGGGGCGAGGATTGTGTCCCACATACAGAGGTGTGACCCACGGCTGTCGTGCTGGTGACGATCTCCTGAGTCTCATACTGTCATCAGTTCTGCTGTGAGAAATGAATCTGCTGAACGTAAAATTTTATAGCACGGAGGACACAAACAGCAGGTTAATGCAGAGCATATCCAATCCATCCATCCATCCATCCATCTATCCATCCATCCAAGACTGCCTGTCCGGTACAAGGCCATGACGCCTCAAGGAGAGGCTGGATACTTTCCCTGAAAGTCCATAAAATTACACAGGGGACACCTTGGGTGGGGGGGATACTGAGGATTCATATATTTCATATATTATAAACATGTAAATAGGGGTGTCTGCTGAAACCTCATGGTGGGTTCAGGAGGGTGTTGGTCTGCCACAGCAGGGGCCAGCAGCAAGGCAAACAGTGAATGGCTTCCGGTACCAGCCGACAGCCTCATCTAGAGAGTTCATAGCGCTGCCTGGTCCCCAGGGGGCTCCTACGAGCTGATGCCAAATGCTCATGTCACATCTATACTGTCTATACCGCTCCTTTTGTGCCCATGGACGAATAGGAAAATGGCTTTCTGTGGCGTCCCTTTGGAAAAACCAATCGAGATGCGTTTTACTAATCATTTGTCTTCTCATTTGTCTCTGTTGTTCCGTTCTTGTGGGACCCTGGGCCTGGCCGGCCCCCAGGGAGTTTGTGGGTGGGGCTCTGCATTTTTCTGCAGCGCGTGCCCATGCTTCACAGTCACACACGCTTGGTCGACAGTGCCCAGGCGGCAATCGGAGAAACGGAGCTGTGTCTGGGCACAAAAAGGCATTCAGGTTTAATCTCCATGCTGATGCCGCTGTACCTTGACATCGAGGGAACCTATTTCTTGGCAAGGACAGGGGTGCGTAACTAGTGACTGGCACGATCACCCGCAGAGGGCATTATAGGGTCACAGATCTGCTGGACTTGATGCTTCTGTCTATTGAACATAACACTGATCAGACGGGCCCATGATGCACCACAGCGGCATCAGTCCTTAGCATGTGCACCCTGGAAGCGAAGTTAGTGTGTCGCCATGACGACACTCATGATGTCACAATGGCGGAACAGTAACGTGGTACTTGGGACCCCTAGTATAAAAATAACACCCGATTACTTCTGCCTGATTCCCTCTGAGGAACTGAGGTTGTGGAGTTTAGAGTCTGAAGAGCATTTGGTTAGGGGCGTCCTATGAAATTCAGGGTGACACCTTCTGTGACAAGCATGAACGCAGGCTCCTGCAAAGATGCAGCCAGTCGCCTCGGGGGAGTTTATGTTCAACTGAGTGAAAATAATGCTTGACTTGACATTAGTTTAGGACATCAGTAGATTTTACAGTTCAATATTGATTTCTGAAAAGGCATTGACTGTAATGAGCATGTCTGTGGTAGCTTATGATGGGGAGAACACCACAAGCTCCTAGCTCGACCTGGCTTTGCTGTCTTCAGGTTAATTTATCTTCTGACTTTATTGTTTGGAACACCCATAAAGGTTTCATTCGCCAGTGTAACGTAAATCACAGCTGTGCTCTGGTTTAGCTTAAGAAATGTAAAGTGGCTGAAGTTAACTCTACAATCATTAGTGTTATCGTCATTTTTGTTTAGTTCCCATTTGTTTAGATACGATACCTGAGGGAACATCTGCAGTGGCCTTTTCTATTAATAGCACCCTGTAATTGCTACAAAGGGCCATATTGTATGACCTTGCAGCTTTACAGCTGAGTGTGAATCTCACCTCATTATTTAAAACTGGCCGGCTACTGAACTGGATATATGCACGACCTTAATAAATCGCAGCGTGCACCATGTCCTCCGTCCATGTAATGAATTACCTCACGAGGATACAAACTGATAATTACACTGTTAAAAGCTAAATAAATTAGGCTGCATAAAGGCGGAAGTTGCGGGGTAAACAGTTGTAGAGAGAAACGCTGCAGCCATCGGCGTGGATTTGGGAAAGCAGAAGGTGCCTTTTGGGGACCTTGGTGACCTTAGGTCAGGTTGTGGCGCGACAGTAACATCAGCCATTGGATCGGGGGCAGGTGGAGGTCAGCGAACTATTAAAAGGGACAGCTAAGGTTAAAGAAAGCACATTTTATCTAAAAGCAGGGGAATATGCCCCAGATGGCTGCTGATAGCATGGTAGCTATCTGTTGGTGCGTTTATCGTTTAAGCAAAGCCTCTGAGGGTTGTGTAATTATATAGGCCTGCCAGATGTTCTGGCCCCTAAAACAGGTCTTTAAATTACTACAGGGGTGTTTCTGTCAAAACATTACGTGAATAAATAGAAAGCAGTTTGCTGCAGGCAGGTGTAAGATTTGCTTCTGTGAGCAGATTCACTGGAATGGGACAGTGAAAAGGGCAATACAAATACAGGGTGGGGGGGGGCACAAGGGCACTGGCCCCAGCTGAATATTGATTGGCCCCTGGAGTCCCCCCTCCCCTGTCATTCACCGACTCAAAACATATCATTGGCTAATGATAAGGTTGGCCCTTTTGTATGAACTATGGTGCCAATTAAGCCGACTACCTTAAAAAAAATCCCAGAATCACCCGGTGGGACTTTTGTGGGACAGCAATGGGCAGAAAAGGACAGCGGTTTGTGCCTGAGGGAATGGGGACGGCAGGCTGACATGTGGGTTGGCTAAGGGCCACAGGCGAGGAAAGGCTTCATTGCCTGAGGTTACCCCAGCGCAGGATTCCCACACAGCGAGGACACAATGGACAATGCCGCGGTTTGGGTGAGAACGGGGACTTTTATAAGCCAGAAACTCACACATTCTACAGCAAATGATGGCCTTTTTTCCGCAGCATATATGCTTGAATAATACCCTGAAACGGGCGCGACTCGCACCGTGATGAATGTTTCTCTTGCTCGCCTGTTATTAATCCACGCTGCAGACAACATGGATGCTTTATGTTTTGCCTTTAAGTGTGCTCGAAATTGAACTGAACAAATTAAGTTCTACAAGGCCTTTAATCTCCTGCCTTAATTTACGACGTTAACTTGCTCAAGAAACAGTTCCGCTGGTATTTGTGTGGGCAAGGCTGGTTCACGATGTGGACAAATGTGTCTCTGATACCGCAATCGGGAAGATCTTTATTGGCCAAGCATGATAAACATGCCAGGAATCGGTCTTGGTGCCTGTGATCCAGCATAACATATAACATGCAAGAAAATTCAAGACTAAAATGTACACATGACATTTTACACATATTTTTAACAGTAAACCGATTACTATACTATAGTGTTTTCCGCCTGTATTTCTCAAATTGTCTCTCCTGGTAAAAAAGTGTGCAATTACTATTTATTTATTTTATTGCCACGTCAATGGCACAACCATATTGCACTATGCACTCTACATTGTTAGGTTATGGGTTAGTCTTGTGTTAATTTATGCAGCACTGTGGTCCAACAGAAAAGTACTTTCATTTTAACTGTGTACTGTATTAACTGTGAATTTCTAAAAATGGTCTACTTGACTACTGAAAGGCAAAAGCAGCATAGGATGGAATAAAGTGTGAAATGAATGAATAATGAATATATGTACATTGGTGATTCCAGGAAGAGATATAAAGTTGCGGCTAATTTATCATCACAGGTGATGTTTCATAAATGTACGGACAGACAAAAGTACAGCATTACGACAGCGCTGCTGCAAGTTAATAAGGACAGAACGTGTGCGTTAATTTCTCACGCTTGTGTCGTGACTGAGGGAAGGAGCGGAGTGGATATCTCCTTCCTGGGGCCGGTCGGCGATGGCTTCGCGTTGGCTGTGGAGAAGCGGCGGTGTTTGTCAGGAAGATTAGGCTCATGTGCATCTGTAGCGATTTGTCCGCGCGTTAATGGAAATGCTTATTAAACATCACCTTAAGTTAAGGCGATTCTCTTTGCCCTTGTTGAGGCAGGAAATGTGCTGCAGAAGATTAAATCCGGAATTGCACTTTTGACATTGAAATGCTAATGCTTCTTGCCCCGCAGCGGACTGAACCAATGGATGGAATAAGAACAAAAAAAAGCTAACCCTTCCACAATGATCTCTCCCTGCCTCCGCACCGCAAATAAACATGTAAATGGAGTTTGGAGGTACAGAGTGAACCATCTAGGTGCTCGGCTGGGGTTTATGGGCAGCCTTCTGTTGACACCATGGAATGTTCCGGCGTGTCGAGCCTGCAGAATGTTTGGTGGGGGCTGCTGATACCAGGTCTGGCACTCGGGATTGATATCTCCTTAGCGGGGCTCTCCTTTGGCAGGATGCATGCATGCAGTGGAAATGTTTATCACCACTCAAATCATGCGCTTGCACGGGCCCCCCTGTTGGCCACAAACAGTCACTACACTAAATATTTAACAAACGCGTTCCTTATTTAGCAGCTGCTGAAGCAGCATGTTCTGCTAACCAGCTGGCTAGCTACATTCTAAATGTACATGCCAGCTAACATTAGCGTTATACGCTCCAATGAAGCGCTGGTATCCCAACAGCGTCATGGAAAGAAAAAACATCAAAGCCAGGAAGTCTCTAACAGGATATTTGCTATAAACTGACCAGCTTTTTTACCACTAAAAATGAAACGCCAGTTGAAGATGCAGGGGATTAAAGGGGCCATAATTCATACAAGTGGATCAAACTAATCATTGGCCATCTGAATTGGTGAGTGACAGGGGAGGGGGCATTCAGGGGCCAATCAGCTTTCAGCTGGGGCCAGGGGCCCATGTGGCTCCGCCCCTGCATGCGCCTCTACAGGTGTGACAGGTATACAGACAGGTGGGTCATGCCGGCTATCACCGATAACCATGTGACTCCCAGCCTGCTGGTACCGCTTGTTTCATGGTCATGCACCCGAAATAGGCACTATAAGACAGCTCTCATTTCCGGGAGAAAAAGAATTTATCATCCTTTAATAAACTTTCATTTTTTTTTCCTTTGTCATGCTGAATATGTACATAAATTATTGGATGTATACGGGCAATTTGGTATCTCCGAAAGGGCCGTGGGAATTTAATTATATAAAAGATTCAAGGTCAGAGATTGTTTTCCTCGTTTACCTTTCCTGCTCGCAGCGGCGGGGGGCAGAGGTCTGCGGCTCTGGCTCTCACACTCAAATAACATTAAAAATGTGGTATTTGTAGGAATAATCATAAAATCATATGTCTTCTGTCGGACAGAAGAAATTGCTTCGCCAGTATCAGATAATACGTCTTGAGACAATATGTCATTAAATCCAGCAGTGTTCTTTCCAGAAAGAAGCCTGTTTAAACTGAATCAGTTCAATTTCGTTCGAAGCCTATTAAAAAGGCATTAGCTTTAGTGTTGTGGGCTTTCAACAGGCCAATGTGGTGTATGTCAGGAATGAATTTCAAATTATTTTTTATATTCTTGTCTATATCTTTGTAAATATGATTTATTAGCTTGGGGCTCCTCAGTTCCATAGTGTGAAGGTGCCTTTTGTACCCATATCCAGACATACAAGGACTAGTGTTGAAATGTGCTCACAATCGATTACACACTGACAATTACACTTGCTTGGTAAAACTATTTCTCTGGAAATGTATCATTATTATATTTTGCAGTTTAACTTAAATTCTGCTTGATCTGTTCCATAAATTTCTAAATCTAAAGGCTCTCGTTAAGCCTCACTGCCTGACGATCTTATTAACCTGATCTCCCACTGTAATGCCAACATGTATAATTCAACAGCGAGTGCCATCTTGGTAAATATTGTAAAACCTATATTTCCCATGGCAAATGGAATATTTAACTGGTAAATTGATTTTTGGTGATTTCTCATAAGCAGCATAAAAATGTACCACTTCGGTTAAGTGTTTTTTTTGCAAAACTATGAAGAAAAATGACTGCAGTTATGTGGTTGTGTGACTCTGGGAGCCTCCTGCTTAATGGAACAAAGTCAATGGAGATGCCAACTGAGTATGACAGGAATGTGTCCTTGTTATTTTGAAGAGACGTCCCATTACTTTGCTGCCTGTTGTCATGGCAAACTGAGTATTTTTTTGGAAAAATATCTTCAAGAAGATAAGGAAGGAGGCCAAGCTGGGACTGAGTGAGTGAATGGAGTGACATTAAACGTTAAAGTAATGTATCATCTTCTTCTCCTTGTGGCAGAGGGTAGCTCTCCTGAAATGGCCGTCTGTGCAGCCTGCTATCTGGACTGACATCGATCGTCTCCACGGTGTGAGCTTTTAGCGTTACTCTGTACCTCTGGTCTTCCAAAGGCCCTGAGACACTGTTGGGTTAATGGGGGGCGGTTTGGCTAAATATTTCCTAAGGAACCATTTCAATCAGCACCTTAAAAGTTGTGCCTGGGGCCTTTGATCTTTCACAAGGCCGCGTGCTGATCTTTTGTTGTCCTTGAATCGGGCGCAATGTGACATTCAGGATCACTTTAAGCCGGCCGGACTGTCCTTGGGGACGATGGTGCCAGTCTTGGGCGATGGTGACTTTTATTTAAGCCACTCTGGATAATTGCTGTCATCACCATGCTGCTGGAAACATAAAGAGAACTCAGAAGATGAGTATCCTACTTTTTTTTTCCCCCTGCAGGAGTTGAGATGGGATTTCTTCCCTTTGACTACAGCATAAAGAATTAAAGTTGTGCACATGGTATTTTCCCACCTCCTAATTTCCCACTGGGCTCAGCTGTCTGCACTGTTGCCGGGAAGAAAGCGTGTCTTTTCTTTCTGACATCCTATCAGACCAGTTGTGTTTATTTACACACAAGAGATGACACTGTTTAGAAGAGGGCCCCGGCCTGTGATTCTTTCCTTGGGCAACCTGCGGGCCCTTCATAGGGCTGCCTGTGCCTGAAAAAAACTTTGCCGTGAGAAGTTTACTTTGCACGTCTAAAACTCGAACTGAGTCCGTCGTTTGACATGAATCATCAGCACTTCTTTAGAAATGCTCTGATTTGCCTTCCGAATGACCTTGCTGATTTGGGTCTCCGTTAGGACCCCATTGAGACATCCGGAGGCGCAGTTTGCCGAAATGACTCTGTGTTATGCGCTTTCTTTAATGAGTAATAATTTCCCATGCAACAGATGGACATGAATACTAAAGCAGCACTGAGACTGATTCATTAGAATTTTAGCAGAAAATTATTTTGCCTTTTAAAATAAATTTGCTATAAATGGGGAATTGAGAGAGAAAGGAGAGCAACATGATCTTTCACACCTGACAGCTGGAGATGTGCAGGCAAACCCCTTCATCTCTTAGGTAGTGGCATAACGGCAGCAAATGGACATTTATGCGGGTATGTGTCACCGGGCCGTTAGCACGATTGCTCGTTA
Source organism: Cyphomyrus plagiostoma (assembly GCA_019775915.2). Taxonomy (NCBI): domain Eukaryota; kingdom Metazoa; phylum Chordata; class Actinopteri; order Osteoglossiformes; family Mormyridae; genus Cyphomyrus; species Cyphomyrus plagiostoma. The sequence continues at coordinate 21,226,339 of JABFEA020000021.1, read as the reverse complement.
GCGAGGCTAATGTCGCTTTTCCCTGTGAGGTCAGGAGGACACGCAAGGGCTTTGAAGGTGCCCTGTACTTATTTAATCCTCCACTGTATATTTGTAATAGTCTTATTTATTGACATTACCGCCAGTATTTATGTAGTAATTGATTAGTTAAATAAGTTGATTAATCGAATTAAAGCATAATGCCACTAGAGTAGTCACAGGAAGTAAAACTTTATAGGCCAGTTGTACAAGTACTAGAAAAGGTACATTGGGAGGTGTTATTTTTCACATATCCCATCATCCTCTCCTTTTGTGAGGGTCACCTGTTCATTCAGCACTCCTGGAACACTTTTAGGGGGTCAGACACTTTACCCAAGTGACCAACAACGATAAGGCTACTCTGCCGAGTATGGGATTCGAACCAGCCTACATCCAATCACAGGCACAGAGGCCTTACCTATTGAGCTGCACACCGCAACCATTCCCCAGTCTTTGGGTTGTTTGTTTGAGACCCTCTCGTGAGGATGAGTGAGCTAGCGAAGCTGTCATTGACCAGCACTGCCAGTATTCCAGTGTCAGAATTTCATCAGTCACAATACTCATTGAATACGCATTGAAATGTGTTATTGCTGAGCTCCAAGACTGGAAACAGAAGACATAAGGATAAAGAAATAAGACAGACATTAAACAAGAAACATTAAGCACAAATCCTAAATATCCGTGGTGTGCAATTCACGGTACCCAGAGGAGCAGCCAGAGGTAACCATTCATTATGGGCTTATGGGCCGTTTATCGTGTATTTGCTGAACATTTCTGACCTTCCAATGGCTGTGTGTTTCTGCTTAGGGCAATGTGGAATATTACGAATACACTGATGCTGGTATATTTCATTTATACATAAATATTTGAATTTGCTTATACCTTAAAAAGGGAAGATATTTTTAGTTTAAATCCATAGGATTAAAACCTTCTACCATGTAAACTGTGTAAGATCGTCCCGCTGTGCAGGCCACATGAAATCTCCCTCAGCTAACATCATTTGCTGCTTGTCAAATTGGATGTGGAGAGATGCACAGGAATGCACGGCGCAGTGTAGATCTCATGTTGCTTTCTCCGGAAAGCTGCGGATGAAACGCAGAGTGAACAAACCCACGCTGAGGTGTTACATTCTCCTGCAGCAGGAGGCGCCAACTCCCGGCGGCAGCCAGATAAACAGCAGGTGCCGATTAACGACTCGCTGCCATTTAAACATGTCCGTATGGCAGGAAAACCAAGCTTTAATGACTTCCTATATTTAGCGAATGCATTTTAATTCAAGGTGTAAAGACGGGCCTGTTTTAGGAGACGTATGGAGAAGCACACAGGAATCGAACCTACAGCCCTGGAGGCGAGATGCCTCTATGCTGCCCCCTGGTGCCCAAATAGAACACCTGCACAAGAGGGAATGAGTTTAAGTCAGTCAATTCAGTTATATTTGTTTCCACAGTTTCTGCATTTGTTGTTGTCCATCTACATAGTCAGTGCTCGCAGAGCTGCCTCATCCTGGTAGTGGACCGGATGAGATCCTATCATTCCCCAGGGTGCGAGTGTTCAGCAGACTGGTCTCTGCATTGATGGGTCGCGACCTGATGCCACACCGCCTATATATATCCATGATGGCTGCACTGGCTCACCTATTAGCGCTGGCGCTCGCTTCCCAACAGTGGCCCAGTTAGTTTGGCTCCAGCGTGGCAGCTAAGTGTGAAAGGTAATTGTGACGCTTATTAGAAGTGCCACACAGCGGGGACACACTTCCGTCACCCCGTCAGCTGGGATGAAGGCCGGGTCTCCGTGACACAGTATCGCGTAAATAGTCAAGGCCCAGTAGTCAGCCATTACTTGGCCTTGGGAATCAGCCGCAGATCCCAGCGCTGGCCGGTCTGGGTTCGGCACGTGCCGCTTCATGCCCTCGGCTTCTGCGTACAGCAGCCTCATCAGACATGCAGATACTCCAAGTCCAAACAGTCCAAACTTCATAAATTCCTTTATTGCACATTCTGCTTCCAAATTCTTTCTCCACTAACTAGGAGGTCACCTGTACTTTTTAAATCTTAATGTCCGTATTTTTAAATGTCATGTTTATATGTCTCATATTTAGTCTCTTTTTAATTTGCATACTATGACCAATGACAACGGTATTTCAACTCGTTTTATGGTTCCATGCATCATATATCTCAAACTGACAATAAAAGATAGTTTCACTTTGGCTTTTGACTTTGATTATTCAGCGTGAGGGATCTGAAGGCTGGAAGGAACTTAAGGATGTTCACCCAGGATCTGCTATCCCCCAGCAGCAGAATGGTCTCCAGCTGACCCCCACCACTCTAAGTCATATCTTCCCTAATTAAGTGTGTGTGTGTGTGTATCGCTGTTGGGGGGGTTGGGGGCTCTGTAGCATCCATGGCCCTTGGTGTGAATCTCATTTTAGTGCTTCTCTCTCTACCTGTCACTCTCTTTCTGTCAGCCTGTCTGTCTTTCTCTGTCCATCTGTCTCTCTCTCTGTCTGCCTGTCTTTCTGTCTGTATGTTTCGGTCTATCTGTCTGTCTGTCTGCCTATCAATCTGAGTATCTATAATTAATAATCATGAGCAGCAAGTTGCTGCAGGATTTACCTCTCAGCCTCGCTTGAACACTGCACTCTGGGCCCCCCACTCGGCTCTCGTGTAGCCCCCCAGTGCGAGTGTAGCCCCCCAGTGCGAGTGTAGCCCCCCAGTGCGAGTGCAGCCCCCAGTGCGAGTGGCCCGACACCCTCAAAGA
>JABFEA020000021.1:21192354-21205443 GCA_019775915.2 Cyphomyrus plagiostoma | reverse complement strand
ATGGTGAGGATGGTACCTTCTGAGGAGGTGAGGTCAGAGTGTGATGGTGAGGATGGTACCTTCTGAGGAGGTGAGGTTAGAGTGTGATGGTGAGGATGGTACCTTCTGAGGAGGTGAGGTCAGAGTGTGATGGTGAGGATGGTACCTTCTGAGGAGGTGAGGTCAGAGTGTGATGGTGAGGATGGTACCTTCTGAGGAGGTGAGGTCAGAGTGTGATGGTGAGGATGGTACTTCTTGAAGGTCCTTATATTCATTTAAACCCACTGCTGACCCAGCTACAAATTAGTCATTTTATTGGGTAGATTGTTTTTGAAGAAGTATGACATTGGGAATATTTCTAATTTATGTACCCTTCTCAATGATATAATGGGCAGCAAAGGCCCACCATGGAGGGACATTAAGTGACTTTTTAGGCACAAGTCCATGGTTGTAAACCTCTATGCCCTAAATGCCACATTTTCTTCCTGTTTTGTTTTCTGTTTATTTACTCATTCCAGCTGCTGATTTGTGCAGAAATATTTATGAGCTGGCTGTGAGAATCAGCCGTAATCTTGTGGCAATTATGATGATTTACAGTGATAGAGACAATGATGATTTAGTGACATTTATAATTCCCCAGACGTGTTTTACCAATTAGCCAAATGCTTTAAGAGAAATCAATCACTGGCAGAAGTGTTTTAAACAACACGACAGGCCAAACGTAGCAAGTTAGCTGCTATCAAATAAAACAGAGGATTATCCATCTCTTAAAGAATGTTTTATTCTTTGGCTAGGAAGTCTTATTTTTGTGGATGATGCAAGCTTGTTGAAACTTTAAAACAGTTTGTATTTTTCCATTTGGTAAGGTTTGCAGTTGGTTTGGATAAATATTAGAAATAATCTTTAATTATTTCACCTCAAATGCTGTGTAGATTAAATATAGACTACTTTCAAAGTAAGGTTAGCAATAAAAACTTCTTGCATCTCTTCATCAGTTGTATGCCATTCATTATTACTGTTATCAGATTTATTTTCCATCCATCCATCGATCCATCTTCAATGTCAGAAAAAGGGTACAGTCCTGTTACAATTTTGTTTAATGTACCCCCAGTGGTAGAAAATTCAGTCCATTAAATTAGACTAAAAGAAACTTTTACCTATAGCTAAGGATACAATTAGCAGACTCTTGAAGATATAGCCCCAGTGAAAAGTAATTAGTATTCTGAGAGAATTCTGACAGTGCTCCAACCTCCTAGTCTGGGTCATGGGGGGCGGGGGCACAGGGTAGAAGGCAGGGGTATACCCAGGGTGTGAAACCACACTCTATGTCCAGGTCAGGACCAGTTAACATCAGGTCTCAGGTCTTAACAGGAGCCTTGGCCTCACCACTGTATCTCCTCTACACCAGCATATTGGCACCCTTCTGTTCCAGTACTTCACTGAGCAGGTTGTAGCTCAGGTCATGCTGGATTCCAGCATCTTATAGTGCTCTCCAGTGCTGTTCGATATTTCCTGGTGCTTCTTTACGCTTCCTAGTACTTCCTGGTATTTCCTGGTGTTTCCCTGGGCTTCCCAGTGCCCACATGCTCAGCAAAACCCTGAGTGACACATACTAAATTCCCATTGTGACCTTTCGGGCCGCCCCCCCTCCCCCAATGCAGGGGCGCTTCCAGCACGGGTGCACATCCATCACGCTGCTCTCCTCTACCCGCTGTCACATTTTCTTTTTGATCCCCACCTGCCCACCAACTATCATTGCTCTCTCATCTTATTCCTCTTCTCCTTGGCTACATAGAGCAGGAAATTGGAGATGCTAGGTCATGATCCGGAAGAGAAGAAGAAGAAGGCATCTCAACCGAAGATTATGGGTATCCATGTCAGTCTGTTTTGGTTTTTTTTGAGGGCTCTAAGAAGCTCTTTCCTTGCTGGTTCTGGCAGAACCCCGTGTCAAGGAAGGTAACCAGCAGAATCCAGCGTGTGCCATCTTTTGCATGGCAGCCAGCTTAGTCATACCCTGGCAAGCAGTAATAAGCCTGTGTGCTGGCACTTTTGGTGGTGGCCTGTCACAGTTTATCTACTCTTAATGCTCCTCTTTGACTTTATTAAATAGCACATGGATTTGTAGAGGAGAAAGTCGGCAGCAGAGCTCATTGAAGCCCTTTTGAGCATGTTTCCATACACAGCAGAAGGACATCAGCCAGGAGTGTGGAAGGAGAGGTATTCTGATGTCCAGACCGGGATGTTTCAAGTTTCTCTTGGTCCAAAGTGGGATATATAAGTGGCAAAACCCATTATTGTTTCCCCTCCAGGGACAACGCTTTGTATTGATGTCACTATGACTGATGATGGTAGTGATGATTTCCGTTCACCATTTTGTAACAAACGCTTTTGAGCTGTGGTCACAATAAGCCAGTGAGGAGTGAGGCTTATTGTGACCAGTGAGGATCCTGATAGTGTTTGGTGAGAACAGTGACCCCCATAAAGCCTTGTCTTAATCACAGAGTGGGCCTCACAGGGGAGTATAAAACAGCGGGACGACAGGCCCCAGTTGAAAGACAATTGGTCACCGGAGCGGGCCCTCCCTGTCACTCACCAATTCGGAACATATCATTGGCTAATGATCAAGCTGACCCCTCTGTATGAATTATGGCCCCTCTTTCACCTGCCACCTTAAAAAAATCCTAGAATCACCCTGGGAGCCTCGGGTTTATTTACTTTACTGTTTTTATCCTTTGATATCTCTGGTCTTCTGGGGCTTGGCGTTTGTGAAAACCTTGAGTCGGTGTATGAACTGTCTGGCAAAGGCAGGGCAGAGCAACTTTTAGTCGGAATGTGTCCTGGGTGTGATATTGCACGGGGGCCTTGGTGTATGGGTATAAACCAATAAGGCTGGAGTTCATGTTCAGAAACTGGCTGTATAACATACGTCAGGTTCATGTGCCCCCAGTTACCAAGAAAAAAAACGAGATCAGAAGGAATCATATCTCTGAAAAACATTCAAGCAATTTATATCTCTTAGATTTACAGAACGTTTCACCCTGCTCACTGTGCCTGGTGTTTTGCGCGAGTGAGGCAGGTCACAGATGGGGCCCGCGAGCATTTTGTTCTGGGTCGGAACCTGGCAGGAGTCCCATAGGAGTGCCGAATCGACAGGACAGACTTGTGGTTTTTCTTTTGGTTTGACTGCTTGCTGGTGGTCCTCTCATATGAAAGACGCATCGTGTACTATTTTCCTGCTGCAATCTTTTGTAGGGAAATGCGAGACCCAGAGTTCTCATTGAGAGCATTTCTAGCCGCCTTTGTGTTTGTTTACGGTCCCCTGTGCCGTCCAACGCGCCCTAAGGTCACCTGATTGAGGAATGCCTTCGGCATTGCACAGAGGCACCTGTGTGTCTGAAATTGATCCTGCAAACAGTGCAGGCACATAAAAGGCAGGTTATCTCCGATCGACAACAGCTTGGTCCGTTCAGTATAGATTGCGAATATAATTGAATTCTCAAAGCGAGGTCCACTTCATTTTAAAACGTTTGCCCTTTCCCTCATCATATAGGGACGGATGAAAGAGCTGCGGAAATATGGTTTTATTAATTTCACTAAATGCTGTGTTCTACCGTAAGGCACTGTCGGGAGCGAGTGTAACACTTGAAGTCAAACTGATTTCATGTTTTTTTTAAAAGTACACTGTTAAATGAAAGGAAAAATGGAATGAAAAATGAAAGGAAATATCCAATGACCATCTGGACTGGTCCTTTTGAAGACTCGAGGCCCACTGTCCTCTGTGTTCTGTTATTAGTTCATAATGGCTGAGGATTACCACAACGCTAAATCATTTACAGTATGGGCTAGGTCCCCAGCAGCGTGCACGGGCCGACTCCAGCTGCTCTTGCCTCAGCAGCCTGCCAAATAGATGCATAAATACGCCTTGTAATTTAAAAAAAAAAAAAAAAAGAAACCATTTCAACAGATAATAGAAAATACTGAAGTCAGTAGGCAGTTTTAATGGGGTATTGCAAGTGCCTGACAGCTTGACAGAAGTGGGAATAGAATGTCGAAACCAGATTTAAAGGATATTTCGGCTCCGTCTGATCCAGGGGATTTGAATCTTCCCATTGTGTGGCGTAACTTAACCCAGACAATGTTTTTAAGCTGGAATGGTAGGTGGGGGATGAGGAATGGTGGCAGAGGAAGTGGCTTTCTGCAAAATGGCCGCCGACTGTGGGCGTTTACCTTGGCCCGCTCTCAGACACACTGAAAACCTGTGTTCATACATTCACTTTCAGGGTTGGTCACCCAATGTTCAGACCACCTCATGGGTTTCTGCATTCTTTCTTCCCCCTAAAACAAAGGCACTCCCCCTATTGCAATCAAACCTATGATTTAAAAGAATCTGTCAAATTGTCTCGTTGCAACAATTATTATGTGGGGCTATGGTTGCAGGCCATACTATTAAATTAAGTTTCCAAGCTTACTGTTTCAGTCAGATGCCATGACATTTCAATAATTATTGCCTGTCAATAAACATTACGTGTCTATCATAACGCCTGCCACGTCGGGACGCAGGGAGCGAGTGATGATCCTTGAAATGGTTGTCAGGTGCCAAAGGGGACTTTATTGATTACACATTGAATTTGAAACTGAAGGACCACATGGAGTCAAATCTAGGATGGGCAGGACGGATAAATGAGAAAGAGAAGGGGTAGTCTACAGACAGGGAGACGCTGGGGAGACCACCAACAAGGACTGCCAACAAACTAAGTTTCTGAAATGAGTAATGAGTATTTCAGAAACTGCTGATCTACTGGGATTTTCACGTGCAACGCCTTTGGGGTTCACATAGAATGGGCTAACAAAGAAAAAAACATCCAGTGAAGTGAAGCTGATAGAAAAGCAATAGTAACTTAACTGCTTGTTACAACCAAGTATGCAGAAGAGCATCTCTGAACGCACAACATGTCACACCTTGAAGCAGATTGGAAACAGCAGCCAAAGACTATACTGGGTGCTGCTCCTGTCAGCCAATAACAGGAAACTCAGGCTCTGCAGTGTGCATAGACCAAATTTGGACAATGGAAGATTGAAAAAATGTTGCTGGTCAGATGAGTCTCAATTTCGGCTGCAAAGCTCATATCATCTCATACTGGTTTTTTGAACGTGACACTGTACACAAATAGTCTCCACAGTCACCACACCCTCATCCAATAAAGCACCTGTGGAATGTTGTGGGACAGGAGATTCGCATCATGAAGGAGCAACCAAGAGATCTGCAGCAACTACGTGATGCTGTCATGTGAACATGGTCCAAAGTTTCTGAGGAATGCTTCAGGTACCTTGTCCGATCTATGGCATGAAGTTTTAAGGTAGTTCTGAAGGAAAAAGGGGGTTTCACCTGGATACTAGTTTGGTGTACCTAATTAAAGTGGTCAATGAGTGCACACCTGCCAGTTCTGTTAGCAGGGCACCTGGTAAAATTGCTACCAAAACTGGGAACCAAATCGTATTTGGCAACTGCAAACAACCTGCCTCGCCTAGGACATGGGGTTGATATAAAGCCTGACACGCTGCTAAATTAATGACAACTGTGCATCCGGGGTTAGCGCCGCGAATGCACTCTGCGTCTGCCATGAAGGCTTCAGTCTTTGCAAGCTACTCTAAGACGACATAGCGCTAACCATAAGCTTCTGACATGTTGGTACCACCACGCTTGGCCTTTGGCTATTGTTGGTAGCCACAGCATGCTATGCAAAGCTAATATAGCACTAACTGGGAAAGGTTTAAGGTCTCTGACATGCTGCACTCAGCCTTTAGCTGTCCAAGTTTGCTGCAGTAAGCTATGCTAAGACGACTTGGTGCTAACTACAAGAAGTCTCCGACACGCCATTAGAGCCGCGCTCTGCCTTTAGCTATTGCTGCTTGCCACAGTGATCTATGCTAAGGCAATGTAGCACTAGCCATAAAAGGTTTAACAAGTCTCTGACTCATTGGTGCGGCTATGGTTGACTCGTGATCCGAGTCCATCGATCTGAGCCCCGGGTCTTGAAAACAGCAACTGCATTTTATTGGTATATTCCAGTTCTTTCCCCTTTGGTCTCTGACTTCTTTCTCTGACATGATGTATCACCATGGCTCATTGATGAAAGTGCCATATGGGCCCAAGGGCAGGGGCCTGTCTGGTTAGTAAACGTGTGACTCGGCTGCTAAGTTCTGGTTAAATTTATGGTTGGTTAAATATAGCTGGGTGTATGTATAAAGTGGAGTGCATGTCAAATGAATTTACCACTGGAGGCCATATGACACGACAGACCATATATTTCACAGAATGACACTGAGTCAATATTTACAATATCAATAAAAATTAAGCGTAGAAAAAAAGATGGATGTTAAGAACATGGACAGATGGCGAGCCAAAGCTCTCATTACAACCGTTTGTGTTTATTCGCTTGACGGTTTCCTTGTACTCTATCTCCGCTCCATCTCCATGTTCCCCTGACTGCTTCCTAACTTTCCTGCTGACGGTCTTTGCATGCTCGTTAATAAAGCCGGCTCATTTTTCTCTCCCATTGCCTATAATATTTTGGGGAGTGCGGGCATATATTTCAATATCGTAATTCTAGAAACAGCGAGAAATATCGTTTCCCCCAGTGCTTATTAATAGGGGGTCTTTCAAGCCGTTAGACGGCACTGAGCTCTGAAGCAGCGTGATTAACCGCAGGTGGATGTGAGCGGAAGGATTTATGCTAAGTTAGAGAATACACCCTGCGTCTCTGTCTCTCTCTCTATCACATTCACACACCCTCACTCAACATGCTGGCACTCATACACTGAAACCTGGGTACAAATATGAAGTAGAAGGTGAGACTTTCCGGGCTGCTCAGAGCCATGCGACTGCAGACATTACGAGCGGCAGGCTGGCAGAGGACAACGGGGACATCCTACTAAGTATGAAAAATGGAAAGAAGAGGCTGCAGTGGGTCAATTGTCTGCAGGGCGGGCAGACTTTCAGCTCCCTGCTGCGAGGTGGGTGGGCATTTGGCCGTTTGACCCTCTTCTGTGGGATGGGTCAGCATTCGGTACTCTTTCAACAGGCGGGTGTTCAACCCTCTTCCATGGGGGGGGGAGCATGTGTTTGGCCCTTTTCTGTGGAACAATTCATCTAGCTAGTCTGTCTCCCCTACTTGGGTCACTGGCTCCCGATCAGTAAATGCCAGCTGTCAGCGCTGTGGGTCTGCTTCCGTGTGCTGCCTTGGTGTCCACCTTGGACATTGGTACTGAACTGTGGTCAGGAGGTTCTGAAACATGAATAGTCAGCTAGCTGGAGCCATACGCCATTGAGGCGTCCGGAGGGATTGCCATCGCAGTCAGTTTAAGCAAATACTGCATATGGATGTCTGTTGGGTCTGACACTTTGCTGAGAGGATCTGTCACCCCTCCGAACCCTCATTAAATTGTATCATGAGTTTCTGAGTGCTGCATAACCTCTTAGCTGAATTAGCAAACCGTCAGGGCTGGAAGTGAAGATTAGCACATGTTTTCTGTACTGAGAACCTGCTCTTCACAGCCCACATTAACTCCAAAGGTACTTTTTGGATTCTTGAAGGCTGCCCTCCAGTATGTATTATGGATTTTTGTGCCATGTGGGGTTTTGTTCCTGGTGGCTTGTGTCTGCCGCTTTTGGTGACCCTGGGCTGCTGAGCAGATCCTCTACCTTGGAGGCTGGTCACAGTGCCGGAGCACGTTTAGTCTTCTGCCGCTTTTAGGCATGAGCCTCATTTATAGGCACTAGCTGAAGATCAGCTTCTAAACCAGTGACCTCGAGGAGATGCTCGTCCATTTGAAAAACTAAGTGGCTCTTCAAGGAACATTAAGGATTATTTATTGAGAACACATGAATGAGCGATAAAGCCCGCAGGAGGAAGTGGTAAAGCCAAATGGGACTGTGGATGATGAAGATCAGTCAACTCCTCCACATGGGGAGAAGTCTTTGACATTCTGATATTTGCATGTTGTGATAAACTGCTATTAAGCTTGAAAAAGAAGCTAGTGAGGGACCCCATTTCACAAAACCAGCATAAACCTGCAGATGTCTCCAACAGCAAGGAAAATACAGGAAAACGTCTAATGCAGACAAAGTATGGCATTCTACATAAGTGTAGTATGTGCTTAAGTGCAATGAGGTTTTGGCAAAAATTTGGCTTGTTTCAAGATTTTTCTTGTCCACAAAATCACTGTAAAAGAGTCCTAAAACAGTTGCAGGCTAACTAAGTGTGGGATATTCCCTGGGCATCTCAGAACAGTAGCTGGAGTTGTGGTTGGCGCGTTGAAGTTCCTCATAGGAGCTGCCAGGCTTATGTTCAAGGGGCTTCATTGTAGATGAAACACTTCTTCATGTGTGGTAGGGGATGCAAATATCGTTAGCCTCTGTCTCACACTTATTCAGAGATGCAAGTCATGTGGTGATGTAGGCCTCTCTATACCTTCTCCAGGGGAACCATGTGATATGCTTGAACTGTTTGGACCAGCGGTTGAAGCGGTAGAAGAGGAGGTTACTGCTCTTAGCATATAGCCTCACATCCTTCCCGCTGGTCACTGTATGTAGTTGCAGTGCCGATGGAAGCTCCTTGAGGACTGGGGAGCTTGTATGACAGTTAACCATCTGTCGTGAGGCGTTACCCCTGAGAGATGGCCTTGAAGCCAAGGGCCACACCTGCTTCATTGCTGTGAGGGCCTCAGAGTGTTTTCATTTCCTGCATGAAGGCCACATGCATCTCTTTTCGTGGCTGACTTTAGCGCCCCCCAGCCCTTGTCATAATGCCCCCCCCCCCCCCTCGGTAAAATGCCCTGCCTCACTGTTATGGATGAAAGCCAGGCTAGACATGACCCCTGCTTGACATTGACCATGCTGGAATACTCATAAAGGAAAAAAACAAGAAATCTTGGGACAGGGCTGGTCATCCCATTAGCTGACATAGGTGCCCTTCGAGAGAGAGAGAGAGAGAGAGAGAGAGAGAGAGAGAGAGAGAGAGAGAGAGAGAGAGAAAGAGAGAGACAGAGGGACGGTGTGCCCATTCCAACAAGTGTTTGGAGTGGCCCAGTAATTGCATATGTCCTGGTAACCAGCAACACAGAATTAAGGAATCAGATCAAGGAATATATTCTTCTAGAAGTCGATGCAAAGTATTGTTGCCATTTCCTAACGTGCCTTAATCTTTCTGTCTCCTGTCTCCCCGGTTTGTCCTGCCTGCTCGTCTTAATTTGCCCCTTCCCATCGGATCCTCATCTCGTCAGTCTTTGTAGGATTGATCTCTCCGGTACCCGACCCACGCCTGTGACTCGACCTCGATTTTGGACTCCCCTCCTGGATTTGGTTGCACCTGAGTTTTTCAATAAACCAGCTTACCTCCGCATTCCAGGGTCCGCCTCCTCTATCACCGCAGAGCATCACACATGGCTTTAAAGCAACCCAGAATATTCTGGTTAGGTTTAGGGCAACTTTGCTCACATGATGTGACCTACAGTACTGTGCAACATCCTGCCTCACTGCAAGCCAAAACAAATGCCTAGATACAGAAAATCCTCTACATACCTTCAAGATTCAAACTTTTAAAGAAAAAACGTGCATAAATTAAAAATTGTTTAAATAATTGCAAAATGAAAAATTGTGCCGGAATTTCAAATGTTGTGGGAGCGTGTATGTGAATTGCTTATTTCTGATTTTTTTGATGCAGCTGACTGAAAAGAATGGAAAAAAAGTTGGTTGTTAAAATGTGCCTGAAATCAATAAAGATACAAAATCCATTAATTCATAAAAACATTTCCCTTTGAAAAGTACAAATAGCATGTTTTTCATAGGAGTTGAGGGTTGGGAGGAGGAGGGAGAGGTATGTATTCTTGGCACAGTAATGGAGGCTCAGTAGTGATAAGAAAGATCAACTGACTGAAAACTTTGTTGGACTTGAGAACTTTTGGACTTGTGAACCTGCTCTTACTGTACATGGTCTAGAGCAGTGTTTCTCCCATCTGGTGCCTGGAGACCCACAGTTAGTCACCATTTTTTTCTCCCTCTGAGCTCCCTGCCAGACAATCCACATTTTCGCTCCCTCCCAGCTCTCTGTAGCAAAAATGTGGATTGTCTGTGGGTTCCCAAGGACTGCATCGGGTAACACTGGTCTAGAGGTTTCTTAATACCTAAATGACCACATCATAAGCCAAGTGCAATATGCTAGACCGGTAAGCCTCAGGAACAACACAGAAACACTACTTCAGACATCCTGAAAAGACATTTTTTGAAGGGCCCACTTTATCACTAATACTCTGTTACTTATAAAACAGCCACTTGAGGCCTCTATAATTGCATTTCCTGCATCAGCTGTTCAAGAGAGGGAAACACTTGGCCAAAAAGTATTAGATCTTTATCATTTTCAGCCATGAAGGTGTCAAAAAGGGCAATATCAGAGTTTTATCAGAGTTCTGGCATTTGGCTGGGTCACATGAGTGGTAACGCGAACAGGAATGGTGGAATGGTGTCTGGAAAAGTCAGTTATAGCTCAGCTGGATCCTCTCATACTAGTTCTGGATTCTGCAACACAATACCACAAGCTAATTCATTCCCTAAGTTAAGACACACCCTCAGCTGGAATTCATCCCCTAAGGTAAAACACAACCTCAGCTGGAATTCATTCCCTATGGTAAGACACACCCTCAGTTGAAACTTTCCTAGAAATCAAACTTGGCTGCAGATAAATGTCATGCACTACAGCTTCTAACAATGATGTCCGAACCCAAAGCAGACTTATCTGAGAAGGATAAAACACCCTGAAGCATTACCCTGCACTGAAATGCACCAGAATCTCTTCAGATCGTAATAGGTTGTTTTGATTTAAAATCAAAAATAAGACAAATAGAGCCATCCATCGTGAAGAAAGATCGAGGTAACTCACATTTTATAGTAGAGCGATCACTTCAGGAAGAGAAGGGACTCATCTACAGATTTTATAGATGCTACAGGCTTTACCGAGCCACACTGTTTTTGAAGCACTGAGCACTCTGCAATTAAATGACCAGGCTTCTTGCAGTAAGAACACACTCCATCTATGTTGCCATTCTGCTCAGGGAATTTTGCTAAGGGCAAGGCAGGCTGTACTAATACTGAAACCTGTTCCTGGTAAACTAGGTCTTCGCCCAAACTCAGCTTGATGTTTATTATGAAATTGCCTGTTGGTTAAGACATACTCATGTGCTAAGATTAGATCAGCGTTAAAGAGTCTTGCAGAGTCTGGCAAGCGGCTCATAAATTCAGGCTGTACATCACCGATCAAACATGATATCCTTTATTTTTTGCAAATTCAACATAAGTTTGCTGATCAGATTCAATATCATTTCCAAAGGTCCGATGGTAGGCCTCAGGAACAACCTCATAAGCTTTCAGAACGGCTGCTTTAACGTCCACATAGTCTGAGCTTTTTGATCAATGCTTAATGCAGAATAAGCTTCCTGAGCCTTGCCTTCCAGAACACTCCTTGAAAGCCGAGGCCCCACCTGCTGGGGGCAGTTTGATGTGGTCGCCACACATTCACAAAATGTGAATATTTTTTTCAACATCTTTCTCAACAAAGGGAGATACTCATTTAATATAATACCAACATCAAACCTAGGTGACTCAGTCTAATTGGGAGGTAGCCCTACAGTAACTCTTATTCTCTAGTTCCTCTGTTCATGTTCCAAATGTAACCGATGCCCCTTGAACCCCTTTCCGTTTGCTTCTCCTCCAGCAATTTTTCTTGGAAAGCTGGACCTAAGCGTCAGCTCAATAGCAGCCTCAGACAGGAGAGCAGGGACTGATAATACACAGGGTGCGCTAGCTTGCAGAATACCACAGTCTATTAGCACTTCCCTAATAAATGTCTTAGTGCTTTCCTTCAGCTGTTCCTCAGTGCTATTTATTTAATTTCATAATGGGGAATCAGGTGCAAGAATTTTTCTTTTGTAAATAGTTCAAGAAGTACTTCTTAAAGCTTCTTAAATTCGTTTGTAGAAGGTACCTTTGAAAGACTACGAAACACTAATAGACATAAAATCAGAGCAAAAATCGCCAGTGGGAAGCCTACACAAATAGACATAAAAAATTCATCATAAATAGGTCCCAATACTGTACATAGCCACCACCATGTGGGCAAAACCCAATAATGTCAAGGCCATTGCATTTTAAAGAAGAACTGAAAATGACCTTGAAACTACCACTGTAGTACAGAAAAGGGATTATACACCACAAACAAGCTCCTTGGTAATATATGCGAGCTTACAAAATTCTTAGAAACCATGATACTAGCGTACAGCTCAGCAAAACAGAACTTTACTCCAAGGTCACTAAACACTAAAGTTAGGGTCATGGGTCCACTACGCAAATGTCATTTCCATAACTCGTTCCCAACACACCTTTGCTACACTCTCTCCACCGGGTTCCTGCAGCTGCAGTCATCAGATTCAAAACAGTGATGCTCACCTACAAAGCCAAAAATGGACCAGGACCCTCCTACCTAAGAGAACTTATCTTACCCTGCACTGCACCATGCTCTCTCTGATCCCCCAGCACCACACGACTGGTCCCAACATCTCTCAGGACGCAAAGAAGACACGAATCACGAATTACTTCTGTAAGTTCCTCTGGCTAAAGGCATCTGCCAAATGCTGTACATGTAAAATGTTGCTGGAAAAATTAGCTTGAATAATTTATCTTGTACCTTTGTCTGTAGTTTGTGTGTTTCTTTCTCCCCTCTTTTTGTGCGGTTGCTCTTCACGCAGGTGTCTTCGGTCATTTGGTTCTGCGGAATTCGAGGTGTGTGTGTTTTAAACTCTAAAGTCCATGAATATTGATCATTGGGAATTTGACCAGAGTCCTGGTCTAAGGGTGTGTATAGCAGTCTGATGGATTTATGATTGTTTAAATTAAGATTTTGTAAATTACAGTTTGTGATTTACTTGGGATTATTACAATAACTTGATATCTGAGGTTAACAACACACATATTAATTCATTCATTTGATGTAAGTAGTGGATGAGAGGAAGGGAACATTAATGGCGCCATTTGGCTTATGTACGACTCCTGCAGCATGCAAA
>JABFEA020000021.1:21168999-21184370 GCA_019775915.2 Cyphomyrus plagiostoma | reverse complement strand
TTTGTGGTAAATATATTTTCCCCCCCCCCCCCCAAAACAATCCTGATCATCAGTCACATTGTTGTTGGCTTCCTTTGTCTCCAATAAGACCCTGCTCTGTTCCAGACACGTCTTTCTTCCATCTTAAGTGTAACAATTAAAATGAGGTTTAAAAATTCACAAAAAGAAGAGAACTACATTAGAATCGTTGAGGTGGATTACACGCCTAATATGTGTAATAACAGCCTAAATTAGATTTAAATCTGGAATAACCCTTAGAAATACTTCACTGTTTGGTTAAGGAACTGCAATTTAAAAAGTAGAACAAATCTCGGAGGTGCTTCATGAACGATCCTTTGTACCTTCATGTCTATGAATGGGATCCAGATAGAACACTTTGTCAGTATAAGACTAGTTAGTTCACACACAGTTACTCATGAATCAAGCACAAAGACTCAGAGGTCTAAGTAGAACTTCTTGTTTGATTTCTTGAAGATTGCAACCATATTTGTTTTCCGCTGTATTTGACACTTACATAATCACAATGTGAAAGTACGTAGATTCTATAGAATCTGAACAACTGCATCTATTCAGGAAAATGCACTATGCACATATTTGCAGTGCCAGATGCTTGATAATCATTAAGTTTTTCCTTATACTGTCCTTGTACCTCACCAGCGGTGTAACAAGGCACACATAATCCCTTAGAAATGTGCCTACTCCTTTGGAAAGCTTGGTTCCAACCCACAGTGTGACCAGTAGGTGGTGCTCTTTCAGCTCCAGTGGGCACGTGCTGAAATGAGAGCTTTCTCACGTATACGAGGGGTCATCTCTCAGACTGAGATTAGCTATCATCCTTTGGGGTCTCTGCATCTTTTTTCTCCTTTTCAGTTAGGGTCTAGCATCATTTTAAAATGGTAATATGTGGCCAAGCATAAGATCATCATGTATCATTGACCCAGAATTAATTGCAGTCTTTGAATACAAAAACTTTACGCCAAACCTTAAACTCAAGGGTGATATGGAGGAGGTTTTGATCCAGTAGGTTAGTTGAGTACACCATGGAGACGTCATTCTGGCACTCCTGATGCTGGCTGTCACATGATCCTGCTCAGCCTATCAAGTATTCAAGTATAAGGAGAACAGTTGCTAAGGGACAGCCCCATTGTCAGCTTACCATGGCTGTCAGCTGACCTGCTTTCTTCATCAGATATTAGGTTGCTCGGTACTGGGTTTATCTGGTACTCCTGCTTCTAGGTTTTTCGTCATCAGGCAACCTTGCTGGGTTTAACAGCATATCAGAGTTTGTAGGATGTGCTGTAAGAAACACCAATTGCTTGTGTTACGTGTGTTTGATTAGAGTCTTCCAGAAGTTTCGTGCCTTTGTGTTGCAGGCCTCTGTTTAGCATGGTCCTGCTCAAGCATTTACTGCGCTGGTCTACAGCATTAGCTGTAGGCTCACATATACAGTACAGCAAGGCCACACAGAATGGTGTGATGCGGGAGCATCAACCAACATCATTTCACTGAAAACCCCTTGCCTGTCCACACCTTTTTACCAAGGGATGTGTGGCTTTACCATGCCAGTTTACTTTCTAAGTGTATTGTGGGATTGTTGATATACCCTTTAATGAGAGCAGTACAAAAGACAGACACTACACAAGAGGAATATCAAGCCCTGCAAGTAATTAAGCTAAAGTCTGGTGCACAAGGTGAAAGGCCTATGATTTGACCACCATCCCCCCCCTCCTAGTGGGAAATTTGATGGGGCAGAAAACACTGGAGTGTATGGGCATGAGGGACTCCTTCTTAGCTGCCCGTGGGAGGGAAGGTAGTGGGAACGCAGCAGGAATTAATCAGGCTAAATATGCAGCTCGCCTCCCATATGTAATTAAAGGATGTAATTAAACTGAGTTTTTTTTCCCTTTATGTCTCCCAGGAGCACCTTTGACCAGCTGAGTAAAAAGTCATATTTATGCACAGTTGGGAGTGCAACTAACACAACTTGTTAGGTCACTTCCTCCTCCACACAGGAAGCCTCCGTGTTGTTAACAAGGGATCAATTTATATTTTCACCAGCTTACTTTGACCAAAAAGAAAACAACAATGACCAATCGACCGACAGACCAGACTATGATATTTATTCACTCCGACACTCAGAATTATTCCAACACCACCACAAACAATATGATTTACTTCAAATTGAGCAGTATTTATATTTTTCTGATGATGAGTTGAGAAAATAGTGTTTGCATAAAATATGAAAAGTTCTGAAAAGATTAAATGTGGGACTGAGTTATTACACTCTTCAGAGCGAGATGAAATGAGACCTCACAGTAATTTTTCCTTCTAAGTGTTATTGCTAAAATCTCCCTTACGTTTCCTTGGGGCTGGTGAGGGTGGCATTGGAAGGTAGCATAAGTGATAGAGGAGTCCTCTTTTTTTCAAGAGGACATGGAGTAGAATTTCTGGTCATATCCTGCTGAGACCCAAGAAAAAAAGTGTCCTTAAATTTTAGGTTATTTGTCTTTGGAGGAAATAAGACAATTTAGATTTTTTCAAATTTGTTTTTATTTTTAATTTCACAGCATGTCCTCCTTAGTGTACAACAGGAATAAATATGTTTCCTTACATCAGTGAAATGATAGATGCAAAAACAAAATGTCCACTACAATGGACATAAATGAATGGGCGGGGTCTCAGGAGGATATGGAATCCTTGTTGTGCCAATCACATGACCTGCAATCTGCCCCCACTTTGGAAAAAAGTGTCAAACTGGCTTGTGTGTGAGGCACTGCGGTGGCTGGTATGTTGTGTCTCTGTGACTAACCTCCTCCCCTCTCCTGCCCCTGTGACAGACCTCTGCCCTGCAGCCTGCCAGAGTCAATGAAACACAGAGGGATTCCCTTAGTGGTGTTTCCTAATATCATCGTTAATGTGTGTTAGCAGTTAATGTGTGTCAGCAATGTGTGCTAGCCTGCCTTTCTGCTCCTGTGGTTTCAGCTTAAAAATACTGGTAGACCTGTATATGTGATGCAGGGTTATTGTTAAGCACTCCTGGCTCCTGTTATTATTTACAGTTTGTTTTGTTTTTGGCACAATTGTGAGAAATAACATTGTTTTTGTTCCAGGCAGCAGAGGTTAACAAGCTAACCTCTAGCACAGCTTGAGGTATTCTTCTCTGTATGTCTTGGGAAATAAGCCAAATTGTACCAGAAATGTGGGCTTCGATTCACACTGCATAAATGTCTGTGTTGCATGACGTCATAATAAAATATGACACGACAATTTGTTAGTTCATGGTTATTTACCCCTGCTTTCATCTTCAATTCATCTACAGTCCTTCAAAATATCTAAACAGTTCAAAGTGAGTAAGCTGAATCAGAAAAAATCCTTTAGATAACATTTTATTTGATATTTTTTTCAAGCACTTGTACAAGTACAAAGGAATTCTTTGATTTCTACATAATGCCTGTTTGCTCTCCAATAGCACATGCACACTTACACCTCAAAGTGAAGCTTGAGGTCAAAAAGCAGGTCAGTGATTAGTCAGGTGCACCTGGAACAGGGTTTAGAGTCTTTCTCAAGGACCCAACAGTGATTATATTATTCTGCCTGCAATGGGATCGGAACTAGCGACCTTCTGGACACAAGCACAGACTCCAAAACCTGAAAAGCCACACATTCTGCCTTTATTTATTTTTTGGTAAAAGGCATAAAAGAAGACTTGTGCCCCCTCAACCCCCAATTTCTCCAGGAACTGGTTAACTATGCTCTTCTTTTTTTTGGATGAAAGTGTCTGCTGAATAAATAAAACGCAATTCTGGGTTGGAGACACGGAGAAAAGATGAAGCGGAAGCGTGCCGGGGAGCAGATGAACGGAGCAGACTGTAGCGCTGCCATGGTGACCAGCATCACCGCGCCATCATGCTGTCGCTCTCCAAAGTCCGATGGGTGGCATGAGGGGGAAGCTATTACCGTGGTAATGTGGTTTGCTGGACAGGAGAGCCCTACCCCCCCCCCCCCAAATGCCATTATCTAAATTTTATCTCAGCATTATCTACAGAGCCAGTGCTAGCAGAAAATACACGGCAGGAAGGCAGTTGGAATGCAGAGATGGGGCGGTTACTTAAACCAAAAAAATGCTTTACAATTGTTTGACAAGGGCATCGTCACACTACACACACACACACACACACACACACACACACACACACACACACACACACCGCACACACAGATCTGTCACAGATCATGATTTTGTCTTGAAAATGTCCCATGGTGTGTGGGTGCATGTGGCAGTGTGTGTCCTTTGATGAACTGGCTTCCTGTCTAGGATGTGATGGATGTAAAACTGAATGTTAGGTTAAGAATATTATTTCTGAAATTATGTAATGTTGGGGGACCCATAACAGTTAGCATAGGATAACATCCTAGGTTTCGCCGCCTTTATAATTTGCACGGTTAATGCCTGACCATTCTCTGAGGTCTTTAACCCCAAAGTTCAACAACACCCCCCCCGGTCTGGCTCTGGTGGCATATTAAGGTGTCATTCCGCCTACAGAGTGGCTCTTCGAGGGCGTCTGTCTCCAAAGCGGGTGCAGAATGGCCGGGAAGCCAATTTCATCTTCTGCTAACTGAGGCCTCAACCTTCTAGAGAAGCTTTAATGTGAGTAATTACAGTGTGACTGGGAAAATGAAGAGGAGCTGAAGGAAAGGGCCGGATGGAAGTTGTCTGTAAGCGGGATTAGCGAGGCCCTAACCATGCCGATTTTAATTAAAAAGTTGCACTGAAGGAACTTTTGTCAAGGTTCTTGAGTGTTATTTACTTAAAAACCAACATATAACATTTATGCAGTACTGCTGCTTTTATGAGTTGTGTGCAGGATTTGCAAGGCAGTGCTGCGTCAAAAAAATGTTCAGAATGTAGTCCCTGGCTACTTAAAATTGTCAAGACTCCTGAAGTCCCAGGTCCAGAGAACCTCGCTATGCAATGGCTATTTCTGTCATGTCGGACACCAACTTCCTGTGACATGCTGATCCAGAAATACCAGTACATGCCAGATCTGATAACGCATCTCGTGTCTCACGTGACGTCGACGTGGTCCTGGAGTCCGGGATCACTTATATGTGTCTCATCCATGACATGACTTGTTTGTTTCATCAGACGTTCTTGTGGTGTTTCTAAGTATCTCTGAGAGAATTGTCAACAACCTGCATTATGCCGAATATAACCTGCACAACGCTCTCTGGATTTTACATTTGTTTTTAGTAGACCGTTCTTTTTTTTGAGAAGGCAGAATCACAGGATAGACCATCCCTGGAAGTATTGGGTCATTAAGAGCCTTGCTCAGGGGCCCACTGCTCATGAGCATAGCATGGTAACCATGCTGAACCACAGCTAGCTTCATAGACCACTTAGCTATGCTACCCAGGGAAGCTGCTGGGGACCATGAAATCATATCCTATTGAGCCCAGACCAATCCAATTAGCTTCTAAATCTGTTGTGCCCCTGTCATTCAGGGGCCCTTGGAATCGTTCCCATTTACGGAGCGGAGCACCTAGATGCTACCTTTACCATAGTCATCAGCCATGAATATCTGACCCAACACCCAACCTTCAGCGTGCCGGTCCATTTCCCTGTCAACTTAGATCTGCAATGAGCTCTTCATCATTTTGAAAGACAGACCCTAAACCATGGATTATAGTGCCGTTGAGATATGCGTTAAACTCCACAGCACATCAGCTGCACGTGCTGGATTTATGTGCAAAAGCCTGGGAGAGTTTGGGAGTTTGGTGGCTCCATCCACTTCATCCCTTCCCTGTGATTTTTCTGCATGGCCACACATGGCTTTGAGTGCTGGAGGCCCACCAACTTTGTGGAGTTTGTCCTCCTTTCTTTGCCATGTGTCTCTCCCTCCCCAGTATGAGTGCTCACCTAGATCCATTCTCATTAACGACAGGTTGGAGGACTACTCACCCCTATTGGATCTCGCTGGATTACTAACAAATGACAGACAAGGGTTTACCTTCCTCCTAGAGGAGTCCAAACAGAGAGAGGAGGTCAATTTGTAGAGTCTAAACCGAAGCCACCTCGCAGAAACCTCAGAGGTATAAATACGGGCTTGATTTGATTGACGTTTCTCCAGAACAAAGTTTTCTTTCTCTCCACTCGGCTCTGCACTGCCCTCAGACTCTGGGGGGTCTCTGCTTCGTCTTTGGCCGAATTTAGCCTGACCAACAAATGTTATGCCAACAATTTCGGTTGCTGTCAGCGCAAACAGTGTCAAGGGAGCTATGTCAGATACCATACATAAATGGCTGCTTGAGGCTGATCTCAGATCACTGAGCCTTACATGTGCACAGTGTGCAGCTCTGTATTAAAACTGAGAAGTTCAATGTGAGCCAAAGAACACTTAACAGAGAGAATGTTTCTGTAGCCAGCTGGCTTTTAATGCTGATAGGGCTTTTGATCAGGGTGTCTGGCCAGCTGTACGGTTACTGCAGCTGCAGGAAGGCACTTGGGCAGTATTGAGATGTAGTGCAGCACTGCAGGAGTCTTGATTGTAGTGACATTGTTGCTTACATTGTACCTGAATTTTTAAATAGCGATCAGTGTTTCTCAGTGCTAGTCAAGCTGGCTGCAGTAAATGCAAATCCCAGCTGCCATCACTGCAATCCCAGCAGTATGCATTATGGTCCTAGCTGCTACTGCTATAGGCCCAGCTGCAGTCACTGCAATCTCAGCTATAATCACTGCAACGCCAGCTATAAGTACTGAAATCTCAGCTGTGTGCATTGTTGTTCCAGCTGTCATCATCGCAATCACAGTTGTCATTGCTGCAATTCCAGCTCCCATCACTGCAATCCCTGCTGTAGTAATTGCAATCCCAGAGTCTTCACTGCAATCCTATGCATCCACACTGCAGTCCACTGCTGTCAGCATCATGGTTCTAGTTGCTGCTGTTATAGTCCCAGCTGTCAGCCCTTCAATCCCAGCTATCTGCATTGTACATGTCCCAGACAAAACAATCTATGCAAACCCAAAGCGAGTCGCATACTAACCAGCTACTGCTACTGTGATGTGAGTTCATAGCACTCACTAATGTAGCTTTACTAATGTAAGTCTGCAGCAGTTCAGGCAGTTGTTCCCCATTTCGTGATATTGCTTTATTACTGAGGCAATTCATGATACATACAGTGCCTCCCTCTAGGGTGCAACATCAAAGCCACAGAGCTTGGATAAAAAAGATCGGTTCAGATCTGATTTCCAGAGTAGCATAGTTTTGACCATTATATATTATGTCCAGAGAGCTCCCGCCCTGTTATAGAAACATTTTGGCTGTGCCATGTGACTAGACTGAATCCCATAACAATCTGATATAAAAGTAAAAATGCCATAAACTGTCCACTAAGACTTTGTTTTGAAAGCTGTGTTCCTGGGGCTTGAGATAGCCCCCACAGAGCAGTCTTTATGAAGCCTTTGCTGTGATTTATTCTGCAGGAGACGAGTGTCTCTTTCAGGCAGCTCTTCAGCGGTTAGGGTGCGGGTGGATGTGCATGGCTGGTCCTGCTGTTGGCTGGGGGGGGAATTGAGATTTTTCTGATCTTCATCAGCCTGTGAAACATTTACTGCTGTTTCATAACCAAGTAAACCGGAGACGTGCTGATGTCGCACGACCACACTGAAGGCCCCCGATGAACATGATTGAGGCCTGAAGAAGCCTGGGCAGTATTTTTCAAATTTCCAAATATAATATACCACCGTCCTAGAATGGCTATACCACACACTTCTGTTTCTTGTTGTATTTCTCATCATATATTTTCTTGTAGTGTCACTATATAAGGTTGAATTTTCCTGGGCACCTTTCACAGCCAGTGTTAAACAGCCAGATCTCACAGTTACACATTAGGATAAATGTGCCTTTTTCTGGAGGAGCATCTGAAAAGATTCCCATCCTCTGGCAGGCATCCTGAGCGCAATTGCAACTGTGTGTGTGTGGTGGGGGGGGGGAGGATGGGGGTGCTGACTGACCACATCCTGACTACCTTTCAAGGCTTAATTTGCACTTTGTGGCACAGACTTAATCGAAGCATCACTCACCACGTGCCGCTTTTGACGTGAGCAGTACAAATGCCGTAATAAGCATTACATGGATTCTCTGCTGCCTGCTGCAGCCCCCATTCCCTTATCACACTCAGTGCCTTTTTTGCTGTGTGGTGGTGGGGGAATACAGTAACCAACAGGGTTCAGTACCAGTAAAATTCCAGTAGGGGTCCTGTCACTATATTCCTGACAAGGCTATTGAGCCTGGGTATCCCCAGGGGGTCACATGGTTCCAGTGGAGGTTCTACTGCAAGTATCTCCAGAGACACTAAAAATATAAAAACAACAAAGAGTGTATAATGTGTGTGAATATGAATTTTAAGGCTAAATGTGTTAACCCATTAACCATATCAGGGGAAGTAGTTAGTTTGGTGACCAGTTTTGAATCTATGCGTTGAAGAATTTGCTCACAAGTAGTTAACCTAAGGGTGGTCTCTTGCAAGTGGCGGTCAAGCATTTCTGGTGCTGAGCGGCACAGACACAGCCGGAGCTCCCCTGTTGTTTGCAGTGACAGTCAGCACTGCGGGAAATGTCCACAGACACTGCTGGAGCTCCCCTGTCGTTTGCAGTGACGGTCAGCACTGCAGGAAATGTCCACAGACACAGCCGGAGCTCCCCTGTTGTTTGCAGTGACGGTCAGCACTGCGGGAAATGTCCACAGACACTGCTGGAGCTCCCCTGTCGTTTGCAGTGACGGTCAGCACTGCGGGAAGTGTGCGGACCATCTGAGCAGCACCAACCATGGAACCAGGGTCGAGATCAATGCCTTCTATTAGCACTCTAATTAGCCTAACAGGGTTTTATTACGGAGACCCTCCCACAAATCACGGGCACTGTTTACTCTTTCATTCTACTTGGTGTGCTTTACTCAGAGTACATTCCTAAACTTATGGATTAGCTCTCTTAAGAACATAAGAACAAAAGAAATTTACAAATGAGAGGAGGCCATTCGGCCCATCAAGTTCATTTTGGGAGAACTTAACTAATAGCTCAGAGTTGTTAAAATCTTATCTAGCTCTGATTTAAAGGAACCCAGGGGTTTTAGCTTCCACTACACTAGCAGGAAGACTATTCCATACTCTAACTACACGTTGTGTAAAGAAGTGCTTCCTCAAATTTGTTTTAAAATGTTCTCCCACTAATTTTCACTTATGGCCACGAGTTCTAGTATTTAAACTAATACTGAAATAGCCATTTGGCTGAACATCATCCAGACCCGTTAGAATCTTATAGACCTGGATCATGTCCCCCCTTAGTCTCCTTTGCTCAGGGCTAAAGCTCAGCTAACCTCTCCTCATAAGACATTACTCTAAGACCAGAACTCATTCTCGTAGCCCTTCATTGCACCTTTTCTAAGGCAGCAATGTCCTTCTTAAGGTATCGTGACCAGACCAGCACACAATATTCTAGGTGGGGTCTTACTAAAGAATTATATAAGTGTAACATCACCTCCTTTGACTTAAACTCCACACACCTAGAGATATAACCCAACATTCTATTGGCCTTTTTTATTGCTTCCCCACACTGGCGAGAGTGGGACATGGAAGCATCAACATACACACCGAGATCTTTCTCATAATCAGCTACCTTTATTTCCGTGGAACCCATAAAATATCTGAACTTTACATTTGTGCTCCCTGCATGGATTACCTTACATTTATCTGTGTTAAATTTCATCTGCCAGGTATCAGCCCAGTCGCTAATTAGATCCAGATCCCGTTGTCTTGCTGCCTAGCTTACTTCATTCTGAATACTGTATATTCATATGTATAGATTTGCTCTGTTGCTGCCTGGTTTACATAGGGTATTTCACTACATTTACAAATTAAATGTGTTACTGCTTGGTTTACTTTGCTCAGGGTATATTACTACATTTACAGATAAGAACATAAGAAATTTATGAACGAGAGGAGGCTATTTGGCCCATTAGGTTGGCTGTGTTACTGTATTGTTTACTTTACTAAGGATATATTACTACATTTACAGATTAGCTGTGTTACTTTTGGGTTCACTTTATTTTGAATATATTTGTACATGGACATTTTATTTAGCACATACCTTCATCCAAAGTGATTTTGAGAAGGCAGGATCTGACTGTCCCTGGAGCAAGTGGGAGTTAAGGGCCTTGCTCGAGGGTCCTAGTGGTGACTTCACTGCTGACTATGGGATTTGAACCTACAACCTTCAGATCACAGGTTCTGTTGTTGCTTAGTTTATTTTAAACTGAGTATTTTCCTATTTATAAATTGGTTTTGCTACTGTTGATATAATTTTTCTCTTGTCGTTTCTGAGGCTGCCTGTGTTGTTTTTGCTGCTATTTTATCTGGTTTTGCAGTATAGAGCTGTTGGTGTTTTGAGAAATTAAGTATTGGAGGAAACATTATTTGTTAAGTGACTCTAACTCATTTTATATTCCCATGTGGACCTTTATATAAAAACACAGCCGGAATCACTGCATCATTCTACAACATCCACACTTCACAATCCAGCGTTTGGATTTCAAGAGGCTTGTATCCGGTGGCGACCATTCAGCAATCTGAGTCATGGTTATGATAATGCTCTTTGCAGAAAGAGTTTTATTTTCGAGTAACAAGGTTCATTATTCTGTCCTCCTCTTTGCTGAATTATTTTTATGAATCATGTCACCAAATTGAATTACATCTGGGAAGTGTCACGCTTGTTTATCACCTTTCTGTGTACAAAATGACCACCTATTTTCTCTGTTTAGAATGACAACAAGAGCAAAATTTCAGTTTATTTTAAAAATAGCAGGATCTCAGGTTCTTTGTAGAACCATAAAGTTTATTTTTTATCTCTTAGGAGTAATAAAACATGATCAGAAGCGCTATCAGAACGTAGTTTGTTTAAGGCTATGCTGCAATTAGTACTGAACATGCATATTTTATTTTATTGTTTGTTTACATATGGTGGTACTGTCTTCATGTGTTCCTTTCTATTTGAGTACAAGTTATCACCAGCTTTCCAGAAAGTTGTGCTATGATTGCTTCTGCTGTAATGGGACAAAAGTGTATTTTATTGTGGCCAAGTGATCGTTTGCTCTTGTCTTAATGAACAAAACTGTTGTGCTTTGTGCTGAAATGCTAATTGCTAAGGTATATGCTAAGCAGTAACACAGAGGGATGTTCTAACGTAAAATTTTCCTTTCTTTGAATATTGTTTCCATTTTGAGCCTGAAATGTATATATTAGTCTTTTCCTTACACTGATAAAACCTTAGGTTATTCTTGGGTTGTTGCTTGCCTTGCCTTGCACCCGAAGTGCAGTTACAGGTATACTGGAGCCAGACATATGGCCTAAAAACAGAGCAATAAGAAGCACAGAAGCCCTACCTAGTGGTGGTTCTACATTTCCCGTGTGTGTGTGGATGTTCTGCTGCAAGGCTGTGGCCAAGAGGTAGCGTGTCAGCTGTCCTGGCAGCCTTGTCGTTTGCTGCTGCCCTCACTTATGCACATGCACAGAAACACATAATTAATCCCGACGTATTGCATTGACAAGAGATCAGTCTGTTTTAAAATAGATCATCTTGCATGGGAAGTCCAGTCGTAGCACTGGGATCCTGCAAGCATCCGCAGAACTTTGTTGGCTGTCTTTCTTTACCCGAAGCATACGGATATTGCCCCCGATGAACATGATAACAGAACCATTACATAAAAAAGGACTTTTGTTTGTAATTTTATTTCAAATGCATCTACAAAGGTGAGTTCTGTTACACTGAATTTCCATTAGTGGTATGTATTGATTATTAAAGATGTCTTTCAGTCAGTACTTTGATTTTAAAATTTTTAAAGTAACATGAGGCAGCTAACAGACGTCCAAAGAGACCAAATGGTATGGCCGTTAATTGCAGGTGGATCAGTCATAAAAACTCCACAATCCTGTAATATTTCAAAGGCAAAAAGAAGGACATGAGTCAAAACTCATTAACAGAGATAGGTGGACACTTAACAGGTGTTAGGAACATACATTGATTATAGCACGTTGCCGCACCTACCACACAAAAGCCACCTCAGGGATGAGAACCTGAGCGCAACCAGGTGCAGGAAAACCTGAGCGCAACACTTAACTGGATCGCTGGAAAAAAACGTGAAAGCACAGTCTTAAAAATTAGCACAGAACTGAATGGCCACGCGTGTGAACCAGTTTTACTAGAGGTGCACCGATCGTGCGCCTGCTGTAGCGTCAAGCTCATACCCTTCACAGCAGGAGGAGCGTAAGAACGTCAGATAAATTCCCGCTAGACAAAGTGCACGTAATTGTGCGAGGCGACGTGAGTAGATGTAAAAAAGAGCAATGTATGGTTTGGGAGTTGGTAGCTCGGCTTGTATTGTGCACTCGCTGCAGCTTGTGATGCATGAGGAGCTGCTATCGCAATGAAGTGCAAGTGACACTGTTGCCAGTGGGAGAAAGACTGGGGCATTTTAAGCATGAGCCATTTGCGTATCCTCACTTGGAAGATATTCAGACTGATCTGCTAATGCCTCAAAAATGCTTAAAACAAGATGAACAAATGAGGTGGAACAGAACGTTATGTATGTTTCTAGTAGCCTAATTAACGAGGCTTGTTTGGCATACATTTTTTTTTCATTTGTATTTACTAGTTTGAAAAAACATTGGATCAGAGCTCATGTCAGCTGATAACTTCTGTACAGGTATTGGAACTACACTGGCACTGAAGAAGTGAGATGGCTACACCTCGAATTTTAACAAACACTGAACGCTGTGAGGTTTGTTGCAGCTGCCATTTGGTATCTGCTTGTATCCATGACCCATGCAAAAATGATGCACCCTACCATATAAAGAGCGATACCTTGATCCCTGAGCAAACAAAAAAAAATCACTGGATGGGTTTACATTTGGAGCCAAAGGATGTTTTCAACAGGCCGTGTTTGCTGTTAAACATGGTAGAGGATCAGAAGTAATGTAAGCAGCCATTGTGAAAGAGTCATCAGGTCAGATGAAAGAAGCCAAGGCATGTGAGGCCTCCATGGACTGGAATTATTTGTCCAGCACGTGCCACAGATGCTCGACCGGATTGAAATCTGGGGAATTTTGAGGCCAAAGTGAACACCTTGAACTCTTTTTCATGTTCCAGAAAACAATTCCTGAACAATTTTTACCGTGTAGCAGGGCATATCACCCTGCTAAAAGAAGCCACTGTCATCTAGGAATACTGTTGCCATGAAGGGGTCTACAGCAATGTTTAGGTCGGTGGTAAGTGTCAGGTTAACATCCACATGAATGCCAGGACCCAAGGTTCACCACCAGGACATTACCCAGAACATCACACTGCCTAGTCTTTTTCCCATATTCCATTCTGGTGCCATTTCTTCTCCAGGTGAATGACACATGCACCTGGCCATGCTCATCAGACCAGACCACCTTCTTTCAGTGCTCCAAGGTCCAGTTCTGAGGCTCAGTAAGTGTTTTTGGTGGTCTGGTCAGCATGGGTACTCTGACCGGTCTGTACCTATGCAGCCCCATACACAGCAAGCTGCGGTGCATTGTGTTCTGACACCTTTCTATCATAGCCAGCATTAACTGTTTTCATCAGTTTGTGCTACAGTGGCTCTTATGTGGGATCAGTCAAAATGGGCTAACCTTTTCTCCCCATGCACATCAGTGACCCTTGGGTGCCGATGCTCTTGTCACTCGTTAACCGGTTGGCCTTCTTTGGGCCACATTATGGAAGCTATTGAGCAATGCATACTGGGAACACCCGACTGTCATCTTGAAGATGCTCTGATCCAATTGTCTAGCCATCACAATTTGGCCCTGGTCAAAGTCACTCAGATCCTTACGCTTGTTCATCAGCTTCAAGAAATGACTGTTCTCTTACCTAATATATAATGGCACCCTTGACAGGTACCATTGTAATAAGATAATCAGTGTTATTCATTTCACCTGTCAGTGGTTTTAATTAATGTTATGGGTGATTGGTGTATGAACCTTTTATGGGGAATTTTGGATCGTGAAGTCTACTTTCAACCGTCAAAGAACTGAAGGCTTTTCTTCCTGAAAAATGCTCCAATAGGTAGAGAGATGCTGACTAGATACAGTTGGGCTCACCTCAACGCATGGCTTGTGCTTTGGAACCAAAGTCGTAAGAGTTTTCTACCTTCGACTTTGAGTCGGGCTCTGACTGTTGCCTGTGTGTATGTGCCAAACACCAGCTTAGAGTAGTATCTGGCCTTCTTGAAGACCTTGGGTCTTAATTGGAAAATGGTGGATTGCCCTCTTATGGTGAAGGATCAGTTACTGCCTCAAGCAGTAGAGTTTAAGTATGTCAGTGTCATGTTCATCAGTGAAGGAAGAAGGGAGCGGGAGACTGATGGTGCAGCGTCAGCAGTAATGTAAACGCTGCATCTTTCTGTCTTGTTAAAGCGTGAGTTGAGTTGGAAGGCAAGCTAATTTACTGGTTGATCTACATTCCTACCCTCATGTATGGTTGCACACTTTGGGTAGCGACCCAACGGATGAGATTACGGATACAAGCAGCAGAAACGAGTTTCCTTTACAGGGGCTCTGGGCTCAGCCTTGGAGATCAGACACCCAGGAGGGGCTCCAAGTAGAGCCACTGCTCCTTCACATCGAAAGGAGTCAGTAGAGGTCATTCGGGCATCTATCTACGATGCCTCCTGGACAGCTCCTTGGGGAGTTGTTTTGGGTGTTTCCAACTGGGAGGAGTCCCTGGTGCAGACTCAGAACATGCTGGAGAGATTGTATCTCACAGCCGGCCTGGAAACACCTTGATATTCCCCCGGTGGAGCTGGAGGAGGTCTGGGCATCCCTGCTTAGACTGCTGCCCCCATGACCCAACCCTGGATCAGCGGCAGATAATTGATTGATGGATGGATGGATATCAGCTTTACTTGTCCTTTTCTACATAGACAATGAATTATAACATCTCCATCAGTCAATAATCCCACTTGTAGTTCTTAATGTGAAATGGTAACTCGCAGGCTGAAAGCGGGTGTTAAGATGAGGTGGCCGGTTCCTGTGTGTGTGTGATGTACGACCGCTAGCATTGCATGCCAGACCTGGCCTACAGACAAGAGACGTTATGTCTGTGAAGCTTATCCAAACACCAGCCTGTCATGATACTGTGACTCACCCACAGCAAGGACAACCCCCCCCCCCAACCCCGTCCAGGTTTTACAATTTGAACGGCATATTTGAAAAGTACAAATGTTCTTCAAAGAAACATTTTTGCATTAATATTGAAAAAATTACTAAACCTGTCTGATGGGGGGAGGTCATGGGGGGAG
>JABFEA020000021.1:21143557-21154593 GCA_019775915.2 Cyphomyrus plagiostoma | reverse complement strand
CCGGTTAACAGGCCACTCCCGGTACCTGGAGTCAAAAACTCAGATTGCATGCTCCGGAGTGTTCCCGGAAATTCTGAGCCCCCTGATAAAATTTCACCTGGCCCGCTCCCCCCCCCCCCACCCTTGCAAATGTTACATATAATTTTGCATATTCAAAGGCCCCTGTCAAGTGCTGGGTCCTCTGAATCTGTCAGGGTATCCGTACCTGTCCAATGCCCCTGAGCATGCTAGTTTTGATAAGGCTGAGGCCCAGCCACTGCTGCTACCTCGCCTGTTCAAATGTAAGTCTGGGCAAATAGGCCTGCGGATGGATACCTCGGGGGGAGGCGAGATACGGCCTTTTTCACTTGTCGGTGCTGCATATCACAACGCCGCCTTGGATGACCACTGGCATGACTCTCAGAAACAGGACAGCTGTGTCCGAAAAGGAGGACACTCATGAAAAATTGTTCAGTGGTGGGGGGGGGGGGGGTGTACCACACATACTATATTTTTGTGTGTCCAGGGGTGGGGGAGAGTAGCACTCGATGTTGACGGGGAGGTGGGTAGGTGGTAGAGAAAAAGAGGACGAGGAGACTGAAAGGGGGACACCCAGCATCAGTCTGGGTAGAAGCTGGAAAGCCGGACAGTCTGAAGGAAATGCAAGGGAGGGGTCACCCTAACGCTGACCCAGGGCCCAATGTAAGCCCTCCTGTTACCATGTCTGCTCCGGGCTCCTGGTCCGAAAGGTGAGCTGGGTTGTGAGGAAGGATTTTTCCATGCAAGAGCTGTGAAAAGTTCTCAGAATGGTCCTCTGTTAATTCAAACTGCTGTGTAGACAGGGAAATTATACATTTATGAAGGTTATCAAGGTGCAGTGTTTAGCGTCTCTGATATATATGGAATGTCAAATTAGCAAAGTCTGTAGTTTTAAATCTTATAATTTTCTTCGCTTATAATAACTTTGTCTGAGAATAGATCTCTGTGGAGATCGCTAGATATCCCCCCCAGGCTCCAGTAATCATATGTATCAAAACTATCGAGATCTCAGTTATTTTTTGTGACAGTGCAATATCTCATTTTGAATCTCATTTTAATATTAATTTTCTTTTTTTTATATAATTCAAATTTTTATTAACTTTTAACAAGCCTGGTACATGACAAGTAAACGTCACGAGACGTTATACCAGTAACACAACAAATATTAATAAAATGGCAGTTAAAAAAAGAAAAAAAAAGGAGGGAAGATAAAGCATTAATCGAAATACAAAAAAGAAAGATAATCACACTTCACAATCATCGGCCAATAAAATGTGATTCCAAAAGTGATCCAGTATTGGGCTTATGTTATGGTTTTTATCTGTCACCCTGATCAACATTTAATATTAATTTTCAAAAATCAGGGCAAATAATTCATACATTTAAGGTGCCATCTTAAAATGGGAAGCTCACGTATCCCTGGCCAATATGAAGCTTGCCTCCTGTTAGTGCATTATGACTTGAGGGGGGGTCCCTTTAAGCCCCCTGCCCGGCACCTGTCGCTCAGATGCCAAAGTGTTCATACTCAAACACATAGACTGTTCAATCAAGTCAAATTGAATGGATTCAATAAAATGATTACCTTGGGGTGGGCGAAACTGAACCATTAAATCCTGCATGCTTTATAGGGTTGTGGGAGTACAGGCTAACGGGATCAATAGCGACGGCCTGCATGGGGGTACGAGCTAAGAGAGCGGCCCTGTCGGCGCCAAGCTTTATCTGCTGAACTGACTCAATCTGCAGAGAAATGGTGTGAACTGCACGGCCTCCTTCTGCCTGCTTGACTTCATCACATCACTCAAAGTGGCTCCAATCAAGCCAAATAGGCTACTGGGATGAAGATGTTTGTCTCTATGAATATTTATTTGCATGGTGAAATGAGCTGTCAGCCGTAGCTTATGGTGGCTGCACTTGACAGTGCAGCCGATTGTAAGCCGCTTTTTATTTTTTAATTTTTTTTTTATTTACGTGACTGGCTTTTCACCAGAGTGCTCAAGGTGGCTTAGGGTGGGGGTGAAGGGGCTGTTCTGTGTTAGATCCATTCAATCATAGGTTTACTTATTTGACTTCTCCGTGAATTGATATTTATGATTAGTTTCAGCTTCCTGATTTAAAAATTGCAGGCAACCTTAGTTGCAGATTGGGGGGGGGGGGGAAAGGCAAAATTACATATCAGGGCTTTGGGGGAGACAGAGTGAATGATTCAGGGAGACGGGAGATAGGAGAGGAAGAAACACAATGAGATTTGGGAAACTCAGCACGGCATCTACACGTCTTGGAGATGTATTTGTGTTTTCTTGTTGCTCTGCGGGGAGGGGCCGGCGGTCGCTGGGTCATGACTGATGTACGCTATACGTCGCTGGAACTGGCAGTGGTGCGGGAGACGGAGCAGATGAAGGTACGATGTGGTTCATCTCCGCCAGCGGCCGGCTGGGCTGAGACCTGTAAGCTTCTGAGCCTGGGGGGGACAGGTCTCACCAAGGGTGTACATTTAGGTATAGGCGGTTGGCACGTGCCCTTAGCAATACCGAAGGAAGACCGGGTGTGTTTTTGGAGGGATGGGGGGGGGGTTTTTAGGGCAGATTTGGTGCCTACTGATGTTGAAAGCAAAGCCGCGCCTTTTGGCCTCATGTTAGTCAGCAGGTAATCGCAAGTCAGAGTGGCCCAAAAGGCTGCTTTATTGTGCTGGGAAACTGAGGAGGCCTAAAAAAAGGTTTCTGCATTTGTTTATGTAGCAGACGCTTTTATCCAATGGGCCGTAGAGGCGAAGCAGGGTCAGCCAGTCCCTGGAGATGTTGCCTGTGCTCAGGGGCCCTGCTCAGGGGCCCAGCAGTGAAACTACTCTGCAGACCTCAGGACTAGATTCAACAACCATCCGATGCACATGCTCAGCATTCTAACCCAATGAGCCACACAACGCCCCCTAGTCATAAAGTGCCTGTCAGGCATTGATGTAGAGCAGTGGCTCTCAATCCTGTTCCTGGCATCTCCTGTGCCAGAATGTTTTCTTTCCAATCCTACCTTAATCAGGCGTATATGGTGCTTAATAGGCTAATAATGAATGTGGCAGGTTGAAAGCAGTGCGGGTTGGAATGAAAACGTTCTGGCGGGATTGAGAACCACTGATGTGGAGCAGGGGCTCCGCCGTCATACTCACCCAGAAGTGCTTCTCGGGCTTCACTGCTGGAGCTCCAGTGTGGAATGCAGCACCTTGGTGAGTTCGTCTTTGTATGACTGGGCTCACAAGGCCGAGACCGGCTGCGTCCCCAGGGCTGAGACCCAGCTCTCATGCACTGATCCGGTTTGTCCTTCTTTGCCAAATCACGTATAAATTGTTCAGTTTCATTTAAATTTTGGCC
Source organism: Cyphomyrus plagiostoma (assembly GCA_019775915.2). Taxonomy (NCBI): domain Eukaryota; kingdom Metazoa; phylum Chordata; class Actinopteri; order Osteoglossiformes; family Mormyridae; genus Cyphomyrus; species Cyphomyrus plagiostoma. The sequence continues at coordinate 21,151,216 of JABFEA020000021.1, read as the reverse complement.
CCAGTAACCCAGACAAGTCAAGCTGTCCTGTAGCTGACCAGCCAGCTGTAGCTGCGAGGTTTAGAAGCAGAATCCCTGTATTTGCCATGTACAAAAAAGAACAAGCTGTTTTGGTGCCGGTTGGTGGCATGCAGTATACAATTAAACATACTATCAAGATAAAAGTACAAGAGGAAAAAAAAACAAATGGAAGAAGAAAAGAACAGGGACGGAAATAAAAACTGTGCAATCTATAAATAAACACATACACCTATAAATAAATAAAGGTGAAGCAACTACATTTAGGGTACAAACAGCTTTGAGGTATGTGCTTATGAAGTGTCATCCACCTGTCCTCTGCTTTCATTTCCCAAAAGGGGGCCTTTTTTTTTTAGTCCTCATTCAGTGTTGATCTCTTCTTTGCTCTGAACCTGTTGTTGCCTCAACAGTGGTCATTTTCACTAAAGGGGCGCAGTGGTTGGCACTGGTGCCTCTCTCCTCTGGGACCTGGGCTTGAATCTCCACCTGGGTTTCATGTGTGTGGAGTTTGCATGTTCTCCCCGTGTCGTCGTGGGGTTTCCTCCCGGTACTCCGGTTTCCCCCCACAGTCCAAAAACATGCTGAGACTGGTTGCAGTTACTGAATTGCCTGTAGGTGTGCATGTGTGAGTGGTTGATGTGTGAATGTGCCCTGCGATGGGCTGGCCCCCCGTCCAGGGTTGTTCCGTGCCTCGTGCCCGTTACTTCTGGGATAGGCTCCGGACCCCCAGGATAAGAGCAGGATAAGTGGGTTGGAAAATGGATGGATGGATTTTCACTAAAAGTTTATTTGCGTGTCTGATTTTAAGTGTGCACCCCATGCAAAGTCTCTCCAATTTTATTTAATTTCTGCCCGTGTTTTTAACCTCTCTGAGTCCCTCTCCCCTCTCCGTAGATGTAGCGTTCTGCATGAACGTGGCTCAACTCTGTCCCCGAGCTCCTACCCTGCGCGTCAGACCCCAGGCTGCATATCCACTGTGGGCTGATGGTGTCCCATGAGATCTGCGCAGCTGCACCATTCCCAAAACGAGGCTTCAGCAGGAGTGAGGCTTCTAAGTGGGACTGCAGTCAAAACAGACACTCTCTGCAATTTGCATGTCATTATATCAATTTGTGACATGAAAAGGAAGCAAAACTGGCATGCGAAATGGCGTCTACACGCGTTTGGCTGAGAACCCTTTGGGATATTAACGGCGTTTTACATAAGGAGGGCCTGACGAGTACCCCGAGCGCATTCGGATGGGGTAGGAGATATAATTCGGAATTACCGTGGTAATTTGCTAAATGTATGTGAGCCGACCAGCTTGTTGTGCTGAGTAATGACCGGCGTCCCTGTACAGGCTCGCCTCGCGCCCTGAGAAATGTCCACCAGGGAGCGAGTAATGAGGCTTCTGCCTCCAGCCGGCGTGCAATTACCCAGATTCCTCAGCACCTGGCGCTGGAATCGAAGTCTGGCCAAGCCCTGACTGGCTCTTGAGTCGTCACGGTGATGCAGTCATTTCCCTCCCTGCTTAATGTTATAGTAATGCTAACCTAATGGAAGGAACATCTCTGATATGCATATAACTGCAGTCGCCGCCATTCTAACGCACTGGAATAAAGTTTATCCCTTAATCGCTTCTGTTAAAGAACACTTGTATTTAGTTGCTCTGTTTGTGTTCTTTTCCCCAGCAGAACCGGGCCATGATGTCAGGAACAGGCAGGGATACCACACGATTGCTGTCACTTTACACAACTGAGGTGTGGATCATCCAAAAATAGCAGCAATGTGGGGAAGCCCACCTCCTCAGAGAATTGGGCTAGGGGGAGCAGGGTACTCTCTACAGAGGCATTTGAAGCAACTCACTCAGCAGCTTCTGTCATATTCATGCTGTTATTTACCTTAAAATCGAGATTCCACACAGAGCAGCCTGAGCGTCAAAGCTATTGATCACATGGGCGTCATTGTAGGAGCAGAATATTCCGGCTGTAAGTACCCTTGATTCCATCCCAAAGAGCCTTGCTGATGCTTTGCCTTGTGGGGGGGTTATGCAGTTCTGCACAAAAAAAAAATACATATAGGCTTTTCATAAATGTAAGTGTGAAATGCAGGGGTGTGTTACAATATCTCGCATCATTTGAAGGTTTATTGTTGGGACATTTCAGGGGGTGGGGGTGGCCCCAGACTCAGGCTGCAGGCACTCCATGAAGTACTTCCTGGGGTGAAAGGTCAAACCATTTGCCACTCTGATGAAATACTTATTGTGAAGGGCAATCAGGAGCGACATGCCAGCTTCCAGGTTGCATTCCAGGTTGACGATAAGTTTGTTTGAATTATGGCTCCTCTTAGCCCCACCTAAAATAAACCCTAGAATTGTCTCGGACTATAAAAAGGAGACCATATCATTTTAGCATAAATGGGAGGAAAGTGATTCAGCACAGATATTTAATTCTCACAAGAAAATGGCTGCCAGATCAGTGTATGACACTCAGACCTCACATGAACACAGGTGTAGCTCCTGTATCTAAAACACGCTTCTCATGGACAGAACATGCACAGAGAGGATGGAAATTGACTCCTGGACCCACGGCTAGTCCCTTTCCATGCAGGGATATTTTAATAAAACTGTACAGATTAATTGACAAGTCTGACAGGTCTCACTATGGTGGATCTGATGCTGGTTATTTATGGCACAAAGCGACGCCCTCCGTGCCGTTTAATTAGATCAATTCATTGAAGATGTACGAGGGTCCTTGATTTCCCATTATATACAAATGATCATAGTACTCTACCATTGCTCGTTAAAACTCTGACTGCAGGCAGATAATGAGGTTGGTGATATGGGATGGTTTAAGTGCTGCAATCCGACACAATTACACAGTATTTAAAAACAGTACTTAAAGTAAGAAATACTTGCTTTAGGACAGCAAGTAAAGGGCTTTGGGTATGAATTCTGGCCATGTGTCTTGTTTATATATACTACATTGTGGGGACCAGGAACCTGACACTGTTTACCTTGTGGGGACATTTTGTTGGTCCAAACAAGGGAATACTCATTTTTATAAAAATCTGTGACTGCAATCAAAAAAACTAAATTAGCCAAATGTCTTTTATTTTGTTTGATTATTTAATATAGTTAAGGTTTGGGTTGGGTAGTGATATGGTTACAGTACCATAGTTAGGATTAGGGTTATGCCTATAGAAATTAATAGAACACAAAGATATGAATACGATTGTGTGTGTGTGTGTGTTTCCTGGGTTTCAACTCTGGTTTTTTGTTTTTGGAATATGCAGTTTGGTGAACTGGCTGTGCAACATTGTTCGTATTGTTTGTCTGTGTGTGACTGTACGCCCTCATTCATACCGTGTGTATCCTGGGATAGGAGCCAGGTGCTCCGTGACTTTGTGCTCAATGAGCCGTGATGGAAGATCGGTGGATGGATGGATGGATGGAGGCAGGTGTGTGATGGTTAATCACGAAGAACACGTCATTTTAGAAGGTAGGTGAAGTTGGTGAGTCATTCTGAAGTTTGTAGCTGTCAGCTCTGCCGCACTCAGACCTGTTTCGTGTTCACGGGTGGAGAGAACCATTTGATTCTGGGTGGGGGGCTGGGAAGGCGATCTTAATTTGCCACTTAGGGTCCTTTCCGATGTCTGCGTGATGGGGGGGAGGGAAGATGGAATGAGACACAGCAAGCACAAAAGACAGAGGTTTTGGCAGGGAAGGACCGAAATAGACTGAGGATTTATGGCAAACTACAATGGCATAAGAATTCAGAACAAATCATCGCTCAAAGCCATGGTCTCCTGGCTTTTGCTCCCCAGACAGAGACCGACTTCCAGAACACATCTAGACTGAAAAAAATAACATACATTTGATCCATCTATACAATAATGCCGTGTTAAGGACATAGACACTGACCATGTGGGTGCAGGTTTGAATCAAATGCAGGTTCATGTTAACCTTCATGTGGGAGATCACAGTTTTCCATGAGGACTGAACCAAAAAAGCTGTGGTTTGATCTTCAGCAGGGGCCCCTACAGCTCCCCCATGTTTCTGGCAGAAATGCATTTTAAAAGGGCTTCTATTTAAAGGGTAGAAGTAAATGTTGCACAGAAGAGGCACAGACAGAGCACCTGACAGTGACTCACTAGTGCTGATGTCAGGTCTGCAGTGTTGCCTGACTTGTAAACAAATGGCTGATACTTAAAATAAACACAGACAGATCCCTGGGAATCCCGGGCTGCCGGAGCAGTATAGATGTGCGGGACGGGGGCAGAGAGCCACTTGGGTAGGCTTGGGGCTCCACAGGCGCTAATTTGTTATTTATTATTCAGAGTCTTAAAAGAAAACTGCCTCTGAACAACAGAACAGACAGGTGAGAGAGGGCGGCATTGTCCTCTGAAGCAGGGGGGGAGGGGGGTCGTCGCGTGGCTCCGCTCTGGATGCTCTGGGACTTTGTCAGTTAGGATCCCAGGGTCCGCAGAGTGATGTCACCGTTAACCCACAATTCCTCTAGCAACTGCTGACGCTCTTTTCTCAATCATCTCATTGCATGAAAGCATCTTCTAACTTAATATGCAGTAATTGGGGGTGGGGGGGGGGTGTCACACAAACAGTGATGGTTCAGATGTCTGTGTGTGGAGTTTGCATCTTCTTCCCATGTTATCCTGGGGTTTCCTCCAGGTGCTCTGGTTTCCCCTCACAATCCAAAAACATGCTATGGTGCACAGACATTTCCAAACTACCGGTACAGTAAGTGTGCATGTGTGAGTGAATGGTGTCGCCCTGCGATGGGTTGGTGCCTCATCCTGGGTTGGTACTTGCCTTACTCCTGTAGCATCTGGGGTTAGCTCTGTATCCTCTGAGACCCTGAATAGGACAAATGAGTAGAGTGGATGGATGGATGGATGGACGGATGAACAAACATAGACTCTGCAGAGTCCCTTACTAGTCAGGGGGAAGTCAGAAGAATTGGAATATGTTATTTTTTACATACAGACATGACTGATGTTGGTTCGAATCAGCATTTTAAGCAGAAGAAAGGCAATTTTAACAGCAAATATTTCTGAAAGCTGCAGCTCCTTCCCAAAAACATGTTTATGTGGGACACTGATCTCATCCTGCTGGTGCCACCAAATGTTCTCGCATGTTTCCTGTGAATCAGACGGTGCCGGAAGATTATGGGGGACTTCTGGGGATGTTCAAACTGGCATCTTAAACCTGACTGCGCTTACAATGAGGATTTACGGTGTAATCGGCATCCGGCTGCTCTGTGGGTGCCCCCACCCATCTGACCGTGCCTGTGGGTTTACGACCGTCTGCAGCAATGCGGTGCAATTTCGAGTCGAGCTGCCGGTAACTGGATCCACGTGTGCATTCCAGCAGAGACACTAGTGCAATTAAAAGGGCTTGTGTGCGCGTGCCTGTGTGCATGCCTGTGTGATTCTGTATGTGTTCCGGTTAGTAATTCTTTGTGATTCTCTGTGCTTGTGTCTGTGGGTTTCTGTGTGATTCGATGCGCGTGTCTGTGGATTTCTGTGTGATTCTCTGTGCTTTTCTGTCTGTATGTTTTTGTCTCTATGTTTATGATCCTTTGTGTTTCTGTCTGTGTTTCCAGGTGGACCATTGTGGTCAGCACACTCGCTCCTCCACGGAATGCTTGGATAGAGATAATTAGCCATGCCGGCGAGCGATCTCCAGAAATGACCACACTCCCCCCCACCACCACCCCCACCCACAGTTGGATGTGGGCTTGGGGACAGGGAGCAGCTCCAATCGCTGTGGATGGCTGAGTACACAAAGGCGGCATCAGAGTATGTGTGGATTTGCCAAACGCTTCGCGGGGCCAGTAGCGGCGCCAAGCCTGGTCGCGCGCCATCGAACACGGCGCGGGGGGGCCTCTGCCACTCCGCAACGGGAATCCAAGGCGGGGGCCAGGCAGGGATTCCCATAGAATATTCATGAGATCAACTAGAACACAAGAACTGGCAACGACAGCGACGGCTCTCTCATTTTTGAGAGTTTGGCCACTTTAATTATTGGGACAAGTGCCACCTCCACCCAGGTCCTTAATTAGATTAATTAGATTTTTTTTTCTTTCGTTTTTATTTACTTTGCGTTTCCTAATAGCAGGTAGGAGGGAGAGAGAAGGGGCTGAATCAAGAGCTCCAGCACAGCCCCCCCTCCGTGCCACTCCTCACATTCAGGGGTTTCACAGGTGAAGGGGCCAAGGAATGAAACCAATTTGCATGAAAGTGGGGTGCTCCCGGGTGCGGGGGCCCCCCACCAGTGCTCCCAGTGGATGCCCAGAGCACCAGCCCACTAAGGACGTGTAAATGAGATGCCAAGATAATGAAGCCAACTACAGATAATGGGACTTGTCAGCTAGTACAATTGGGGTTTGTTTTTATTTGCAGGAAGCTAACGACAGGGATCTCCTTTTTTGGTCAGCCACCCCCATCGCCACCCCCACCCCGTCTTCTATCCCTCTTTCTGCGATTTGCTTTTCCATAATCTGCATCTGGACCTGAGAGCGGCTCAAACAAAGCCCCGTAAGCAGGAGTGGCGGCCGGATTCCGTCCCGCTGGAAGGGCATTGATCAAATCCCTGTCAGGGATCTGGGGGTTAAGGGCCTTGCTCTATAGCCCAGTGGAGATGTGGCTATTCGGCTGATCACAGGATTCAAACTATTGACCTTCTGATCTGAGACACAGAGGCCTCACCTACTAGAGGGGCTCCGGTAGCACGTAGGACGTTGTCCTGGCATTCCTAAAGGACGGCTCACAGCAGCTGACTGTGTCCTGGGACTCCGGAGGAGGGGGGACAACGTCAGGAAGTCATGTCATTGCGGGGTGGGGGGGCATAGGGGATGCATCCTCTGTTAGTTCTGAGGGCAGAACATAGAATGGCTGAATGACTCGCATTTTTGTGTGAGTAAAACTCCCACGAGGGCCATGGATGGAGATGGATACACAGAAAGAGAATTTCCCCACATGGGATCAATAGAGTTTCACTATTATTGTTCCTTACAGAGTCGGAAAAAAATGACTGTGAAGTTACTTGATTAGTATATATATCCATATGCAGCCCAGGGTCAGTGTGAAACCTGCTGCCAAAACCCGAGCTGAAAAAATAAAAGTTGAATCAAGAAATAAAAATGAGGTTAACCTTGGTCTTCTGAGAGCAGCCTGGGTGTGGCGCTGTTTCAAGCTTCACAGTTAGAATTATTTACCTGCAGGAAACCACAAGGCTGGAAGGAAGTTTCAGCACAGTGTGAGACAAATAACTTTCCACTTAATCTATTTAAAATTCTGATGCAAAATTTACAGTTTTTCCTGTAACAGTCAACATGGCATCACCAGTGTGAAAGGTAATTGGAAAAGAAGATTGGTGACTAATAAAAAAAGTACCAAAGGCCAAATGAATTTCGCTTTATACAGATATGAATTGCTGCAAATAATTTATTAATAAATCATATAATCTGTGCAAATATGAGGTGCCTGTTTGAGGCTTTCAGGAGCTGACTGCCAGTGAGAGACACTGTCCACTCAGGTATCCACAGGTCAGGTCAGGTCATGTTGGGGTCACACACTGGTACAGTGTGTTGCTGCACCCACCACAAGACAAAACACCTCAGGATCCCAGTTGGGAGATATATA
>JABFEA020000021.1:21098662-21121640 GCA_019775915.2 Cyphomyrus plagiostoma | reverse complement strand
CCCTTAGCAGTGTGGCCCCCCTCCCTTTAGCAGTGTGGCCCAGGCCGCTTAGCAGTGTGGCCCCCTCCCCTTAGCAGTGTGGCCCCCCTCCCTTTAGCAGTGTGGCCCAGGCCGCTTAGCAGTGTGGCCCCCCTCCCCTTAGCAGTGTGGCCCCTATCTGCATGTACCTGAAGAATGTCTTGGATTTGATCCCTTGCACATCTATAAACGTTTCATGATTACCGAACCACTGCACACTCTGACATCTGGCCAGTAGGGTAGCAAGGTAATATGGGGGCTCAGATGGCAGCACTCATAGTTCAGCCATCTGGAGCTGGGGGTTCAAGTGCTGCCTCTGCCCTGTGTGTTGGATGCATCATGGCAGTGTCCTCTGGATGCAGATAGGCCATTTTGCACCTTCCATTGCCATTATATGGACGGGTGTCCAGTCCGGGGTGATCCTCTGCCCTTTGCTCCCTGGAGTCGGCTCCAATCCCCCTTTGACCCTGTTTAGAAAAACCAACTGGAAATGCTCAGCATTGTAATTCTGTTTGGTTGGATTCATCTTATCCCATAGCAAAGATCTCCAGATCTTCCTTTTCACGCATTTTCTTCTTCCTTGTAATATGATGTCACGGTGTTGCTGAAGTGAGGTGGCACGTTGCCATCCGGAGCCACTTCATTCAGATGGTGGATTGGCTTTATAAAGTGCACTTTTGTGGCTCAGGGCCAGTAAAATGTTATCTAGGTCCCAGGCGACCACAAGCATGGATCTTTCAGGCGTGTTTTCAATGACTTACATAATGGGAATTCCTCACGGAAAGGGACCAGTGATGAATCCAAATCACATTAGATGCAGGCCCATGTGGACATTCTCCAGGTCTTCCTCTCATTCATTTTAGGAACACGCTTTTCTCTGTTTATCGTTCGGAAGTACGGCTTGCAAAGAGCAACCATTGAATTGCACCATTACGGTTGCCTTATGCTTACTGACCGCGTTGCCACTTAACGCATCTGCTCCCTATCTCCCCAAGCCTGCAGAATCATCAGAAACATCTGCATGAATCACTTGCTGGCATAATGTCATATTCATTGTAATGAATTATGTTGCACGATAACAGGGCATATGAAATTTCAAAGCAATCTTGTAGTTAAGCGTTCTAGTGTGTAATGAGTGCCGAGCGCTGAGATCCATTACAGCATCGACTGAAAAGATCGAGGGCCTATAGCACAGTTTAATTCGCAGCAGAGAGGAGGAAAAGGCCATCTCGAGAAGCCCGGATTTAATTAACCTGCATATATTGATAAACAAGCATTACATTCTAACAGGAACCATGGTTACAAAGCTCGTGCCTCAGTCAGTGGCAACTTTGTACTTTAGACATTGGTCTCAGTGGAGCAATCAGGGTAACGTTTTAAGAAGGTCCTTCTTCATACACTATAGTTTCATTGTAAATAACCCAGTGGATGGCTGTTCATTATCATTCCCTGCTTTTTGAGCATGACTTACATGTAAAACTCTTCTGTGTATCTGTAAGCCTAAATACCTTGTAGCAGTATGTTAAGAGCATAAGATCCTAGTTCAGAGTTTCCTGGTTCCTCTAGTTCAGAGGTCTCCAACTCCAGTTCTGGAGAGTTACAGTCCAGGAGGTTTTCTATCCTACCTGGCTTCTGATCAGCTGCCCCTCTTCTCAGGTAAATACCTTGAACAGGTGTGGCTCATCAGAAGCCAGGAGGAGGCCCCTGCACTAGATCCTCAAGCCCTCTCACGTCTCTTGCTGCAACATAAGAGATGACATCCTGTAGTCCATCTACCCCAAGTATCTCTGAATTTAAGCCTGGGCTGAAGAACTCTTGTTTTGCTCAACTTGCCATAACATCTTACCTCAAATAGCCAAACTGGTCCTGGATGAGTCATCTACACATCTACACCTGTACGCAATGCCTTGTATTTTCATGTATGCCATGGTGCAGCATCAACCAAGAGGCGTGGAATCTCATATAGCAACCTGCAGAACATCTCTGGTGGCCCAAAGGGGGGGGGGGGGCAAGCAGAAGATCACCATTCCTGCCCTGCATTTAAGAGATCAGGAGTTCTTATTGTCATATGCACAGTCACATTATACAATGAAAATCCACCTCATTGTTCTGGCCGCCGGTAAACACAAGACAAAAATACAAATCATTGTGCCAAAGCAGGATAGAATTAAACAGCAAGTCAATCAGACAGGACATGCTAGCACAGTGATGATAATGAATACATACACTTCCAATGTAAACATATTGTGCAGTATGGACATGCCTCCTTTTCCTGTAACCCCTTGTCTTATTCAGGGTGACAGGGGTCCAGAGCCTATGTGCACGAGGCAGGGAACAGCCCAAGATGGGGCACCAACCCAACACTGGGTACACTCACGTACCATTCACACTCACAGGCAGTCTGACAGACCTGATTCATCTCAGCAGGCCTGTGGACTGTGTGGGGAGAGTGCATTGTTTGGAGGGAAACCCATGGTGACATGTGGAGAACGTGCAAACACACATGGAGCCAGGGAGGAGACTCAAACCCTGGTCCCATGGGGTGGGGTAACAGGGCTAAACACTGGCCACTGGGTTTGCCATGTAGACTTATGTTAGTATGGCAAAGGAAAGGCTCAGTAAGAGGCAGATACCCAGTGAGTCCTGTGTGCCTCTAACTGCAGTCGGCCTTTGGCCTCCACATGCTTTTCCCCTGTTTCCTTTCTTTTGAACCACTTTCCAAATGTTTAATGCAAACATGTCTATGCGTGATTCCGTTAACAAGTCTTTGTTAAGTACTTTGGGGCGGCTGTCTTGAGATGAGGGCTTTGTACTTTTATCATTCCAAATTCAAATGGAGTTAATCGCTACAAATGTGTTCCTTTGTGATGACCATATGTAGAAGGGCTGCTCTTACTTTCATGTCGACGTGGCTCTCTGACTGTCTACATTCGCATTGTGGTTTTGGTTTAAGGTTCACGTTTTGAGCTGGCGTTATATTTGTTGAGATCTTTTCAACACTATGGCCTTTTAAACTCAGGCTTAATGTGCTGTTTATAGTATCTGCATGACCTAATTAAACGATATGAACGCATTTGTTTTAAACCGTATGGGTCATGACCTTAAATCACAATATTTAATATAGATTAACTGGATCTAATGATTTCACAGGCCCGTTTTCCTATGTACACTATTTGCTAAGAGTGATTTATTATATGTGTTTATATAAAATAACTATAAACTATCTGAGGATGTATTTGCTTCCTTAACAATGAGATACCTAATTCCGCAAGATCGACTGTGGTCAAGTCTGAATCGAGGGTCTGGCCTCCCCTTAGAGGACCCCCAGCTGTCTGCCAGCCCTGTGGGACCTAAAAAGGGTATATCCTGATATCCAATCACTGCATCCACAATGGCAGCTCTGTCATTTCAAATTAGCCGGTGTGTGTCCTCCCCCAGGCCCTGGCCAACGAAAGGCAGCCAGGAGAATGGAGGCAGGGTCTCCCTGGGGTGGCAGCAAGGAGGGGGCGGGTGTCCTATTGGATCTGTGCATCTTTTTACGTTAATTTAGTGTCAGTGCCACTGAACTCCAGTTCTGACATGGCTCTGTTTGCCTTGGGTCAAGTCTCTCACTCGGTTTATTTATATAATTATCACAGCTGACAGATAGCAAAATGAGTTTCCCTCCATCACCAGTCAAGCAGTGAGTTGAAGCTTTATTTGCTGTTTGTATAAGTACAGGTACATTGGGTTACGCCTTCTTCATCTTTTTTTTTTTTAAGAAAGACACAAATATTCTGGTGAGAGTGAAGCAGTTTTTTAAGGTAGAGATATGGCTGCCCTGCTGAACCTTGGAAGGTGAATCAGCACCCTTCTGCTCAGTAGTACAACGGCCAAACCCTCTGAGCCACAACTCAGTTTAATGCTCAGTAGTAATGCCAGTTTATCCTCAGTATCACTAATCTGTGCAGTCAGCTATACTGCATGGTTTGTTGTGCTGCAGGTTAGGTTTCTCTGCCTCTTTTCAAGGGGTTATTGGTTCGAACCCCATGGCTGGTGGAGTGATCACATTGCTGCTGGGCCCTTAGGCAAAGGCCCGTAACCTGAATAATCAGTCCAAGGTTGCTGTAAAAAAGCTGACCCTGTGCTTGTGTATTTCTTATTGGAGAGCTAGACGGCATATACGAGAGCCAAAGAGTTCCTATGCAGTCGTGCCCGGACAAAGGGGAAAGTAAAGGTCATTTTTATGGCCTTAGTGGAGTTTACAGGATATGGGACAAGCAGAACTGCTACATTCTTTATTGCAAATGAGCAAGACCATGAACTGGATTTTTAAAATCCTACTGCACATTCATAAATGATAGATAACAGCTTCAAAGGGGTGTTCTTGCTTACATACCCTGACTACTGCCACAACCATATTCTACCATATTTTTATGGTAGAGAAGCAAAATTATTTTCTGATCAGTATTTTACGTTAGTATTATGGTAATACAATGCAGAGGAGTTTATTCTGCATCAATCCCTTGCTTATAGAATATTATACACTATTTCTTTATAAAATCAAAATTAATGTTATGCAATTAAAGGTAAGTGTAAATGTTATGCTTATGTACTAATTATCCATTAGTGAAATCTTTTAATGAGGAATAAACTGCGCTGAAAAAAAGGGACAGCATTCAGACCATATAATGCCTAATCTACTCTGACAAACTTACTGCATGAAAAAAGACATCAGTTTTGCAAGGGCTCCTCTGCCAAGAGATATAACTGAAAGCAGAGTGTGTCGCCTTGTCAGGGTCAGTGCACATCTGACTCCACCCTCTGTGACCTTTCACTGTATGGCCAGCAGCCATTCCCGGTCCTTCTGCCTTTCCCCCTCATGGTCATATAATCCATCTCTGTCCAGTCCCAGTCTGTTCTCTCCTCTGTCTTAGTCCCTTGTTTGTCTTTCCTCCTCCCTAGATTGTCATGTAGCTTTGTGGTGGAGCATGTGGGTAGCAGACTGTCAGTCCTCTAGTTGTGGGTTCAAGACTGGCCTTGAGTCAGCTTCATCTGTTTATTTGTATTTATTGGTTTTATTCCCCAGTGTTTTTACTTTTCTTTTCTTTTCTTTTCTTTTCTTTTCTTTTCTTTCTGTTAATGTGGTTATAAGTTGTGCTGCTGTTTTAGTGTTTTCTAGTTTTAGTGTTCGTAGTATTCCTAGTTCTGTGCTTGTTAATTATCCCACCTGTTGCTCGCTGCTCTGTTCCTTTTGTGATTGGTTTATGTTCTGCTCCTTTTGTGATTGGTTTATGTCCTGCTCCTTTTGTGATTGGTTTATGTCCTGCTCCTTTTGTGATTGGTTTATGTCCTGCTCCTTTTGTGATTGGTTTATGTCCTGCTCTTTTTGTGATTGGTTTATGTCCTGCTCCTTTTGTGATTGGTTTATTTGATTATGATTTGCACCTCTCTCTTTCTCACCAAGTTCCTGTGTGTATTTAAGTTCCTGTTCTGGTTCTGTCCTTAGAGGGTTCTTTGTCGTTGCATGTCAGTGTTCAGAAGTATTTGTTTTGGTGTGAGCTTCCTCCCCCTCTCTCTTTCTTCTCCTCCTCCTTCTCTCTCCTCCCCCCTTCCTCCCTCCCTGTGTTCTCTTAGTTCTTTAGTTGTGTTTATTCCATGACTTAGTTTATTCCTCCTTGTTTCCTGTTTTTCTGATCCTTTGTGATCCTTTTGGTTTTGTAGTGTGTTTCATCTCATAATAAACCCCTCGTGTTCTCAGAGCTGCCAGTGGATTGTCACTCTTTTCCTGCCTGCGCCATGCCGTGCCGCAACAGTCGCCAATAAAATATTGATTAGATTTTGAAGGAAAACTTGGGTGCTTTCTCTGTAAACTGCTAAAAGCACTTCCAGACTTGCAATGCCTGGAGATGAGAGAGGGCCTCTTTGTTTATACAAGCAGTTTCTATGGCCGAAAAAATCAGCAGTGTAACCCCCCCATGGTTCAGAGACTTTAAAACAGAAATCAGTGTAATTTCATGATTAAATCGCACATTTTCCCGTCTGCCTGAGCAGAGCTGTGGGTAACGGAAGTGCTTTGTGTTTCACTCACTTCCAATCTGCATTCAGTTACTGTTCCTGCTGTTCAGTGGAGTCTTGAAGAGGGACTTCTGATATACTACCACTCAAACCACAAACTGGCATGGAGCTCCTGCGGTTTAGGTGCTACCCTTTTTGGCCACAAACATTCATTCCACTGGGGGATGGGGACCCCAGAAATGACTTTCTGAATTAAGCCCCAAAAACTGTAAATCCGCTAATGCTAATGTATGTCAATATCCAACATCTATAGCCCCAGTTGACCGGGGTGACAGTTACAGCCCCACCCCCCACTGAAATAAAAAATAAGCACATGCGTGTAATTCAAAGTCCCCCCCCCCCCATATTATCCCTGGGGGGCCCTCAGCTAAGATCCATTCAGTGTCTGCTACGTGATAATCTTCCCACAAGGATCACAAAATGTAATCTTAGTGCTTGAACATTGCGTCAAATAATTTCCTCCCCGTCTGTGCTTTTGGTGGTTTAAAGTGAATCAGAATGAGCAGGGAAGCAATTTACATCCCTTCCAAAGGATGGACTCGTTCAGTCACGGCTGAACTCGGCTCCTGTGAACCTTGTTATTCTTTAGGCCTTTGTTTTAATTGCTTAACATTAAACTGATAAAATGGTGACTTCAAAGCCTCCTCTGTATTTGAAATATCTGGAAAATGGATATTTGAATGTCTAAAGGGTATCGTGTTCCAAAAGAATTTTAAAACATAGGACAGTCACACTGTTTATACACTCAGTGTCTATTTTATTAGGTTTCAACTTAATGCAAAAACCCTGTTCGGCCAAAACCGCCAGTTGTGTGCACATAACTTAACATTAGGCATTCAGATACTCTGCAGTTAGTGCATCAGAATGGCTGCGAAACCTGATCAGAGTCAGTTTGGAGGTGGTGGGTTTGTTGGTGCCAGACATGGTGGGTTCAGCATCTCCTGCAACGGCCACCTTCCTGGGACAGTGCAGTGTCCACGGTTCACAGAAAATGGTTTGATGAACAAAAGCCAGCCGGTCGGTAGCAGGTCTGGCTGAAAAGCCTCGTTAATGACAGATGTCTAAGAAGAATGCCCGATAAAGCTAACAGGAAGGCCGCAAGTCCAAAATAATGGCTCGGTATAACAGTGGTGTGCAAAACGGCTTCTCTGAGCACTTAATTTGTCTTCTCTCAAAGAGGGTCTGGAGGCAAATGGGGGTTGTACCTTGGTGTACCTAGTAAAGTGGCCTCTGAGTGTGTATGGGATACTTTGCATGGTACATTTAGGGCACATTTTCACAGTTGAATTTAGGATTGACACATCACTGCACACTCTCAGTTACCACTGGAACCAGAACACGCCACCCTTTATCTCTGTTTTCCCATAAAATATCAGCACAATGATTGCTTGCTAGGAAAAAAAATTATCAGCTGCTTACGGTAGACAGTGTATGGCACAGTGGGTCAAGGCTCTGTGCCTGTGATCAGAAGGTCACGGGTTTAAGCCCAACCTGCACATCTGTGGGTTCTTCAGCACGACCCCTAAAAGGCCACGGCTCCCTGGATGCTGTTACGGGTGGCTGCCCTTCACAGCCAGCTGGTTCCCACCTACATAGAACATGTTGGAGGAGGTAAAGAGAATTTCCCCATGGGAATCAATAGATAATTATTACTAATAATAATAAAAAAGGAACAATATTGATCCCAAGGGGAACTTTTGGTGCATAGAACAGCAAGGTATGCAAAGGGTGCAAAAAAAAAATCATATAATGCTCAACAAGATGACGTGCAAAGACAGTACACATACTGCAAACACATTTTAAATAGAACCTACTACAGAACCAGAAAGTCTCAAGAAAGAATATTAATATTAATAATATTATAAAAAATAAATTGATGTAAGGTGAATGTGCAATTATATGTGCAAATAGATAGCACTTCATTTTCACATATGCACATGTATGCACACGCATTTCTTGTCATAATGGGCATGCAAATGGTGTTTGAAGCATTTGCAGAAATTGGGAACAGGGCGTTGAGAGCTGCGAGGAAGCTTCCGGAACTCGCGTGTGCGCAGACGCGTTTGAAGAACAGAGAGACGTGGTGGCTCTTTGATAAGGTGCGGCACCTTCACAGACGGAACTTGGAGTCAGTCGATGGGCCTCGTGATTAGAAGTGCGGGGAATTCTCCCTGGGTTCTCCGTTCTGCCGGAACGTCGGCTGTGTGAGCCGACACCTGTGATGCCGCCAGCGCGTCCTGCCAGCACTCAGGTGTCTCTGCGGGGAGTCGGCTTTTCCATTACTCCTCTTGTGAACAAGTCGAGGCTCCAGTCCAGGAACGTTCCAGAGTCAGAGCCGGCAGAGAGGCATTCCGCCAAGGATTTGGGTGCCCTCTCCATTCACCCTCAGAATCTGCCGTGTGACACCCGAATCAGCATCTCCGGTGCCTGCATATTGGCATGGGTGCAGGTAATACTTACATAAAACCATGTTTTCAGCCACACCATGGGGAACTCAGTGCCTCAAACCAAGTGTCAGAGGTTCTAATGACTGCCAGATTAAAGAACTGCTTCTTTACACAATCCACGAAGCTTTATTGCACCCGCATTTCACATCCATGGCCCATGTACTTCAGTGCATTGTTACTGCACTTTATCAATCACTTTGAAGTGTCTAATTATTGCACAGTTCTGGATTGTCTTGTATTGTTATGCCCCTTCTGTATTTTTTTGCACTGTCTTGTGTTTTTTTGCACTCTCTGTATTGTTTTCTGCTGTCTTGTATTGTCATGTACCTTCTGTATTTTTTGTGCACTGTCTGTATTGTTTTGCACTGTCTTTAATCTCTTTGTAAATGAGTTCATTAGAATATACAAGCATTTCTATGCACCTGTATCCAACTTGCTTGTATGAATGTGTGAGTGAGTGTGTGTGTGTTTGTATGTGTGTGTGTGTGTGTGTGTGTGTGCCATCCAGCCTTGTGCCCTATACTGCCTTCCATAGGCTCCCGGGCCACCTGCAGTCCTGACCAGGATGAGGACTAACGAGTCGCATGGATGAATATTCCTTGCAGGATGATGACATACCTCAGGATTTTTTCATGAATCCATCGGGTAATAAAATCTACAGATGACACAGAAAATGCTCGGTATGTGTGACAATATTGGACTTTGAAATTAAAAGCAAACTACACTACCTGTATTAAGAACACCCAACTTACAAGTCCTTAGGAGCTGTCAGACATAAAGTGTATTATATAAAAAATATAATGGTTACGTAAGTCAAATTTGCCATAAGCTGGATTTACCCCCCATAACATTCAATAAACTGTACACAAAAAAAACATAAACTAAAAATATATCATTAATACATATTAAAAACAAATATTAAACTAATTTAACTGAGGCTTTTATTCAAAGTGAATTGTATCCGTACCTTTGCACGCATCCAAATGCTTCCAGCTGTAGTGCACCAATGCTGCTTCCATTAAAAATGAAAGCTGCAGACTCCTCGTCCTGGCATGTGGTGTTTGCGTTCAAGCCTTTGGCTTCGTGCTCAGTGTCAAACCACTTCTGCTCATCTGAACAGCATTGCTGTATATCAGTACTCTGCCTGAGTGCTTCCTGTTTAGGATTTGAGTGTATAGCCCCCCCCCCCCTTAATCCTAATGTGCTTGAAATGCAGTTGGAATTTATCACTTTTTGTTTTCTCATTAAACTGTGCCTTCACTGCACATTAAGTAAAAATATTTCACCTCCTTCTGGTGACAGGCCAAGATTGAAGGCATCCCCACCAAGGGGGCCTAACAGAGAGCGAAGGAGATATGATCACATGGTCATAAAGCTGGGAGTGCATTTCACGGGGAGGAGGATGCAGCATTGCATCTTGGGTATAGATCCCACAAACATTAAACATTAATTATATGGCTGTACCAGGTGGTGGCTGTGCTGTAGATGCTGCCCTGTATATGTGTGTATATATATGTATTCATGTATTTCTCCTGCGGCTCTCCCTGGGGTGGTATGTAGCACAATAGGCTGAGATGCTGTGTATGTGATTTGAAGGTCATGGGTTCAAGTCCTGTCAGCAGAGTGATTTCATCGCTGGGTCCCCCAGCAAGCTCTTTAACCCCCAGTTGCTCCAGGGACTGGCTGACTTTGCTGCCTAAAGGAATGTATATGTCTCAGGTTAGAAGCATCTGCTGAATAAGTGAAATGAACCCCTGCGATCATGATGCGTGACACCCGACGGGTGGCTGCCAGCTCCCTTATGTCCCCGCAGCCCAGGTCCCGTTCAGTACGCCTTCGATACACACTGCTGTGTGTGGAAACAAAAGCCGCTCTCGTGGTGAAGGACGCCCTGGAGATGCTCGGGAGGTGTGGCTGCGGTCAGGCTAAATTTAGATCCTCCTGAGCAAGGAGCTGTGCGGTGCATACCAAGGCGGGTCTTCCGGCTGGGCGGTCTGGAGGAGAGGTGGGTGATCTAGGTGGCGGGAGGGGGCAGGGCGGCAGGGGAACCCTCATGCGGTCTCCACAGTTCCCACACTTTTTCTCTTACCATTTCTCTGAACCTTGCTGTCGTGTTGGGGTCGGCAACGACCTGTTTGTTAGTTTAAAATGCATAAAAGCACCACATAGATTTTTGTACTGCATCAAGGCTTTTTGACTTTGTCAGGAACCTCTATTTAAACAAAGTGAATTAAAACTAAATGAAGGCAAGGCATTCCCATACATGTATGGTAAGATAAGAACAACTCAGTTTATTTATATAATTCTCTTGAGGTTTATTTTACCATCATTTTTTTTTATTGAAAACGAGAGGTATGCTGTCAAAAGAAAGGTCCAGAAAGCCACACCAAAAATATTAAAACCAATCTTTTCATAGATAAGGAAGCCTAACAAGGTAACCAAGACGTGAGAAACAAACTGGATGATAAATAATTTTGAGAGTATTTTATGGCTGAATTAAGACATGGGCCGACACCGACCCGTTTAACATAAGAAAAGAGAAAGCTAACACAGGACAGAGGTATTACATGCGTGTCGTGGTACATTAAGGTAAGAATCTAATTGGTGAACGTCAGCCATTGTGCTTTCACCACGTCGTGTTGTGTGTGCAGACGCCCATAGGCTCGTCCCTGCTGAGGTCAGACTGCTTTTGGCCTCTGCTGAGCCCTGGAAACAGGCAGCGCTCAAGTGCCCATGCAAGCAATCAGCCTCTGATAAAAGCCTGACGGCATTCTAGAAGTTTAGGACCGTTTTACTGGAGGATAATAGAACTTCTGTACAAATATTCTATTGTTCTTATTAACGTTTGTCTTTATTTTTATTCTGAATCACTGCACATATTTCATACTCCCATGTGGTGCAGCCTATTTACCTACCGGCTGAAGGAAACTGATTTTGGTATGACAGTCTCATGTATTTCTAATGGACATTGTCATCCACTCTGGCTCCTTTCTCAATGCCTGTAATGTGATGAATATCGTTTGTCACCTGGGTGTCGAATGCTTTAAAATGATACGCGCTGAGTCCCGTCATGCCTTGTGATACAGTCTCGATTGCATTGGACTGGCATCAGAAGAGAGTTTTATCTGTTAGCAAAATGCAGCGTCTCTAGTCTTGCATGACTCTCTGCGTGGGGTGCAGTTGGGGCCTCTTTACCCACTGGGGCTTTGGGGCTGAAATATACAAAACCGTATAGTTGTTTGCTATGTAGTAGGTGAAATATAGTATGTGAAGTGAGCAGTATGTCCAAATCCTCAGTATGGATGAGATAGTAGGGGACCAGATGACATACTAAATTTTTTTAACATCCATGTGCAACTGATGAATGATACACTATCCCACAATATGAGTTTTAAGCAGTTTTTGACTATTTTACGGGGGTTAAGCTACATCATATGGGGACTGTAGTGATTTAGAATGCATGTCGTTCTCATGTATATGGACAGTAGTATGTACTATGCTAATGGTCAAGCAGGAGACTATTGACAAAAATTCAGTATGTACTGTGTAAGGATGCAATTTTGGATGCACCCCTGTCATGTGACTAGCCGCCACTCAGAGCAACAGAATAACTGCTTGATTTGATTGTTCTGGTGGTGGCACAGAAACGCGCCCCCCGCCAGCCAATACTACCTCAGCTGATTTCTCACTCTGACTTTGGCATTAGTGGTGAAAAAACAGCACTACCGTAGTCCAAGGAGCCAGACGGTGGTAAAATGAATACCTGCAGTGCTAGAGAAAACAACTTGATATGTTTTCATTTTATGTTGCTGCCATTACGTATATTGCTGCATTCCATATTGCAATGGATTTGAGAGATTAGTCTTTTAGTGGTGTGCCGTGTAACACTATACTTAAGGCTGGAGTACCGAGTCAATCTGATCAGTCGACTGCCCACAATCCCAAGCTCATGCTTGCTGATCCCGCTTTGTTGAGTTTGCTACTTCCCACCTTTGATCTCCTCATCACTTTCCCCACCTCCAGCCTGCCCTGGTATTCCACAGGTGATTTTCCCCTTGCGCTACACAAGACGCCTTCCAGCGAGGTCCTAAGCCCTGCACGCACTCCGGGCCTGACACGCCGATGTCTGTGCTTCAGAAGCCTGCATCTCCCTGCCTTGGCTGTTTGAGTTTGGCTGACCCCAGGCATTAGCTACCTTCACTATCTTCCTTTATGCTTCAGCAAAAAGGCCCTCAGCCTCCTGCAGTCTGAACATCCACGGTATCGAGGCCTTTTGAACAGACTGTGCTTTTAGATCTCTATCTGCAGGTGCCCGCCATACAGAAGGACGGCGGCGCTGAGCGGCGCATTGTCCTGTGGGGGACGGAATTTGCTGCCACCTTTGTACATTTCACATCATCTTCTGACTGTTTGTCCAGGAAGCCCAGAGCATGCAGGGCCCTTAGTAGAAAGAAGTTACCCAGCTGGAATATCCTCTCTTCACCCATATTTTAAAAATGGGAATTTCAGCCTCGAAAATGATAAGTTTATGAGGTCATTACTTGATTGCTCTCTGCGAATCCAAGACATTTTGTTTTTTTGTTTTTTTTTGCTTTTAAAAAAGAAGTAACCCGGATCTCGGGCATCACCAAAGAATTTCTGGCCTGTGCAATGAAAATTAAACGTGAAAATGCTGATCTATGAAAACGAACTGTAATTTGGTGTGAAATGCTACCACTATAAACATGATTTTAACAAACAAGTCCAGAATTCCAGCCTCAACATCTGCTTAAAATTGTGATGAATGGACATAATACTGGTCAGTGTCAGTCATCCCATTAGGCGACGTGTGGCCACAGGGGACCTGAGGGGGTGCTGACTCAGCAAGCCCATTTCACTTTTTTTTTCACGGGGAGGGCACTAGAGGTCAAGCTTGCCTAAGGTGTTACATCAGCCTTGACTGGTACTGTTACTGGTTCTTTGACCAGCAGATATGACTGCGGTAATAATGACAGAAAAACTATGGTGATGTCACAAGGTCAGAGGTCATGGCTGTGACTTGTTCTACTGTAGGGTTTAGATTAGAAGGCCTCCTTTGTTTTGCTTTGACAAGCTGCATGGTTCCCTGGCCTCCTGCTTCACCCAGGACAATGACTGATACAAAGTTCGAGCTTCTCGGTCACACGGCAGCCTTGGCCCCTGGCACCTTGTGAGATGCAGGATGAAGGGCAGCTGTCTTGCTTGTCGACAAGTCTGGTGCGTGTGCCAGGGACCTTTGGCCTTCCGGCTGTGCATCCTGTGACTTCCACTGACTTGGCCTGGTACAAGCTTTAGCTTAAAGCAAGCCTTTTGCCAACAGGGAGGTTCTCTAAATCATCAACACTCCTGCTATCCTTGGCGCATAACCCGACCAAGCATGGAATGTTCTACCATCTGGTCCAGCAGCACAAGTTGTTTTTGTGGCCAATTAAAAACAAAATCCTATTGTTCATTACGATGATATCTTCTTCCTTTTTTAATGAAACACATCTAATTCTGCAGTATAGGTAAGTGACACTGGGGTCTTACTGGATTATGGATAGAATCTAATAACCTGTTGTACGGGTGGGCAACCCTGGTCCTGGAGTGCTGAGATCCAGCAGGTTGTCCATCCTACCTGCTCTCTGATGAACCACACCTGATCTCAGACAGATAGTAAATCATAAGGTAGGATAGAGAACGTGCTGGATAGCAGCTCTCCAGGTTCAGGGACACCTACCCCTATTACCGTGTTGACCTGAATATAAGACTTTTTTTTCTCAAAATATGTCCGAACAAGTGGTGTCATCTTATATCCGGGGTCAGGACAAAAAAGGGAATAGATGGCATGAAATACAATATATATATAACTTTTTATATGTTATTGTCAAATTACATTATTTTTCTTTATGATATATATATAACCAGGCTTGTCTTATATTCCAGCCAATAACAGTGTGTTGGAGCAGAGGATTCCAGTGCAAGACTGCAGATAACCTGAGCATCAAAATCTTGAAATGAAAGTCATCTCTACCCAAAAAACAAATACCAACCAGATGTGTTTGATTAATTCCATGTAGTGTAAAAGCATAATGACTGATTATTTATGAGGTGGCAGAGGAGGTTTGTTATGGCGTGCAGCCAGTTTCTGGATTCCTATTGGCTGTCATGCTGGGCAGTGAGAACCAGCTCACCCTCAGTCACATGGGACTTAGCCCAGTCAAGGTGGGGAGGGGGGGATGTGATCCTCTGAGCCATAACATCAGAGTCCACGGACACCGTCCCAAGAACCTGACAGCCTGGTGTGCCACGATGATAACACAGTCAGCAGCCACAAGAACAGAACAGCACCAATGATGAGAAACGGCGGCAGGACACACGGGCCCAGGGCAAATTAAATAATAACTTTGTTTTGCCAGAGATATTTCTATTATGTTGCTAACGCCGAGGTAGCTGCTTCTGCACTGTGATCGGTCACAGCTTCGGTTCCGTAACACAGGTGTAGCCCCACGACCTGTATGAGTAGCCATGCACCATACAGACCACACCCAGCTGTTCGGCAGGTATTTTATATGAATTAAAGGAAGATTCAACCCAAACTAATTTAATCACTCCATCTACCTGCATAGCCAAAGGAGACTGATTTACTGACAGCATACATAAAGTATCAGGTCAATTACCTAGAACCTAGTATTTTCCAATAATGTTGGGGTAATCACCTGACACGCCCTCCCAGCAGAGTAATCACCTGACACGCCCTCCCAGCGGGGTAATCACCTGACACGCCCTCCCAGCAGAGTAATCACCTGACACGCCCTCCCAGCAGAGTAATCACGCCCTCCTAGTGGGGTAATCACCTGACACGCCCTCCCAGCAGAGTAATCATGCCCTCCTAGCGGGGTAATCACCTGACACGCCCTCCCAGCGGGGTAGTCACCTAGGATGCCGCTCAGATCTTCAGCAGCATTTCCCAGAGTTCTTGGGTGCTTTTCAGGACTGAGGTCTGTAGCCTGGGCAGGCTAGGTCATTAGTTTGAATTGTCCTTCACTTTCCTTCTCCTCTAGTTAGGACTTACAGTCTTGTTTTTGGGTCATTGTCTTGCAGACAAATGTGGAACTACCCAGTCAGTCATAATCATGATAGAATGGAATACCTTTGAAGTATGCTGTGATAGCGTTGCTGGATGTGAATGCTATGGTTTTGGTAAAGACCAGCACCTCAGTCATCAGCAAAGAAATCCCACTGAATACAGCATGGGTAATTATGGTTTCCATAATCATCCAAACAGATGACTCATGCTGTATACTGTAATTTCTAATGTATATTGGGAGATTTTTGAGAATATTTATTTCTTATGGTACTATGTGGCATGTCTCCTCCCTGCCTGTGGGAGGCACTGAATGATGCACGGCAGGTAATCAAGGGCATAAAGAGTAGCACTGAGTTGTATGCTGGTCTATGAGATTAATCCATTTAATTAAAATGCACCACACTATGAGAAGAACTGATAAATGATGAAGGAGTGAGAATCACATTAGACATCCGACTTCAAGCCAGCTTTCTGACACTCCCACCCTAACCCCCTGGCCCTCTAACCCCCTGCTGGACAGCACATGGCTGCGGGTGTGGAGACTCCACTGGACGAGGGGGACATGCTGCCCCG
Source organism: Cyphomyrus plagiostoma (assembly GCA_019775915.2). Classification (NCBI taxonomy): domain Eukaryota; kingdom Metazoa; phylum Chordata; class Actinopteri; order Osteoglossiformes; family Mormyridae; genus Cyphomyrus; species Cyphomyrus plagiostoma. Next base: position 21,105,458 of record JABFEA020000021.1, on the reverse strand, counting down.
GGCCCCGGGGGCTGGAAGTGCAGTGTCAGGAGCTTGTCAGTCCAGGGCTGAGTACAAGCTGATTTTGTGCCCTCGAGCCTCACTGACAGGACGGGCCTCCAGAGGCAGAAGGCCACAGAACGAGACGAGGAGACTGTAAATGCACAAAATGGAAAAAGGGCAGTGGGTGACGAAAGAAGAAACTGCATCCAGATACTGGTCCTAGAGAATAAATTCACTGAAATCTGTTTTTGTTGTCTAGGCATGCTTCTTCAAAACCCCCTCTATAATCTTAGCCAGACTCGCACAAGGACATGACTGGGCCCCAGAAAAATTCTACCATATGTCCCCCAGCATCTCTCGTGGGGCTTCCCAGTGCCTGGGACCCTGAAAATCTTCCCCTTTCTCCCCCCATATGGATAAACGTGACTGTAAGCTTAAACTGGGATCCTCAATTTTGGTCTTGGAGGGCCAAACTGCAACTATCCCTCTGTCCCTGCATACAATTCATCACTCCTTTTCAGCTACTAAAGCTGAATCACTTATTTCAGCGTTCTCTGGCGGACCTTTCTGAAGCACAACAGGTCTGTTGTCATTGGCTCAGGAGCTAATGTTATCGTAGGGACACATGTGATAAAAGTGTAATAATTACCTCAGATTACAACATGGAGCCCGATGAGCGAATTTCTCTCTGTCATTATTTTGGGCAATTTCCATGTGTAACTGCTTCACTGATAGGCCCACAGGATTAATTAGACTTACTCTCTGCTAATTAAAGTGAATGACATAGTGAGTATATGAGAAAATACGAGTTATCAGAGTTAGTCCAGGAATATAGACCCCAAACTCCAATAAATCCATAATGTGAGCCGTTCATCATGCCTAAATTATTTGACCTCTTTGTCGTTGACTTGGGAACTATTTGTAAAGGATAAATATAAATCCTATTATAGCTTCCACCGAATTACTTCGTAATACAAACAGCCGACAGCTACTTAAATCTATGTTATTTGCATATAAGACCTTTCACATTTTTGTAAGGCTCAGGTGCAAATTAAGATCGACTACGTGACTCTGAAAAGATTTTTTTTTTCATTTTGATGCGCTCTGTTCCGAGGAAACATTTATAGATTGGACCGAAGGGAAATCGGAAATAGATGTTTGTAACCTCTTAAGAATAATTACTTTTTAATGATCGCATTCTAACCGTCAAGGGAATGAGAAAAACAAGCACTTTCATACAGAGAAAATAAGTCCATGAACTAGAGTCCAATTAAATGCAGATATGGGAATATAATTTTAATTTCCAGGGAAAGTCATTGCAAGTGCATAGATAACTAAGCTCCCTTACTAATCATAATAACTTATATAGAGGGTGCTTAGAGAGACTGTGCTGCATGGCATAATCAAACGACTGTAAAACGAAATCTTTCTGCACCTCCGCTGGTGACATCACATCTTGATCTCGAACGATCCTCAGAATCTGCTCTTCCAACACCCAGTCCCTTAAGGCCGCCGCTCCAACCAGCTGCATATTATCCCGTCCATCTGCGCGAGGTTGCGTTTAAAAGTCTCCACGTCTCACGGCCACCGCGTGCGGCGTCTGCCTGCGCTTCCCGCGTGCATGCGCGCACGCCAGTGAGTCAGCTTGAGAGGGGAGAGCGCGAGAGAAAAGAGAAAAGAGAGAGAGAGAGAGGGAAGGTAGCGGGCGCGAGGGGAGAGCGGAGGAGCGCGAGCGAGCGAGCGACACAGCGCTATGAAATTCTTCTGTGCGTTTAGCCTGCTGCTGCTCTTCCCGGCGCTGAGCCTCAACAGCAGGTGAGTGGGGCGAAAAGAGAGCGCTTCTTATTCTGCCTTACAAAGTCTCCTGGGGAGGGACGACGTGAAAAAACTGCCGAGTTAAACGATAGAAAGACTACTCTTCTTCGGCCACGGGTTGAGTCAGTCAGACCGAGTCGCTTCTGCTCTTCGCGCCGCGGCGGGCGAGCGGGGCTGCGGCGGAGAAAGATGCGCTGTTATCGTTAACTTTTTTTGTTCCTCTTTTCTGGCCGTTGCGGGTGTAGCGCCGCGGCTAGACTCCTGGACTGAGGCGGTTCCAAAGGATCCGAGCCGCGGAGGGGTGACAGGGTGAGGTGACGGGATGATAAATAAATAACGCACCCGGGCACGCGAGAAGAGCTCACGTGCTAGTGGTGCTGAATGAGCGCCTTTGTCCATTGCAGGAAAAAAATGAGACCACGCCGGATGGTGCTTTCTAGGTACAGTGATGCCGTAATAACAAAAGACTAGGGAAACAATTCCTGAAAGAGTGAGAGGGAGGGTGCCCTCCGCCCTATGCTTCACCCACTTTGCGGAATCTTGCCCGGCCCGTTTGCTAGGGTCCCGGCTGCTTTGGCAGGGGGGTGTCTCCGCACAGAACATCATTGTATAGGATGCAGAAGCGCATTTTTCAGCTGCCGCCGCTCTTTGTATCAGAGAATTCAACGTCGATCACGGCCAGTTCGCTTGTGCACTGATGTTTGATCGTCCGTCACTGCAGCTGGACCCGGATGCCCAAATCTGCCCTGCTCCGATCGGTTCACCGGGGTCTATCGGAGTGCAGCCCTACTATTGATACGTTTAAAAAGTGTGCTTTCCCTACCCTTGAAGCCAGCCGCCAACATTCGGTGGTTGAACCCAGGTTTAACGTGTGTGAGACAGCGCCCCGATCTGTAACATAGCTGCAGAGTACTTGCCAGGAGCCAGGCTGCGTGATCCGAGACGGCAGAAGAGGACGAACCCCTCTTTCGCTTTTATGGTGCACCGAAGTCCCTACAGCAGTTAACACAAAGATACATTAAAATCTTCGCAGCGTGGTATATAACTACCTTAGTAATGTGACACCGGGTTTTTCAGCACTGCGTTGAGGGTGCTTGTAATTATTAAACTTCACCCTGTAGTTTAAACGTTGCACATATTCGATCAGACGCGAAAATCTGATTTTAAATAGACAATAATCGACAATAATGAATAAAGGGAAACATATCCACATATACAGATAAACTGTTAAATGAGACATCCTGGCAGAAATGTTTTCGCAAAGCCCGTGATTGACAGGGCTTTACTTTTGTCTTTTGTCACTAAGTGCTCGTTGAATGACATTCGCAGATAGATTAACACCACCTGTAACATCGTTTCTGGGACATTATATTTTCATGTTTGAACTATGGTGATTAAAATGACATAAATTAGTGCCTGTTTGATATGTGTTCTGTTCCATCTGTAGTATGTGATTTGTTTCCGTAACTTGGAAAAACTGCTAACTTAGAACTTTGAGAAACAGATTTGTTAGAGTAATCATTCCATCGCATTCTAATGATAACTTTTAATGACTGTTAAAATCGGTAGAGTACATTTTGCGGAATGGATACTTAGATATTATTGGTGAAACAATAAAGAAAAATCGATATGCATCATGATGCAAAATGTTCTGCGTATACAAAATAAAAGGTGGTGTATATGCAGTAATATGATTTTAAGATGCAGATATGTCTGTTCCTAATAAAGGGAAAATAGATTTTAATTCTAATCTTGTACACAATCTCGTTTGGGTAATTTCTTGAGTGCTGACAGGTACTGCATTTATATTGAACTGGTAAAAATCAGGCGATAACTTGAAATTAAAGGTGAAAAGAGGATAATGAGAAAGGAGAAGGCGTTAATTAAAAAACAATTAGTTACGGTGTGGACTCTGTCCAGTGATGTCCGCTTCACACATTCCGTTTGGTATTTTTTGAAATTATAGGGCCAAGTAAGAACAGAGCCAAGTACATATGAGAACTTTGATTGGCTTGGATTTATTTGTTTTTCCCATTACAATCAGAAATCGTCACCTGGGCGCTTCCTGCATGTGTTTATGGAAATAGCTACCATATGATAATCGAAAGTGACTAGTCCAGATTTCAGATATGCTAGAATTGTGATTTAGGATCCAAATTCAGTTAGACAACAACAAAATAAGATTAATATAGGAAATTGTGCAAATCCTGGCTAATTCCAAGATAAGTGTTCCATCCGTATTGTTTTTTTGACGTGCATATTATTATATATACTATATAATTTACATGTTGTATAGGTTATATTCTCTAAATATAGTACAATATGTTTTTGGAAAATTTCTCTTCCAAACACTTGTTGCAATGTAATGCTTTGCTTTTTAAAACTCTCAACTGTATGGTGGCAAAGACATGGAATATACTATTTTAGTGTAGCATGCTATAAATGCTTTTTAAGTAATTCAATAAAAATGTTCAATTTGCAGTGGTACCGCAGGGATGGTTAGGTTCATGAATGCGTCAGATGCATATGCATGCTGGATAAGAGGGTGCCAGGGATGTGGGTCTTCAGGAGGCATAGAGTCTTGGGGGGTGGGGGGTGGTGAATTCTGCGGCTGGGGCAGGCAGCTGCTGGAAACCCTGCATCTACGTGATATTTTGAGCCAGGTGGCACTTTTTGGTGAAGTGCCTCTGTGATGGATCCGTACCCTCAGAGCCTTCAGCCAGCTCCTTTCTCACTTCTGCCCTTGCAGACTCAGTGACTCTCAACGTTTCTTTTCTTTCATTACCACATTTTCATTTTATCAGCCTCACTAGCTAATAATAAGTCCCTGATGGTAACAGAAATGCCCAAAGGCGCAACCCAGAAAACATTAAAGAAGATCGCAAGGGAGAGCTTGAGATGTGAACAAAGTCAGATGATGAATAATTCAGAGGGGCATAAGAACATCACTTAAAACCTTGATAACCAAGCAGGGTGAGCCGTCCAATGTGCAGTTACTAATTTGTTTTATTTTGTGCTGATTTCCTGTAGTGGAAGCTATAAAATGAGGCTCCTCCTTGAATCCTGAAGCCAGTTTGCTCTCTGTCAGACTGTGGTGGATGAACTGACACTAGAGGGCGTTCTCAACAGCATTGCAGCTTGATTGCTGACAGGTCATGGTAGACGAGAAAGTTTGAGATTTGGAACTGAGTGGGGGGTTGGGGGGGGTGTGCGCCCTTCAGCCAGTCAGGCTGCAGTGCTGTTCAGTCGTCTTTACGCTCTGGCATAGTGCCTCACTGTTTTCCCTCAGAAATTTTATGTGAGCCCTATTTATTTTCTGGCCGGCTGTGTCAAAACTGATCTGCTCATAGTAGAAACCTGTACAATCAAAACAACGCTCTACATGATTTGGTTATTTTTATCACCCAAGTACCTTGTCTGTTGTCTGCACACAAGTCCTTATACTTCTGGGCTGACATCCTGCTCTGTGTGTGTGTGTGTGTGTGTGTGTGTGTGTGTGAGTGGAGCACCCAGTTCCAGCCACACTTCAGGATTAGTGTGATAAACACCATTGCTGACTGCTGGGGCATTATCTTATTGGCAGCTGTGCTCATAATTTTATTGTTTATTTATATGCGCGGGTGTGCTGTGACAAGTCCTCAAAACCCCTTTTTTTAGACGTAGGAACTGTTCTCAATGTTGTGTCCTTAGTGTTGTATTCATTTTTCCATTCCTTTTCAGTCATCACGTAAGACTGTGATGGATTTGTATTTGCAGGACAAAAATGTACTTGATCATATCACGGGCCTGTAAATATGCCCTTGGTGTTACCTGGTTCTCAGGTATCATATGTAACACAGGAGAGGTCTTCTCTTTCACAACGACAATGTTCTGCTAGTCGCCTGGTTAGGGCTGCAGTGGCCGACCTGTATACCTGACTTACTGCAAATCTGGTCAAGGCAGCATTGTTTAATTGAGATGTATGTCCTCAGGAGCATATACAGTTTAAGGTAGCAGTGGGGTTTCATACATTATTAATGATGGATTGCCTCTGTCCCTTTGTGTCTTCGAATAAATGTGTGCAGAGTTGCTGTGATGGGACAAGGTGAATTTGCGGAACATATAGGACTATAGCTATAAATATGGCAGGATTGTACTCCACACTCCATTATGGTAATTCCCCCTTAGCAAATGACATCAAAAGTATCTTTAAGAATGAAATGTATTGTTCAAGAAAAATAGCTTTTATTTCCATGCACATAAGTGGACTATTGTGACGGAGTGTGCAGAGATCCTTTAATGTGCTCTTATCAGATGTTAATAACTGACTAGAGTAATTTTTGAGTATTATTTTCACAGATGTGTGTTGTACTCATTTATCTGGGGTGGGGGGGTGGGGTGGGGTATGTGAAATTAGGGTGCGGGCTATGAAACTACACCTCATCTCTGTAGCACTGAGATATAGCTGTATTACAGTGCTTGCTAGTGTCTCTGCACATCGTTTGAAACCAAACTCAGAACTGAAATCAAAAGAAAACTTTGACAATCCTAGAAAACACACCTGATAAAATGTTATGTGAAATCTTAGCCAGTAAATATAATGCTTACAAGGCTGGAAATGGGAAGCTGATTTCACACAAAATTAGGTTTTAGTCATTCCCTTTTCCAAGGGTGTAATGTATAAGACTGAAATATGTCAGTGATATACGGCTTGAAAATTAACACATCTATGTGTGAATAATTGTGAATGATTTATATGTTGTGGTCCATCTCTGAAGATTTATCTTCTTTTCATCTAATCATGCAATGAATTATATATCTTATCTTATTGGTCAAGAGTGGCCCATCCACTGCACATGCTAGTGGTGTCACATGAGCTGTAAGTCACAGTGACCTGAACTTGAAGTGGGGGGGGGGGGGGGGGCGGGGGGGGGGCGGGCGGGGGGCGGCGGGGGGGGGGGGGGGGGGGGGGCGGGGGGGGGGGAGGGGGGGGGTGGGGGGGGGGGTGGGGGGGGTGGCG
>JABFEA020000021.1:21074107-21094961 GCA_019775915.2 Cyphomyrus plagiostoma | reverse complement strand
CGAATTTTGCGACTTGCTAATCGCGTTGTTTGAAATCGCGATTTCGATTTGAAATCGATAAATCGTGCAGCCCTAATCAGGACCAATACTGGTCTAAAAATGCGAGACAGAGCACAATATAGTGACGAATACTGTCACATGGAACTGGGGGACAGGTGGAGTAACAAAATAGCTACATTCAGCTTTCTCTGCTTGCCGAGATGACAGTTCCACGTCTCATCATAAGGAACCATAATGTTAAAAGTTCAAAATAAGAGTCAGTACTGCATTAATTCCCCCAATGCAACACATTTCACTTAATCCTACTGTATTTATTGTTTGCAATTGTGTTGCCTTTTAAAATGTTGGAATAAAATGGCCCAAGAGTGTCCTTGCTGGATTAAAGAAACACAGGTCTTAATTTCTCAAGACACAGTATGTGTTTGTCTTGAGATGTCACAATCAGAAGTAGCTTTTTTATTTTTCCAGCAAATATGAGGATTCTGGTGGTGTGGTGCTCACACTGTGCAGGTTGCATGAAGATGTTCTTCTTACTAAGAAGGCCCAGTGCTATTACAATGTCTTTTACAGTGTGGCGACCAATCGTGAACATTGGAGAATGGAAGGATGATTTAATCTTAAAAAGGACCCCTTTAGACTTGTATTGTGTCCGTTGTGTTTGGCCTTGTTTTCCTTTTATTGAGTTTCCAGTTCTGAAACTTTCAACCTTTGGGCATTGCCTTGGGCATAGCTGGCACTTCACACTGTAATTGACTGAGGAATTTGGAATCTATAAAGGTGAGAAATGGATGCCTAAAGATGCATATGGAATGTTACAGCACCACGAACAGTGCCGAGTGGCGGCGAGGATGGATCATGCGGTGAGTTTCTTTATATGGAGTATCACAGTTCTGGTTTCCATGGCATGTCCAACTAGTGTTGATGATATGTTTGATATACTGATAGCCTGACCATCAAGACATCAGTCATTCTATGAACTGCTTCTGCATCACACCCTGAATGTTGGATATAAACTTCAAACTCATCCCAAGCTGATGACACTTCTGTCCCAACTGGCTATGGTTTTTTTGCCATCGTAGATGTACACAGAGAAGTCCATCAGACTTTTTTTCAGTAACCACAGAATACACAGCCAGCATACGGAGAAAATTGGTTTCTGATGCTCCTAGGAAACATAAGAGATATAAGTGTGATGTTTCAGAAGCCACTACAGTCACTGTCATTACAGCCACTTTGAAAATGACAGTTCAGCGTCTAGTGCTGCCTTCTCCCAAGGGTGGAGGTCAGTGAGTGGTATAATTTCATTGTTCTGTTCCCAGCCAAATTGGTGGATGGAGGTTATGGTAAGTTACTAAGAACATGTTTACTATTACGTGCTTCCACCTGCGTGTCCTTTAATTCTATGAGTGGAAGTTACAGCTTTCTAACTCTGCTACCTAAATCCCATTCAATAAATGGAAATAACCAATGACTTACAACTGGATTAGCAATGATTATGTATTATTTGGGATTTGGCGACCTGTCAAGTTGGTCAATGACCCTTTCCTGAACAAAGCTTTGAATGGGCATTTACTTAGCTGCATAGGAGATTATGTATATTTAGGGAAATAAGCTTGACAGTAAGGATTGAGTTTCTCAATTGGAAGACAATAGGTGCTTAGCTAAAAGTAAACTTTGTTTTGGTTCAGATTTACCAGCCTCAACTGTGAATGAATTTTGCCAGTTTCTCTTAGTTGCTACGGGTTACTGGGGAATTCTCATGTATATTTGTCCTTTACGACTATCTTTGGGTTCCTTGGTATATAACCAGCAGAGTATATACATGATGTTATAAATAATGCAGCTATTACATTTCTTCTAACAAAAAATAGCAATTTGTTGAATTTTAAAACTTGTGCTACAGTGTTGTGTAGCAGCATAGTTGAATTGGCTTGTTTTAAAGTTAATGCTATAAAGGTGAATAAATTTGACTTGGCTGGTAAATAAAGATGATCTGACCAATGCAATCAAAAGACATGTTTTTAATACCATCTCCAGACACCCCAGTACAGTGAGGACACACCCTTGTTTTGAGTGGTAAGAACAGCATTAATATTTAATGAGGTGACTTTCAGGCTCTCAGGCTGTCCAAGGTCATCAGAAGCATGGCAGGGAGTGTCAAGGGTCTAAAGAGTGAGATGTCCTGGCTTTGTGAGAAGCTCCAGTGTCACTGGCACGATTCTGGGGAGGCTGATGCCTCTGTATTCAGGGCAGTCACTGTCAAACTCCGTCTTTCACATTTTATGTTTGATTACCGTTTAATGAAATATTTAGTACTTTTGCAAAGTTTAATGTGGTGGGTGGGGGGAGAAAAAGCCAGATTTTCCAGTCCATTTCTCTGGCAGCCCGATTAATATAATTGGGGCCTTTTAAAAATACCTTTGGATAAAGATGATTGGTGTCCCCTGGCTATTTATGTTTGACTGTTTAAATTGTGTGTGTGTGTATTAAATTAACTTTTATGAATGCTGTCAGATTCTCATAGGTGCTGGTCACTGCTGCCAGACAGTCACTTCAGGCAGTGATTTCAGGTTCAGTTCACATATTAGTCTGGATGGGCAGCTTTTCAGCTTTGTTAAAAACTCACTTCCCCAGAATTGAGCATTTTCTTAGGAGTATATGCTTGGCAGGCCTCAGGCTAGAGAGCCACACCAGTCTTTGTTTTCAGCTTTGTCCCATCAGAGAGAACTGTGCCAATCTAGCCTTGCCTTCATGTTGTTCGGAGACCTGCAAAGCAAGAGACTGGTTGCCTTATAATGGCCTACAGCTCTGATAAGTGTGCCATACTCATGGGTTTTATCAAACTGCCTGTGCACAAAGAACATGCCTGCTCTAGCATGGAACTTTACGCCTGCAACAGTAAGAGGCCTTAACACGAGGAACACAACATGTGCATGTTCAGTGGGCACCAGCACCTGGCACTGTGATGGACTGGGCAATATGTATAGAGACTGTGGGAGGCAGCACCTGCAAAGGTGAGAAACAGAAGCCTAAGAATAAACATAGTAGATTTCAGCACCATTGATGGCACCGGTGGAGATGAGCATGGACTGTGCTATGAGTTTTTTTTACCACGGACAGCAATAAATGACAGTTATAGCAATATATGTGCAATATGTTCAGATCTGGCATTTGGGATGGGGAGAAATTTCCGCTAAATGGCCTAAAAAGCTGTAGCGAGATGTCTGTTCTGATGCTCATAACCTCTGCAGAACTCCATTCTATTTAAGAATGTGGTCTACATCCAGAACCGGAGCAATATGGTGTGTTCAGGCCTGGGTGCTCTAGGACACGTTTCCATATACTGTGACAGGACCACGCTGGTGTTGCTCTGTACCTGCAGAAAGCACTTCGCAAGCAAGTGGTAACCGGTAATCGTGGTTTCTTACCACAGGCCCCAACAAGTACTAAGGAGACACGGCTGGTGAGTGAACAGGTCTGAGCAGTCTCCCTGGGCGGGTTTAAGGCCCAGGCTGGGGAGAAGCTGAGGGGAAAGCGGGGAACCAGTTGGGCATGTTAGGTTTTTGCAGGTGGAAGAGGAAGTACCACCTGGGGCCACTGGAGGATGACCACCATGAATGGACTGTCACCTCAATGTAGATCCCTTTTGGTTTAGTGCTACCTCCTGTTCTGCAATAAACCAGGCCCCATCTGTCAGCACCTGCCTTCTTCAGCGCTCAGAATATCCTTGCTCTGTGACATGCTGTGCACAGTAGGCTAGGAAACAGGTGCTATGTCTCTTCTCAGGGCAGCACATGCTGTCCACCTCAGTACTATCCCTCTTATTGGGATCCCAGGGTGTCTAGCATGGACTCATGGGGAGCTGTGACACTTGATTCATTGGGACACGCCAGACGCGTTCCTGCACCTGGTAATGGTACCGCTGACTGAAACCGGCCCAGAAGTGCCTTACAGATCTTCATGGAATGGATGCTGTCTTTGGTTTTGTGGCTATGGTGATCCATTCTCTGCAGGCCAGCTACTGTATACAGAACACATTGGTAAGGAGAGTGCTGGCTATGGGATAGGCTTCACTGAATGACCGTCAGGCGCCTCTCCCCCCAGAACAGGGAAATCCCCCCAGAACGGGCAAATCCCCTTAAATAGGTTTGGGTTAATCCACTCTGTGGGTTCTTTCCCTCACATTTTGCCTGCATAATGGATGTGACCGAAACTTCAGGGAGAGGTTTTGGTAATATTGACCCGTGGAGAAGAGGATGCTAACGTGTTTATCTACGAACGCAGATCCCTGTCTCCCAGAATCACATTGCGGGGGCCGTCAGGGTAGGCTTGGGCCACCGTGCTACTTCCCTGTCTCAGGCTTCTGTTTGACAGCCGGTGCACAGGTGGGGGGATGGGGGCAAAGGGTCTCAGGCCTGTGGATTCCAGCCTCACATTCGACTTCCCAATGAGGCAGGGAAGATGCACCCCCAATCAAAATACAGATCATTTTGGTTGTCTCTCCACCAAGGAAAAGTAAAAACCCTCAGTGGTACTGGGAATGCAGATGAGATTGGGCATGTAGCAGAAAGAATAGGATGCATATAGATGTGACTGCATTTAAAATTTCCAAAGGGGCGTACCTGTGCAAGCAGACAGCCTATGAAACTAAACAACAATAGCAATACTTTGTTAACATAATAAATAATTACCATTTATTCAACTGCTAATTGAATAAGTGCTGTGACACATCTTTCATCCTGATTTGTAATCTTGGAAGAATAATCAAAACTTAATATTGTGTGATTATGCTCTGTGTGTATGAGGGAATCCTGATTAAAAACTGCTAATGGGTGGCAGGAGCGGGGGGTGTGGACTATGACCTCATCATGCTGAGCCCTTGGGCTCTCTGAGATCCCAGCTGCTTCATGTTCAGGATTCAGGTGGGTGGGAATGCTGGGATGCTTGGAGTGCTTTTGAATTAGTCACAGGTGCTGAACAGCATGCAGTTGGTTTGTGTGTGTTCAGATTTTTTGAACATTTTTTTTTTGCATATTTAAGTTGAATTCATTAAAAAGTAACAACAGCCAGTAAGAGAGCAGTGGGTCTTGGCTGCAGAATAACTGAACGTGTGAATGCTTTTAAATTGCTACATTTGCCCTTGTCCTTGAACTATAATCTTGGAGATGAAGGTGATCTTAGACTGCTTGAGGACTTTTGTAGCTTTGCTGGCCTGTGTGCCACCCTGGCTACTGGCACAGGAAGCACTCACACTAGTATTGTGTCAGGCTGGACCCTGGTTGTTGTTGTCTACCTACCCGTTGTCTCCAGCCCTTTCCTAAGTGATAATGTTGTGCTGATGGGAAACCCCGCCAAATGTCTGTGTTTGAGCTGCACCTTCCACGATTCTGGAAATGGGTTTAAATGGCACTGATGCCTAAGCATTCGGTCCATTGTACATGTGTCCTGTGTTGCCCCAGCTAACCATGATAACCATAGTGACACACTATAAGTAGCATCCGCAGCCAATGGTCAGTCTTGCCTGCATATGTGCTCAAAAACTTGCCGACCCTGCCCATTGAGAAAGCTCTTAGAGTCCAAGAGAAACTGGAATACAGGCCTTTCAACCATGATGTGGACCCTGATGTGCCCGGGCTGGGGTCTTCTCGTGCCTCTGCCGGCGTTTTCAGTGCTTGTGGTCTATTATCAAACTCCTACCATGGAGCTGGCAACGCCCAGCAAGCTATGCGCCCCCTGCTGCTCCTGGCATCGGGTCGTGTAGCTCTTTTTTGCGCTGGGCCGCCTGGCCGAGCTGATGTGGAGAAATGATGGCAGGGAGGAGCCAGGCAGCTCAGAACCAAGTGTCTTTCGATAAGGACCAGTGAGCCCTAGTAACAGACACACAGCTCTACAGATGGTCTTGGGAGAAAGTGAAGCCGCACATGTCAGCCTGTCACATAGTGCCAAGAACCATTATGGGATGTCCTTAGCTAGGCAAGGCCTATTGGGTGATGCCTGACTGTTTAGTTTTTCTTTTTATGTATCTATTTGTCTGCCCATTTGTTGATCTAGTCCACCCTTGCTCTGGATTTAGCAAGCTTTTAATCATGAGTAAATGTCCTTGAACCCTACTCCCATTCATGCCCTTACATTTGTATTTGTTCAACATGAATCATTTGTGTTGTTGCCAACAGACAGTGATGTGCCTTTGGGTTCGTCATGATTTGGCTGTCAGTGGAAAGCAATGGTTATGGCTTCAGTGTGTCAAATAAACAGATTAGAATGGATATTTTCTGAAGTATAATAACTGATTAAAATCAGCTTGATAAAATTCCTGGATTTTCTAAGTCACTTCTGAAATCAATTTGTGTTTCACAGGGCAGGGTTTAAGATTTGCAGAAAAGCATGTGAATGTGGGGGATTTCATCAGCTGTTTGCATTGTGCCTTCAGTTGCTTCCTAGTAGGCTAAGACCCCTGGTTTTGACAGATGGCCTGTCAGTGGAGCTCCGCTTGGGTCAGTAGCATCCCAAAGCTCCCCTGAAGTCCTTGCTGTAGTGTGTAATCACTTTGACAGAACCGCACCCTGTGAGGTCTGACAGTACCCATGCATATCTCCTCATTCAAAGTCACTCACGCTTGACAGGCCTCATCCTTCACCTGAAAAGGAAACTTTCTTCAGTACTTTTTCTAGGAGTAAAATGATCCAGGCAATGATAAAGAAATGATGCAAGTATCCATCTGTGCCGTGAGTACAGGTTCAAGGCTTCCATTGGCTGATTTGGTTAGAAAGCTTTAAATGTTAAATGAATTTGGGAAAAAATATGGTTTTGAAAGCTGGGCTCATGGAATCGGAGCTGACCATTGATTGTGGTAGTGTGAAGCATTGGAATGCCCAGGTGTCATCACACCATTTCTTAAGACCATAGTCATCAATCCCCATCTACCACGAGTGCGGCTGAGACTTCTTTACATCTGTTGAGTACCCTGGCCCTTTTAGCCCTTAACTTGTGTGGGGGTCTGCAGATTAAAGTTGACATTACCTACAATTCTCTTGTCAGATGCCAGTGATTTCCATATTCAAACGTGTACCTAAGTATAAACTTGTTTTTTGTAATTGTCAAAAAAACAAAATATGTGTTTGCAGGGCTGGTCGATCCTATAGGTGACATAGGCGGATGCCTAGGGCCCCAATTTCAGAGGGAATGCTGGACATGCCATCCAGCTTTAGTTTCCTCAGGTGGGGGGCACCAGCAGTGAGGCTTGCCTGGGCTGCCACGTTGGCTAGGACTGGTACTGTAAGGCTGTCAGGGAGGTGTGCTCTGTAAAACTGCTGTAACCTTAGCCTGAGGAACCTATTGGTGAGCAGATCATTCACCTAATTGTAATCCTGTGGATATAGAATCATGACGTGAGAAGCAGTTGCTATTTTGTTGAGGGTGCTGTTAAATTGCCTTTCCTGAGAGAGCGCAGGCCTGTCTTCTGCTTTATCTCTCTGATGAATTTCTCTTTTGTCTCTATCTGTGCTCCCCAGGTAAGCTGCTGTGTGCCTTTTAGCCAGTATGAGTCATGTGTGACCACATGTTGAGGAGATACTGTGCATTTCCCATCATCACCAACTTGCATCTTTCCTGGTGGCTCTTATGTGTATCTCACACTAACTTCCATGCTTATGAACATGACTGGTGATCCAGTTTTGCCTCAGGGTCCACTCTGATGTTCACAGAGCCTGCATTTCATGTCTATATAGTAAAATACCAAGCGCTGCTTTCTGTGTCCTCTCCTTGTTCATGTGTCGTCAAGATAACTCTCTTGGACTGTGGTCAAACATACAGGTTTCCCCATCTTTCTCCTTTGCAGATTACTTGAACTTGCATTAAACTTTGGGATGGGGGTGGGATGGGGTGGGGGGTAACATCAGCATTCTTTTCCCGAAAACATTCTTTTCGGAGTTGCTGTGAATGAATTCCCCGGTCGTTTCTGTGACCGAAAGGTTACCTGCCACCTTAACATAGCCGCAAGACACCAGCAAGTCACTATGGATGTTCCTCTTATGAAGTGTGTGGGAAGACAGCCTAATGAAGTGTCTGCCCCACTGGCCACCTCATGTTCCGTTGTCTCCTCTTCATCGTGCACCCCAACTTTTGTTGTTGCTTCTGCAACCCATTATGGGGATACCAATCAATTACTGGCTGCTCATTTCTCTTCAGGGTTATGCCACTGGGATCTGTTTTGGAAAGTAATAAGGATATTCAGCACTTTGAAGAAAGTTGTCTTATATTTATTTATCTTCGCTTTTACCCAAAGCACCATAGAAGTGGGCATCAGAGAAGAACGGTCAGCCAGTGACCCCTGAGCTTGGAAGCAGCATATAGCTTATCGCTAATACTTGTACAGCTGTGATTCTCATTTTAACTTTTATTAACACGGAATGAGAAGATTGTTTTGGTAACATTTTATTTGTGGGAGCACAAGTAACTCAGTAACTCGGTTACCACTCAAGTACAAATAATGAACAAATATAGCAACTATGAAATAAATGAACCGTTATGATTCATTAATGATGAACGAACGTGGAATCAGTACATAAGTAACACTTTGTTTCTGGTTAATTAATAAGTGCTAACATTTTTTTCTTTTCAGGGAAGAGCTTCCTAACCTTTATTTTTATTTTTAATGGTTTTAAAATTTGACTGCAAATTCAGGTATTTCAGAGTTTTTTAAAACAGCTTTTAAAACAAGCAGAACTTGCATTTGCTTTAGCCTGTTTTTCTGTTGGTGTTGTGTCTGGGGGTGGGTGGCACTAGTTTAGTTTATTCCTTGTTAGTCCTCTGTCACAACCACTCCCGTGCTTCATTGTTATTTATTTATTTTTATTTTTAACTAAACGTGAGCTCATTAGAGAAGTTGCTAAATGAGAAATGCATTCAATCAGCTTAATAAAAACAGCAAGGTTAATCTGACAATTTGGATGCCGTTTGGGCTTTACCAGTCTTTCCAAAATGCTAAATTTGAGATCAGTGTCTAAGTGAACTTGTGACGGAACATAGCTTGTCCAGCAGAGTCATCAGTGTTGTTATTGGTAATCATCCATCCGTCCATCCATCCATTTCACCATCAATCCCCCATCTTCTAACTGCACATCTTAGCAAGGATCAGTAATCGTTGTTTAATTTACACCTGGTCATCAGGGGATTTTTTTTAATCATTTGTGTAAGTTTCCATTCAATCGCATTTCTACTTGTGCTTCCTGTGTGCAGTGCTGAGGTTCATTTTAATGGCCTCCATTCTAATGGGCTTGTGCCTTCTGAGGTGCAGACCATCAGTGGCCCTTCTGGTGTTTTCTAAGCCTCTACAGGGCCTTTCCAAAGGTAAAGCATGGTTCAACAGCTACTCTGAATAATAGGGGTGGTGCATAATTGATGCCAATCATGTGAAGGGGCCACCACTTTGCCCTGAAGTTCACGGCCCTCTTGTTTTAGTCACCCCAAGTAGCACATGGGTGCACAGCCTTTTCTCTTCTGTAGGCCACCTGCCTGGCAGACTCATCGAAGCAAAGGGGGCCTTTGCCCCTGTTCCCACAAGGCGATCGTACAAAGTGAACCCGAGTGTGTGCAGTCATGCAGGCCGCGCATCATGCAGAAAGACCCCTGTTTGTCGTCACTTGCAGCTCGAAAGCCCATGGTCCACCATGTGTAACTGAATAATGCATATGGTTTACCCCTCTGTGTGCCTCGTAAAGAATTAATTTGAGTCACTGTCATATTTTTTTTACAGTTTGCTCTGCAGTGTAGCCACACAAGGGAACTTATCTCACCTGCTGTAGAAGCTGCATGGCTTAATGAGCAGAATGTTATGTTATTAAGACAGAGTCTGAAGCAGACATCTTTATCTCCAGTTTGGAGGGTATCACTTTCAACTCAAAATTGTTCCCAGCACCAAGGACCTCCATCTCTAGCATGGACTAGCTGCCTAGAAATAGCTGCTGATCATAATGGTGGGGCTAGGGACATCTGAAATCTCATACTTTGCCGGCTATGTACCAATGTCAGTAGAAAACAATACCCAGTAACATAAGCTGAATTTTAATTTTTTTCATTGATAGTTTTTAGTAGTTTCTAACTTTGGTAGGGGTCAAGCTACGTCATTGGTAAATGTCTGAGTCAAGTAATATGTGAGATGGTAACTGCAGTGTGTCTGTGTATATTCAGAATGTTCACATGCATACATACTGTATGTGCTACATTAATTGATTTTCCTGCTTAAACCTTAATAGGTTTCCTGCTGCATGATCTGCACATGTGTATCTGCACGACTGTGTTCACAACACATCTGAACCTAAAAGTACAGGGACAAGAACTGATCCCACATGGGTGATTTTGAAGAATTTTAGGCTCTTAGACAAACATTCTGCCTATCTGCAGCTTTTGATTACAACACTGACTTTTCCAATCAATGGTTTTGGTCAAACTTCCAGGCGGGAGAATTATCTGGACTTGTGTGGGATTAGCACATGCTATCTCAGTGCTACAGCTAAACCCTTCAGATCCTTAAAGTTTAAATACTGAATCTAAGGGTTCTACTTCACTCACGCACGCCTGAAACAGCATTCATGGGAGGTCATCTGAGGTATCATTCAATTGTAGTTTGGTTTTCTTGCCATCACTTTCTTGCAGAGACTTATTATTGACAAGTAATAAAACTTATTTTGTTTCTTAGTATGCAATGGTATATGAGACAGATGGCATGGAATGTCAAGTTCCTGGAACTATAATTGGGGACATGCACCCTCATTTTTGATTACAGGTCAAACGCTTTACAAAGACATGAAGCTGACTTTGTGCTGCTCTCCTGTCACATCGGATTGTTATACATATTTGAAAGAAGCTGCTGTGGGATAATCAGTTCTTACCAAAGTGTTCCAAGATTCTCTGTCATTTTTATGACAGACTATCAATGATAATTTATTTCTTCCCCTCTGTAGATTTAATAATACTGTCATGATTAACTGAGTATTTCAATCGCAATGCTGAAACTGATTAAGTTCAGCTTAAAATCCAGTTACTTTGGCACATGCAAAGTGTTCATTTTTGCAGGGAGTCCTAAAAGTCTGCAGAATAACTTTGCGTAGATCATCAACTTCAGTGGATTCTGTGAAGCTATTGTTTGTGTTGCTTTGAAGTAACAATCTTGCAGGTCCCAGTAATAGGGTTTTTCTTTCACATTGTTATCTTTATAAAAGGTTTATTCTGGTTAATGTAATACCGTTATTGTCCTCTTTATTTTTTGGGTGAGAAAAAAATGCGAACAAAAAGATTTTGTAAGTAATAAGACCGTTTCACATAATTCTGCACTTTTCAAAGACATGTGCTATTGACATTCTGGCTATTCTTTCATTTGCGATCTAGAGCTGTTGGATTTCTGACTTCTTTTTAGTGCTTCCACATGAGCCACTGGTCAATGGCAACTATGCGCCTGACCCCTGCCTGTTCCTTCTGCTCCAAACACAGTTTGCTTTTGATCTGCTGCAGATGAATGAACTGGCCCCAAGCTCATTGCTGTTGTTTTTAATAGGTGTGTGACTATATATTGATAATTTGTTAATTTGACATAAAATGATTTGTGTGCCCCAGCTCCAAGAGACTCTCTAAGGTATTTCTTATCGGTGAGACCCTTCTGAATCTTTCTTATACTGTTTTTTGTACCTGAAGTACAGAGTTAGTTTTTACATTTCTCAACATTTTTTATTGTTGATAAACACTCCCTTGCCTGCACTGTGCTGCTTTTAGAGACAGAGAAATGGGTTTTTGTCATTAATATTTTCTTTCTTGCCTTGTAGAGAGATATTAGAAACATGCACATGCTGTTTCCTTTGTGCTGTTCCAGTGTGCATTACTATGAAGGTGCGTGTCTTAGTACATGCTCAGAAGTTTAGAAAGCGCCCCTTAGGGATACAGCTGGGGTCCGTCACTGTGTGGTGTAATGCTACTGCACCGCTTTGTCCCACAGCATTTAATTTTAAGATATGTGCTTTCTTCCACTATAATTGAAAGGTTAATATTATTGATAAATTTTGTAGTGTGCTTACTTAATAAGAAAAAAAAAATGTTGAATTACAATGAACATGGAAATTCTGAGTTGACTTTATGAAATGTATATGCAGGTGACTCCCAAGATGAACGTGCTTCTCTCAGAATAGTTCATAATTTTCCTTGCCCTCTAGGAGGTTGAATGGACGTTACCCTGCCAAGAAAAGCTACCACACGCTGCTACCAGCCCTCCCTTCCTTTACAAAAGGAATTAAGGCCTTGAGACTGCATTCTTATTCCTTTATTTTATCTTTTGTATCCACAGCGCATATACTCATCCAGGTGTTGCGAACAGGCTGAAGGATTAATAATCATATTTCAAGGTAATTTGTCAAGGAATTAGCAAGGTGCATGTGCTAAAATGCTCATTGATTATACTCACTTTTGTGGGTCACTTTTTGGACCGTGCGAATACAGTATTAAGAATGGAAAAATTATATCTTAAGATTTCCTGATCCTTCTGTGGATGTTCAGTTGATTAGGCAAACTTGTGCCCTATAGAGTGTAGTTTTTTGACAACCTGTCTCCGTACTCCTAATTTCTGACCTGCTCTGGTGGAGATATTGGTGGAGTGGTGAACCCATCATGGATTTCGGTCTGTCGTTGACATGCTTTTCAGTGGCAACTTGAGAGCTATCAAAGTACACATCCAATTTTAATGGAGTCCTCTGCCTGGGCTTCCATTTGTCAGGCCAGTTGTGTATTTGGCTGACTGTCACTGCATCCTTCTCAACTATAGATCTCAGCAGTCACCAGGATGGAGATATAGTGTACTGTCATTGGCATCTACCTGGTAACCAGGGAAAATGGAGAACAGTAGTGATCCTTGGCACTTAGGGCCCGTTTTCTCAGGCAGTCACACAGATTTGTTATACATGCTTGGTGGAGTTTTGCCTCTGCTGTGGATATTTTCAGGTCTGCTGTTCTGTTTTTGTAACCGTTTGTCTGTTCCTACATCACTAATGATGGATAACAGGTATATGGATTTGCTTTAATGTCCTCCCATACCACGTGATGAGACAGAAGAGGTGAGACCGCACATTTTAGCACTGTAATTCCCTGTGAACTTCAGAGAGGATTGGATTTGCACCTGCAGTCTTGTCAGGCTTGAGGCACTTTAGGAACCTGTTGACATTATTGGATTTGAGTATCATACTATGGACAGAAAAGGTAGCATTTTTCTCAATATCTAGTAGCTGAGTCTTCTGCGTCTAGTAGCTGGCATTTCTGTACAAAATGCTCACTGGACACTTTTGCTTTGTCCCATGCAGCAGTGTGGTGAATATTATGATAGCGGTGAGTTAGTTAACGGTTCTTTCATAACCTGAAAAGCCTCCGCAATTGCTGCTTAAGGTGTTATACATAAGCCTCTTTATGAATTTCATGCTGTCCTTTCTTGAAGCCCAATGAATATGAGTCTGCTTTGGCAAAACCTCTGCTTGCTGGCAGCAGCGTTGTTCGTTTTTAAGTCTTCAGAAAATGCAGCACTTCTTCCTTGACACTCTCTGTGCTTCTGATCAAACCATGCTTTGTCTTCAGCCTCTCTGCTAGCCATTTTCCAAGGGATGAATCACGCCATGTTCTCATAGATGCTGCCAGCGATTTGGCCACATGTCTGTTCTGGAGTAAAACAAAACATGTTTATATGCTGAGATGAACAAAAGAGTAATTCTCTTAAAAATACATATGCACGTATATTGAGTGTGGGGGCAGGTTTTCAGAGTGGCTGGAACGGCTTCAGAAAGGAACGACGGGGACGGCAGGGAGGGGCCTGTGGGGAGTCGGGAAGAGGGCTGCCGTGAGAGGAATGAGAAGCGGGCAGGGCAGCTGCTGCCCCCCATCCCCCCACATTCCCCTGCGCCCCCCAGCCACATTTATGGTGACCATTGCATCACCCTTCACAGAGACACGATGGCTCCAACCACATATGTTTTCTTGGGATCACAAATATTAAGCAATATCAGGGTCTGAGCACAGTCATTCCTGGTGCTTGTCGGTTTTAGAAAGAGATCTTGTGCATGTCTTGGATGAAAGTCACTTCCAGCAAAGCAAGATAATAATAATAAGAACAACAACAACAACAACAACAACAATAATAATAATAATAATCTGGCCTTTTAAAAGTGCCTACTGCATATGAAGAATGTGGCACTGGAGGTCTTGTTTTTGAATTAGGGAACTGCTGGAGCCTTGGCTGGTTTTATGATGAAACACTGAACTAAAACAGTAAAAAGAAAATGGCAATTCAGTGCAAGACCAAACTGGCATCCACAGTGAAGCTTGGGTCTTTATCAGAATTCACAATCTTATGTTCTTATAGGGTTTTGGCTTTTGTTATTGACAGCTTTGGGAGAGGACAGTTTCAGCAGAACGTCCAGCATGGCCTTAAGGACCCAGCCTCTGCTGCCTGGTATGGACTCTTGCCCAGGACCCGGGCCTGGCTAAGCTGTCAGCCAGAAATGTTCCCTGCATCACATTAGAGGAACTTGTTGCCTTTGAAATGTTAATCTATTTTTTAGGACAAGTATCTCGTTTGTTCATTTCCCACTTTGACAAGGATCTAACCACTCATCTTGCCTTTCATCCTAGACCCGCGTTAAACAAACAGAGGTCTTGCCTTTTGTTGTTGCTTTATCATGACAAGCCACAGTGCTGTATCTGTCTCCAGAACTCTCTGTGAGAGTCTCTGAGATGCGTCAGAATTCACTCTGAATTAGCCGGGCGACCTGCACTGCGGTGGGCAGCAACTCATGCGTCGGATCGTTTAAACCTGATTTCTTCTTCTTTCTTTTAAAATTTTTTTTTTGCACTTTCTCAGTTGACTCACATCGTCTGTGACTGTTGAGAGGCTTGTGGCAGCATCGACACGCGTGGCGGGAAAGGCCAACGTGCAACACCCCAGGCAGGCCGGGAAACGGTCGCCACGGGCGACACGTGGACGTGCAAATGTCAGGAGGATGGCAGGGCTGGGGGGGAGGGGAGTTATCAGTGGCAGCCAGAACGTGGTTCCATCATGTGCCCAGTTCAGGAGCCTCGAGCGCTGACAGCTTTAATCGTACCGCAGCGAGCCTGTTTTACGCAGTGCTCTTCAAAATAACATTTAATTTGAAAAACCTGAAGCTTTTGTATAAGAGGGAGCACACAACGATGACAATTGAAGTGCACGTACTGCGATGGACGCAAACGCACTCAGCCATGGAGGATTTTTGCTGCCTTCTGAGTGATAAGTCATCATAACAATGTGGTAAACTGGTTGGTGTTTTGTTTTTTATAGGAATTAATCTCAATTGTGAGCGCTGAATGGATGAATTAGGGTTTGTGTACAGCATAGCCTTGTAGCAGGTGAGAAATTCACAAAATTTATAGGTTGTCAAGAGCTGTTTGAAATTTATAATGGTGTTTTGAATTGTCCCTCTTGTACCAGTGCTGTTACAACTTTCAGTGATATTGAATGCTGGTCCTTTCAGCCAAGGCAGGCAGTAGAGGCAGGCAGATTAATGCAGAAGGTAATTTTGGGTTAAAACAGATGTCTGGCCATGATGAGGGAGGTTAATCATTGAAATAATGCTTATGGTCTGCCAAGGCATGGACATCATCTGCGCTGTCCTTTAGGGAGCTTGTGTCCCTGGCCCAAGAGAAAGCTTTGGATGTAGGTAACGGGCCAGCTAGTGTGAAGTCTGTCTCTCTGGCAAACTGCTTAACAGTGAATTACTAGGTCTTTGTGTGTGTGTGGATTATGTTTATATTACATTTTGGGGACCAAATGTTCCCCTCAATGTAATAAAAACTCGTTATTTTAACATTATGGGAACCATTTTTCAGGTCCCCACAAAGATCTGTCAATGCAATCAAAAAACTAAAAATTCTAAGTCTCGTATTTTGTTTGGCTATTTATGGTTAAGGTTAGGGCTGGGTAGGGGTTAAGGTTGTCATGTTGGGATTAGAGTTTTCCCCATAGAAATTAATGAGGAATCCCCACAAAGATTTATTTACAAGCCAGTGTATGTGTGTGCGTGTGTGAGGGGTAAGCTTCACAATGGTGTCATCATCTGCAAAATTTATAACAAAGCTCTCCCAGAGGCGCTATGACTTTGCTAGTTGTTTGGGAACTTCAGTATTGTAATTTGTTCCTGGATTGTTTGTGACAGAGTCCATTCTGGTGCAGACATTGTGCTTTTTTTTAAGCTATTAAGAGCTTGTGGAGGCTCCCAGGGCTGTCTGGTAACCACTGGTTACTGGAAAGCCGAGAAATTTGAGCGCACAGGCCAGGCTGGAGCCCAGAGAAGTTCACTTTTCATTTAGTTATCTGCATGGGCATGCCATCCTGTTAAACCCCCGGTTCAAATGAGCTGAAGAGCAGCATAATAAAATACTGCAGTTTCTCACATGAAAATAATGAACTACAGCATGCGGTGTCCCTGGATATCACAGTATCTGCAGTATCTGTGGAACCTCTGTTATTAGTTAATAGGGAAAGGCCACATAATCAGAAAGTCTTTTAATGAATAGGCCTCGTTATTTAATGAATACCCAGGCAGGTTTATTTCCATTGATAGAATATGACATCAAATTGGGAACACGTTCAGAGATCTTTTTGTTTAATGTGCTGTGAAATAGGCTGGCGTGGCCGTTTTTGGGGGATGTGTGTGTGTGTGTGGGGGGGTCTTAGAGTATTTATTTTCACTCAGTCTGACAGCTTCTTATTTTTCTGAACACTGTTTTTGTTTTTTGTTTTGGATATGTGCTTAGAGCTTTGTTTTTTAAACCAGTTTTATTTTTATATATAGATTCTTTTTTTCCTTTATCCCCAGAGTGGTCTCTGCATTGTAATGTGCTCACCCTCTGAGAATATACCTCCCAGACTCCTCTGTTATGTGGTCCTCTGCCAGCCTGACCGCCAGAGAGCGAATGCTCAGGCACATTAGTAGTTTCTGTAAAGCGGTGCAGACTCTTTCAGGGGAAAAACCTTAATTATGATGGCCGTCTTCCCTGATCCGTCGGGTGCAGCCTTCTGTGTCCTCTCCTGATTCGATTTCCCAACACTGACGACGTGCTCATGACCTGATCTGCTCTGGTTCCTCTCCCTTCCCAGGCTGAGCACTGCCGCTGTGCTGAGAGAGCTGCTCAGACCGTCTCTTTGAGGGAGATGGCCTGGCGACACAACCGCGCCGGCACCCGTCACTCTCCAGGGGCGTCTAGCGTGTGCTCAGGAGACTTCTGTCCAATCTGATTGGCCCTGATTCATCTGATTCCTGGCCTGTCAGTGGGATGCATTTGACATGCCCAACCACCGCTCTGATTGATGCCATCAGGACAGTCATGTGCAAACCAGACTGCGCAGAGCTGCCCAGTTGCTGTCAAAGGAAAGGAGCCATGGATTTTGGGCCGTCGTCTGGCACAACAGGCGCAGAAAGGCAGGCTGCATGAAACTGTAGACATGCAGAGAACAGGTTGCTCAGTGGTTAAGGGCACTAGGGGCTGAATGCCTTCAACTAGATCCTTATCTTGAACTGTATGATTACAGAGCCAGCGGGGCCTGTTACTACGGTGTGTGAATCACGCAGGCTGCTAAACTTGGAGCTGCTGAATGATGTGCCTCTCACAGGCAGAGGGTGAGCATATGTGCATGTGTGCTTTGTAATTATTGTAATTATTACATTTTGGGGACCAAATTTCTCCACATTGCGATAAAAGCCTGTAACTTTTTACCTTATGGGGACATTTTTTCAGTCCCCAAAAGTATAATCTTAATTTTATAGAAATCTGTGAATGCAATCAAAAACTAAAACTAAAAATGCATGTGTGTGTGTGTCTTTGTGTGTGTGTGTTTGTGTCATGGTGGACTTGGATGTTCCGGAAGGCCAGGGTGCCGTTTGATGCCAGTGACATTGCATCAGTTTTTAATATTCAATGTCAGATCGGAACATAGTGTTACCTAGAGCAACTCGGAGGGATTACCCTGTACCCGCTTGTACAATGGAGGCAATGTAAAAGTGAGAGCAGAAAAAGTTTTGTTTTTTAAAAAAATCCTTCTAATTTATGTTATTGGAAATTTATCAACAGATTTCATCACATGCAGAGTTCAGCTTCTAGCAGCAGGGGCACTGGCTTGATGACCAGCTCTTACATGCTCTCAGCACTCGCACCTCCCCCCCAATTCGTGCCCTCCACTCGCCTAATGTCTCACACTGCCTCCTGCCCTATGTGCATGTGTGTCACGAGCAGCATTTTTGCAGACGGGTTACTTGGATTATATTGCATGTGGACCAGCGACCAGTGATTACCTACTTTGCTAAATTGCTTAGAAATTCAGATGTACCAAACTGATATAGGCAAGAAATGGCTGTACATAACAGGATATAAAGGATTCAGGACTTACTGACTACTTAGGCACATAGCTTCTGAAGTATGAGTGAGGCTCATGGTTTACAGCTGCGATGAATAAAGGGGGAAGATGAGCCAAGTGTTATTAGTGCCTTAATCCAGTGTTTCCCAATCCGGTCCTCGGGGACCCACAGTCAGTTCAAGTTTTTGCTCTCTGAGCTCCCTGCCAGATAGTCCACATTTTTGCTTCCTATTGTGAGCTGGGAGGGAGCAAAAACATGGATTGTTTTTGGGTCCCCGAGGACTGGATTGGGAAACACTGCCCCATTTATGCTGTCTGAGTGTGGTTTCATACCACTGTCTAGCTGCAGCCGCTGGGCTCACAAATGAGGACGTGGCCTCAATTTGTTGTAAGTTTTATCACACACATTGCCCATTCGCTCATCAACATTGTGCTTTCATTCCCCCCTCCACGTGCTTGAAATCATGGCCGGAGAATCTGGGAATTGTTGCCTCACTCCTGCTCACATTGAGATGACCAGGAGCACCCAATAGTGAAGCGATTCAGAGATTTAGTGATAAAAACCTTGGTGGTTTTACTGCAGGTAGTATGATATACTGAGAGTCAATCAATGGTATTTAATTAAAGTAAATTAAAAATAAAACAAAAAAAAAGCTTTCAGATACTGACAGAAAACCTCTGCAATAAGCCTAAATAACAATCTGACTAATATTTGTATGACTTCATACACAATTATAATGCCAAAAGTCTGACTTCTGATTTCTGATATTTCCCTTTTCACTTTCAAGACCTTGTTTAATCAGTTGAGTCACACAGGTTAATTGTTCTTTAATCTGAATTTCAGGCAATTAAGTTCACATGCTATTCTATATCAAGTGTGAATAATAGATAAAACTTCTCTTGTGTTTTGCACACAGATTTAGAATTCGGTTACGTTTTTGTTTAGTTTCACTGCATAATTTCCCTTGTAGCCATTTAACAACAATAGTGTTGGTAAATTTGTTATTTTAGACAAATCTCTGACTGCATGTTAATGACTACTCGCTGTTGGGTGTTACATTAATGCTAAGCTAAGTGCTCCTTGTTAACTGGAATCACCGACACACCGGAGTAAATTGCAGGCCTGGCATATGGCCATGTTTATGAAGCCCTCTGGGAATCTCTGGCAGAGATGACTGCTCTGTTGGACCACTTCAGGCTCGCTTAAGGGTACAACAGCACAGCTTCTCCTGGGGCCCCAATCTACATGTACGACAGATTCGGTGTGACGCCGCCAGCGATAAAGTTATAGAAAAAGTTTCAGGGCAGTCCAAAAACCCCAGTCAGAGTGGCGCCCCCTCCTTGAGTGCTATCGCCACTGCTCAATGGGCATTGTGGTCACGGGTGAAGACTGCAGGTGTCCTTTTCCTTTTGTCATCCCATTTTCTCACTTATCAGGACCAAACAGACAGTACAGCCTCTGTAATTCCCCAGCACCCTTAAACCCCCCCCCCCCCCCCCTCAGAGTCAAAATCATTGTCCCTTGTTACAAAAGACCAGGCTGTCAGCTGTTGGACATAACCGAGTTTCTCTAAAGCACAGTACTGGCACCTGAGCTTTCTAATTTCAAACTGCAGTGAACTCTGATTGGCTGCCCCCAGAGATGTGGACGTGGCCGCCTGCTTTCCTGAGACAGCCCCTTTTCCGTGCCAGCATGAAGTTAGAGATCTAAAGAGTACATTTTGCCCCTCCATCTCCAAGTGGGACACTCCTTGGGAATGCTGGTGACTGATTGTGCTACTTACTTATATGTCTGCACATAGTTACATCGAAGCAGAAATGATACAACAGATGTACAGCCTGACATTGGATTGAAGGCTGAAGTCGACTGACAAATAGAATGACTTTCCATTAAGTTAAATAATAGCCAAATCTCACGGAAACTGTTCCTGATGACCTGGTCATTCTTTACACCTTTTTGTTGTAATTTTAATCATATAATGTATGACCTGTGCAGGTCTCTAAAGGTATTTGTATTTCTTATTTTGTAAATGCATACAGTGGCAAGCTTCTATTCCTTCAATGATTGTTAGCGATTCACTATTGATTTAGTGGTTGGTTGTGTGCGTTACAGTTTTGCACTATCCTGTCTGGCTTTAATAGAAAATGTACATGTTCTAAACAGGACCTGTCTTACAAAGGAGCATTTTTATTTCGTTTTTTTTGTTGAGGAAATGTATTATAATTGACTGGATTTGGCCAAATGTTCTCTTGAGATATACATACATGCGCGCGCACACACACACACACAAACACACATTTTTTTGTGGAAACATCTAGCATTTTTGGCATTACGCTTTAAAAATGAACAGATATTGCCGATAATGTTTATAGAGGATCAAGGAATGTTGCAAAAATCTCTAAAAATTTGTTTTTTTCGCACAATTTTGGCCACTAGTGTGT
>JABFEA020000021.1:21053967-21070940 GCA_019775915.2 Cyphomyrus plagiostoma | reverse complement strand
CCCCCCCCCCCCCCCCCCCCCCCCCCCCCCCCCCCCCCCCCCCCCCCCCCCCCCCCCCCCCCCCCCGAAAGACTCATGCAGAGTCAAGTTACAGGGATCACAGGAATCTAGATGATTCCCATGTGAGAGGCTGCTTAACTCTAGAGCACTTTCAGAGCAGTGTTTAAACAGTGCCCCCTTGAGGACATAAGTGCCTGTGTCTAAATGCCCTGATGCCGGGCAGTTTGTGTTATTTGACTTGGAGAAGATCCTTGGCAGTGCCTGGCGATCATGACCCCTCCGTGTTTAATTCCCTGTGCGTGAGGCCGACACAAAATGCCCGTTGTTAGGGTTGTAAATCACACACTGTATAATACAGACAAAAACAAAGGCATACTGCTTCAAGTCTGCCTTAAAATGTGCAACACAATGCAGTGTGTCACAGTGATAAAACAGCTTTTCATCTCCAGCGTGGCAGCTGTCAACCTTTGACGCTGACCTGAAAAGATGGCATGTACATTAGGGCTGCCAAGATTCAAGAAGAGTTTGCAGTGAATGCAATCAGGAGCATTTTTCACTGGGACACCTTCAGTAGGACCCGGCACCGGTGATCGGGGGCGTCCTGGCTGAGATTAATCGGCAATGAGCTCGCTGGATCGATTTTTATCTGTTTGTTAAAATAACAGTCCTTTAGAGAGGCTGTTCATGTAATGCAGAGAAGTCCTAATAATTACTGCTGCTGCCTGGCATCTATCACAGTCCTGAGTCCTGAAACAGGAAGTGAGAATTTGAAAGTACCAGTGTCAAGGGTTCTAACTACGTCTGACTTTGATAGTCGTTTTCACATAAGGATGCCTTTTACAGAAAAGGTATATTCAAATATACTCAAATTTCATGTTCTTTTTCCAAGGGGAAATGTATTACTTTCAAATTGTCATACTTTGTTACCCCTTCCATCTTCATTTTCATCCTTGTCTATGCTAAAGGTGTTCTGGAGCCCATCCCAGGCAGCATCAGGCAAAGCTGAGGTCCATTGCAGGGAGACACACAGTCGTACACTAATGGCAAATCTGAGATACCGGTTAGCCTAACTGTATGTCTTTGGACTTTGAAAGAAAACCCACACAGCTCAGGGAGAAGGGAAACTTCACACAAATACCCACCGACCAGAGAAGGGATCTGAACGGCCAATCCCAGAGGTGTGAGGCAATCATTCTATATTAATATGGTAATAATATTTTACTATCATATTATTATTAACATTTTATATATTTGATGCAAGGGAAACTCTCAGTAAGCTGTGCATGCTCAACCTGGCTGTCGTGTTTCTGCCATGTTCACTTGTGCGCGGTTGTATGCTCACCCGTGAGCTCCGCCTCACTCTCCACCGGCCTCCCTGCCCACTGCGGTCATGAGCCAAAAGGGTCTGCATGTTCACACCTGGAAACCCGCCATGGCAACACTAACTGTGCCCCTTAGACCCAGGCCATGGCGTAGTGCAACTGGCAGCCCCTCGTTTCAGCTGTGCTCGTCACATACGCCTGCAGAAGTTCATTTTTCATTTTGAAAGAGCTTTGCACTCATAAACAAGCTTGAGGACCATAAATCTGTAATTCATCCTAATACTGCACGTCGGCCAAGTGATATGGTCCCTTCCCTTTAAAAACTGAATATTTTCCAGGGTTCGTGTATCAGGACTGTTAATGGAGATCTGCTGTTAAGCAGAGCTCGGGTGAAGCTGCATGGTGACTGCAGTGTTTGAAGCAGCTGGGCAATGAGGGCTTGGCAGTTAATTGAGTTGGACGGCAGCCACTGAGTGAGCTGGAGAGGGAGACAGAGCTCTCCCAGCACACTGCTGGTGTGGGAAGGCAGTGTCTCTCCCAGCACACACATCACACACTAAGTGCTCTTGGCAGAAAAATATAAACCTGTCTGTTAATGTACAGCATTATCCTCTGCTGGAGCAGCACAGAGAGGGCTCTCTTATGGGCCTGGGTTCTTTCTCCCAGGGAGATTCTGGGTTTTGGAAAGGGACCCGTTTTTGCAGTCGCATGCAGGATGGCCAGGCATTCTTAGGGTGCACTTTCCACCACACTGGCCAAGACTGAGATTTACTGTGGTGCTTTACTGTCTCTCTCCAAGATCTCCAAGCTTTTAGAAGCACCATATAGCCTAAGTCTTTCCGGTACCTTCCATTTCTGTCTCGGTTGTGCAACCGGCAGGTCTTTCACTGGCAAGTCCACGGGAGAACCGGAGCCACTCTGCTGTTGCCACAGCAACAGCATGTTCTTCTATAATTGTGTTGTTGTTGTCTGCTGTTTGACTTATGACACCCGAAACCACACTGAAAACTTTAGCCTCAGGTCTTCATGCATGTGAGGTCCGCCATGGATGCCTTTATCTGCAATTAATTCGCATAGAGATGGTAGCAGGCATGTTGGATGCTTGCTGCAGGTTTGTAATTCCTCCATTGTAAAGTTGAACTGCTCTTACTTTTCTGACTGCTCCTTAGATACTCTGGAAAAGCAGCTGACACTATCCAGTTTATATGAACTGTTACTATAGCTGATAACGGGAATATGGCTGGTGGTACTGGGTTACTTTTACAAGCCAGGTTTTTAATAATCTAGCCAAAAAAGATTAGCCTCTCTAGTTGCATTTTATTTTAATATAAAAAGTATTTAACAATATATACCATGTTGCACTAGAACAAATTGTAACTGATAATGTGATTTGCAATGTAGGAATACACTTGGTCTTCTGTAACAAGTTCCTCTCAAGGGTCCTGTGCTGTTCTAGGACTCAAGAGTCCTAGAGCTTCTGCCTGGTGCAAGTGTACAGAGTCTTGTGAACTTTGTGTTCCTGAATTCATATTGCAGTGAGTTGTTGCATTTCAGCTGATTAACAAGGAAAGAGGTACATATGTTGTCTATTTCCAGTGAAGAATAAACATAGTTCGCCTGAATCCTGAGTGATTTAAAATCCTGCCAATGCAGCTGTTTGTGAGTCTTTTCTCTTTATCCATCCTTGATTCAAATGAGGAGGACAGGCCAGCTTATCTGTGTCCGCTTTGCATGGTACGGCAGTGTAAAGTATACTGCTGATCCGTGATTTGAGTTCCCTTTTAAGCAGACGTGCTGAATTTAAGGAATCTATTCATTGCACTTTAAAGTTGAGTCTTAGTGCACAATAGTATTAAATAGTAGTAGTAAATATGAGAAACGTTTGAGAATATGAGAAATGTTTAACATGCATGTTTGGAGCTGTGCGTGAAACGGGTTTATCTAATTGGCTGTTGAAATTATTGTGAGTGTTAGATTGGTAAAGCAGTTTTATTCAATAATTGCCCAGGGTTTCAATCATTAAGTTTTCCCAGCTGGCTATGGATGTCTTATGGGAAAACCACAATGTCTAACCTGGATAGAGGGCCTGTCAGGCAGACTTACCTGTGAATTTATCAATTGTTACCTAAGTCACTGTGTTCAGGGCAGCTTGTGTTTTCTGTGGTGATATAAAAGAGGTTTTAAAATTTAAAAAGTTGGGTCCCAGGGCCCAGCCTTGTTCTACGGTGGTATAACACACCATTAAAATTCAGTCTGAC
The DNA here is from genome assembly GCA_019775915.2 of Cyphomyrus plagiostoma. Taxonomy (NCBI): domain Eukaryota; kingdom Metazoa; phylum Chordata; class Actinopteri; order Osteoglossiformes; family Mormyridae; genus Cyphomyrus; species Cyphomyrus plagiostoma. The sequence goes on along the minus strand of JABFEA020000021.1, from coordinate 21,067,360 downwards.
AGAGATTCAGGCTGCCTGTTTCACCAAGTTCTGTGGTATGGGAGTTATATCTCAGAAGGAAAATGAATAAAGTAGAAAACATTAAAGTAGAAAAAGCTTTAGGAAAAATGAATGTATGCAAAATAAAAATGCACTTGGAAAAAAACTGGTTTAGTATTTCTGACCGTATTAGCACAGTCCCTGTAACATCGCCCTCATCACGCACTTTATTAAGACTTGTCATGATCATGGCTGTGACCCTCTCAGTAAAAGTGTTTTTTTTTCCTGGACGGTTGTCCCTCCTGACTTTGCTGCTCCCATTCAAGCTGTGTTAAATGATGTGGCTTTCTTCTGCCAGGCATCTGTCGGCCGAAGCATCTTCCAACCTGTGTTCCGCCAGCCTCTCCAGCTGAAGTCACACTGAGCTCGTTTACAGGGTTCATTCTGGGAGACCCTTCCCTGTGAAAAGTAAAGTAGTCTAGGACCCCGCAAAGTGATATTGCCTATTTGTGTTCATGCGTGCTGCTCTGTTATTACCCAGCAATGATTTCTGTAAGTACTGTGCAGTCCTCAGAAGATCCTCTCATCTCTCTTACTGTAATTATGTAATCTCCTCTATCTGCTGTTCGCTTTCCCCAGGCTGTATTTAGATCCCGTATAAAACCCATAATTGGCGGGTTGTATCGAAGACGAGTCGTGGATGCGCATGCAGTCTCATGTGCATATCTATATAAAGCGAGAGCAGGGGATTCTGAGAGGTGTCAGAATCCACAAGAGTTCCTGAGTGTACTCTCTTGCTGTCATAGCTATAAGACCTCTGTTTACATTATGTTATTGCTTAATGTATTATTGTTAACCAATACGTTGTTAACGTATTGGTTAACCAATAATATGTTGCAGGTATGTTATGTGTTGTTTACGACAGCCCCTCAGCCATCATGCCCGTCCTTGTCCATCCTGACATTTCAGTGGACTGGATATTTACATGTAATTTTTTTATTTGGGTCAGCCAGTTCCTGCAACATTTGGACATTAAGGACCTTGTTCAAGAGCCCAGCATTGCTGACTTAGGGTTAGAACCGGCAACCTTCTCCATAACAGGAAATCCTGTGTTTTGGTTTGCACTGTTATTACCCTGTTCGTCTGGTTTTCAGCTCAGGGTCACTCTGGGTGAGATGCAGTGTTCGGCATTTCAGGTGAAGAAACTACAAATCGAGACCGAGATTTTGCTTCTACCAACCAAGTGAGTACTCTGTCACTGTGACTCTTTATACTCAACAAGTCGGTAGAAACAAAATCTTAGTCTGGATTTGTAATTTCTGGACCTGAAATGGCCAATGCTGCTGGGATCCCAGTCTAACAAGGTCCACAAATCTGCAAATAAAGGTCAAATAAACATTAGTTTACTTAAGCTGGAGTTCCTGGGAGAAGTCTGCATGCTGAGCAGCACAGCCCTGTACTGTGAGGCTGCAGTGCTACCCACTGAGCCACCAAACCGTCCCTTGTTTATTTCAGGCTTAATACCTCTCTTCCCTGGGACTACAGTGGAGTCTCTTGCGCTATGTAAGATCTGATATGCCTCATTTTGCATAACAGACCAGAGCGGTTGGTGTGAATATGCTGCAAAAGCCCTCTCTATGGATTAGGCGTTTGACCTGGGAGCTCTCTGTAAATCCTCCATCAGACACTGGTGCGGCGCTGTGCTTTTGAGACAACCCCAGCGGCGATGCTTTGTGATCGTCAGGATTATAGATGGGATTCGTACAACCGAGGCCGAAAAACACTCTTTGTTTTTTTTGGCACGACTGAAAAAGCACCCCAATTTGTTTTGTGAAACCCCATAAAAAATCTACAGAATGCCACAATTCCCCAGTTAACACCTTCAGCCCTCTCACTGGGAGGAAATGAGCACAGCCCATGAGAAAACATGGCCTGCAGGTTGCAGACAGGCCGCGGATTATATCCTGCCTTAAACGTCCATATATTAAACCAGAAATCACTTTCCGTCCAGTTTTCCGCAAACCCCAATAACTAAACTACCCTTTGTGAGGCTTGCAAACAGCCTGATCCACTCTTATTTCTTATCTTCTGAGTGATGCCATGTCATTTCTTGCACTTGATCTGTCCACTCCGCCCACGTTACCAAGATCCTTTTGTGTTTTAATCTTGGGGTTAAACCAGCATTGTGTAAATGCTGATCGGGTCCTTAATTAAAACGTACCTCACTGCCTCCAGCTTTCAGCATCTTTCCCATCCTGCAGCAACTCTTTAGTTCGCAATCTTGCCGGCATCACTCCGGCAGCAAGACAAAACCGCCTTTCTCTCACATTGTTCAGCGACTGCATCTGGAATGTTTCTCCTTAGATGAGGTTAGATGGGGCTAGATGGGGCATAACTGTGTTTTAGACCAAGGTTGCGGCAGAATGGTACAAGCAGACCTCTACACCTGCCCTGTCAGTGGGGATGTAAATATTTCCTACCCATGACTTATCAGTCCTGAGGCATGATGCCATTCTGTTGTCTTCATGGACAGCAGATGTACTTAGGAAGTACATTTAGTGGACAGTGCGTCCATAATTAATGCTGATGACTTATTGATTATTATGTCTGAAAACTGCTTCTAGTAGAAAGTGGCATTGAAATGTACTTTGCACTGTACATGAGCCTTTTCTGGATCATTAAACAGCAGTTTGTATTTTAGCAATCACATATCTTTGGTTTGAGTGCTTTGAGCAGAACAGCATCTTCAGCCTGGGTCCCAGCTTCCCACAACACGCACCTTTGTCCTTCGTGGCTCGTTAAGAGACGCAGAAGCCTGCGGCAATGCAAGTTTATTCATAATGGACTCCGCAGCGAAAAACATGCTTCTCTTATTGTAAATAAAGAGGAGTTATTCAGCAGAAATTCATATTCTGTAAGGTCAGGCCAGTTGGCATTTCTTCACTTTCTCTGAGTGTGAACTATACAAACACCATAGTGCGAGTGGGTGAGAGGTAATCGTGTTTTCAGTGTGGGTGACATCACACGGTTTGTGGGTCAGGGTTCTGTGGCCCACATGATGGGTCTTGGGAAGTGGAGCCTTGACTGGACTCAGAGGGAGGCCACTGGACAAGACGCCAAGACATAGAGGCAGAAGATGGCTGCTGTTACCACTGACAATACCTGCTCAGCTGCTACCAGCCCCATGTGTAGCATGAGATGAATATGTTTCCAAAACTGGCATTGGGTGATCTGCATTGTGGCACCTGATTAAGGTAACTTATTACGGTTTCTCATGTCATAACAGGCTGTGCATGCAGACAAGCTCACAGCAATGTGGTTATAGATGGCAATGATTGGATGCAGAGCTCATGTAGTCTGTGCCTGTGAGCCAAAGGTAATTAGCAGCAGTGTGATAGTTTGAGTTAAAAATAGTTTCTCTGTTGCCTGATATGGGGGCTGATCTCAGACATGCAGGCTTTTTTTTGAACACCCTTGTTCTGACTGTGTGGCATCACAAACACACCATAGTGAGGCATTCAATTCCGCAGTCTGTGGGGTCACTGTATTCTGGGTCCAGCACAGCAATGTTGCTCAATATGAACAAGTATTGGGAATGTAGTGAATAGTGTTTTCCCTTCAAGCTGTTATAGTGCTAGACTCCCCTTTAGTAATTGCTAAATTACTGAAAATTGTTAAATATTTTCTTCTTTTGATATAAAAAGCTAGGAAGGTTTCCTGTAAAATGCCAGTGTCTTCCATACACTAGTGGATGATAAACCTCATATATCCACTATGAACTCACTGTGTTGGTCTTAATAGCAATCAGCTACTCCTCCACCATCTTAACCTGGAGTAGCAGAATTCAATTGCCTCATTGTTTTGTAGGTCTTTGGTTTTGGCCTAAATTTTCTTTTACTGCTGCTGTTACTTAATGAGCCTAAATGTTTGATGTGTTTATTCTGTTCTCTTCTCTTGTTCCTGCGGCTTGCTATGCAGGACATTTGTGAAACTCCTTAAATATGACATGGGAATTATTTTGCATTGTTATTGATCTGTGCATCTTTCACATTCTGACCTTTGTTGTGATAAAACTTGATTGGATGGACTATTTACCTGCACAGCACTGTAGGAAGCTGTGCCTTTACCTGTCAGGGTCAGCACCTGTCTGACCCAACCCTTTGTGTCTCTACCCTGTCTGGCCAGCAGGTGTCATTGGCCATCCTGCCCTTTCACTCCCTATCCAACCCTTGTGTGTTCCCCAGCTCCCTGGACTGGTGCATGGTTGAGTGTGGAGCACAGAGACTGTAATCCTACAATCCTGGGTTCAAAGCCAGTTTCACCTGTTATTGACTTTTGTTGTTTGTAGTTATTTTGCTTCTATGTTTGGTTTGCCCTGTTTGTGTCCTGTGTGCTTTTAGTTTTCATTTAGTGTATTCAGCCCTCTGGTTGCTTAGTTTCATGTTCATTTAATTGTAACCTGTCACACCTGTTCCTTGTTGTCCTGAGTTCTTTTTGATTTGTTAATCTGATTATGATTTGCACCTGTTCCTTGTTTGCCCTGGTGTTCCTCTGTATTTAAGTGCTTGCCCTCCTGTCATTTGCTGATTTGTTGTGTTCAAGTTACGGTGTCTTGTTGCTGCTCTGTTTTATTTTTCTAGTTCTGACCCTTGTGTTTCTCTTTTCACCTCATTGTTATGTATTGGTGTTTTTGTAGTTAATTATAGTTTCCCCCATTTGGTTTTGACCCCCACATGGTCCCTTTGTTTTGTAGTTTACCCAGTGTGTTCAGTTTCTCCAATAAGTCCCTTGGTCTTGGAGTTTTTAAGTCACCTTTTATTCCCCGCCTGTGCCATGCCGTGCCCTAACATTGCCATACTACTGATTATGTCAGTGTATCATCCAATAATGGATAATAAATATTTTAGCATAGAGAATGTATGTATGTCTTTCTGTGACAAAAAATATCTAAATCAGAAATTTAATCACCATGCAAAAAAATACCAGGAATTTGTTTTGGTTCATAAACATTAAATCAAGACAAAATGTTAAAAGAAATGTTAAATAGAGAAAATAAGCAAACAAAAATGAATAAAATAAAATAAGGATATAAAAAAAAAAGAGTAAAGATGTTCAAATAATAAACAAGCATGTGATGGAGCATATAGATGTGTAAGTAAACCTAAGGCAGCTATATGCAGGGTAATTGGTACCTCACTGCCGGGAAATTTGCACAGTGCACTTTTAGGAATCCTGAAGTGTCGTGCGTGTTGGAGAGAATTTGCCTAAGGAGGTCCTGTTCCTTGTGTGTGGCTGGACAGCTGCTTGGTGTCGAACAAATGGGCCATTGCTCATATTGGATGTCAAAGAGATTTTAGTGGTTTCCCCAGTGTTAAATGTTGACTGGCCCACATTTGTAGTAGTTTTGTCGGCTTGTGATGGAGAGTATCCATACTCATCATTTCTATTGCTGATCGACTTGACAGAATCTTTCTTTTGTTTCTGGATTTGTGTTAAGGATTCTAATACTGAAACAATGAAATATAATATGACTGATTATTGGTCACTTGACTTGTGAATCATCCCCATCGAACAATTTGCTTTTTGGCATCAGGTTTTACATCCAGGAATAAATAATATGGAGGAATTTTCTGCCATTGAAAACACACACGCACACCCAACACAATGCCAACCACTCTGCATCTGCTGTTTTCTAAGTGGGCCCCTGGTTCTGCTGCGAAAGAGCATTCTGGCCTTTTGGTGACTTTTACTATATTCAGACTTGATGACATTCGCACCTCAGTTTAGGGACTTCGAGTTAGTAGTCCATGCCGTTGGCAAGTATGAGACAAGGGAACACGGTTAAAAACTGGGTGTTAGCCAATATGGTTAGGGTCGTGTCTAACAGAGAGATCTGTCCAGTGATGCACCTCCAGATGAGCTGTCTGCGTCCCCACCTAAAGAGGACAGGCTTAATCTTGTCTGCCTCTCTCCACCTGCTTTGCAACTTTCCTGTCATCAATGTGAATCTACGCTAACCCATTGTCCTAGTCAAGGGTTCATGCAGGACAGCCAGCAGTAGTGCTTCACTGGGTTTGGCCGAATAGCTGTCCTCGCCAGCCACTGTCCTGGAGTCCATTTGGACAGCGGGGTGTGCACTAACGAGATTGATTGCTGGTGTCTGGCTGCCCTTTGGACTGAAACAAAGGCTCGCCTGTGGGTATCGGTAATCCATGTAATGCAATTAAAACAGGGCCACGGTGCAGAAGGCTCTCTAGAGAGAGATGGGTCCCCCTCGGAAGGACACCAAAAGATGTGGTGTGCGGAACACTGACTCCGTAAATATCCAAGACAGTTCTATCGAACCTCACTGCAAAGTCAAGGCAGTGTCATCCACCACTGGCCAAGGGAACCCAGCTAGTACTATTACCATATACCACTGATTGTGATATATGTGAATTATTATTATTTTTTTTGCACTGAAGGAAAGTGATAGGGAAGCTAATTTACCCAGCATCCACTGGGGTGTTGGTGATGGTGGTGGGGGGGGGGGGGGTTACAAGGACAGCCAAAGAGCTTCTTTGAAGAAGAATGGCTTTCATCTCCCTGGGAAAGAGAGTCTCGGTTGCACCCACCGGGTGGCATGGGAAAGAACAGCACAGTACAGAGCAAGCCGAGCTGCAGCCAGGAAGACTCCTGAGGCTTAAGCCCCTGCCTGGCACACGGTGACTCCGCTACACAACATCGCAGCAAGGCATGCTGGGAAATTAATCAGGAGCACACCGAGGCTGCTGTTGCAGGTCGGAATCCTCTGGGTGGACGGGAGAAACATGCCCAGACCTTTAAGGACAGACAGGATGTTGCTCAGAAATGACAAATATAAATCAACCTGCCCGAGTGTGCTAGATGTATCCTCCTATCTGCTCAGATTTCTCTCCTACTGTTTGTCCACCTGGACCTCTGCGGGTGCTGGAGAAGCGACCAACAAAAGTGGATCATGGGGGAAGTGCGGGGGGAATATGACCCAAGCTGTTACAGTTTAATGTTGAGGTTGTGGCTGCACATGGTAACTATAAGGGCCTATTGCATTGTTCAGAACCACATCGTCACCTTCAGCGAAGTAACCTGATTGCTTCAGTCAGTGATTGATAGCCAGACCCGTGTTTCAGCCTCTCCAGATAAACAGCAAGTGAATGATAATTTTCATGGGTTCCCGGTGAGAATACGTCTAAGGTCAGGGGGAAAGGCGGAGGACTCTGCGTAGAGTCCAGCAAGGCCGGGGAGACTGTGGGCATTAGGCTGAAGATGTAGGATGCTAACCTGGCCTGTGGTCAGCCGCTGCACTTTCTCACGATGGACACGTCTCCTACATGTATGTCCTAAACCTGCTTTAACTTGGAATTTTTATCTCCTGAGAGGTCTCAGAGGTTCCTATGAGGCCCTTAGCCTGTCATACGCTGCAGGAGGATTCGTTCCTTTCTTTGTAGTGGTTAGGACATCTTCAGAGTGGCCAAGCCGCACTCCATCACTGCAGGTGGCCTGGTTCTCATAGAAAAGCACAGGGTGCATCCAGTCTGGGTTACACTCAAAGCCTGAGTTTACCTCCTCAACGCAGCATTGCTCCATTATGCTTCCTGTGAAGCAGGGTAATGTCGCATTCTTATCAGCAAGCGCGTTGAAAGCTGGAAATCCCCTAACCACGGGACAGGCTGCTGTGGAATTCCCATCATTGTGAATTAAGTGCGCCCCCCCTTCCCCCCCACCCACCCGATTACACAACGGAGCTTGACTAATGCAATCGCCTTGAAACGCTTCCCATGCACTTCACTGCCGTCCCACGTACTGTTATTGTGCACTGTTGTACTGTATTTTGTAAGGTTACATTGTAGGAGAGGCCCACTTTGTTTCCTTGTTGTCTTTGGGCAAAGCAAGACTTTTTGGCAAAAGGAACTGCTGCTCTGCAGCCATTGAATAATTCTGATTATCCTCTCTGTTTTGAATATTTATTTATACAAATTGTGACAGATCAGCACCTGTTATACACTTTTCTGAAAATTATATTAAAAAGCAATTTTTGGTTTAGATGTTAGACTAATAAAATGAAATACATATGCATTATGTGTTTAAATTAAGCTTCTATATAGTATGATTTGTTTTTGTACTAAAAAGGACTGTATAGGGGTTTACTAGATATACTAACATGGGTACAAAAAATGACAGAGCAGGGACAAACATTGACACAGTCAGGACACATGTCCAGGATATTAAATTAGCCTGGGGAAGCAGTGCCGCCCAGCCGCATTTCCACAACACCAAGGCAGTAAAACCTCAGTCTAGACACTTTGGGCAGGGTTGGGTATTAAATAAGCCGCACATTCCCACCACCCCAGTGATGGAGGCGGAATGAGAACCGTCACCTCTGGTGCTAAATCATGATTTACATGGCAGGGGGGGACACACCAATCCAATCCAGTACAGCGCACATGGAAAAGCTCTACCTCCAGTGAGTGCAAGTTAAGGTAGAAAAACACAATTGTCAACAATGTATATGTTTTTGTGTCAGTTGTCCTCAAAGATATGTTTTCTTACTGTTATGTGCTTTGTGGAATTTTAACACTGGCAGTGGATTTCCATTTTCATGTAGAAGGCAAAAAACATAATTGGTTTTTTAATAGACGCACAATACAAGGAGAATTCCCCACAAGAGATGGCAAACAACCGCTAGCCAATGTTAGTGCAGAGCATCATGCCTGTTCATTACAGAGCCGCCCGGCAGTGTTGGCATTAATTTGGTGTGAGTGCCTTTGCTGAGCCGCCAATTAGACAATATCAGTCTCCAAAGGCTCCCATAACAAGGGTCACGGTCTCAAAAATGCCATTAAATATTACTTTAAAAAGTATATACACACATCGACATTAGCTTAAAAGACATACACTAACATTAACGTAGAAGTATACATACACATTGGCATTAGCGTTAAAGTCTACACGCACATTGACATTAATGTGAAAGCATACACACATCAGTGGTGTAAAAGTATACATGCTGTCCTGCCCTGAAAGATCCGCAGAGACGAATAGAGACAACCAGGTTAAGCAAGGGGAAGCATGATCCGACATTGTCGTCGAGAGAGGGGATGCTGAGTGTTGAGAAGCCAGGGGGTCAAGCCGGAGACACAGAGGACGAACACTGGGAAATCCAAGAGGGGCTTCATGGGGAGGGCGGATGGGCAGGAGGGCAGGCACGAGTCATGGAAGGAGTAGGCAGGGCCAGGATTCAACTCAGGACTCTTTAGATTCAACTAGCTGGTCTGGATTTTTACTTTCTGCTTTTTACTTTCTTTCCACCTCTCCTATAAACTAAGTCTAAAGACAAAATTCAACAGAGCGTTCAGTAGTTGTCAGTGGGACCGTTTAACTAGGACAATCCTGAGGCCACCAAACTGGACACCCTCAACACAACAACTGGGAACACATCCGAGTTATTACCGGTATTGCGCACCAAACTTCTGCTCCATTCATACAGGGACCGAATCGCCCACAATAGTGGACCCCATACTCCCGAAGCACCTCCTACAGAGCACCTCGGGGAAACCAGTTATAACCCTTCTCCAAGTTCACAAAACACATGTAGATTGGATAGGGAAACTCCCAGGCCCCCTCCAGTACCCTTGCAAGGGTATAAAGCTGGTCCAGTGTTCCACGGCCAGGACGAAAACCGCATTGTTCCTCCTGAATCTGGATTCGACTGTCGATCTCACCCCCCTCTCCAGTACCCTGGACTAGACTTTCCCAGGGAGGCTGAGAAGTGTGATCCCCCTGTAGTTGGAACACACCCTCCGGTCCCCCTTCTTAAATAAGGGGACCACCACCCCGGTCTGCGAATCCAGCGGCACTCCACCACACGCTGTTGAGAAGGCGTGCCAGCCATGACAGCCCCACAACATCCAGAGCCCTTAAGTACTCTGGGTGGATCTCGTCCACCCCCGGGGCCCTGCCACCACATAGCTCTTTGACCACCCTGGCCACCAGATTTACTTGGGTAGGATATATGTATGAAAAGCTTAGATTACAAGATTGTTTTCATGAGGTGGAGGAACCATTAGGTGACATTTGATTGCTGACCATAGAAGGTGAGATGAACTGATGAGTGACTTGATGCTGTTCGGTCGACAGTCCTGAAAACAATCCTCATTGACTTGGACTGGATTCTAGGAAACTGGTAGGCTTGACCTGGAAGGAAATATGCTGGGTCTTTGAAAGGTTCAAGTAGAGATGACTATTGCTCATCTACCGAGTGTCAGTGAGAAACACAGAAATCTGAGCCAACTATTTGGTGTACTCTGGAGGCAAGGCCAGATATTTACCACTGAATGTAATCTACGTAGTAGCATTGGGAGAAACCATATGAATGAATGTTGGAACCTAGGAGACAATCAAGAACTGAGTCTTGATGACACCGTTTATTTGATTTAACTTAAATAGAGGATTTACCTAAGAGATTCAAGCCACCTCAGGAGGGTCCTCTAGATTCCAGGATCTGACAATTCACTGCCTGTGGCTCCACCAGGATTAGAACCAGTGACCTATCTCTCAGAGCATCCTCTACAGTTAGGACAGTCACAATTCAGTGTGTGGCTTTCAAGCAGGTAATTCTGTGCTTGTAAGTCAAAAAACTTATACAGAAATGAGAGGACAGACTGGTCTGTAGTTTTTGTCTAGTGAGGTTCAAGTGTGGGCTTTTAAAGCAGTGGAATTGCTCAAACCTGTTAAATGCAATGCACATGCACCAGTCTGTGATGTGTTCATAATATGAGTAAGTACTGAGGTGGGTGTGGGAGAGATTGATAGCCTGAAGGAGAGGAGAGGGCATAAAGTTGGGGGACAGGTGATGAGGAGGAGCTTGGAGATGGTGTCAGTGAGAGGGGCCAGTGAAGAAGGTGTGGGGCTGTGGGGGGTGTATATGAGTGCTGGGTGCAGAGGATATGGGGTGCCAGGGGCTGCTGGCAGTCAGCGTAGTGGGTGGAGGTAGAGAAGTGAAGAGTGGTACAGGGGGGAGCGTCTGGGGAGCTGGTGATATTATCATGATAGTAGGTGGCTTTAGCAGCAATGACATTAGCTGGGAGAGATGATGAAAGTGAAAGTGATTGATTCCTAAGCAAGTGTGCAGGGTGACATGTTATCCACCACTTCCTGTTTGCCCTTCTGAACTGTGCCTGTGATGTCGAAAAGGTCAGGGGGAAGTGGGCAGAGGCTACCATGGCGATGAAGTGAGAAAGAGGGAGGGAGCAAAGGGCACCCTGGAAGGAGATGTGGGCGGGGAGAAGAACACGTAAGGAAAGGCATGGTGATTTAAATAAAATAATCAGGTCTACGTTACAGGGTGATGGCAGGGTTTTAACAAGGTTAATAACCTTGATTGCATAGTACTCAAAGGCAGAGGTGTTACACAAAGAGAGGACGGGAGTATTTTTCCAGGTCTTAGAGATTAGGGCAGTGTTCTCTGGGAGCATTCTGGTTTCAGTGGGAGCCAGGATTTGGATTGATGGGTGGGTGGCGAGGTCAGCGATGAGGTCAGACTAGAGGTTTATAAACCAGTGGCCAAGGAGACGACCCTTGCAGAAAGTGTTGGAATCAGGTTGTCTATGCTGTGTTTAGATGACTTGAGGCTTGTGTGTGAGTCAGGATATCAGGGAGGCTGTCCTCACATCTGCTTGATGGTTTTTGTTGTGGGGAAAAAACACCCAGGCATCTACGTTAGGTGTCACTGGCATCAATGTAGTCAGGACTTGTGTGTGCATCCAGGGATGCCTTCCTGAGCTCTCCGCTTGTCCTGTGGCGCCTGTCTGCATGTGATTTGCATTGAGCCTCTCCTCTGGATCCCAGTTCTCTCAGGATCTCCCCCTAGTAAGAAGACAGCAGGGGCTGTTGTGGGGGCGGGGGGGATATGTGCGGCTTACTGTGCAACACCAAGCCCTCACACCTGCGGCTGCTGACTTTTATTTATGGCTCTCAGTATTTGCTGAATGGTTCTCTAACAGGGCTAACAATTAAGTGAATTGGTACCATCAAATTGCTTTTATTGTGTGGGTGCCTTGTGATGGACAGAGATACGTGTCTCTTCTTTCAGGCATCTTGGGATATACTCTTGGTTCACTGTGACCCTGCACTAGATGGATGGTTATGGAGAATAGATGGATAGAAAAATGGATGAAACCTGAAGTGAACATTTGCTTAGTCTGCTTAGAGGAAATAGGACATTTTTCGGTAGGGTGGGTGACCTAGTGAGTGAATTCCAGCTGGCTAAGTGATGCCACAGAACAAGTATTTTGTGACATCACTTTGAATTAAAATAAGACGCCCTTTGGTGTGGTGACCGGTCACCACTTTTCAAAGCTTCAAGAACTATTTTACTTTTATTTATTTTGCATGCATTTTGAGAAAGCAGGGTTAGCCAGTTTCTGAAACAATTAGACGTGAAGGGTCTTGCTCAAGTTCCCAACGATGAAATCACTCTGCTGACCCTCGGATCCGAACCGATCATGGGTGCAGCATCGCAACCTGAAATGCAGCAAAGCACATAGAAGAGGCAGGGGCGGGCGGTGCTCTCCTTGGAGGCTTGGCTGACTGTGCTGCTGCCCACAGCAGAGATGGATGAGGCAGGTAACATGTGCAGCAAGCTTTATCCTTAGATTTATCCCCTTCTCCGATTCAGCCCTGACATTCAGCTCCCCTCCATCTCACAAATATCTGGAGATTACCCAGCTGTTCTCTCCTTTGCCCGCAAGCCTGTGTGTGTGTGTGTGTGTGTGGGGGGGGGGGGGGGGTTGTATAGACCACATGGAAGGACCATATTGGTTCCCAAAGTTTGGGGACATCTTTTGAGGTCCCCATTTGGATAACCTCAGTTTTCTAAAAATCTGTGAATCCAATCAAAAAAGTAAAAATGCTAAAAGTCTTGTATTTGGGTTGATTACTTATAGTTAATGTGAGGGATGGGTAGAGGTTAAGGGTGTTGTGATTGGGATTATGTCTTTTCCCATAGATACGAATGGACGGTCCCCATTTGGATAGGAAGACCAACTCTGTGTGTGTGTGTGTGTGTGTGTGTGTGTGTGAACAAATATAATACACACCACATATATACCTCATATATGGCATTTTGGGTATATTGGATAATGTGTGCCTCCATAAATTTAATATTTTGAGAAGTGATCCGTTCTTCTTCTTTATGGTTTTGTTTACTGATAGGCTCCCACAGCCTGACTAATGGTTTGCTGATGTCCGTGAGATTTGTTTTTATTTATTTATTTATTACATTTTCTTGGCTGCTGGGAGACGGGAGACGCTTTTTAGTGGCTCACCGTCCCACCCACAGAGTAAAATGCATTCTCGACTCAGATGCCAAATGTGCATTTAAAATTAACAGGAGAGT
>JABFEA020000021.1:21038777-21050656 GCA_019775915.2 Cyphomyrus plagiostoma | reverse complement strand
AGGTGGCTACCCTTGCAAGTAAAATCTGTGTGAGTGTGTCTCATTTCAAGGTGAACTGATAACTCAGAGCTGAATCCGCCCAACAGTCAAGAAGTCTCAAGTTCTTTATCTGTCACCTGCACAATTATGTTGTGTGATTGCAGTTCAGGAATTTGTTCATTTTCTATGTTTCGGTCTCGAAAATCCTGACTCTCTGTCTATCACTTGGGCGCTTTTAAGTAAAACCGCAGCGGCGAGACGGCGAAAAGCTGGCGGAAGGGAATGCTCCTCTGAACTCCTCTGCGGGATCTCTGTCAGTGATCCGCAGCTTGTCACAAAATCTAGAGGCGAAAAGGGGTCTTTTCAAGTATGTGCCTGTCAGAGGACATGTTGGTGTGATTAAACGAGGTGCCGGTTCGGCCATCTGCCGCAGCAGAGTGCCTGGTCTCCCCCCGACCCATTCCACTACCCTCCCCACCCCGCGTCTCAATCTCCCCAGGCAGACTGGGGAAGGAGGGAAAGGCTTCGTCTGTAAGTAGATGTCCCACGGGAATGAGCCCCCAAAGCTGGCCGCTTCACCACCGCACAACTAACCACCCCCCCTTCTTGGAACCCCGCCGTCATTATTTCCGAGACCTCTGATCCCTCCGGACTTCTGCCTGATGGCTCACAGCCTGAAGTCTGAGGGGCAGGAGCGGATCAGATCAATCTGCCTGCAACAAACAGGCCCTTTAAGGCCCATGATACAGAATTAGCAAATAAAGGATGAACCAGGATGAACAAAAAGCGCCTGTGTTTGGCTCTGGGTCCCTGGCCGGGTGAAGATGAACACGCTGAGGGGGCTGGGGGCTTCATAGGGGCTGGCGGGGGGTCTGTGAGTGCGCTGATGAGTGCCGAGGAACAGCAGCTCATCAGCAGCTGCAAATGGGCTCGGAGCATGTCGCTCACTCACGGGGGGCATTTGGTCACCCACCTTGCATGCATAAGTGGTGCGACATGGCCTGTAGCTGACAGATGTGCATGTTCATGCAGGGGAGGGGGGGTTTCGCCTGACGCGCCTGTTTATTCCGGAGGTGGATCATGGACACAGCACTGGCTATTCTTCACCATTTTGTTTCCTTTCACCTGCCAATGGTACTTCATCTGTCGCAGGTGTGGTGCGACTTTGTGTCAGAGCTTAGATGTTGTTGTGGTGGGAGATTTTTAAAAGAAACACTGGTCATATGGAGCAGAGGCATCTCTGCCTTGTCTCGCTCTTCAGCTCCAAACAGCCAGTCATCCAGGATGAATCATTAGAAGCATGTGCACACTGCCCATTCCCTGGACCTCACTGCTGCTCACATGAAATGCTGGTCATTAGGCGACAGGCAGGGCGCCACCTCCTGGAGGCACGCTGACTTATGGGGCTCCATATGGGCACTGCTCAGATTGCAGGTTTCAGTGGGGTTTAGGGGGCGGATGTTGGGTCACAGCCTTCACTGACCCAGCCGTCTTGTGTTTTTCCTCTGTTAGACAGACCTATGAGGGCCTGGAGCGGAGGCTGAAGGATGTCTTTGCGGAGAGGACGGGGATCCTGCGCCAGCTCTCCAAGACGTCTAAGGAGCTTGACGGGATCAAAGGCAACCTGCAGGTGAAGCCATCGCTCTTACTGGCCAGTAGGGGGCGTATGAGGAGTGACTGGAAAAGACTGCATTGTTTTCATTCTTTTTTATCTTACAGATTTAAAATATTACTTTCCATAATAGCCAAAATCATATATTAGTCATAAAAGAAGATACTGAAATTGGCAAACTGGGCCAAATTGGACACACTACATAATTTTCTTCAGAGGTGGGTAGTTCAGGTCCAGAGAGTAAAAGTCCAGACCAATATTTTCTTTCAATTGGAAAACTGGGCCAAATTGGACACACTACGTAATTTTCTTCAGAGGTGGGTAGTTCAGGTCAAGAGACTAAAAGTCCAGACCAAGATTTTGTTTCAACCAACCATTTGAGTACTCTGTCACTTAAGTTGTGTCATGCTCGATTGGTTGGTTGAACAAAATTCTGGTCTGGACTTTTACTCTCTGCACCTGAATTACCTACCTCTGCTTTCCTTTTAATGAGATATGTGAATATAGTGTGATATGACATCAGTCTTTCCACAAGCTTTTTTAAAAACCTTAAAAAATATGTAAAAGAACTTTGAGTTTTAAAACTGTAAAAGAGACATGTGATACAGCTTTGGGGTAGATAATTAATGATGTGTGAATTTTGAGCTTGATTCATTAATTCCCTTTCAGTGTCTTACTAGCTGTAGTTTTTGTGTTGCTATCTGAACATTCTACATCCCTGAAAAATATCAGCAATCCTCACAGATGCGAAATTCGGGCAATCTTCAGAAAAGGGTAAATTGTACCCGTGCTGTTTATCTGAACCGGTGAAGTCGTCAATCTGGTAGGCCATTGCCTCCGTGCAACCTTGCATTCATCTCTCATGTGGTATTTGAGAAACTGACTGTCTCATGTTTTGGTGGGGCCAGAAAGTCCCCTGCTCTTTTCACGTGTTCTGGCCCTTTAAGAGCGGTTGCTGTTGGTATATGTGAGTAAAACTACCAGGTTTGCAAATGTCATTACTACTAAACTTAAACACAATACAGTGGTACCTCGGTTCTCAAACTTAATCCGTTCCGGTGAACAGGATAAAACAAGAAGAGCTTTTTTTTCTTAATGGCTTCCAAAACGATAAAGATCTTATCCCAACATTACCCCTGTCCCGCCCCGATCGCCCGCTCCTTCCGTGTGCCACGCCCCCTCGTTAACCTCGTGTGGGATCACCATGTGATCAGCTGTTTCTGGTTGTTGTCATTGGTCCTCTGTATTAAGTCCACGTTTCAGTTTGTTTCCCCAGTCCGGTCATTGGTTGCGTTAGACATGCCCTGCCTTAAAGCAACGCATTATGATCCTGACGCAATGAATTATGGTTAGATCCATTGCGACCTCTCACCTGACTGCACAAACTGGAACCGCCTCTGTGACGACACACCTTTGCCCTTATTGGCTGAAGAGTTTAGTTACACGCATGACGTTTATCCCAAGCAGTTCTGATGCGTAATCTGCTATTTCTCCCGAATATCACGTAAAGCAGCGAGAACTGATTTTTAGTTAGTTTACCTGGTAAAATAAATGACATAAATGCTCTAATAGTACACGTTAGTGGTTTATTTATTGTTAGTTACTGTAATGCTGCGCTGCTTTATTTGGTTAATCTTCTAGTCTGTGAAGAAGGCATTCAAATAAGAATTGCATTGTAGTATGAATCATTTCCTGGCGCGTACAATTTATATTAAGGCGGCGTTCACGGTTCGACTTCTGATATTCAGATTGAGTTGTAGGTCAAACTGGTTTGTTCGACTTTCAAGAAATTCGAGTTCTAGTGAGTTCGGGAACCGAGGTACCACTGTATTTGCATACA
The DNA here is from genome assembly GCA_019775915.2 of Cyphomyrus plagiostoma. NCBI lineage: Eukaryota > Metazoa > Chordata > Actinopteri > Osteoglossiformes > Mormyridae > Cyphomyrus > Cyphomyrus plagiostoma. The sequence goes on along the minus strand of JABFEA020000021.1, from coordinate 21,047,225 downwards.
GACACTGTTGTCTCACACCTGGAGATTTGGGGTTCTGAATCCCTCCTCCTTTGCGTGTGCGGAGTTTGCATGACCCTTCCATGTCACACATGTTTCCTCCTGGATTCTCTGTGTAGAATGTAGTGTGTGACAGTGGGTGTTTCTCAATATGTGTACTTGACCGTACTTCTCCTGTACCCATTTTACATCATATTTCATTGGCAAAGACCAGTTCCAATACTCAAGAACAGAAGAACAGAGGACAGTAAAAGTCCTCCATTAAAAGTGCTGCATTAAGAGTCAATGATACATTGGTTGCCTTGTTGAATGAGACCAATTCCATGATTCACTGTTCTTCAAGTTCATTTTTAGAAGTTAGCAAGACTGGTCTTGCCAAGACCACCGGTATGATCTTTGCGTTCTTGATATTGAGAAAAATCCAGTGTAAGTGTGTATATGTTTGTGTGGATTGTTGTCCCATCAAGGGTCTACCCCTGCTTTGTTCCCTGTGCTGCCTGGGAATTTATGAAATGATGTATAGTATATCATCTGCTTTGTATGCCTGTCTTAGAAAAAACATGAAATGTATTTTAACAGCTCACATTTCAAAGTTTGACTGCTTATAAAGTATTTAATGATGTGCATTCATGGTACTATGTAAAAATAACATGAGAAAATAATGACAAGGAGATAATGACATACTGTTTTTCACAGTATGTTTATGAAGGCCTGAACTAAATAATGAATTAATCAAATGTTTGATGTATTCTAAAATATGCCATCCATATTACAGTCTTGTATTTATGTTCAGTACCCCCTGGTAGCCTGGGTCTGCACACACAACCTCACTGAAGAAGGTCTGCTCTTTCTTTTGACCAGTTCGATCCAGTCAGAGCCACTTACCTCACTGGTGCTAACTGCTCTTTAGCCCAACAATGTGCTTTGAGCAAACCAGTACAGACACTGGTCACCCTGGCAACATCACTGCAAGGGCCCAGTGCCCCAAGACGGCCTTGCCAAAGTGCTGTGGGTGGGAGAGCGAGAAGCTGCAGGCGCATGCCAGCTCTCCCACACACTCCTGACCCCCACTGCGGAGAGCCCCCCGCTCTGCATTCACCCACCAGCGCCCCCGTGCTGCGTGTCGCTCGATAGATCAGCGAGGGCTGCTCATATGTCGATTCCCTGGAAACTGTGGGGTTTGACTGCAGACTCCTGGTGCTTCACAGAGTCCAAGTAAAGAAACAACTTACTGTTGATCGTGAGCGAAAGATGTCTTCTTTTTAGCCGTTTTTGTTATTACTGGAAGCTTGCTGAAGGAAGCCTGGTGAATTGCAGTCTCCTGATTCATTTCCCTGTTTTATTGCTAAGTTTCTGCATGGCTGTGTCTTGCTTGTACAGTCTGAGCTTAGGAAAGTAAATGATACCTTATTTGCTATTTGCACAAACTGCGATGCATCATTTCACACATCCCACCGTGCACACACTAGGTTAAGGGCCTAGGGATCAAGGACCAAATGATGATGTAACTATTCTGTCTAGCGCAGGATTCAAATCGGCACCCTACTGATTGCAGGCCTGCTGTGCACATGCTTGCACTTGAAGTACACAGGTATACTGCATATTTTACCAGGGAGAACAATGCATTCCCCAACCCAAAGTGGTCACCTAACTTTCAATCCTGTGACACTCACAGCCATGATTACTTCCTGTAAACTTTGTTACTCTGTAATACTTCTCTTTGGATTAGTCGCTAAAGCACTAATTACAAGTTTGGGAAATCGGTTTGTGGAGTGTTCATGCGAAAGTGGCTGTGTTGGCTGTAGGTGAACTTTTAACTTGGCAGGCTGCGTTTTAGGATATGGTCATCAACCCAGGACCAACAGAAACTTCATGATGGGATGGAAGGTCCTAATAATTTGTCTTACAAACATCTAGCATCAATAGAGTTATAAGATCTCTGATGATAAAACATTTAAAGGATGTGTACTATGGAAAAATCCTCCATGAGGTGTCCTAAAGGTTGGGAAAACTAGCAACTCGGTGGTGGAAATCACTTATGGACATCATCTTCCTTTTTATACATTTCTGCTTTCAGTGATGCTAAGGTATCAACTAAATAACAGGCCAGAGGATGCTGTGTGTTAGCCAGCTAACTCACTTTTCAGCTAAACATTGGGTGAACATCAAAAGTGGCCTTCCTGTGCATCAAACCCTGCAAGCTTTACTTTACTGTGAGTAATTGTGGGTATCACTGAGAGCTGTCCCATACTTTGAGTAATCTTTGGTTTCACTAGAAACTATCCTGTACTGTGAGTAATTGTGGATATCATTGGGAGCTGTCCTGTACTATGAGTAGTCATGGGTATCACTGGAAGCTGGCCTGCACTGTGAGTAATCATGGGTATCACTGAAAGCTGTCCTGTACTATGAGTAATTGTGGCTATCACAGGGAGCTGTCCTGTGCTTTGAGTAATCTTGGGTATCACAGGGAGCTGTCCTGTACTGTAAGTAATCGTGGGTATCACAGGGAGCTGTCCTGTACTGTAAGTATTCGTGGGTATCACAGGGAGCTGTCCTGTACTGTAAGTAATCGTGGGTATCACAAGGAGCTGTCCTGTACTGTAAGTAATCGTGGGTATCACAGGGAGCTGTCCTGTACTGTAAGTAATCGTGGGTATCACAGGGAGCTGTCCTGTACTGTAAGTAATCGTGGGTATCACAGGGAGCTGTCCTGTACTGTAAGTAATCGTGGGTATCACCTTTACTGTGGCTGTGCTCCTCATGCTGGTATTATACCCTTCACCACAGTTACAGTAGCAATAGGACCCTGGGCATAGCTGTGAGAGTTATTCTGCCTCTGCTGTAGTTCTCACCCTGTCAATATCAGTGTCCTCTGTTCGGTGTCAATGAGAAGATGCCTCTTGCTAAACCGCAGCCATATGGAGGTACAGATTTCAGCAGAGCTCCTCTGTCTGCAGAGACGCCACCCCCTGTGTGTCCCGCTGGCCGTCTGTCCCCGAGAAGCAGCTCACCAGGGAGCTCGTCCAGCAGCAGCAAGACAATAAACATCAGCCTGTTTGCATTAACAATTAACGTGCTAAACAAATTAGCCGTCTGGGGGTGATTTACCAACACAGCTTTCTCTTAACGAGGGTCCCAGATGTGGAGAGGTTGCGTAAGGACCGGCAAGGGCCCAGCTGGCCAATAGCGGGGATCTGCCATGCCAACAGGGCCCAGCTTTGCAGGGAAGAACAGCTATATGAGTCCAATCCTGAAGGACATCCTTCATTTCAGCCATTCCCCTCCTTTCGACACAAGCGTTTCATTATCCCTGGCAAAAAAGGCTTTTTCCTGTACTTGTCATAACTACACAAAATCCAAAAGCAGTGGGACATCCCTTAGCTCCGCAGAGCAGGCTGATTAGAACAATTATCCGTCCCTTGGACTGCGTGCTCCTCGGAGCGGGCCCATCCAAACCCCCAAGGGGGAAGAATGTCTCCGCTGCTTCCTGTAACTGGCTGTGTGCTTCTGCATGGAATCTTTTCCATTTGTTCTTTCTACCCTCTCTGAAGCGTGAATGCACTGGTAATTAATACCTTATAGAAAAATGAAATCCATTTTAAACCATGCAGTAAACCTTTAGGGCTATACATTGAAAAAAGGCTCTTCTTTTGAACTTTAAACTTCGGTCGCACGCTACTTTTTTATCATTCTCGGTTATGGTTGTAGCCCCTGTGTATGTGTGAGCCGTGTATGCTGTCAGTGCAGTAATGTGTGGCCGTCTAGATGGATTAATTGAATTTCCCCGTCTTATTACGAGCTTTTAGTGTCCTTGAGCGCAGCTGCTCATCCTTAAAGGGCTCTTGTGCTTCCTTCCAGTCTCTGAAGAATGACGACACCGTCGCCAAGAAGGACATGCAGAGGGTGCTGGAGCTGAGCCAGAAGCAGAGGTGAACCTCCCTCCCCGCCTGCCCTCTCCACGGCGGCACTGGGGTGCAGAGCAGATCGACGGACGCTCACCTCACCACGAGTGATGTTCATGAAGATCTGATCACCCTTAGTAGAATCCCAACCAAAAACCATGCTAGGGATGTCCTAATGTGCCATGATTGGAATCTCAGTAGTACCACTAGGGGGTGCTTTGCCTGGCATATTGTCTGAGTACATTGTCGGGGGGGTTAAGGCTGTGGCTTCAGTCCCCATGGTTTACAGTAAGTACTGCTTTTATTAAGATCCTGATTGGTCAGAGTGAATCACAGTAAACCAGAACTTATATTTTATTCTGCTGATTTGCTGTTATTTTTCCATAGTGAAAATCATGAGTTGATGAGCTCCTGTCAGAATGAAACTATATGTAAAAACATTCCAAAAATATGATCACTGGTTTTTAATTGATGCAGCCTATTTCCACTAATCTGAATCTCGTGATTTTGCCTTCGAGAGGCAAAGTAGGGCATAAATAATTCCTTAATCCAAATTAAATTCAGTTCTTAATACTAATTTATATCAAGGTGTTTCACAGTGAAACAACAGAAGGGGAAGATGCTTTATCCAGAGAATTGAACCTGTTTGTTCTCAAGTGACAAGGAATGGAGTTTGATTTTACGGGATATTAAAATGATACCAAGCTTCATTTAGGGATGAACTCATGTGATCTGTTCAATTATGGTTAAAAGATTCGCTTATTAATGTACTGTAAACCACCGAAGCTCTCGATCCAGATAAAGACCATAGCGGCTTTTGGTATATATAACTGCAAAACTGTGACTTAGCTAATTATGGATAGTTTATAACGTGGTATTACACAATTAAGATTGCGCATGAATAAATAATACCAGGTTCAAGAAAAAATGTTCTGCCCATATATACGAGGTTGACAGTACAGTAATAAACGAGAAACAACAAGCAACTTCAATACTCGGTCTCATTACAGACTTTAAATGCAAGTAACTTTTATTTTTTATACATCAGTTAACCATAAATATGTATGTTATGTACCATATTTAGAAATTATTTTTCATTCATTATCACCTGATAATTAGCAGCATCACTCTCTTTTGCTTTACATGAAACACTCTTGTTAATGTTTTGAAATGATTTTGAGGACTATAGCCACAAATTTCTGTTCACCTGTTTGTTACTGTAGCTTGTCAGTTTACATTGAATCTCGTTTTTTTTTTCTGTTTGCCCAAAACGGGGATTGGATACTTTAATCATTTATTCATTATCAGCCCAGTGATGAAAGTTTAATGGATATGATTTTTTTTCCATATATAAACATGCAAAGTATACCTAAAAGGTGGTTATCTTTGTCTGTGTTATACTCTGTAACATGCAGTATATGACAGTGGAATAGCCTGTATCTGCTCTTTCTGGGCTATAAGGCCCCAAAGCTAAAACATCCATTATCAATGAAGGGCAGCTGACTCTCAGCTGTATAAGTCCAGTTTACACTCGAAACACACAAACAGCCGGCATCATCTCTTCAGCAGGCCTCAGCCTGTCTGGGAGTGCCACACCTCTGCCCACAAAAAGGGCTGTCGATTTTAGAGTAACCGAATCAGTTGACGGACCGGTTGACATGGTGGCAGGTCAACTTGCCTAGGGGGAGACCCGAGCTGCAGGTCACCGAGGTGGCAGGAGGCCACGTTTCGGCTGAGTTTCTGGTCCCTGTGGGTCACTGGTGCTTGTGGTGGCGGCAGTGGTCACGTGTTCTGGCCATTCTCGGTAATGAATGACCGTAACCCGGGCCCCTACAGACCTACAGGCAAACAGCAATGCAGTGAATGCGTTAGGCTCGACTCTCTCTGGCTACACTGTGCAAAGCAGCTAGATCAAAAGGGGCCTTGTTACACCTCGAAATGCTCCTTACGTGACTGGCGTCGAAACTGCAGCGGAATTCTTTTCATTTTAACGAAGCACTCCTCTGCAAAATGCCGCCATTTCTCTCCTTGTAGCTTCTTGTCAGGCATGGTTTGGGGAGGGGGGGGGGGCAGGTTGGCTTGGGAACACTGGTTTGTGGGTCACCCGGTGCCCTCCGGCAGTGACTGCTCTGTCACCATCCACAGGGAGGAGATGAAGGCCCTTCAGGCGGCCCTGCAGAAGCAGCTGGATGAGGCCACAGAGAGGGCGGAGAAGCAGCAGGCCACGGTGAGTGAGCAGCCTCGGAACCCGGGGCCGCAGCATACAGCGGCACCCGCACACCATTGCTCCGTGCATACTGTGGAGCGTCCTTTGCATTTTTCCTGAAATCTCTCCTTCAGCATTGGTCACAAAACAGAGCTAAACAGAGTGACACAAACTGTTAATTAGCAGGTTATCAAAGCAGTCTAGCGTAGGACAAAGCCTTTGGTTTTCTGCAGTAGGACTTGCTGCATACATGTGATCGTATAATGGATGGGGGGGGGGTGACAAAGATAAAAGGCCATACTTATGGCCATATTGCACCCGGAGCCAGGAAATAAGGTAAATTCGCATCGCGGCATCGTGTTATTAAATTCTCCTCTATAAGCTGACGATGATTGTAGTCCACTTCAAGCCAGCCAGGTCTGTTGGTGAATGCATTCTCTGCCAAACTTCCCAAAATAACCTGATGGATGCGGGCTAAAAATGGGGCATTTGAACACTTCATGGGGGAGATGCACTATGCATGAGGATGACTCTTAGCAGCACTGTTGGGGAACATCAGGATTCTGGTTCCATTCCAACACAAGTTGGTCTTGTGCTGTGTTGTTGCAGAGTTGTGCCAGCAGTATGGGCATGTCAGGACTTACTAATTCACCGTTTAATGTTACGGTAGTTTCTTCATGTGATTAAACATGCCTGATGTGGCCTGGTTTCTGTTTTGAAGCTTCTGAAGCAGAATGTCAAAGTTAAAGGGAGCCATTCCATCTCTGTGGTAATAATTTGTGATGAAGCCGTAAGGTTTCACATAGAAATCTTCTCAATGGACGACAATGGGCGTCACGCAATGGTTATAAAGACAATCAGCAGCGTGTAGCATGGAGCAAGATATAAATCACACATCAGCTCATTACCGATCTTCCCATTACAGGGCAGCGGAACTGTTGAGAACATTGAGGTAGAAGGAGGCGGGCAGTGACACTACACTGATACGATAAGCAATATAAGGTTCCAGAGTTTGTCATTCATCATGTCCTCCCTGTTTATATTCTGCTTCCAGTTATGTCCCTGGGGGGCGCCGCAGATTTCTCCTCACGAATTATCAAGCAGATTGCTGCTTTTGTGTGCGTGCTTTATTGCAATGGAGTAGGGGGCGCCCCTCCTGAGTACATGCTTGGCCCCGCATGTCCACACAATGCCAGATCTATGGCGCTTCAGTCAGAAGGCAGCATGTCGCCCTTTAGTGATGGAGAAGATCAGTGCGAAGCTGAAATTATCCAACAAAACTTCTCTGTTTTGGGGCCTCAGATGTAGGAGGGACGCCACCGCGCGGGTCTCCCGGCTGGGAGATGCGTTTGTGCTCTTCGTCTGTCACACCGAAGCCTGGGGTTTCAAGTCCGTGGCAGGTGGCGCCGCCGGGTACTCTCCCATCCCACTTCCATGGAGCTCAGTGGGTGAAGCCACACGGGGAATGCCAGTAAATGGTATTCCCACCCACGTTTGCTCATTTTGAAGCCTGTCATCTAGTACTGGCAGGGTGTTATCTCGCTATACACTATTTACTGACTTTTTTTTAGCATTTGGGTCGAATCACAAGCTCAGAAAGAACTCTGAGGGAATCGAGTTAGGACGGCACAAGATGGTGGGCCATGCTTCTCTCCTTTGCTCATGAGGGACACTGGACTGGTCTTACCTCTCCGCTGTTGACTCCAGGTGCACACAGAGGCTGTTTGTATAGTGCTCCAGGTTGCAGCTAGCATATTTTATCTTTTCATATTTATTCTTGCAGAACTTCATAGCTGAAGGTGCTGTGGTGCACAGATTGTACACAGGCCCCACAAACACCAACGAATGTTGCCAAGCCCATAACCTTATTAGGTGCCAGCATTATTTAATATAAATGATTTTTTTTTCCCATGAATAACAATTTCGGTGTTGTCACGACTCTCAGATGGATGTTGAGAGCTTAGAGACGGTAGTGAGCTGCTTTGGATTCTTTTTAAAACTCCGTCCTGCAACCCTACTGCAATTACCATCATAGATTTGTGAAACGACACATTTTCTTACACGGAGTCAAATATGAAACAAATATGACTGCCCCCATCCATTTCTGCAGACAAACAAATGTGACATAGTCTGTTGATGGCTAAATTTTAAGGAACTCCCTGATTTGCATCAGCCAGCTGTTGTTATTGCGGCGAAATGATTATGTGCTCGCTCATACATGTGCACGTGGACACCCATGCAAAACACACATGCCCATTGAGTGGTTATATACACTCACCTAAAGGATTATTAGGAACACCATACTAATATGGTGTTTGACCCCCTTTCGCCTTCAGAACT
>JABFEA020000021.1:21006959-21025478 GCA_019775915.2 Cyphomyrus plagiostoma | reverse complement strand
CGGGCAACTTAGCTCCTGGGATCATTGGAACACGCAAACCCCTCCACCACAATAAGGTGTCGGCTCCAGGAGGGGCATTTTATAGCCAGTGGACAGTAATCGTGAATTGTTCAGTAGCCAGTGGGTGGTTCCAGTTTTTGATTGAGCGTCATGCCTGAAGGTACTTGGTTTATCAAGGGATGATATGGAAACGAATGAAGGAGAAACCTGACTCAAAGCCTGTGTTGAAAAGCTGAAGACTGAATGATGCCACAGTGCGGACCATCTCTTATATACTTACCTAATCTTTGCTGGCAATATTATGATGACTAATTACCTTCATAGCTCAGTGACTCATTATGATTCTGCTTCTAAACGAAGATAAACCTTAAATTCCTCCAGATGAAACCTTATGCATAATTCATGCACTTTAGTGCTGAAGTTTACTTTGCTTCCCTTATTATTAGCGACAAATATCCACATTTAAATGATACTACTGCACTCTTTGATTAATTGTTGTTGACGAGTTGTTGGTGTTTGGGACCTTATCCTTTCAGCTCATCCAAACCATGTTCTAGATTCTGTTTGACCCACTGTTCTAGTTTCTTCTGTGAGAGAGTGTCATGGTCAGGCGGATGCTGCGTAACCCATTCATTTGACACAGCTTGTGTACTGGATTCCCACCCCATCTTCATTCATTCAGATGCAGAGTACCCTTTTCTCAGAAAGGTGACCTGCTAGTTTGATTGCTTGTTTTAATACCATGGCTTATTATAACATTTCTGACTGATTTTTCGGGATAGAACTGGCACGAAATGTATTTTCTGATGGTGTTTTTTATATCAGTAGAGTCCTTGTCAAAAGGTGCTGTTTTTTTTGGGACTTTACAATGAGAGGAGCTGTGTGCTGATGACTGCGTGTGTTGCGTGAATGGGCTGCTTGCTTGATACTGGTGTGTTGCAAGGTTATTATAGTTAACGAAAACGAACGAAAAAACTAAAACTAGAATTGAAAAAGCATTTTCGTTAACTGAAATAAAAATAACAACGAGAGTTAAAAAAAAAAAACGAAAACTAACTGATACTGTTTTGTGTGTATACAAAACGAACTTAAACGAACTAATATTATAGCAAAAACGTCCTTCGTTTTCGTCTTTGTAATAAGCCTTTTGGGTTGAATTAAAATCTATTTACTTCACGCTGCCAGTTTTAAGCCAGGTGTTTGACCCGTATGGCACACGACAGCATCCATAATGGACTGCTTCCACCGCCAACCAAATAGCTGCTGGCTAGTAAATACTAGTGGCTAGTGATTCATGCACCTGGCAAATATCCTAATTTACAAAAAACAAAAACTAAAACTAACACTGTAACTAATAATTAGCTAAAACTAAGCAATTTCAAAATATAAAAACTAATAAAAACTAGTAAATCTGCTTCTAAAAACTAATTAAAACTAACTGAATTTGAAAACAAAAAGTCAAAACGAAATAAAAACTAATGAAAAATCCAAAACTATTATAACCTTGGTGTGTTGTAGTACAGTGGGTCAGCCTACGGTGGACATGCAGATGTAAGTGTGAAATGCTGTCATTTAGCCACATCAAATGACCGTGATTGTGGACAGCATACAGCTGTTCACTGCGTGCTCCTGAAATCACGCGATGTCGGTGTGTTGACATGAGCATGGCTTTCATATCAGCATGTAAGATAAGACTTTATCGATCCCAGGGTAAATTCTCAAAAGTCAGCGTGCTGCCCAAGAGTCAAACCTGGACCGTGAAAATGGGAGTCTTGCATGATACCACTACATCAGCGGTGCTGCAAGCTGTGCTCCCCCTCAGGGAAATCGAACCCTGGTCTCCCACATGACTGGTGGGGCTACTACTATTCTAACAAGGCATCTACAAGAAGCCTGAGACTTGCCGCCCTGGATGTACTGCATAGGCCCAGAAACTGCATTACGGGCTCGGGCTTAGGGTCAAGTCTGGGGTATCCATTGATTGTCTACTGAGATCCTGAAAGGAATAACCAAAATGGAACCTATTTGTTCCCTGAAGGACAGGGCAGATTCAGTCACACACACAATAAATGGCCATCAGCCAAGTGCAAATCTCCTTTGATGAAGTCCTTTGCAGAGGACAGGTCACAGCGTACTGGAAATGGTTGCTCTCAGCAACAGTTGCTGTAGAATCTGTATTCTGCCCCGTTAGCAGTGAGCGGCCAGGACACTGGCTGCCTGCAGAAGCCCAGAGTGCTTCTGGCTCCTTATTCATCACTGCACTTAATGCTCATGTTTAGAGCAGTAATACTAAAACAGAGTGACGTCCTTCAGATGTTCATCTCATGGAGATCTGAAGGACATTAATGCTAAAACCTACTGATGTGTAGGTTCCCCGGACCTTTGGCATAATGTTTGTTTTAAGCTTGTAGGAAAGCTATGAAATAATGACGATAGCATGCACAGCATGGCATGCGTGTTATCGCTGATGCCTTTTTACACTTCGCATTCCTATGGCGCAGTTAGCTGTAATGGTGGCACCATCGCTCTCCCACGTCTGCTTCCCGCTGCTCGTCTGAACGGCGCTCGCATTTATCTTCACGCATTAATGAACTGCGTCTAGGCGCTCGCTGGAATAAACAGACTGCCATTTTACATGCCCCCTCCCTCAGACCCACCCACAATGTTCTCCATGTTTTCCAGCAAGTTCTTGTAGGTAAATGGTCTGCGCGGTAATTATTCATGCCTTTAATGCAAGGATTATTCACGAGGGTGCGGTGGTATTCCTGGTGCCTTCTTCTGCTTATCTGTCCACCGAAGAATTACACAGAGAAAAACAGAAGTCAAGTCAAACAATGGATCAGATTATTTGTACAGCGTAGCGTTTTGTATCTAAGGAAGAGCGGTATCACCGCCCACTCACAGCGGACGCATAATCCAAGCCTCTGGTCGCTGCCCCACTCCCCCCTCAGCCAGATCCCTTTGATGACGCCCGTCACCCTTACAATGTTTGACTGACTGTCACTTTTGTCTGCCTTCAGGTTGACAAGATTTGTTCTCAAAACCAGACTGAAAAATGGTCCCCTGTGAGTAAAACAGCAGTGCTGAACCTGAATCACCAGGTGGGTGTTGGCTCCACCTCACCCTCAGTTTTCGTGCTTTACCTTCACCCTGCCAACTGGACACCAACTCTCTTGTTTTGTCTCCAGACACAAATTCACCGAATGTTGTGGAATTCAGACGCAGCCCCAGGTTATGATGAGCCATGTTACATATTTCAGCTTTGATGGGTGTTCTGATTCCATTCTGCTTTTCACTTTCAGTACATTATTCAATGAATTACATGAGATATTCAACACTTTATTATAAAAGAGACTTTGTGTTAATTGTTTTGCCAAACTGTAGGTTAATGTAAGTATTTTTGCCTTATGATATTTTCACTTTAAGATTTAAGATTTGTTTATCAGAACATAACCCCATCGTAACCCGGAGAGGGTCTGTATTTATGTAGCCCCACTGAATGTGGAACCTTTCAGGAGGCTCCTTAGGACTGCTAGTACAGATGTGACTGCTCACCTACAGGAGTCTGAGGCTCACCGAGCAGTACGATCACTCCGCATAGAAGGACCCTGTGCTATGTGCCCCCCTGAGTTATTCTGGAAGCTTATGGAATGTCTCTTCCAATCAGAGATAGGATGAATGGTGATGTCTGGCATTGTGGGCTTGGAGTTGGGAAGGATTAATGATATTAATGGATAAGAAGATTTCCCTGGCAGTAAAAGGGCTTATTCCATCATCCACACCTTTAAACGTCTTTCAACCAGAACTGGGAGACAAAACAGATTAAAAATAAACCAATTCTTGGAATGCATGTGGATATTTATTTTGTGTCCGTAGACTCTGAGCGAAAGGCACCATTTATTCGGCCCTTGTTTGCCCAACCGCCTCATTTGTTTCGGTAATGAAAACGTGTCCTTTAAGGCACCCTGAGGAAGGTGACTTTATCACAGGCAAATTTACTGCTGTCTTTTTAAAGTGTCCAACTAATGGCAGGCAGAAACCCCCAAAGGCCGCTTTTATATAAAAATAAGATTAAGCATAAATGTACTATAAGAGCACTGGGACTCATTACAGTTGCAGTTTTAAGTAGTGGCTTCCCAGGAATGTCGGCTGCACTCATTAGGTTGGAGGAGGTTGAACCGGACCGTCGGACTTGGCAGCGTAGGGGCCAAAGCAGGAGGGCTCTGAGAGCAGCACGAGCGAGTGGACAGTCAGGGACAGGGGGTGGGAATATGGGAGCCCTGCTGTTATTTGCGGGCCTTGAGCATCTGCTCCTCCAATCAGATACACTCCCCTCATTAATATTAATGAGTCAGCGGGTTTCTGAAGGCAGAGCTGGCCAACATACCCTCTGCGAGTTCAGCCAGTCCGGACCCTCCTGACTCTCACAGGCCGTTAAGGCAGCAGTTGGAGCCAGTGGCCTTAGACAACACCCTTTACATGTGAACAACGATGGATGAGATGTGTGAATATGTGACAGTGTGGAGCAGGATGGTCAGTGAATGGAGGTCATTCAACACACTGAATGTAAAATAAATACATGAGAAAATGTGAACTTTAAAGACAAGTACCTGTCTTTGTCAGAGTAACCCATCTACAGGCAGGCTGTTCAGCCTGGATATAATATCTAAATGCTGTGGATCAAAGGAGGCAGAGCTGAAGGGTACAAGGAGATTTGAGAGGGAAATTTTATTCGCTCATTCATTATACCACACATTTCCCTGTGCTTTGGATTAAGCTCCGTGATATAAAATCACCTAGATGAAACAATGTTTTCCACGTACTTTCCAAAAGGAGCACCTGGCCAGCTCTTCATGACGCCACTTTATTTGGCTCTATCTGGCTGCTCATTCACCAGTGAATTTAGTGGTTCTCGATGGTTGGATATCACAAGGCCAGCTCCAGTCATGTCGACCACGGGGAGGAACCAGCAAGCATGAACAAAGCCAGACATATACAAAATACGCCAGGCGCTCAGAATATGGTGCTTAACGAGCCAAAAGACATAGGCATGTTACCTGGTTAAATTACACCGTTCATTCAGTTAGTAAACACCAGTCAGGGGTGAGTTGATGTACCTGAAGCCTGTTCATTTGCAGCTTGAGAAAACCTGACCTTTATTGTGATCAGTAGGGTGTTATTCACAGTGACCCAGAAACACCATAAAACTAAGAACTTAGTTAGTTACTACTTGCACTAGCACAGGTGACATCAAAAATAAAACTGCAAAGAGTCCAACTGTTAAATGAACTGTAGGATTCATACTGTAACTCTGGGCCATTGTATTTACCTACTTTTACTGTGTATTTAAAAATAAGTCTGTTTTGTTATTAGGCCTGTATTTGATGTGGTTTTAGGTCCCTGCACTACATAAATCAGAAAATGATTTTGTTTTTGATGGTTGTTTAACAAGGACATTTGAAGTGGCAGAAGCTAAACCGCGTCTTCGTCGCTGTCTTCCTGCGTCCTTCAACGATCTGTCTTTCCCTGTGCTATGATTGTTCCAGGAAAAATCCCTCGGGCAGCCGAAAGCAAGAAATTACATCATGAAGCTGCCAGAAGATGGAGGAGAGCAGAAGGGAGGGGACCAGGAGGATCACAACTGAAGCAATAGAGGATGAGGAGGAGGAGGATGACAATGATAAGGATATTGGAAAAGTGGCTGAGGAAATAATGTTCCACGGACTGTCTGTATGCTGTCAGTGATGTCAGTTTGATTCAGTGTAATACAAAAGCATGCAACTGACCTTGCCCCTTCATTATAGACCCCGCCCCTTCATTATAGACCCCGCCCCTTCACCCTGAGCACCCCCACCCCCCACGGGTCTGTCTCAGTCCCGCCTACATTCCCGCTGAATCACTTCCAGACCTATTTGCTCACACAAGACACAAGCACGCACAACATGGTCATGTGCAAAACACATTCCCGATCTTTTGAGGAAAACCCCACCTCCTGCTGGCCATGTCTGGACTTTGATGGTGGAACTAACACATAGCAGTGGCATGTTCTCGAGGGCTCCATGTCGCTGGGGGCGTGTTTTTACGAGACTTTTGTTGTACAGTTCGTCTGCATTTGCTTCTTTAGTTGTTTTTGCTCAGTGCCAGGAAAATATTCCATGTTTTATAATGCTTTCAAACAAACCTTTTGTAGCTCAAGTCCAGCCGTAAGAGGAAGGTGCTTTTAGACTAAGTAGGGATGGACCTCGACCCTTCTCATCTTTGGCTGGCATTAAATGTACTACACGTTTTGAATGATAATTTTAAAAAGCTATTGATTAAAAAAATAACTGCAAAGCAGGAGGACTGGCTTCTGTTCTGAGACCTGTTTAAAAGAGTGTTCCGGTAGTTTAGTGTTTTGGACTCACAGAAAAAGCTCTTTCCTCCTTTGATGTAGGCCACAGACAGGGCTGGCCAACTTTCGACGTTTATTTTTCCGAAAATTATTTGCCTTTAATGTGCCAAAGGTAAAGAATGAAAACTCACAATGAGTCTTTTCACTGAGAACTATGTGCCATGCACTGACTATGAAGCTAATCTAAGCTACTCTCTCTTTCTGTATTACCTGATCTATCTGTGTCCGTCCAATAAAAGACTGATTATTAATATTGTGTGAATCACCACATCTGTGTAATTTGGCTAAGAATAAATGGATTGTTGCAAAACAGTTGTGTCACATCTCTCAGTCATCGATTAAATACGTAATTATGCTGGAAATCCAAGAGAATGAAAATAAATGTCGAAAGGGGGCTAGCTGAATCAGCAGGTTCGGTGTTTGCGTGCGAAAACTGCTTTTTAGGCTCTGTAGTTAGTGTGTAACCAAGTGCGCGTTCCCGTGCGCTAGCCTTGCACGTCTAGCGTGTTTTACAGTTTATCGTTCAGTTTGAACCAGGTCTCCAGGTGGCACTGAGGCAGTGCCGCCAGCAGTAGGTGTGCTTACATCCTCCTTGTCTTTTTAATCCCGCAGAGAAGCATAGAATGGGAGCCATGGAGGCCCCTGCATGTGGCCCCCCGTGGCCCCCCACTCGTAGCTGTGGTTGAATGACAGCCATCCGTCGTCATAACTGTCTTTGTCAACGCTCAGCCTGCTGGCAGCACTTACGCCAATCAGGACAAGCGAGGCCATGGGCGTGTTCTGTTTCGAAGCACAAGGGCGATACTAAGGATGGTACCTTTCACGTGGCGAAATTCAAAAGCTCTAACACCTTCCTGGTATTGGAAATTGAATTATATATTATATCAAAACAAAAGGCAAAAGAGGACAAACTGGGTCACATGAGGGGAGAAGGCTGTGTATACATTCTGCTCCTGTCCTCGCATGATTGGTCTTTTAACTTGAATATTTAAATGTCCAAAGGTAAAGGTAATTGTTACCCTGGAAATTAGTAATGTGAGGATCTGGGGATTGAAGACATGAACGTGCCGTGTGGAGGAGCAGGGTTGGCCTTCTGACCAGTAAAGGAGGCAGGATCGCAGCAAGAACTGACCTCACAGGAAGTCCACCTCAATGATGGGCCAAAGCTGCCAAGGGGACTGAGGATTAAGAAGATGCTCCTGACCTCCAGCCTTCCAGGAGAACAATGTGTTTGTATATACATGCACATTGTGTTCAGTTCTGAAATGTGACACTTTATTAGGTAGCTCACAGTAATAGTAAAATATATAAAATGGTTATAAAAAAAGAGCTGTATGGCAAACTGCTGCCCTCCTCAATCTCTGTTTTTTCCATATGGGTGAAGTAATCGGCTAAGCTGTAGGCCGTGATGACAAGACTGGGAATCTATGCAGATGATCATCCATCTCTGCATCATTCTAAAAGTGTTATCTCATTTTCAGTTGCTGTTCATGGTTTTGCCTCAAAATGTACCCATTTCTGCAATAATTCAAAGATGACTCAGAATGGCATTTCATTCGTACCAGTGATTTGCAGTTAAATTATTTATAAATTGAAAGTGGTTTTATATATAAGCATAACGTAAATCCTGACAATCAACTTCGGGCGTTTTTCCACCGCACCAGGTAGCGTACTTTTGGTTCTTCAAGAAAATGCCAAAAGTATGGTACTTCAAGGTGTTGGTTTCCACTGGTGTAATAGCTCGTACCCGCACTGTGTGATATCACAGCGCGAGGCCAGCCGGGTCTTTTCTACTAATTTTGAAAAATTGCTGTAGTATTTTATATGGCTTGGTAATGTGCAATATGAATACCAACATCGCATGTCATGCACATACAATTCTTACATCGCTAGTCTGCTAGATTAAAATCAGGATTTTTCCTACTTTCAATTCTGTGCAAGGGTTAAGGTTTCACTAAGATATTTTGACTCTTATTCTGTCATGGAAAATAAAAAACTTAGGAAGTTTTGCTATTTTAATCATTACTCCTTTTATAGATTCTTATATGTTTAAAAATCAGTTTAAAGTTTAACCCCACTGTTTTTGCATGACCACTGCATGCATTCTCTGAGGCAATCGTAATCATTTCATCCTTGCTGTTCAAACCACTTGAAGATCGATTTGTGAAAAATTTATGAACTCCTTTTTTGTTTTATAAATACCCCAATATTTACTATAACAAAATCACATCTCTAGGGCGGCACACTATATACCTGCTATATTAGGATATTCAACAAAATACTTTTTAATTTCTTGTCAAGCCATCCAGATATTTTTGTTGTATATGTTCTTACAACCAAATCACTTTTTTAAACTTTGTTCATCATTATTTTTGCAACTGTTTTCAAAGTGAAGTTTGTTTTGTTTTTCAGAGGCAGGCTATTTGCATAAGCAGTCGTCAAACGAAAGCATTTCAATTCCCACCCCAAAGTACCGAAGTACAAAAGAGGTGCCCCAGCTAGTTTGGCACTTTCAGTGAGAGAACTTTTGGTACTCATACTCGTACTCGGCTGGAAGTCACTGGAAAAGTGAAAGTACCGTACCAAAAGTACCGTACTTGGTGTGAAAGAAAGGCGCCCTTTGATGTTTTTGTAGTAAGGTCTAAGGTTTATTTGCAGCTATTCCAAATATGAACACTTGGTTCCATTTCAATAAAAAAAAAATTTGGCCCTTGGAGCATGCTTAGCGGTGAGTGGCATTTTGTAGATCACTTTCTGGCCTTACCTGGCTAAGCATGCTTAGCGGTGAGCGGCATTTTGTAGATCACTTTCTGGCCTTACCTGGCTAAGCATGCTTAGCGGTGAGCGGCAATTTGTAGATCACTTTCTGGCCTTACCTGGCTAAGCATGCTTAGCGGTGAGCGGCATTCTATAGCTCGCAAGGTGAGGTGTATAGCTGGCCGCCAAGAATGTGTCATTTAGCAGTCATCAGAATACCAGGAGTTTACACATTTACTGGTTTGGCAAATTACTAATTGTACTATACGACATTATTGCATTTAAATAGTATATGCATTACATTTTCTCTTTAATTATATATCCATCCATTTTTTGTTACTGCTTGTCCTATTCAGGGTCTCTTTAATGATTTAATATTTAAAATAAGATTAGGGTTTAAAAGGGAAAATGTTAAGGGCTGAATATTTAATGATGAGATATTCTACAGGACTGGAGTATAGGGATGGGTGCATATGGACTGGGGTATTGGGATGGGGGTATATAGACTAATGGACTGGGGTATAGGGATGGGGGTATATGGACTATGGAACTGGGGTATAGGGATGAAGGTATATGGACTGTGAGACTAGGGTATATGCATTTTGGGCTGGAGCATAGCAGATTCTATCTGTGTATATGGTCAAGGAATGAAGTATATCCAAGGAATTTTATTTTACAAACACCAATGCTGCCAGGTCAGTGTTCAGCAATGAAATAAGTGACTCCATTTATATGTGTTGTGCTGCTGTAGGTCCCATGCGTGGTACATTTTGCCATGTAAATTTTGATTCTTCCTAAGGTGAAAAATTTCCATCTTAATCTGTTGTTTGCAATCACCATAATCGGTATTTAAGAATTCTGTTTTCTTACCTATATTGTGTTTATTGCTTTGTCTATGTTACTAGCATTGTAATCCTTCTATTTTCATGCATGTCAGGAATCATTTAAAAAGTTTACTTCTCCTCAATGCATCTCCTCTGTGCTCCTGATGTTTTGTCTGCTTGACTTCTCTCCGTGTCTGAAAAACTGATTGAGACTGTCTCTGAAGTCTAGTTCTAGCCCCTTGTCCACTGTCAGGACTGCAATCTGCCTTCCACTCTAAGGCTTTGTAGAAACTAGGAAGTCAATAGTGTGTGTAGTGCAAAATCTAGCAAAAGCCTCAGATATGAAGCTCTCCAGGTAACACGCTATGAAAATGACATTATAACTTTGTTAGTAAGTTGAGTGAAGACATTTAGCATTTTTCTAGTATTTGGATAATTGAAGATGCAGTTTTATAAGCAACATCGGCACAGTTCTGCATGCTGGCCGCAGTGAATGCGATGATGTCACATCATAAATACAGTGCAGATTTCCAGACTCCAGTGCATCTGGGCATTTTTTTTTTATTAAAACAAACGTTTTTACTTGAATGTTGCAGTTAATTATCATGTTCCTTTTTAAAATGCTACCATCCAAATTCTATTAAAATATGTCAAGTTCACGCCTGCAGTGTTTCCACTTTACAGCTGTCTTCGAATTTGTCTTTTAACCTATAAATGAAACATTTTTGTTAGAAAATGTTTATATATAAAGCTACTTAAAAGTCTATGCCATCAGAGAGGAGGAGCGCATAGTGTGGTAATTAATCCTTAACCATTCATTGATATGACTCCGTCCGAATACCATGTATGAGGCATGCTAGTTCTCATGTTAGCTCATGCCTTCTTCTCTCCTTCTGTGTGCCTCATTCTTGCTCCATCTCACACTGAGGCACGTATTGCAATGCTGTCACGCTGCACTCACCTACATGTTCTCAATGAGCTTCCCAAGCCAGTGAGGATACCCTCGAGATGGTTTTTTTTTTTAAAGTCACAATGACTGAAATGCAACAGTGCTCATGAAAAAACAACAATTTGTTATCTGGTTAGTCACTAACCAGGAAATGAACAGAGTAAGAATGTTTTCCCAGCCAGGAGAAGCTGTGTGCTTTATAATTCATCTACAGCAAAAATAAATGAAAGTAAGCACCACTACAATGCACATCTCCATAATTCATGACTGGGCCCCCATCTGATTTAACCATCTAATTCATCTTGTAAAACTAGGCCAGTGTCTTCATCCAAGTAAGACCAATTTAAATTAGACTGACTGTAATTTCCCATGAATAATGCAGCAGACTGATGTATGAAGATACAGCTTTCAGGAAACTTCTATTAAAAATCGTCAGCGTTAAAAAAAAAATGATGTTGTCTTAATGCTTTCAGAAGAATGCAGCATCATCAACCTGTCAATTAAAAACTGCATAGAGAAGTGAGAAAATCTCCCAGTCTCCTATCGCTGTTTATTTTCAGCTATGAAACAGTGTAAAAATGTAATAAATAAACTTTTTAAAATGTCCAAATGGGATATACCTGTCAGAAATGTGATGACGGGAGGCTGATAATGCTGTCCCCCTGTCCTCATCCCCCTTGAGGTGTCACCGACTCCAGGTAAAACTTTAAGTGAAGGGAAGAGACGGCTCCGGATCCGGGGCTGTGTCCCCCCTCTCCGCTGGGGGGGGGGGGACTTTCTGCCAGCAGCGCTGTCTCCGCAGACTTTGATTGTTCAGCTTGAGCTTTGCCCAGGAACTGCTCGCTGTGCATGTTTTCCCACCCTGGGCAGCGCCAGCCGCTTCTGGTTTGATTTCACGTACGTCATGTCACTCAGTGGCCTGTCTTCACTTTCCTTCCCGCGGTAAAATATCGCGTTTTACCATAGTTCCGCATTAAAAATGGCCACGATCACAGCAGACCGGCGCATCACGAGAGCAGAAAAGTGCACGGAAACGGGGGCTTCTATCAGCCAGGCACCAACACCCGTGCGCGTCTGCCAGCTTCGCTCACTACGCTCTTAATAAACGAATTATAACAATGGAGTCTTGTGATTTGCATTAATGGAGATATAATAATAATACACCCACACGTGCGCGCGGGAATCGCAGCGGGAATGATGGCACAGCCGAGATAATGGTGTGAACGCATTTAGGAGCGATGGTCCGCCGAGCCGGGATGAGTTTAAAGTAACACTGTCGTTCACAGAGATATTCACGATGACACATGTTTGTTTCAGCACCTAGGGGAAAGTCCAGAAAAGGTGGATGTTTACGTGGGCCTATGCAGCACAAAGTATTACATTTTAAATATATATTTCTTTTAGTGGGGGGGGCGTACGTGTTTGGAGTTGGAAAGTGTTTGAAATAGTTCGATTATGGAAGTAATTCAGTACTACTGCTAATGATAGCTAATGTTTACTCTGTTTTTATTTCTACTTTGTGACCTGCTAGTTCAGAATGTGTAATCAGTTAACTGGGAAAAAGAATTGTTGTCCTCCCTGTGCTGAAAAAGTTCTAGTGATTGGGATTGCGCATGATTCCCTGAATATTTATTTGGGAAGGTGCTTCAGAGCGGAAATGATGCCTTAGAATCATTTTGAGAGAGGAAAGAGAGGCTGATGAGATCTTTGGACTTTGCTGGGTAAGGAGGGTCTCTTATTGTTTACTCTCCCCTATGAATCCAAATGTATGTACCACTTGTCAAAAACATTCTGCAAAGTACATTTCAAGCTCCTCTTGACATGAACACCAGCATCCCTTCACACGGTAACCTGCTTGTAAAGATGCACTGTATAAATAGCACTGGGTGGATGTTAGTGTGCTATGCTAGAGGCTACAGCTTGCCAAGTGCACTCAATTCAGCAATTGAAAGATTTACTACTATGCCGATTAAAGCCTGTGTTGGTGTGGCCAGTAGGGGGAGCCCATCGTGTGGTCTGTGGGGGTCCTAATGCCCCAGTGCAGTCACAGGGACACTGCTGCAAAAATAGTGCCTTGCTTCGGATGGGACGTAAAACTGAGGTTCTGACTGTCTAAGGTCATAAATGGTCCCTGGAAAGAGTTGGGGTGGTACCCCAATGTCCTGGCTAAAATTGCCCACTGTAGTCCTATCAGATCTGGCCTCCTAATCATCCCGTGTATCTAATTGGTGAATTCTCTCCTGCCCCTTCACCACCTCAGCTACAGTATAGTAATATTAAAACACAGGGACTGTTTCACTTAGTCATGGAAAAGACAGAACGAAAGAAGAATCTGGATTTTAAAATGTAGCTGCAATTTGGGAATAAATATATGCAAATGTAAAAATAAAAAACAATATGGATCCAGCTTGGACCGAAAATGATTAAAGGTTGGAAGATGGATGGCTAGATGTAATGACATTTAATGATAAACTTTGTGATAAATTTTAATCAAAAAGGCTCAGTTGGTCTTTGCTTTATAATAGCCATTAATATAAATCCATTTTCCCGAACCCAGGCAGGCACAGAAGGCTGGAAGCACTCAGGATCCTGTCCGCTGCAGTACCTACACACTGAGCGCAATTTTAAGGTATCAGCCCACCTGAGTCTAGGTCGAGGGACCCCTGGGGCAGTTTAGGTTGAGTCTTGCTCACTTCCATTGGATTAAATCAGGGATGGTCATTGCAAACATTGCAAATCTCTTTCTATGACAATCATTGCTTAATTTTTAAATTTGTTATTTTCTTTTCACCCCACCTCCCTGACTAGGATGAGGAGTTAGATGGCAGATGCGTGGATTTTGTTTATGTGTTTCATGCTGTTTCATACTTGTTGTCCTCATTTTCTCCTCTATCTGCAGAATTAGTATTCAGATACTGCAGTCAGTCTTTCTGCAGCTGAAATATCATGGAAACCTGCTGCTGATTCCTGTCGTTTCATGATGTTTCCAACTGTTATCAGTCCAGAAAAACCAAAACTTAACTAACCTGAGCTATAAAAATGAGCTTAATCTTGACCTTGCACTGCACCTGCCATTATTATTAAATGACATGTTGTGACACGTAATACAAAACTATAATACTTGAATACCATATCATAACTGTGCGTCTTGAACTTTTTTAAGAAAATTAGAATTCTTAGAATTAATAAATACTATATGAGATGTTGGTATTGTAAAAAACCCAGTTTAGAATCTCGGAAGTCACAGTAGGGAGGTTTGATTCTCCATAATGTCTCCTAGCTAGAATGTGAGCAAAGCTGTCCAGTGACCCCAGAATATAAAGTAACCCTGATGTTCTCCTCATTGAAAAACAGAGTGATGGTTATGCTGATATTAAGGGTACTACTGTGTTTATACTGTACTGTTTACAGGGTTACAGAAGACGGGAACTCATGGGCTCAGCATGTTTGACGGTCTGTATTTTGTCCTTGGTACGGAGAGCTGGTGCTCTCACTCATCAGCAAGAGAAGCTTTTTCATTGCAAGTCCAGATGCGAGATAAGTAGTGAACTTAGCTTCTCCCTGTACAACCCACTGGATTCTCAAAACCAGCCGTAGGACTAGCTGAGAGGCAAGAGATGCTAGTTTTATCTCTTGTGAGCTTCTTTAACATATTTTAATAGCCACATACCTTCATGGCATGTTTTATTCTATGCTTTATCTATCTACAGGTATTTGACAATGACACCGAAACACCTGGTTTTATACTATAAGCTGAGGCCATTCTGTGGACACTAGGGGCTCTAGGCAGAACATTCCATCGGGCCTTCCTACACACACCACCCCCTACCCGACATAGTAAAATGTATGAATTTAGGAGTGAAGCCTTAATTAATAATATCCACAAAGAGAATTTAATAAAAAGAGAATACACAAATAAAGTAGATTTGTCGTTGCAATTTACTATGTAATCAGCCGCCCTTGGGGACCCTCTCCCAGCTCGAGGGCCCCAGGCAATCACCTGCCCTGCCTGTCCTGTTCCTACGCCTCTGGCAACAATAATTTATTGGTATGGTGTAAGGCCTCCTTTTGCAGCTAACAGCATGAATTCATTTTGTGAAAGACAGATACATGTCCTGTGCAGTGGCCAGAGGGATTTTGAGCCATTCCTCTTGCAGAACAGTGGCCAGGTCACTGTGTGATGCTGGTGGAGGAGAACGTTTCCTGATTTGCTCCTCTGAAATATCCCAAACTCTAATATTCAAGTCTGGTGACAGTGCAGGCCATGGAAGATGTTCAGCTTCACTTTCATGCTCATCAGACCACTCTGTCACCTGTCCTGCTGTGTGTATTGGTACATTATAATCCTGACGCACAGCACCACCTTCAGAGTACAATGTTTGAACCATTGGGTGAACATGGTCCTCCAGAATGGTTCATGGTCCTTGACAGTAATGCACCCATGTAGAACAAGTAGTGGATCTAGTGAGTGCCATGATATTGCAACCCAAACCATCACTGATCCACACCTGTGCTTCTCTCTGGATACGCAGCAGTCTGGGTGGTGAGCATCTTTGGGGCTTCACCACACCATAACTGTCCAAGATGTGGGAAAGACAGTGAATCTGGACTCACCAGAGAACAATACATGTTGCACACTGTCTGCAGCCCAAGATATGCACTTCTGGCACCACTGAAACCGATGCTTATCACTGGAAAGAGTGACTGAAGGTTTGGCTATACAGCTGCAGCCCAACCACGACTGTATAGATAGAGTGGAGCTTCCAACAAGGTTTTGGTGTAAACAGGATAGTCGAGATGTGCATTTAATTCTGCAGTGAGTTTGGCAGCTGTGTTTTTTTGGATATAATCCAGGGTAGGACCCAGACAACCCTGTCAGACAGCGTCCTCTTCTGTCCAGTTACTCCTGTTGGATGTGGTCTGTCCCTCGTGGTGGTAGGCTGACATTATCCTGCATACCATGGCTCTCAATACACCATGCCAGCAAGACGTGCACCACCAATATGTTCTCTTCTGAACTCTGATATGTCTCTCATTATGCAGTGTGGATGGCCATTTTTTATGTACATGTTATGTACATCTGTGCTACAGAATTCAGTTTTCATACTCTGTTCTTACTGATGGAACGAGTCATCAGTGAAGACTGGCTACCAAATAGGCATGAAACCTCAAATACTCTTGACCAAGTGTTTCAGTTTCATTGCCCCCCCACACCCCGGGTTTGCTAACCTAAGACAGAGTATCAGCAGGAGTATCAGGTTGAACACCAGCCTTGTGTTTCAGCCACATGTCCTCGTTATGGTTTAGCTGTGGCCACCTGTGTGAAAAGGCGCACAGTGTGAGATTTTCCCTTTTAAAATGTCCATTCATGTGTCTTTAGTCATTCTGTAAACTTGAACCCTGAACTCCATCCAACAACTTTTTTATAAAAAGTAAGTTCAGCAGTCCCCCCCCCCCCCTTTTGCTAGTGTTATAATGAGTGTGCATCGGTTTATACTCCAAAGGAAACTCTACAGCTGTGTGTGAGGAAACCAGCCTGGCTGGAGCGACGCTCGCATGCTATTCCATGGAAACCGAGGGCATGGGAAGATCTTTGATCTGGGACAAGATTCAGAAGTTGTATGAGAAGTGAATATGCCAAAGATTCAGAGAAAGTTGTATGCTGGTTTGAGGAAGGGACTGATTGAAGTAAAATAAAAAAGGGAAGTGGTAGGTCTGGTTATAGAGGTAAAAAAAAAAAACCAATACTATCTTTCTGTCGCTGAAATATCATGGAAACCTGCTGCTGATTCCTGTCGTTTCATGGTGTTTCCAACTCCTATCAATCCAGAAAAACCAAAACTTAACTCACCTGAGCTATAAAAATGAGCTTAATCTTGACCTTGCACTGCACCTGCCATTATTATTAAATGACATGTTGTGACACGTAATACAAAACTATAATACTTGAATACCATATCATAACTGTGCGTCTTGAACTTTTTTAAGAAAATTAGAATTCTTAGAATTAATAAATACTATATGAGATGTTGGTATTGTAAAAAACCCAGTTTAGAATCTCGGAAGTCACAGTAGGGAGGTTTGATTCTCCATAATGTCTCCTAGCTAGAATGCGAGCAAAGCTGTCCAGTGACCTCAGAATGTAAAGTAACCCTGATGTTCTCCTCATTGAAAAACAATGTGCAGTGATAATAGTGATAATCCTAATAATAAATGCACTATTGTTGTATACTGAATCTCTGCTATTTGCAGCTGATATAGCCATATAATGTTCAGCAATTATGGAAAATGATACATATTCATACAATAAAATAAAATCCACTGCATCCACTTTGCTCTAATGTTCATTCAATGTTCCTACTGCTGTGGCTGTTTTTTTTTTTCCCCCATTCGTGTTACTTGTTATTCAGGAAACCAACCCCGGGATCTTGATATTATATAAAATGATTAACACTCATAATCATGGTCTTGTTCTGTGAGATCCACGGTCAAGCCGTTGGATTTTTATTTTTTTTTAACTGTAGCTGATTGCAGTGTTGAGGACGTGTTTGAACTTGATACGCGGTGATTCATCCTGCTGTGAATTTAGCAAATCAGCCCTAATTGACACAGCATTTTTAAAATTAGTTTGACACTGCAGCTAGAAACTGTGGTTTGTCGCAAAATGAATTTTGTTAGTGCCAAATTATCAATAACAACATTTATATAATGTGTTTTTCCCTCCTGGTCTGCAAGCAAAGTTTGAAAATTACTATTATTGTAATGTTCATAGTAATGATTCATTATTAGCTTAGAGCAGAAATCTAGAATATTGTAGTGCAAATTATGGTAATGTAACTGTGTGAAACATTTTTTTTTTACTTTGTCGCAAAATTAATAGAAGAGAGAATCTTACATCAACATGCTGATCCTGTGATCTAAAGACAATTAAAATTGGCAACAAAAAAAAATATCGCATATTCATTCAAAACGGATGAGTTTGTCTCTCATGACCCTTTAAATGGCAGTTTTAACATTTTTTTTCTTTTAAGGTGCCCTTAAATGACTTCTTTTTCACTAACCATCTCCATTTTTAAGATGTATTGAAATGACTGAGAAATATAAAATGTTGTAAGTGCTTCTGAGACCAGCTGTGGTCCAGGATTTGGAAGAAGTTAAACATGGACGTGCTGAATTCTGGGATGCCTCCGCGGACGCCTCCGGAAAACGCGGCACTTCTGCCTGCTCTCGGTGGGGAATGTCGCAGGATGCCGTCAGTCCAGGCTGATGCTGTCATTGACATTCCTCTGGGAGGTGCTGGCCATGTCCCTTCATCTCTGGCTGCTACTCAGGGGGGGGAAATGCAGGATATCTGATAAACTGAACCCAAGCTGTGGCCCCCCATCACGACTCCAGCTTCTTCCAAAGTGTCTTACTGGAATTACAGGTTAAAATTTGATTAACCTGATACATTTTTCTAACTATGGTCAAGCACGAAGGGGGGGGGGGGGGGGGGGTTTAAATTCCGGTTTAAAAAGTTTAAAAATAACAGGTTGGTTATTAAATAAACTTTAATAAAAGCCCATTTTTGGGTTTTAAAACCTAACCCAAACATTGTG
>JABFEA020000021.1:20970565-20987745 GCA_019775915.2 Cyphomyrus plagiostoma | reverse complement strand
CTTGGCGGGGGGGGGGGGGGGGGGGGGGGGGGGGGGGGGGGGGTGCCCAGGGTACGAGGTTAAGTCCATATTTACTGAGACGACAAATGATGTACAAATATAAACCTGGTGCAGAGTAGCCAGTCCATTCAATCAGCACTGAACTTCTGCCAAACTCCCACGGAACAGGGACAAAAAGTCTCCCTCAACAAAACACATTAAACTCCATCATTTGCCCAAGCTCTCGTAGCACAGTGAGCCTCTGCACCCTGGCCAATCACACCCAGCCAGCACAAAATAACACAAAATGGCACAAAGCACTGCATTTCCAGTGATGCCAGCATGGCTCGGGGTAGAGAGGCTTTGACTGTGCCCTGCAGTTTGGATGCTCTCTCTACATCATCCTGGGTTCCCGAACTCATGCAGTTAGTTTGTATCTTTAAATTCACCACAGTACATGGTTAGGAGATGGATGAACTGAACATGTTTATGTTTTTTAAATAAAATATCTATCATGCCTATAGATGACCGTTTTATCAAGCCAAAATTCATACAGAAATCACTTCAACGTGCTCTACATGTAGGCTTAGGAAAAATAATAGGATTCACAGAAAATATACAGCATGTGGTAGGTCATCATAAAGTGCCTCAATCAGTCTTACCCTGATGATCTTGTGCAGGACATGCAGATTCGGGTACCTGGGTATCCTACCTTGGATTTACTGCGATAACAGTTCAGAGCAGTGTGGCAGGTAAAGGAGAAGTCAAGTGGTGTTTTATTTATGGAGCACTTTTAAAACAACAGGAATTGAACACAAAGTGCTGTACTGACCATACAGGAAGGCCAAGGCCATGAATTCTATTCTATTCTGGGCCTTTGAAGTGGAATAAAACCCCCTTGAAAATCAATATGGAGACATATTCCTTTTAAGAATTTTTAAAAAATATTTCAGAGTAAGTTTGATGTCACCTGTTATTATTGTGATATTCCATTCTTGGGCAAGTTCACATCGCCCTTGTTCCTCCGATAACTTAGACACCATGCAGTCCATCCTCTTCACAGGCAGGTTGCCCTACAACCCAGAAGTCCTCCCTCAGCTCTGGCTGGAGATGTTAGCCATCACCAGTAGCCTTGAGGGCCCTAAGATCAGGCTTGGTTTGTCTGAAGAAGATGGATTATTTACTTGAGAATGATTATGATATACGTCAAAGTAATTGATAAAAATCTGGTTTAATTATGGTTATATGATGTAATGTTTCCAAGCATCTTCTCATTAAACAGTTCTGGCCTGAAAAGAGATGCCAAAAAGTCTCAAGACCCACACTGGCAAAATCTCCCATAAACTTAATTTTATTCTCAATGTTTATTTCTGATACAAGGAGGTTTGTCTCCACCGCTGTACCGGGCAGGTGTGATCCTGCCATGCTGACGCAGGCGGCCTGCTTCCTCGCAGTCTGTGGGAACAGGCTTGGCTGCCTCTCCCATCCAAGGCAGCCAGCTGATCTGAATGTGATCCAGTTCCCCAAGTCTGCCGCCATCGCCTAATTAAGCCCCCGGATCCGGTGATGAATGTGGCCATTGTCTGCAGGCAGGCAGCCTGTCGCTCGACTGGCCCGCGGTTACCGCGGCGATGCACCGGGAGCCAATTATATTCGTATAAATAACATTTTAACAGGCAGATACGTAGGTGCCCCGAATGGGGCCGTCTGGGCACATTCAGGTGACCTCTTGTAGCCCCAGCCCGGCACGCCCCATCTTGTTCACATGGCCCTGCCTTCATCTCCCCCTGCGGGGAAGATGGTTTCACCCGGAGATGATTGCATCAAGGATGTTATCATTACCGATGGGAGGGGGGGTTCGGGAAGAGGTTGGCGTGATGCCAGCGGGGGGTGTCACCGCTGTGAGTCTGGGGTCAAGTGCTCGCCTCACACTGTCCTCCTTTTCACTTTGTCCTACATTCTAAAGGAGAAGATGATATGAGTGACAGATGCTGTTTATGATGTCAGGTAATTCTGCCACATTCTGGTGCTCATAATTTCTTATCTTATCCTTTAGCAAATTTCAGATGAAACTTATTCTGTACGAGCCTCACCTCTTGGGGTGGCTGGGGGTGCTGACAAGGTTGTAGCTGCAGTGTGTGTGTGTGTGTGTGTGTGTGTGTGTCTGTCTGTCTGTCTGCTTAGACCAGCCTAGGAACAGTTTCTGCCCCTTTACAATTCGTCAATGGGGTAATGCTACAATACTACATCATAAATTTACAATAAATGCACAGTATATTTTACAGGACAGAGTAACACTTTGCATATTACTCTGCCATATTCCAATTTCAGCCTTTTCTGTCATTTATTATATATTTATTTCATATTTATATTTTACTTACTCTTACTAATCTTCCATTTCAGCCATTCCTCCTGTTTATTTGATATTTATTCTATGAACACGTAGCTCTGCACTAGCCAGTCATGTCTCCCCTGATGCTTTGTACAGGCCTTTGTTTTGTGCTGTCTAATAAAGAAAAAAAGAGTCATGAATCTTTCTGAAAATGCGGCCAGTTTCCCTACCTCCGAAGCTGCCCGGCCTTTTCAGGAGCGGATCTTCTGAGATGCTCCCATTGTTATTCTGCATCGCTTGTGTTTTTGAGGGATTCTATCCCGCCGTGCCGTCGTTGTACTTCTCATTACTGGGGGCAGCACTCTGGGACTCGGCACAGCGCACCGGAGTTACTTCAGAAAGAGGAAGAAGAAGATTCGAGAACCCGTTTTCAAGAAGACCGACTGACCTTCAAATCTCCTTTCAATGAGGTTCCAGAGCCCCCTGACATCTAAATTCACAAAACTCTTTTGCTGGGTAAATACATACGCAAATCTAATAGCAGTTTTAGGGGAAATATTCCCTTCAAAAGATGTGACACCTGACGCTTTTAACCTGAGAAATACGAAGCGCTGCTTTGAGCTGTAATTGTTTTCTGGGAATGACAGGATTGACTTCCAGCCGGCATGTGGATGTGGAGCCTGCCGCTCCGACACGGCCAGCCTCTGCAGCCGTTTGGATCGTTAGGAGAGATTCGTCACCGCTCAGCCTCTCATAAGAGCTCTGCCATGGCCAAGTGCCGAGAAAAAGGGCGCAACGGCAGAAAGTAATTCAGCAAAAACAGGAAGCTTCATCTTAAGCGGAATTTTTTTTTTTTCGGTCCAGTTGAGGCTTCATCTAAGAAGAGAGGAACAACCGTTCTGGACTTGCTTAACGCACTTGCTGTGTGGCTCAGCGGGTTTGACTGCCGTACCACTGATTGGAAAATTGCCACCTCAAATGCTGGAGTTGGTGGAGTAATTTCACCATCGGGCCCTTGATCAAGGCCCCGAACCTCTGTGTTCCGGGGACTGTCTGACCCCGCTTTCTTGATTGTAACTTAGGATAAAAGGTTCTGCAGAAATGAATGAAGGTAACTACACACTGCTGCTTTAGTGTGATTCACTCTCAAGTCTTCCCTTTAAATTCTTAAAGATCTTTCAGCTGAGTGTCAGCAGGGAAGCTAATGTACTTTGTATGTACCTCCGTGTCCTGAGCATTACTCTGCCATTGAGTCTCAGCTTGCCCTGCTCCATTTGTAAAGCTTTCAGGATACTATTATGACATGTTCTGCTGTTGCAGCTAAGAGGCCTTGTCTCTGCTGTGTCGCTGCGTTACAGGCCGTCCGCCATCCTGCCTCGTCAAGACTGACAGCCGGATTATTTCCAGGATGCCTCGGGCTGCCTCATGCACATCCGCTTATTTGAGGGCACTGCTGTCGTCGTGGCAGCAATGTGAGAAGCTCGGTGTCTTGACCATGTCTTGAATCTTCTCTTGGTCCTTGGAGAAGGAGTGAGCCACGACACAGAAAAACCCCAGGTTTGCTCAATACTCTCAAAGACTTTTAGAAGTTAAACGGGGTCTGGGGATACGTATATCACAGGCCGAACAGCCTGCTCCTGTGTTATTTTTAAAAGAATTTTAATTATGCTACATTATGTGTGAAAGCCGCACCGATGCACAGTAAACGTGAGCATATGTCACCGTGTTTTGTACAGGTAATGAAGCATTTCCTTTATTTCATATTTCAATACAAAAGAGAGGGGGAACTCTGCTACTGATTGGGTGGGATCAGTCAGGTGTATTGGTGAAGGTGTCCATTTTTATAAAGTCACTGGACAACCTCTCCCTAATCTCCCCAAGCATAATTATTTTGCATCCATTTTCGAATTGTTTATCTTGGTCACAATCACAGGACATTTGTACAAATATGTCTGCAAATATAATTGCTAAAGCTAAAGCACGGCGCTGAGGATCTCTGACACCAGCGAAGGTGAGGACATACAGTTCATGC
Source organism: Cyphomyrus plagiostoma (assembly GCA_019775915.2). Classification (NCBI taxonomy): domain Eukaryota; kingdom Metazoa; phylum Chordata; class Actinopteri; order Osteoglossiformes; family Mormyridae; genus Cyphomyrus; species Cyphomyrus plagiostoma. The sequence continues at coordinate 20,983,402 of JABFEA020000021.1, read as the reverse complement.
ATGATGGCTACTCTGCGCCTGATCCCCTCAGTCCTCTGGGGTCTGACCTTTATGTTGCAGCATGTCTGCATCCTGCAAAGGTCTTGTCTGTTGTCTGGATGCCGATCTAGATGGATCCAGGACCTTCTGGATGACCTGGTATTGCAAATGGCCACAGAGACAGTAGCAGGCTGCAGCAGATTTCTGTCATCTGTGTTATTCGGGCAGTAAACATCCTAGGGCTTTTAATCCTGCGCTGAAATGAGGTAAATCAGTCATGGGCAGGGCGGCGCATAAGGGGGCAGAAAGTGAAAGACTTTCAGGGGATCCTCACACTGGGGGGAGGATTTCAGTGTGAATAATGGCAGCTTTGGTCTGGAGAAGGGGGTGGCACATTTGGTCAAATTTTTCTGGGACCCATGTCTTTGTATAGCCCAGGGCAGAGGTGAAAATTTACATGATCTCGTGTTGAAGAAAGCTAATGTGTGATAGACTGTAGTTCCTTCCTAAGGAGAGGGTCAGCGAGGATGATGGTATTTGTTTTGCTGCCCGTTAGTTTCGAGCAGCTGTAACTAGACCAGTGTCCTGCACTACGAAGCGGGGTTACTCGCTTATCGCTTAAATCTGACAAGTTATCCCGATAAGCCAGTTACCCTGCTTCGTAGTACAGGCCACAGGTGCAGTGCGCCAGCCAGTGTGCTGTGTTTCAGAGTACAGTGGCCGTCAGCCCCAGCAAAGCCCACGGTGTGACGGGACGGTCCTCCGCTGCTCTGCCCTCAGCCGTCCTTGCCTCACCTGGCTACACTTGCCGGTAAACACTACCTTGACGAGGTCTCTTGCCTGTCCGTTGCGTCATTTTGTGTGTCTCACATGCGCTTTGAGTGACACATCTTCCTCCTGACTCACACAAAACAAGGCGGGAATATGTAGCTTGATCTACCATGCAGAAGTTAGGTTTCTAGGCAATGATGACACAGAAGGCATTTTAATATTTAACTATAAACGATACGACAACAATATGACACCAAAGACATTTTAATATTTAATTATGAAAAATAACTGCAACTACGCTACAGTCCTGTTAAGAAAAGTTGAGAAATAAATAATTGATAGCACCATTAAAACAATGTCCCTTAAAATGTATTAAAATATTATGAGAAAAATGCTTTCAAGGTTACTCTGTCTTGCCAAAGAGCCCAATCTCCAATGCATTGTCAACGTTGAGTCACTCGATTATGCCGGAACATGGACCAGACAGTGCGAGAACGAGGCGTTCATTTGGAGGGAATTTTAATCATTGAGTCATATCGCACTTGGAGGTGTGGGTTTAACTGCTCAGTGGGGGCTGTGCTGTGCCGTTTCTCTCCGTCCCAAATGGGTACATTTTTAAGACTGAAACGGCCTCTCGCTCAGCCGAAATGAATTTTATTTGACGAGCTGGATTTGATCTGTCAGCCTCCCTTGAGGCAGTTTTACAAATATCACTCAAAAGTTCAACTCAGTAGAGGGACAGCCGCAGCCAAAAAGGCCTTCTCCAACTGCAAAACTAATACTTGATAAATATCACTCAAAAGGTTACAAAAAAATGAGTGAACCTGGATATTTCATTTCCAGCAGGATAATACTGTACCTGCAGGAGAAGGCATGCTGTGTTGCTTTTTCTGCGATCTTCCATACCTGTGCAGCTAACAGTGTTTCTCCAGCCTGTGGTGAATTGCTGGACTGTGAAAAACATGGTACAGTAATGTTCCAGTTCTGCCATTTCCTGAGTGATTGATTCATTTTAGACACATAACACATGTCCTCACTGTAACTTTTTGATCTGTGCTAGTGGGTTTATTATTGCTTATTGCTTGGGGCAATAATTACTCGGTTCTGTAATGCTTTAGAAGTGATGCAATGTAAATATTCCTCGGCTAAATAAACTCAGACATTTGTTGCGTCAGTATCAGATATGCTATTGATAAATATTGTGTTCGGTGTTTGGTTCTATAATCTGTAGCAAAAGGGGATTCAGGTCTGAACACTTCTTGCTTTGTAACCTGTAATGCTGTAGTGGTCTCTCTGGATTGTAGTCGATGCTGTTGCTGAAACTGAAAAGTGTCTTGAAAAGTGTCCTATGGGCTGCAGTCATAGAGTGGATTACCTCTATGTTTAGCTGTTTAGAGTAAGGTTGGACATCTTTTCCGCATTAATTAAGAGATTATAAACAAATATGCATGATTAGTAAAATCCCATTAAATGCTGCTTAATGGAGTGACTAATGTATGCCAACATCTTACAAAAACGTACCATCTATCAAAGTAACAGGTATATCAATCTATAGTGCTGAATATAATAACAGAATTCCTAAGACCGCAAACTATGTGCTCGCTTGTCCTGGGTGAATTGGAGGGCGTGGGCTTAGCTGGTGAACCATGAACACAGACCTTTTGGTCGGTTGTATGCTTTGACAAGGACCTGTAGGCATGATGGATTACCTCAAAGCTCTGAGCCAGTTCTAGGGTTTTGGGCAGGATTTCGACGGCTGCTCGGTGAAGGAGCATGAGAATGTTTAAGAGAGTCAGACATCGACAGGATCTATTTACACATGGAGGATGGAGGGAGGAGACGAGGAGCCTGCAGCCCATGCCGATGGTCAGATCACTACGGGCAAAGAGAACTTCCAAGGAGAACTGCAGGAAGGAGGTTCATATATAAGCCCACAGCTGCGGTCATGTATTAACTGTAATGTAATTATTATGGTAATTTGCAGCAAAAACTCATAAAATGTCTACATGTGTAGAAAGTCCAAAAGGAGAGTTTGAAAATCTAAAATGTCCCTGAAACACCAAAGAAGCCCCAATGAGGGTAAATAGTAAAACCTCCACATCTTTGTCAACCAAGCGAGGGCCAAACGAGGTTTCCATTTATGGGGGGAGGGGGGGATTTTATTGACATTATTGACATTTACTTTAGTGAGTATGAAATGAAGGCTTTTTCCAACCTTAGAGGACGTTTTGTCAGTGAACCTGTCTAATAAAAGTGAGATGGGATTTACGGCGACTCTGTATGACTTGCATTGTCTCCCTTTAGGAAAGAATGAGTGTCACCCAGAACTTAATATTACATAGGCAACATATAATGAAAGGAGGCAGAGTACAGAATGCCGTGTCACATATAAATGAGGCGGCAGGTCGCAGAGCGATTTACCCAGGAGGGTGAGAATAAGCAGGAGGAACACACCAGTGCATGATGGGAGACAGCGCATCAGGTATTCCTTACATAAGGATCAGGTTAATGGGCACTGTGATGGGGACATGAGTTTTGGTCCCACCAATCATGTAAAAGTGCAGAAAATGCAAGCAATGATCGGAAAACATTTAGCCGGCTCTATGGCAGCTCTGTTGTAATATTAATTTTTGTGGAAATTACAGCATTTTTTTGATTTGGTGGCTTTCTGTGTTTTTGACATTCTCCTATCTAAGACTGAAGGTGATTGTAAGTCCACAAATGAAATTAAATGGGAAGCTGTGGTTTAACTTAATGGCCACTGTTTAATTGGGGGCTATATCCTTTACTCCAGAAAGATCCATTATGGACAAACTGTTATGCACCAAATCGGCCCCCTGGTTTCTAAACAAGCATGGATGAACTGAGCAATTTAATTGCTTAATGTTTTATTAGATATATTTGTTTGCTACTCACTGAACCTAGTCCCGTAAAGATGTTCCCAAGAAACATGGCATGTCCGTCTTCTCAGGCCGGGGTCTGCTTTAAACTCTGAACACTGAAAGCAATTTGCGCAGCTGAATACAGATGGTGTGCAGTTTACAGCGCAGTGATTGCCATATATAGAGCACAGCCCTGTTAATTATGTCATCAATTTGACCTTATAAGGGTAAAATTTCAAACCACAGTGAAATCAGTGTCACATGAATGTCTGAAAACAATATTTCGCTGCACTGCAAACAATCTTTCGTTGGGCTGCTGTGACATTTTCTGCAGACTTCACGGACCCACTGTGGTCTCCTGGTTCTCTGTTGCTCAGGTGAATCTTTGTCCAAACAATTGAAAAAGCCTCTGAACATCTGAAGTTAATAACAGCAGAATAACACAAACCCGACGTCTGTGGATTCAGGAAGAAAATATTCCGATTGACACACCTTTCCCCTTTAAAGCTGTATTATGTTTGTTTTTTTTTGCTTGGATGTAGAGCGAACACTTTCGACCTGGCCGAGGATCTTGCCCTCCACAGAAATATGGCACGGGAATCAGCTGTTTTGTTAAGTTCATTCTCCTGCTAAGTACATATTAATGAAGTGCTTGTGATGTACGTCCGCCCAGTCATGCACCACGGGGTGGGCGCCTGGGGGCTGTGCGTTTGAGTCGGGCCATCAGACCACGTAAGGAGCCCATCAGAGGTACAGGAACATCCATTCCTGGGGAGTAAATTGATGCACCTTCCACACCAGGTCACCTGATTACCCCCCCCCCCTCCCAAATACCTTGCTGAAGCCTTGTTGCCCCTGTACTGGATGATAGTTTATATAACGTGCAACTGGTCCTCCCTCTGTGTCACAAAATTAGGTATTTGATTATTATAATTATCATAACCATGATCAAGGATCAGACCACCTAGGAAGACCACCACAGAGAGGATGGCCTGGACACCCCCTGCCTGCTTTTGCCAGGCCTCAGTGTCCCGGTTCAGCCCGAGGAGCTACCTTTACCCATCTCTGTGATCACAATCAACCCTCCCCTCTTACTAAGAACTGCAGCTCACCACTTGCCGCAGCAGGTGGTTCACAGCCGGTTACCTGCTTGGCCGGCATTCATCGGTCGATGGTAAAGACGATGAAGTAGCATTGCGCGAGCTGTCCCTGTTACCTCAGCCATGTGAGAGGTCACAGACAGGCTCAGCCCATGTGCTCTGGGGCCTGCTTTTGGTTTCCGGCCAACTGGGCGTTCTATGGGGCCTGGTTTGCATGCTCGGCCACCTCCCCCGCGGACCAATCGTCGACCCCAACGCTGTCGGACAGGCCAGACTGGCCGATTGCCTGTGTGCCTGTGGTGCAGACGTGACAGGAGGGGGTGAGAAAGCAGCGGCGTTGGGGAGTGCGGAGCCTGCCGACGACCTTCAGCGGAGAGCTGCTTCCCGCAGGCAGTTTCAAAAATCGGCCCAAAAAGGGTGGAGGGATTCGGAGTACTGTGGGCTGCTTATACCAGATCAAATACAGCTGCTTCTGATGCGGGACCCTTACCGACACTGTGCTGGAGACGCAATGGGGAGGCTGAGAAGCAGCTTCTACCACAGGCAGTTCAGCCTTAATGAAGACTGCAGTCTATATGGTCCCCTGCGTGACCGATATCCTACTACAACCTGCTACACATGCACATGTAGCGCTTACACATGTAAATACTAACTTTCCTTAGCATTCCTTAGACTCACTGCGCTGCCTCCTGCCACTTTGCTGCTAATTGCACGCTATGGATATTTATGATTATTGTTTAATCTTTTCTCTCTTATGATTATCCCCTATTTCACAGTCTGGAGCTCAGCAAACTGGGCATTTCACTGCGTGCCGCGCTGAGTATAACTGTGTGTGACAAATAAAACTCAGATGGAAAACAGAAACCATCAACCACATAGCTGAGGTTTTAGTAGACAGGAAAGTGCACAGCGATACTGAATGTCTAATTAATGACTGTGTTTTTATCAGTCATGATTTATTTAATGGTTTATCGCTGTGATGGTCTCCTACAGTTGGCTGATGATGAAAGGAGGAAGTCCCGCCCTCCTTACTCCATCAGCTCCACCCAAACATTTAAAGCCATTCATTGTGGCCATTTCAGTCCTGTCCTCTTAAGAGGCTTATGTTTGTTTTATCAGCTGTAGCCAAGCCATATATGGGCTGTGTAAAGATCATTCTGAGAGTCATAGGGTCTCAGGCCTATAAACTAATCACGTGGTTGTTACAGCCAGATGAGCAATTAATTTGTTACACCATACATTTATTTAGGAGTAGCTTTTATCCAAAGGCAGGGTTAGCCAATCACTGGCACAGTTGGGGGTTAAGGGCCCTGCTCAGCGGCCTGATGGAGAAATCACTCTGGAATCTGAACAGGCGGCCGTCCAATCACAAGCGCAGCTTTTTAAGCCGCTCAGCCACACATCAAGTCTGGTTAACAAGGGGGCTTATATGTGGGGGGAGGTGTCTCTCTTTTCTGCTTGCCCAGATGTAGGTTCTGTGTCCTGCATAACTCCTGTGTTTAGCTGCTCGCTGTAAATGTACTGTCAGATGTTTTCCTGGTTCGGCTCGGTCCTTTTGGAGCCACGTGTGAGCAGGTGCGGCACACCAGGCCGTGTGGCAGAGAGAAGCACTAACATTGCTAATTTACCCCCACAATCCCCCCCCCCCACCCCGCAGTGCCTTTGTGCCACTGGAAGCCAGAGGCTTTCAGAAAAGCTTTTATTACGTAAATATGTTCGTCTCCACGGGCCTGAGACCGTTCTGCTTAAAAGCCAGAGATAATGAATTTCATGCATGTTTAGAACCAGTAATGAATAAAAAAAAAAACTGTTAATCCACTCGGCCCAGTATTATGTCCTGTAGACCCTACTTACTGACCCATAAATATTTGTGATAATTAGCTTGGAGAGCAGTGATCAACAGGGTCTGTGTGTGTGTGTGTGTGTGTGTGTGTTTGTGTGTATGTGTGTTTGCATAGATCACATTTGGGGACCAAAATATCCCAAAAACGTTGTAAAACGTGAAACTTCCTTACTTTTGGGGACATTTTTCAGGTCGCCATTTGGATAACCTCAATTTTATAAAAATCTGTGAATGCAATCAAAAAAATTGTAAGAATGCCAAAAGTTTTGAATTTTGTTTGGTTACTTGGAACCGGTGTTACTAACTTAGTGAATGCAGGCTCAGTTGTCATGGTTTCTGCTGCTTTAGAGTGAGACAGAACCAGAACTTACTTTACAATACTAAAATAATCCAGTATATTTACCAAGGTCAACATTCATTCATTTGTGCATCCATCACAGGGTTATGGGACAATGTGTATGTATAATCTAGCTACAGTATAGCAGTGTCCTTAGATAAATAATAAGCAGCAAAAAATTACATTAATAAATCCTTAAACACAAACCCTTAGACATATTTAGGTCTCCCCCCGCGCGCCCGGGGGGGGGGGGGGGGGGGGGATCGGAGTGAAATACACACCTTACGGCGGGAGCAGAAGAGGCGCGTGATGCGGAATATGCGTGTCAGTGTTTCTCAGTCCTGGGGATAATGTGTGATTGCGGCTCAGTCCAGCTGAGGGTTTAATTAGGCACAACTGAAACTTGATGCTAATCAATGAGATATTTTACTACATTAAATCTTTATAAAGAATGTGATTGCTGAGGATTTGCTACAGTTTTGAAATATGAAGGACATTTATGTATTGCTGGTTTCATTTGTTATATAATGTCTAATAAATGCATGCACATTATTATGTTAATATCAGTTGTGTTTAGATTTTTCAGTTTTGTTAGAAGGGAATGAGTGATTAAATAATGAACACTGCTTCGTTCATTTTAAAGAGGGAAATCGAATATACAGTGGTACCTCGGTTCTCAAACTTAATCCGTTCCGGACTCCGGATCGAATTTTTCCTATAAGAAATAATGGAAAACCAATCAGCTGGTTCCCGGCCCCCCAAAATTACATCTAAATATGTTTTTTTTTAGCATTTAAACACAAAATGAACAGAGTAAAACAAGAAGAGCATTTTTTTTCTTAATGGCTTCCAAAACGATAAAGATCTTATCTCAACATTACTCCTGTCCTGCCCCCATCATCCGCTCCTTCTGTGTGCCACGCCCCCTCGTTAACCTCGTGTGAAATCCCCGTGTGATCAGCTGTTTCTGGTTGTTGTCATTAGTCCTCTGTATGAAGTCCGCGTTTCAGTTTGTTTCTCTAGTCCGGTCATTGGGTGCGTTCGATTCGCTTACAGCGCTGGTTTAAAGCAACGCATTCTGATCCGGACTCAATGCATTACAATTAGATGCATCGAGAGATTGCGACCTCTCACCCGGCTGCACAAACTGGAACCGCCTCCGTAACGACACACCTTTTCCCTTATTGGCTGAAGAGTTTAGTTACACGTATGACGTTTGTATCCCAGGCAGTTCCAATGCGTAATCTGCTGTTTCTCCCGAATATCGCGCAAAGCAGTGAGAACTAGTTTTCAGTTAATTTACCTAGTATAATAAAGTTTAAATAAATGACATAAATGCTCTAACAGTACACATAAGTTAGTGGTTTATTTATTGTTAGTTACTGTAATGTTGCGCTGCTTTAATTTGGTTAATCGTCCAGTCTATGAAGGCATTCAAGTAAGAATTGCATTGTAGTATGACTCATTTCCTGGCGCGTAGAATTTATATAAGGTCAGCATTCACGATTCGACTTCTGATATTGAGATCGAGTTCTAGGTTTGTTCGACTTTCAAGAAATTCGAGTTCTAGTGAGTTCGAAAACCGAGGTACCACTGTATTTAGAATCTTCTATGTCTCTTTGTCACTGCAGTGACTCCTAACACAAACTGGAAGATGAATCGAGGTCTTCAGGAAACACATTCCGTCGAATGTGACTTGAAATTGCAGGAATAATCCAAACTGCATCTCAAACTGCCAGTTAACACAGACACCCGGCTGGACTGAACCCTACCCCCCCAGGGACCCCCACTCAGGGAACAGTGATGCTGGTGCTTCTTGCAGTGCAATGGAGACGCAGCTCTGAAATCCCAGGGGAGGACGGTTTCAGTCCAGCCGGGGTCTGTGTTAACTGGATGGACCCAGATGACCATGTCCACCAACAGCAGCGTTATCGGCACAATAAAACACAGGAACTAGTTAACAAGCAAGTCTATCTACTGCGCACAGGACATGAAAACACTGCACAATACGGCATCTACGGGCTGACCAGCTGCGCTTTCCAGTGGGAAAAGCGTTCTACAGGTGCCCAGCTAGATCAAAACACAAAGCGAGGCAAAGGGGGATTGAGATACGATACCTTTGTCAAGCTTATCCAAATAGTCTGCATTAAAGACAAAACATGCAGATTTTCAGACAACATGTTCTATGGGGTGGGGGGGAATTCACATGATTGTGGAAAGTCGCCGAACATGGAAAAATCATAGAGACAGTGAGGATGGTACAGGCGTTACTGGTATGACACGCTTTCTGCATTTCAGGGGAAGAAAAAAAGCACAGATCGGGAGAACCTGTTGGGATACAGAGAGTAAGAGGCAGCTCCGCCCAGCGGAACATTCTGGAACCCAAAGGGGGCCGAACATGTGAGGTGAGCGATCCGGGCAGCCAAAGCCTAACCCCAGCACTGCAGAGGGAGTCAGGCAGGTCCACGGTAATGCTCAGTTTCACAAGAAGAACCAGATGCTTTTATCTTTTTCCCTGGAATAAAAACGTGGGCCGTGAACTATAATACATTTAATTGTCAGTGACGCACATTTACTGCTGGTGCCTCCAGGGAATTACTACAGAGGAGCAGAAATGCACGCATGTCTCGATACTTCAAAACACCACTGATCATTATATGAAGAACTAAAACTCAGAGTTAAAAAGTTCTGATTCAGAAAGTAAAAATGCAGACCGAGGTTTTGTTTCAACCAACCAATTGAGTATAAAGAGTCACAGTCACAGAGTACTCAACCAGTTGGTTGAAACAAGATCTTGGTCTGGAATTTTACTCTTGGGACCTGAACTTTGCACCTCTCCTAAAAACTGCTAGCATGCTTATTTGTATCATTCCCCCACCTGGGCCAGGCTTCACCTGGATCCTCCCAGACCTGGGCCTACCCAAAGGTTAGGGAAAGTGCACAGTGATTGGCTGGCCGCAGTGTTGTGATTGGCTGGGGGGAGGATTGTGATTGGCTGGCTGCATTGACTGACTGGGTGTCAGGTTGTGATTGGCCGGCCGCAGTGCCGTGATTGGCTGGGTGGGGATGGGAGGGGGGGTGTGTGTGCCTACCGATGGTGCAGTGCTCGCCGTTCCAGCCCTGCTGACATTGGCACTTCCCGTCCTTGCAGGTGCCGTGCTTCATGCACTGTGGGCTGCAGACTCGCTGGTCGCAGGCCGCGCCTGTCCAGCCCTCTTCGCAGCGGCAGGCCCCGCCCATGCACACGCCGTGGGCGCCGCAGTCCACCGAGCACACCTCTGTGGGGGGGGGGACACGGAGCAGGCACACGGACTCAAACACACGTGTACACACGCGTACGGCACACCACGGTCGGAGTAAAGGCACGCGACGAGAGCAGCAGAGCCAGGAATGCGGTCATGTGACTTCAGACGTTCTGCTACCTTTAAGAACCGAGGAGGGGGGTAAACCTGTGTCCGGAAGGTCACTGGCAGACAGATTTCACCTCCGGGCCTCTGAGCAAGGCCTTTAACCCCTAAATTCTCCAGGGCCTGTGTGACCCTCCTTTATCAAAAAAGTACGCTGCTTTGGATAAAAGCCTCGTTAAAATTAACGGAACGCTGGTACATAGCTTCCAGGGTTCCTTGTTTTCAGAGGTAAGGAACAGTGAAGCAGGGCCTCTGACTTGAAGTGCTGAGCGTGTGCATAACGCGGGGGATTGGATAATGACAGGTGTCATCGCGCTGTATGACAGATGGGCAAGCTAAGCATCTATCCATCCATCTTTCACTGGCCACCATGCAGGCCCCCCCCCCCCCAGATATCTGGAGGCCTAAAATCACATGCAGTAAATCCTCCTCCCTGCTCTCCAAGGTGACCTTCGGAGCTACTGAGATCACAGCATTTTATCTGGAAAGAGCTGAGGATGAACAGCCAAGGCAGGGGGGGGGGGAGGGGGGAGAGACCGGGCGCGGTGGGCGGCGGGCGAGGAGCTGACCCACGGAGCAGTCGGGGCCCATCCAGTTGGGGTCGCAGCTGCACACGCCCGTGTCTGGGATGTAGGCTCCACGGCTGTGGCACTGGTCGGGGCACTGGGCCCTGGGGGCCTCGCACAGGGGCCCCGCCCAGCCTGGCTTGCAGTGGCACTCCCCCTTCACGCAGATGCCGTTCCCGGAGCAGGTGGGGTCCAGGCAGTCCACTGGAAAGACGAAAGGCGGGGAGCGCGGGGTGAATGTCGCCGTGCCGTCGGGCAGATCTGCGGGCACCTCAAAGCGCCAGTGATGGATTCCCCTGGCAGAGACCCGGACGGCTCTCACGGGGCTTCAAAAAAAAAAATCACGTACATAAAAACGGCAGGAAGCCGGAAGCGTTACTATCTGAGCCGTCCCGTCTGGCGGGGCACGGTGCCAGGATTGATTCTGACCTCCAGTCTGACAAAGGGTATCTCGCGGCACGAGTCGAGAGAAACTATTTTGTGGATCCACAAGCCCTCGACTACCCTGTCCAGCACGCCTCGCTTCCATTATGTTATCTGGCTGTGACAGAACACCTTCCATGTGTCCCCCCGTGCCCCCCCCCCCCCCGCGCTCCTTCAGGCGGGGCCATAGAAACAACTCCTGCTTATGCTGCAGAAATTCGAATTGCGGGTATCGATTCAGGGGTCGCCGGGGCTGCAGGTAAATTGGATGGGTGACTAGGAGGTAATGAATATCGGGCTAAAAGAAAAAAAAAACAGGAGCGGCAAGAAAAAGAGCGACAGAGAAGAGATAAACAAACGGGGGGGGGGGGCACCCAGACCAACCTCTTTCTGAGTGTCTGCTGTTTTTAATCACGTCGCCCTTTCCTCTCCTTTCTAGGAATGTTTTCCACACGTCTTTCTGCCTGATAAACCGAACGTGCCAGAAACCCAGGAGCGAATGAAACGTCGAGGTTGCACTCCTGACTAATGAAATCAATAGGCTGATCTACATTACCTAATAAATTCCCCATAGTGCTTTGCTGCACTCCCACACCCTCTCCCCTGCCATGGCTGAGTGCCCTGCTTGTTAAGGGGAGCAGCATGTGATGTAATGCCACTTAATGACGTGTGACTGGTGTGGATAAGGGGTCTTACCCTCCTCACAGCTTTCGCCTTTGTAGCCTGTGTTGCAGACACAGGTGCCCTCCGTACAGGTGCCCTGCCCGCTGCATTGCGGGTCGACACACTGGCTGGCCGTCAGGTCGCATTCGGGACCTTTCCAGCCGCTGTAGCAGACGCAGACGCCCTTGTCGTACTGACCGTTTCCGCTGCACAAGACTGGGCAGGCAGCTTGAGTGGAGAAAAGCAGGGCAGGAGAGACGGGGGGAGAGAAAGGATGGTGGAGTACAGGGTGGAGGGAATGAGAAGGATCAGGAGGGTGGGCGGGGTGCGGAGAAGAGGTATAGGATGAAGGGAAGTGATAGAAGGAGGGTAGGAAGAGGGGAAGTATAGAATGGAGGGATGAGGAGAAACAGTGTAGGAAGGGAAAGAGAGAGAGGGGAAGGCAGAGAGACAGAGAGGAAAGCAGAGAGACGGAGAGGAAAGCAGAGAGACGGAGAGGAAGGCAGAGGAATTAAATAAAAGACACAGTAATGTTCAGGCACATTTCCATGTCCAAGAAGTGTAATAATAATGATAAATGCCCCCCCCCTGCCCCCGGCAGACAGGCAGCCCTCTAAGTGTTTGAACAGTGTTATTAATGAGCAGGGAGAGATGAGGCGGTGCGTCGGGCCCTAAAACAGCCCAGGAAGGGCTGCTTCACGCCTTTCCCTGTCAGGAAGACTTAAGCGCCGAGCTTGTACCATGTTGCAGATCAAGTCAGCTTCAGTGGTGGGCGGGGGGCATCAAAACGAATGCATTAGTGCAACAATGAATCAGCGGGACAGGGGGCAGTTCAGTGGCTGCCTGTCTCCCCTCTCATCTCCCCC
>JABFEA020000021.1:20926183-20970465 GCA_019775915.2 Cyphomyrus plagiostoma | reverse complement strand
CACACTAACCAGGGTAGCAAATGACAGACATTTTCTGAATCAGGTCATCTATTTTCATAGTTCAGACCGTGTAGAGCACTAAGCGTCATTTCTAAACCTGTCGGATTTTTTGTTGTGTCAGTGGTCTCTGTGTTTTTGCTCAAGTTTTCGCAGAAACATTTATTCTGTCTGTCCTGTTATTTCTGAGCAGCATGTCGGGGTTGCTAATGGCTTTGCACATGCTGTTTTGCTGTGCACTCCATTAGGGAGATTAAGTTCTCCTCACCATGATACCCTAGTAGCTTAGAGGTTCCATTTTAAGATAAAGGAGTCCCTGCAAGCTCTAATATTATAACTTATATAAAGCCGCGGGCCCCGCTGGCCATTTCCCCTTTAACTGGAGCGACGCTATAAATCGTTTCTCACGCGGTTGAAAAAGGAAAGTGGGGGCAGTGGCTGTGCGCTGGGGGGCCACAGGTGCGAGGGGCCCCTCAGCGCCGTCTGCTTCCGGCAACTGGGCCCGGCCTGACTCCACCTGCCTCTCGGTGAAGAAGAACCCAGCTGTGATACTGGAATCACCTTTCTGTTAAAGCCCAGCTGCACGACACAGAAGACGCTTCCTTAGCTGGTGGGGGGGTTAGATATTGCAGGACAGTGATGCATGACTCTATCACTGTTATATAATGATGCAGTGGGTCGCGAAACAGGATGAGTGCAAGTGTGTGAAGGTCCACACTTCCCTCGTCAATGAGCGGCTCTCCACATCTCCGTGCACTCCTCTCGCTCTCACCATGGACTTGTGCTGCTCCCTTCCTCCCTCTCTCTCCTTTTCATCAAATTTGAGAGTGGAGCATATTAAGCAATTCTGGCTGCGTTTGGTCGGAATGGCTTCTCTTTATCGGGGCGGTGGAAAGAAGAGAGGTAGCTTTATTCACCGTTTGTACAAGTACATCACAAGGTGTTTTGTTACATAACCTGTCTGGCTCTGCTGAGTACGGGGATATTCCTCCATCCAGGGACAGACTGTGGACAGGGGAAGGAAAGGTGAATGAAGATGGATGGTGGCAGGATGTAGGTGCTTATTTACAGTAGATGTAGTCTTATGAAAAGCCTTCAGCTTTAAGATAAAGCTGATTTAGTGCATGTAAGCTGGGAGAGAACACCAGCCTGCCTGACTGTCCATTATAGCTGAGAATACAAGGTGTCCTGGTGCTTCTAGTATTAAGTCCCTTTCATGGGGCAAACGACGTTCTGTTTCCATTGTCAAGGACATCACGTCTGACACAGGACAGGCAGACTATAGTGGCCATCATCTTAAATCTGGTGCTCACTTCAAACATGGAAAACAATGTGAAATCCCATTACCAGTTTTGTTCCAAGACAGTTTGGTCTATAATTAATATGCCTATGAATTTATGTCAAGTTAATTATTATACTCCTCCTGATTAATATGATTTGATGAAGAAGTTGCATTTGAAATGACTTGATTTGTCTTATTTTAAGCCAACATGCTGAAGTGGTTCTACATCTGCACTCTGATCGTGAAGATCTTCCCGAGCCTCTGGTTCCCAGCTGGCTTCAGATGGTACCTGAAGGGGTGGATCTCTCTGGGACCACAGCATCTATAAAAGGCACTTGCTAAAACCTGCCCTCAGATGTTAGGGCAGACCAGTAACTTCTGAGCACACTGAACAACATTTTTGTTCTTTTGTGAAGGACCTTCAGCTGACCCTGGACTGAGAGGGAAGATATTTCAACCCTGTAAAGTCAGTCCAGCTAATGAGTCCAAGCCTCTTTTTTGTTTGAAGACTGGACTATAGTCTAGAGTTTATATAACCATGGTTTCTTTTTTTTTTCTTCCAGTGAGTCTTCTGGGGTGCATCTGTCTTAGATGTCGAGTCCAAGTCCTGAATTATACGTGTCTAATACGTAGCCGACGGCCGCTGATGTGAGGGGTAACGCTCGTTGTCACAACATGACAGAGCTGCTTCCCTGTGAGTCACTTTTCAGGGTCAGAGAGACACGGGAGGCTGGCAGGGTGCCCAGGGGAAGCTGTCACCCCAGCCAGAATCTGATCTCAGGTCAGGTTCTTCCCTCCCCATATGGAGCCAGTTTGGCTCACTGAGGCTGTGCCTGAGGATGGCTCCATCTGATTTCCTGGGAGGCGGGTAGCAGAGCCCCTCCCCCCCGTGATATCCTTAGAACGGGGGTGCGTCACTCTACACCCGAGGCCATCTAAATAGATGACCATAGCCTGGGTGCAAAGACTAAGGGTTCTGGGAGAATGGTTATGTTCATCTGCATTAGATTCAATTCAACATTACTGTCATTGTACAAGATGCAATGTAGTTTGGATTTTAGTAAAAACAGGGCAAAACAGGGCAGGAGTGCTAGAGATACCTGCACAAAATATACACATATGAAAAACAGTGGATGTACATCTATACCGTTGTATACATTGTGTGGTATATAATAAGGTATATGCAGCCTCTGGGACTGCAGTAAAAAAAGAATGAGAGATTCTGTACAGTGTGTGTGCATGTCTGTGTGTGGTTTTGTATATATTACATTGTGGAGACACAATGTCCCCACAATGTGATAAAAACCTGTTATTCTGACATTTCGGTCCCCAAAAGGGGGAACAAAGAAATAACAACAAACAAATGTATTTTCATATAGCACATTATCACAACATTACATCGTCTCAAAGAGCTTTAGAGCATCCCCACCCAAAGCCCCCAGTGAGTGAATTCAATCTGTGACGGTATCTATGAAAATCTGTGACCACAATCAAAAATCTAAATATGCTATTAAGTTACTTATGGTTAAGGTTAGGGCTGGGTAGGGATTAGGGTTATCATGTTGTGATTAGAAAATGGCCCACAAAGATATAATTACAAAATTGTGTGTGTGTCTGTGAGTGTTTATTTTCATCTGGAATCACATGATCAGACACATGTTAATTTGTGAGCATCCTTGTCAAAACACCATGTTTCATTTTCTCTCTCCAGTGCAGGTCATTTATTATTGAAGTTTATTTTTTCATGACTGACTGAAAATTGCTTGTATTTGGTGTGGAGGAAAACTTACTGAAATAATCCAGTATTATACTGTACTGGTTCGTGATTTTTAACAGCCTCAATGTTGAGTACATGTTGTTCTTACCAGAGATGTTTGATAGTTAATGTCAGGAGTACATATCAGTGACCTTAAGTAATTAATCTCCATTGCTTGTGGTTAAATGTGCAGGTTAAAGATTAGATGGTTTAATAGTTTTCAATCCAATTAATCTACTTTTGATTGTGCTGCACTTTGTTTAATTGCATTATTCATATGCTTATGAATATACAGTACATGCCGAAGTTAGCCTCTAATGAATAACGGCAGTGGTGGTGTTTGCATTGTCCCTTGGGGTTTACACTCCTGGCTTATTTTCTAACCAACAAGGTGGATTTAAAATTTTTCCCCTACACTGATGGCTGTCAGGCCATATGAAATTGACAGGAAATTTCATCAGTGGAACAAAAATGATGAAAGACTGCAGTGAGCTGTTTAAATCAAATAAACTGGTATTCATTTGTTTGAGCATTTTAATTAACAGTATTTTGTTGTATTTGCATATTTGCTAGTTTGTTTATTCAGTTAAAGTATCTATCTATCTATCTATCTATCTATCTATCTATCTATCTATCTATCTATCTATCTATCTATCTATCTATCTGTTTGTTTGTTTGGTAATCTATCATTTCTATTCAACATTTGATATTTTCCATCCCGTTCCATTGCATCTGAAGTTGAGGGGCACCTGTACGATGCATTCTTTTGGTCTATACGATAAGTTGAACTGTGCAAAATTTTGCAATTTATCCTGATACCTGTAAATAAAAATAACAGGTAATATCTTACACTTGGCTTGATTGCTCTAGGAGCTCATCTGAGAGCTTCTTCCCCAGATTGCTTGCCGCTCCCCTGTCTGTGGGCAGACACCTGTCAAGCAGCCATGAAGTAGATGACGACGGAGTGGTAACTTGTGCAGGGTTTGACCCGGCGGTGACCCAGCCAGGACAGTGGCTGCGGTGTGTAGCTCAGTAGGTTTGCATGCTGGGCTTATGATTGGAGGGTCCCTGGTTTGCAAGGTGATTGTACTCTTGGGCCCCTGAGCAAGGCCCTTACCCCTCAATAGTGTCAGGAACTCGCTAACCCTGCTTGCTCAAGAATGTATGTCACTCTGGCTAAAATCTTTGAAATGCTGCAGACTCCATCTCAGAGCCCACTATGTTCTCCTAACCCATGAATGCCCCCACTGGTGAAGGTCCCACTCACCCTTTGGAAGCTGTAGGTTCAGGCCCTAAATTCCCACCACCCCCACATATCTGCAAGCATCTGAAGTCGTTCTTCATTTTAGTACAGGGTGTATAAAAACTGATCAGCTCTAGAGGGTAGGTAAGGTAAGACACTTTGAGGTTTGAAAATTGTTGACCATTACCAAAATAAACTAAAATCTATGATGTGTACAGAGAATAGTCTATAATGGCAGCTGAATCCCCGGCCGTCTGAGGTCTGTCTGCATTGTCAGCTGGGCCTTTTCTGCAGCACGCGGGTGTTTCCTGTACAGCCTAGTACAGTCAGGGTCAATATTCACTCAGAGAGGAAGGAGGCTGCGGCTCCGTGGTAGGTCTACGTGAGAGGTCCTGTGGGACAGTACTACCACAACACACTTCCCCTTGCCACTTCACCACACCACACGAGATTCAGTCATAGACATATAAAGGACCAAAGCGCCAACTCACTCACCCTCCCAACAATCTGCCCACTGTGCTGACTGTCCCAATTATAACACAGGGTGGAGACACATACACACACACACATTTGTAATTATATCTTTGTAGGGACTCTCCGTTCATTTCTATGGGGAAAGTGAAAAATGGTCTCCACAATGTCAAAAAAACTGGATTTTATTAAACTGAGGGGGACATTTCGTCCCCACAAAGTAATATAAATACAATCCACACATACATACACAATTTACAACAAGTAACATTAAGCACTATGCATGACACTACAATACAACACAATGACAACACAACAGACACTAATTACACATGGATACTTACATTACTTACATGGCTGGCACCCGTGCGGCAGTGCCCCACTGCCTGATGGGTACCACTAATAGATTAATTTTTGCGCAAAATGCAGAAATAACATCATGGGGGAGAATCTGTTCCTTTAAAATTTTGCTTGTCCCCACAGTCAAGTGCCTGATTTTGCCACACTTCCCGAAATTACACTGAGAATTTGGGTTCGATGGCTTTAAATGAAAGAATCGCTGCGTCGTGCCATTTGAAGAGCTGCTGTGTGTTCACAGTGTACTCTCTGCACCAAAAAGGGCAACTTCCACCATCTGGACGAGGAGCTTTGCATTCTGGGATCCTTCCACATGCTGGTTTGGGACCCATGCACACGCTAAAAATGGTTCATGAATTTTCATGGAAAGGTGGCACTGTGGAAGGTTTATCGAGCGCACAGCGGCATTTCCCCAGCTCTAGAGCTAGTCCACAGCATTATAAATCATCTTAAGCAAAGCCTGTCAATGCAGACTCCACCGGCATTCGAAGGATTCAGACTCCTGATTCTGAATCCAATCAGACTCCTCTTTCCTCGCAATAATGGAATCACGGGGATCTGACTGATTATTCCAAGCAAAGTTAATGATTACTGAAAGAAACCACATCTTTGGTAGGCTAGTACCCATTAGACTGCTACGATCCCCATGGTGTATTAAGATGTGAATATTTGTGTAATTAGATTTTCACTGATAGAGTGTGGATCTCCCTAACGTACAATTCGATACAGCCCTTCTAGCATGTCTGCATCCGGAATTAGACACCGTCGTCACATAGATGAGATTACATGCGGAATAAGTGTAGTCTGTACTGTATCACACTGTGACGAGCAGCTTTATAAGCTAATTATGATGACAAACATGGTTCAATCCATTTAGCTGTCTGGCTCTGGCTGCTCTGAAATCCAGTCTTAACCTCAGGACTAGCAATGCAGGGGTCACAGTAAGGACTCTTATTGCGATTCTTCAAAAAAATAAAATATAAATACTCTGATATGGTTTTTATTCATTTGCAACCAGGGGTGGGGCCACAGGTGCACTGGCCCCAGCTGAATGTTGATTGGTTTCCAGAGTGCCCCGTCCACTGTCACTCACTGATTCGTAGCATATCATTGGCTAACGATAAAGTTGACCCCTCTGCATAAATTATAGCCTCACTTTCAAAACCCCACCTTTAAAAATCCTACAATTGCCACATTCACAACCCTCCCCTCACCAAATAAGGTGATTCTTAGGGGACAGGTCCAAATTAAAAATAATTCTGCTGGTATTTCTGCTGGAAGCTCAGCGCTGATGCATCAGGTCCTAGTCTTCAGAGGATGGACCAGGCGACCCACAGCTTTAATTAAACCTAAAAACGGCCTTTAATTTAGGGGCAGAATTGAAAGCTCTGAACCAAATCGTATGAGGCGGAATAATTAGAAACCGTCTAAGGTTTCACATGGGTGTGAAACAGGTGCCACAATCTGCTGAAAGGCATAATGGGTAATGGCAGTGCAATATCATCCAGTACCCAGTCCATAGAATGTGTCGTTATCAATTTACCCCTTTGAAACTTCTGTACCTTTCTGGATAATTTGCACAGGTTTTTTGGGATATCATCCCAAAAACTGCTGATACGGGGACAAATTCCTGGATTATGGTATTATCTCTGACCCTGAAATCTGTCCATTTATTTACCTTAGTGCTATTATAATGCTAAGACAGGTTCAGGCAGGGGAAATTACATTTCTAAATTAGTCAATTTTTGTAGATATAAAAGGTATTTTTGTAGTTACTCTAAATGCATAACCCTTCAGTCCTTGGTGCGTAACCCCTTTCAGATATGGGCATGCTCACACTGTAAGGTTAAACATTTTTTTCCCTATGGAATATGAAGTTCAGGTGCCCACTGAAACCAGAAGACAATTATATAAATATGAAGGAAGTCCAGCAACAGCAGCACTGTGTGTGATTCTTATGCATCTTTTAGGATCCAGCAAAATCGGAGGATTTCATTTTTCCGGCAGGAATTCAGCCACACGTGTTTGGCTGCCTGAGGATGCTGTATGAGTCCGGCCATTCCAGGAACAATGCACACTGGCTCCAAAGAACTTTCAAACTAAATTTTTATCTTGAACTTGGCTTGTCAGCTAAGTGTGTAGTGTTTTCTGTATGTCTGTGCGTGTGGGAGTGTGTGTGGTTATCTTAAATTTTGTTTTTACTACAAGAAAATGTCACATAGCCAAAAAAATCACCTTATAGCCAAAAAATCACATAAGCTAAAATGTGCCCACAATACCTTCTAAGGCAATGTTTCTCAATTCAGTCTTTGCAGACCCTCAGACAGTCCATGTTTTTGCTCTCTCCCAATTCCCTGGGAGTTAGAAGGGATCAAAAACATGGACCATCTGAAGCACAAAGCCACCAACTTTGTACCAAAAATGAGCCAAATGTCTTCTGCCTTCCATTAAGGCCACCAACCTGATTAAATTCTGCCCTTACCTGCATGCCTCCCATGGGGCCGGCGGTTTTGGGCAGTGTAATCTCGTTTTTACTTCTTCTAAAACCCTATTCCGACGGGGGCATGATGAGAGACGAAATAGAGGGAGGATCCATGGAACGGCTCACGAACAGGGTTTATTAACAAAACAGAACACAAAAGGGGGTAACCAGAAAATAACGGGAGCATGCAGTGTCAAGAACAAAACAAGAATAAAAAGAACTAACTAAAAGTAACCACAAAGTAACATGTCTAGGGAACGGAGCACAAAAGGGAACTAAGGCTGGGAAAGAACTAGGGCTACAAACACACAGTAACAGCTACGGTGACTGACTGAGGAAATGAACAACGGCAGGCACTTAAATACATGAATAACAAGGACTAAAAAGGGGCTGGTTTGGGCTACTCTGAACTAGGAGCAATGAGGAGCAAGTGAGGTTAATAAACAGATACAGCAGGTTCAAACAGCAAGAGAAACTAAAATAAGGAAAACTGAACATAATACAAGCAGCAAACACAAGGGACTGTAACTTCAATACATACAAATAATAAACTAAGAGAACAAACAAATAAACACTAAACACAGAAAAATGCAGCTAGTTGGGGCTGGCCTCTGGGCAGCCTTGAACCCACAACTAAAGGGAGTCTGGATGACGGCTGATTGCTCAGCCCATTAAGCACATGGCAGCCTTGGAGTAGGGAAACACACTATGGACTCAGGGGCTACAAGACAGAGGAGGGAACAAGTTGAACAACAGCACCTGCTGGCCAGATAGGGACAAGACACGTGAGACAGGGCCAGAGGAGCAGCAATCCTGATAAACTTTGAATGCATCCGAAAGGCCAGACGCTCACTTGGGTGTGGTGATTTCGGCAGCTCTGAAAACGGCCTTATTTCTAGATGGCTGTGTGGGCTAAACACTTAGACAGGAGCAGCCGGCCCATCTTAGCCCGAAGACAACTGCCCAGCCCTCTCCCTTTTGGCCCTTCACTGTCAAATGGACCCATGAGAACCTATGCAAGTTCTGGAAGGGCTCTTACCACTCTGGGCTGCTGGGATGACCATGGCCTTGCTGTTCCTGAGGCGGTACATTCAAAGGGGTCACCATCCAATTCGATCTTCTCATGACATTGGTGTTGGTGTCAAGAGGCGCATACATCTGGCAGGATCCCCAAAGACTGAAGAAGAATGCGACATCTGATGAGCGTTTTGTCCGACAGACGTTGCGGTTGTAGTAACTGCATGATGCCCCTTGGACCTACCTTACCATCCTGCCTCATTATTTTTGATGTTAGCTCAGATCATTAGTCTGCAAGTAAGCAGATTCTGCAAAGGCCGCTACAGGCCGCAGAATGCAGCCTGCTGCTACCACAGCCCGGCTTTTCACTTGAGGACAGAGGATTCCTCCCAAACACATGTCGGGCTGCCAGGGGTGAGCTATGTGGTGCCGGGGTCAGTGCCGAATGGCGTGTCAGAAACATAATGAGCCAATTCCATCCCTGGTCCCACAGGGGGCTCAGTCTGCACTCAGTCTGAACTAGTCTGCAGTCCCTTTCAATTTAGGGTAAATTATTGTGAAAATTGCTCTTCCTCCGAAAGAAATTGGCAAAGTATCATTATTTTATGAAGTAGGCCAAAATTACCTCCCACTGCCATCTAGATAATTCTGGGTAACTGTAAACCCCCATGGGAATGGAAGGAAATAAAAGGAACCCAGGTCCCTCCATACAGAGCCAGATTCTGTCCTCTGGTCTTCAAGGTGGGCTGTTTGAGTGCTTTGGCGGGTTTCGGCCCCTTCTGCCAAACACGGCTGCCCCACCTTTATTGGCCTCTTGGAGCCTAAGGCTTGATGTCAGGTGGATTTGAGGAGTTCAGCGGCTGCCTGTTTTTCAAGCACGTAACTTTTCTCTTTTTCTTTAATTTGTTTCTGCCTGGGCATCAGAAACTCCATAAAAGCAGGTTATGAACGAGATCCATTCCCAAAGTTTGTCAAATTCAAGTCAAATTCAAAGTCAAATTTGTGGGTAATAGTGCAAATAAATCATCATCATCATCATCATTATTATTATTATTATTATAAAAGTAACTGCATCTGCTGCAAAATTGTACCTCAGTCTGACGAACTGCTGAAGTCACACGATGCTTTCATGAGCTTCACATTGCATTGTGTACGTTCATTGTTACAAAATCTCTAATACAATAGGCTTCATGGGAGTCTATTTGTAATTATTAGTTGTCCATACGTCAGTCATTCCTATATGTAGCTTTTACTAAAAGAAATGTGGTCAGAGTAGGGAGGAGTCCAAGCATAATAAATCTCATATTATGTGTGCAATGTTTGATATTTAATTAAGGCTGATGCTTTTTGGCCTGTGTCTAGTTTCCCCCTCTTTGGCAGCTCTCTGACTTTTTAATATGAGTTTAATCAAGAAATAACAGCTATTACTATTAATACTTAATGGCATTAAGCAGCCAGCGCACTTTAATTTCTGTGCCCGTACACAGCTGGGTGGTTTTCCCATTTTGCCACGCTGAAATAGACGTGGGCACCAGTAAACATCAGCGTGTTTGTTCAAAGTGCCTGGGTCACGTTGCATTTCAACGGGCTGTTGTTTGCTCATTCTTGGGGCCACTGGAATGCATGTAATTGTCTGATCTGCTCCCCCCATCCCCCCACCCCCTGCCTTCCCTGACAAAGGGTCCATTGATCTGCATATTAGCATAAGTAAATTCAAATTCCGAGTTTGCAAAAGGGCGATAAACACCTTTAAGTACATTTACACTTAATTTAAAATTGCACTTTTCTTATATTTTTAGCTATAAGGTTTTTTGCTGTAAGGTGTCCTGAACAGCATGGGGAGGTAAATCCGACTTTCGTAATGGTTTGTGGAACAGATTACTTACAGCAATCGAGATCTGCATGTGGAAGTTTAGGTCGTGACCTTTGCCACCCTACAGCAGGATGCTTTGAGCAGCCTTAGCTAACAGCAGGTTATTAATTTGCAAGCTTCAGTGGTCCAGGTCTGTATGAGTCCCCTTAGCTTCTTCCCTGGCTGATCCAACAATCCTCAGTTATCAGCGCAATTTACATCACTTCAAGCGAAGTCCTCACCATTACAGTATTCATGTGTAAGCTTTCAAGTCAAGGGTTTAATTATCCATTCCCATTATCATAAAAGGAATAAAAGATGGCAGTTATTTACATAGTCTTGCCACAAACCTTTTACTACAAAAATATAGCACGCTGTTGCTGGATCTGTCATAAGATTGCAGCTGCGATATACCTGTCACGCTTCTGATGTTCATTAGCTGAGCGGCAGCATTTGAAGGGGTTGGAGCTTGTCTTCAGTCAAAGCTATCTGCTGGCCTGCTGTGAATTTAGCGAAGTTGTTCGGGGTGCGGCGGCAGCTTTCAGGCCGCCAGCTGACAGCTGCGTTATTCCGCTGCCATGACGTGAAGGTCGACTGACCAATTAAGTGAGAAGAGCGAACAAAAACATGCAGACTTTAGGACCAGTGGCAGAGGAAAAATGCACGCCGGAGATCTTCGGTCGATCGCGGTCCGTGCTGCCAGCGTGGCGAGTTCGCCTTTGGCACCGTAAGATTATGGCGCCGTTCTCGCCAAGGCCCCTGTGCCTTGCGCTTTTCACCTTGCTCTTGTTCTGACCCTCACTCATCAGCACAGTATCCGACCCAACACCAGCCTGGGAGATAACTACACCGCTGTTCAGTAAGTACATGACAAAGCGAAAGTGAACAAATCCCCTTTGATGGTGATATCCGGATGTGAGCTGGGGGTGAAGGTGGGGTGGCTCTGCTGTTTAAGTGAAGTGTAATGAATTGGGACAGAGCAACAAATAAAATTATTGCAATATTAGTAAATGTAAGCAGGTGGTTTATGGCCTGGTGTCTCATGGTAAGGGTCTCTTCGGCCCCCAAGGAAAAGAACATCATTTTGGTTAAATATAGTCTCTTTGGAAAAGGAGTCCCACAAAATCACCTTATAAGGTAATGTTCTTCTCTGTAAAGGCATGTCAGATCTGGCTAAATACTTTTATATGGATTCACAAGGCAGTGTTGAATGATCCGTGAGTGTGAACTCTCCCTACATGTACTGTGTCTTTTGAAAAGCACCACCCTCGTGAGCACTGGTGAGAGGGGGGAGATGGTCCAGGTCCCCCATGCAGCCACGGATCAGCGATTAACCTCGTTTATGGATGAATTCGTGAGCACTGGACGCCAATACAAACATCTGCCAATTAGCGTACAAAGCAGGAAATCTGCACATTTCCTTTCAATAAGCAGAGCTGATGAGCCCCCCAAACCCAGCCGACTGCAAGGCTCAGCTAGCAGCTGGGTCCTCGCGTTTCTGTTCGCCATGGCCCAGGGTCGTACGCTTGCCAGGAGCAGTATGGAAGGACAAATAGCCTCTTCATGGCTGCTAAGCAGATTCTGAGCCAGTATGACAGCTGTTCTGGAGAATGGCAGCTACACCGTCACTGCTTCTCCAATTTATCTGAGCCATCCTGGGTCTACCTGCAGTGGCAGTGATTATCATGTGGAGCCAGAGGTGGTCTGTCCTCTCTCCAAGTAGGAACAGAACTGGGTTTTACCCTGTAATGTTTGACATCTATAATAAAATTAAAGTGAAATGAAATAAAACTGAAAAAGAAATCTGGGGGCAAGGCTGCAGATTAACACGTGACACACTGCATACAACGTTGTTAGGCCTATTTTAGGCTGTTTGAAGCCTCCCTAAAGAATCTGTTTTTTTTTCCAAGTTTTTTTTTCTTATTCTTATTCTTATTCTTTTTTTTTTTTTTACAAAAATTGCAGACAAATTCAATATAAAGAATTCACTTGAATATGATCATAAATCTGTAGTTCCTTTCACTTTACAGCGTTAAGGTAGCATCAGTGCTTCGTTATCCAATCCGTTCCAGTTGTTCACAGGGAACGCCCACATTACTGAAAATCCAGTCCACGTTTTCACTGCTATTTTACACTCCGCTGCATCTACACCTGCGGACACACTATCGTAAATGCTGCACACAGTAAGACAACATGTCCACATGTCTTACTTTTTCAAGAAAGTAAGTCTTTATCATTGCTGGTAATAACAATTAGTTAGCTCCAGCTAACAGCAGAGAGTCCCACGTAATTAATCCCCTGGGGTCGGCGGTACCGAACAGAAATTTTGCCAAACCGTTTAAATAACTCTGCAAGTTTTTGTCATATACACATTTAAAAACACCCTCAGAAACCTTGGACGGTCTACTTTTCAAATATATATAGGTAGGAACTAAATATATTTTTACAGCCTCGTGATACGAATAGAAATAACAATAGTGGCTGACGTAAGCATCTGAGGCTCGAAGCAGCTCTGATCGCCTTCCCACTTGCAAATCGCGCTGTTCGCATGATAATACCATGATAATCCGACAGTTAGTATTGGGTAAAACAGACTGAAATAAAACAACAAATCTATTGGTGGCGTAAGATGTTTAATTTGTCCAAAAAAGTTGAAAAGCAATTTCTCAGCCCTTGTTTTCTGTTTGTGAAATTTTGTGCTCATACGCTACATTTGTTCATATCGTGTGCATTTCTTGGGGGCTAAACCCCCCCCCCCGTCCTTAAAACCTAGTGACGCCTCTGCTGCATACATACTGGCTTTTATTAATCTAAATACACACACACACACACACACATATATATATATTTCTTTTTTTTTCTTTTTCCTATGAGGAAGACGCCATTGTTATTCAAGGCTGGTGTTTTGTATTATGTCAATCTCAGTTCCTTCAGAGATTCGCCTCTTCAAAAACGTACGAAGAAGACAGTGTGAGCACTCAAGGACACAGAGAATTTCTGAAGGACCACAATCCTCAAGATCCCATATGACACATCCAGCTTCATGCATATTAAACAGTCACTTATGACAAATGCGGGAACGACTTTCATTTGCTGCCTGTATTTTCCTGTAAGTAAGTTCTGCTGGTAGCTACAGAGAAGGGAAAGTTGATAGGAACGCCATGAGAAGTATGACTTTGGATCCCTCAAAACACTGGTAGCATCGGAGGGGCTGTTTACGCTCATATCTACAAGAAGTTGGTCATCTGAGTAAGAGAATGTTCCAGACACAATCAGATTTTCTCCCTGCAATGACGTACGGCTGGTGACCGAATGATACTAACATGTTCAGACAGTGAACATTAAGGGGGAACATTCTGACACAATCAGAGCACAGAATGCCCTGGGCCTGCAGTAAGCCATCAAAGCAGCACCATCGCTCTGTATGACTTTCATGTTCTCCCCATGTCTCAGTCCCTGTCAATCATCTCAAAGCATTTCATCTCCCTGCTGCAGCCCAAAGATGTGCACTTCCAGTGAGCTAGCAGCTCCGATGATGCAAACATCGTCTGCTAGGTGGAATGTTGAATTGATTGAATTTAGCTAGCAGCCATTAGCTAGCACACAGTTTCTTTAAGCACATAAGTACTTGTCCCCCACTGTTAACACTTGTATCACGGACAGCAGAGATGCGCATGTCCTAGAGCAAAGGCAAGGGTCCGCTTGCTGTTTCCAGCAGTGCCATTCAATCTACACATTTGCCTGGGGTCCCTGAGGTTCTGGCCCCCTGTTGGCTACAAACAGTCACTACACTAATGTAAAATAAATAATTATATAGAAGATGTTGAAGTAACTGTTCTGCTGACTAGCAGGCTTTGTGCAGACTTCATATTTGTCTAGTGACTCTTTGAGTGGCCCCCAGAGACAACAAACCGGCCCCTGGCTGTTTCATGACATCTTGCTTGTTCTTTGCTGCTATAGCTAGGCTGTTTTCGTGACTTCAATGCACTTATGTTGACGTCATGCAATGTCGGCTATGGAATGAACTAATAGATAAGATTTTCCACATGTCCTGTACTGGATTGGATTGGTGTGTCCCCCCCTGCCATGTAAATCATGATTTAGCACCAGAGGTGACAGTTCTTATTCCGCCTCCATCGCTGGGATGGCGGGAATGTGCGGCTTATTTAATACCCAACCCTGCCCAAAGTGTCTAGACTGAGGTTTTACTGCCTTGGTGTTGTGGAAATGCGGCACTGTTCCCCAGGCTAATTTAATATCCTGGACGTGTGTCCTGACTGTGTCATTGTTTGTCCCTGGTGTGTCACATCTCCCCAACCCCCCACCTACCGTTCAGTGCTCCTCTAACTAAAGAGTCCATGTTAGCATTTGCTCGTCCCACTCACAGGGACAAGGACCACCCCATCCTGCATGCTAACTGCTAACAGCAGCTTACGGTGGCTAGCCAAACAGGGGTGCCCTGAATCTGAAATGCAAAGGATGTCCACCGTTTCTGACCTTTCGGGTGTTAGGTGACTGGTCTGTGAGCAGGTTCGCCACACTGAGATGCACTCTTGAATCCCTGTTTTCTTCTCCACTGTCCTCACCTTTAGCCACTGGTCATCCATTTATAATTCGCCTAGCAAACATGCGAGTTTGCAATGACAGAATAAAATGATTTAGTTGGTTCTGTCTTTCTTTTTTTTCCCACCTTGTAATGGGTACAGTTTTATTTGTTAATGGAAAAATATATATAATTAATTTTGCCGTGGTGACTAATCACCAACCTCGGGCCTATGTGCATCTCAGCGGATGAAGCCCAGCTGACTCTGGTTAGGCCACTGAGGGTATAAATAAAATAGATAAATAAAATTTGGAAATGGTACAGGGTAAAGAACACCTAAAAAAGCAGTATGTCCACAGAATAAAGAGATATTGTGGCTGTTGGGTTTGAATGGTTTTTCTATCAGCAACCTGCTACCCAAATAAATTTTCTTTGTTATTTTACTGGGCTATAACACCCCTCCCTCACCCAGTACGTTACTCGTCATATATGAGAGTCTGTGATTATAAAGATTTACTCACGCCACTACATTCGTGATCTAGCCTAGCGAGACAAATCCAGTTAGTTGCGCTAATAGCGGAAATGTCATGGGCAGCAGGGGTTAGGGACCTTGGGGCCTTTTTGGGGGCAGGAGGTAATGTAGCTGAAGATGTGGAAAACCAAAGGCAGATCCTTCACCATGGGAGGAACTGCCATGTGATCAGGGTGCTTGAACTGACTTATTTTAATTAGATTGTTCAGCTCTGTGGAAACTGTGCTTCGGAATTCTCTTTGGTTGAGAAGGGAAATTAAAACTGCTATAGTGCAGGGGTCACCAACTCCGGTCCAGGAGACCTACTATCCAGTAGGTTTTCTATCCTACCTGGCATCTGATGAGCCACACTAGTTCTCAGGTAAATACCAGGAGCTGGTGTGGCTGATCAGAAACCAGGTAGGATAGAAAACTTACTGGATAGTAGATCCCCAAGACTGGAGTTGGTGACCTCTGCTATAGTGGGTAGAGTAGCACATAGGGAACAAAGTTTTTTTTGGGAGGGCACCCCCTGTTGGTGATGTTTGTTAGAATCTGGTCTCATAACAGTAATTCATAATGATGAAGTGAGAAATTAGGGGGTGGATTTGGCCTGTATTGGCAGAAATGATTCTAATTTCTATTTTTTTTTAAGGTGGGAGGCATATGAGGAACCATAATTCATACAGAAGGACCAAGATTTCTAGCCAGTGATTTGTTTTGAATTGGGGAGTGACAGGGGTAGGGGGCACTCTGGGGGCCCCTTTGGCTGTGCCCCTGCGTACAACCCTGGTCCGAGGCCAGCAATGGCTTCCAGAAAGGCTTCACTAGAAAGGAGGGGACCATGCAGATGGGTCTGGATGGGAATCAACAGTCATCAGAAGCCTCGATTAATTCCCAGTATTATTGCTAGGTGCCTTAATCAGGACTCGGTGCTGCCGTAGTGAGAATCCAGGCAGTTGTCTTGCTCTCTCACTCCCCCACTTTATCTTCTTCCACACCCACTCAGGAAATCAGAGCCACCATGTGTGATTAGTGATTAGGGCTTGAATTGGTCATGCAGCCCCTCACCTGTCCTGAGACGTCCTGTCCGTGGCCCTGAAGCTCAGCCGACCGTCAGTCCCTACAGTTACTTATATAGTTATCTTTCCGGATTACTGGGTCGGCAGGGTCCGTTTATTAGGTTTGCCTATGCCTGCTGCTATGGTCTGTGTCCTCCCACAAAACTGTCATCTTCCTGGTCCTGCCGAGGGGAGAATTCCTCCCTCCCAGTGTCCCTCCTCTTATCTCAGCTGTCTGCATTGAATCATGCCAAAAACCACATTCCTTTCCCACACACAGACTCGGGGCTCTGCGGTGGCGATAGGCAGTTTGTGCGAATGAGGCGAGCTTCTGAAGTTCTGAGGTTCGAGGGATGTCGGCGAGGCCTCCAGCCCGTCTTATCAGTGCACTGGAGCCCGTGTACCACCGTAGAGCCACAGCAGTGTCTGCCTTGGCGGTAACCGTGAGCTACGTAACTAAACCATTTAGGGAAAGGGGTTTAATTTACATAAACTGGGTGAATTGAAAGTGCTCAGAAACCGCAGCAAGAAAGATGGCTGTGTAGTATTACCACAAATCTAATTTCACAAAGCTGTTAAACAATTTGCTGTAGGGTTTTCCATTTCACGTATTCGTTTTCCGTACTTAATTTTACACAATCTATTTTTCTGACGACTGGGCTGTGTTATTTTACCGAGAGGTGGCTGAGATTTAAAAAACGCTTCTTTTCCCTCTTATTTCTGTTCCTTTTCAAAATTTGTTTCTTTCTTATATATCTGTCATAACTTTGAGATGACAGTTGTACCGCCTTGTTTGAAACGTCTTGTCATTTCTCCACAGATATTTATTTTCCTTTAAACTCAAACTTTCTTATTCGCGCTGTTTTAAAATGGCTGCGCAATGACAGTGGATAAATGCTAGGGTTTGATGGATTCGCTTTTGACCCTTCGCTGATATGCTTTTAGATCCAAAATTGAATTTTCCTCAGTGTGCTGTGTATGTGTGTGTGTGTGTGTGTGTGTGTGTGTGTGTGTGTGTGTGTGTGTTTTATTTCCCAGAATTCTCCAGGGAAGCGAGTACATATTTGAGGCAGTAAACAATTTCACAAGGGTTGCATTAAATGTAGCCCCTGGTGTTATTAAGAAAGCAGGCAAAATGGGGCTGAGGAACAGCACTGGGGGGCTCTCTGGCGCCCTGTCGCCTGCTTGCTTCACAAAGGCGAGGCTTTTCCTTCAAGCGGTGTGGTCTGTTGGTCAGCATTTGGCTTTAAATAAGATCTGGGCAGTGCTATCTCAGAGTGTGAGGAAAAAGCGGTCAATGAATATGAATTATGAAGGATGTTTAGAAGCTATATTGTGGAGTGTTCAGGTACCAAAAAAGGAGAAGAATATTCTAGCACTTCACGGTCCCTTGACTGGACATTCTTGAGTACCTTTGAGCCTCAGTGCCTGTAAGACGTAGATGCAGAAGCTCCATCGGGTCATACGGCTCACCTCCACACCAATCTGTGGGTAAATATCCAGAGGTTTTATAAACCTTGGGGCTTATTTTTGTGCTATTTCTAAATCTGGTCCTCTAGGATGGTCCCTCAGTGGTTGAATAAGGTCTCTTTAATAAAAGCGACTTCACCTTACGTCCAAGGCAACTTTATTTTTCTTTCATTGCAGAAGACATTCAGGTTACAATAGGTTTAAGGTTATAAAAGCTGACCTCCTTGCAGGATTCGTATCTGAATCCATCAGGTGACAAGTTCCTGCCCTCAGAATGGCACTCTGCCTGACTGGAGCTCACCGTTGCGTCATGATCCTCGTTTGGATCATCGCTGCTCCATCACCTGCAGAGGTCCAGGTGGAGAAACAGTAGGAGGCGAAGCTGAGCAGGTAGAAGGATAGATGAAGTACAGGGGCAGGTTGATTTATTTTCATCATCACCAAGCTCCATCCTGTCTGCCCTTAAAGGTCTTGGCATGTGTCTCTCACCCACCCACAGGACCCCGACCTCCAACAGAGACCACAGCATGCTACTGATTAATTTCCCAGCATGCCTTCCTTCTCTGCTGTGCTTTGGAGTCTTCCTCTGCCAGACAGAAGCTTCCACCCTGGGAGTCCTCCTGGCTTTGGCTCAGCCCGCTGGGTGTCGGTGCTGCTCTTCCGTCTCATGCCGTCTCCGTGACCTCAGAGTCCCCAACCTTTGGCAGATGTTACAGGCAATAACCTTCACATCACCTCCACTGTCACTGACATACGTCCACAGTGATTGGTAGGTAGGGGCCTTTTCTTCTGATGGCATTGCACTGTTACCTTTGTTTTCTGGGTGTCTCCTTCAGCTGAATGCAAGGTTAGATGTCCTTCAAGTCTCCTTTGGCTCCTATTCTAGTGCAACGAGGGATGATGCGCTGTGATTACTCTCTCTGCTGTGTTTGTTTTTAGTTAGCGTTGTGAGGTCTGTTGTTCTCAGGGTTGAGTTTCAAAGCATACAGGGTCAGAATATAGGAAAAAAAACATCCGCAGTGAATGTAAAGTTAATAGCAATGTCTTAATTTTAAAAAGGAAGAAATGATCTTGAATGATTTGACTACCATAGACCAAAGGAACCCTAACATGAATTCTAATTTTCATCATCCATCCATCGGCCACTTACACTGGATAGAGTTGGGGGGGGGGAGACATGTTAACACCACAGAGCAGGGATGGAACTCCGCTGACAGCAAACCATGCTGCTGCCAGAGGCATGATGTCACCCTCTAATGGCCCCTGAAAAAGCTGCTAGGCCCGTTTCTCCCACCCCCTCATGTACAAGAGCAGGGCTCTAAGCACTGGGCTATGAAGCCTTCACTATGGGCTCCCTGATGTATTCTGGTAAGAGATGATCCTGCCCCCCATGCATGCCCTGGTCATTCCTTCAAAAAGGCAGGAAGGAGCAAAGGAGCTGGAAGGAGCCCCCGATCTCCCCCCTCCCTGCAGGAAGGGGTGTGTCTCTTCAGGCAGGGGGGGGTCTTCGGCTTTCATATAACTTCAAATGGATTTATTCCTTAAGTCTATAATACAATTATAATCCAGGCTATGCTACATATTACTGTAATCATATTGTTCTTGAATTTATATTAGCTGCATCAATGTCACTCTTCAAACTCCCCCCTCAATATAAAATCTGATTAATCACATGATGGATCCCCCCAGTCACATGACACTGGTGTCTTTTCTGTCTGCACTGTCATCCTCCTTTTTCCTAGACATCCTGTGAGTCCCATCCTGACCCCCCCCCCACACACACACACGCACGCACACACACACGCACGCTCACACACACGCACACACACACGCACGCACACACACACGCACGCTCACACACACGCACACACACATGCACACGCACACACACGCGCACGCTCACACACACGCACACACACATGCACACACACACAGGACACGCCTTGCTGTGACCAGCGGAAGAAACGGCCCACTGATTAGAGGCGAACAATATGCTCCGCCCCTTCTCATGCAAAAGACCCCCCTCGTAGAAGTTCACTCCTCAGCATCTGTTAAGCCATTTTCCACGATGAATGAATATTCTGCCAAACTGCATGGAAGCCAGTGGGGGGGGGGGGGCGGTTTAGCTAGCCCATATATCCAGCAGAGGTGTGAAGACGTAACCACTGAGCGTGATCCACTGGGCTCGCAGACCAATGGCGCCCGCTGCCTAATTAAGGGTGGCAAAGCAGGAAGTGCACAGACATGAAACCCCCCCCCACCGGGGGGTGTTACGCTTTACCAGACGTTGATGCGCCCACAGGTGGTCGTTTAACGCCTGGCGTGGTGTGTTTACGCGCCAGCTTTCAGTCTGTGCCTTTGCGTCACTCTCCTCATGTGTGGATGTACTCAGGAGTCGGAGTATTTGTGAGTATTTGTCAATCGGCCCGTTTCACAGGCTGGATTGGGGATCTGACTCGTCGATGGACTTTGCCTTTGACCTTGATCACAGTTTACAGCACTTTCTTCTTCTACGATGTCATCATGCCCGTCTTTCCTTTTCCCTGTTTTGAATTATTCAGTCAATGATGTTGTAAAGTGTCAGTGTCGGCACCCATCACACCCTGTCCTGCGTGTTCTGCTTTGACCAGAAGGTGGCGGGCCATCCTGTTCCCTCCTAGTGTGTGACCCAAAAAACATGAATCTTCTGGCCATGGGTTTGATGCTGGCCAGGGGTCGCTCTCGTCTTGTTATTTGTATTTACTGGTTTTGTTCCCCCAGTGTTTTTGGCACTTTTGGTTTTTTTTCCCAGTTATAGGTTTGCCCTGTTATTTGCCCTGTTCACTTGCAGTGCGGTTTGCATTTTAATCCCATACTACTTTGCTGTTGCTCTGTCTCGGTTGATGGGCTAATCGTCATGTACCACCCTCCCTTCACTGCTTGGTATTATGGTACCTCCAGCAGATGTGGTCTCTCCTTCATCTCTCATCCTTCATCTCTCATCCTTCATCTCTCCCTTCTTTACTGCCACCTGGCAGGGGAACAGAGGAACGGTGACTGACTGAGCACCAGAGCCTGAACCAGAGCAGTGAAGCTGGGATTCTGGGTGAGGCCACCGCCCACCGTGAAAGAAGTCTCTCAGCCTGGACGGTGCAGGGCAGTGCTTTCAGAAATCGGGGGAAAAACATAACATACCGCTTCCTTTTTAAAAGCAAGGGAAATGAGGGCTGAAAATCAGCAAATTACATTTCAGATGTTGCCGTCATCTGAACAATTTCTCTGCTGGAAGCTGTTCAAAGTTCCTGAATGGAAAAATGTAATTTCGCCTATAATCATGAAACAATCTCGATTATATATTTTTTTTCTCGTCATCAGATCATGTCCCCCCTTAGTCTCCTTTGCTCAAGGCAGAACAGATTCAGCTCAGCTAACCTCTCCTCATAAGACATTCCTCTAAGACCAGGAATCATTCTTGTAGCCCTCCGTTAAACCTTATCTAAGGCAGCAATGTCCTTTTTAAGGTACGGTGACCAAACCTGCACACAATATACTAGGTGGGGTCTTACCAAGGAATTATATAAATGTAACATCACCTCCCTTGACTTAAACTCCACAACTAGAAACAATATTTCTCGATAATTAAGCAAAAAAAATCCAAATATCCTTTGTTTCCATTATTTATGTACTGCTTTGTTGATAAGGAGCCTGGAAATGAGTGGCATCCCTTTCACTTCTCTGCAAGGCCACATAAAAACAAGGCACTTGGTCATATGACCTCTCCCTCTTCCCAACACAATAAATCCATCCCATGCAGGAGCTCTCTACCCCTGCAAGTTCACACAAAAGGGTCACACAGCCTCACATCCTGTGACACGTCACCCTGTATAACACTATCGACGACACACATCTTACTGCCAGAGACTGATTGTGCACGGCAGTCTGCGAGACCTGCCCCCTATTCATGATCACGATTGATATTAACTAGGGAAAATTAGTATGAAAATAATAGCAAAACGCTGGGAGATGGAATTTAATTAGCATTCGTAACCCCGAAGTGACAGAATGCAGGTTTTAATTAGGAGATGAAACGACAAAGCACCTTCGCTGGGTGCAGAATGTGGGCCGCGTGAACAAAGGGAGTAACAGCATCTCGTAATTAATCAGGAGATGACAGCAAGAGGAGGTGCCGTGATCGTTTTTTTAGCCGATGCTTCGTAGGTGCGAGATGGCAGAGCTGCTACACCTGTTGGCTGTAAGACACAGCAGGATGCCGCCGTCCATCTGCAGACTTAACAGTCGGTGCAGGCTTTCGTAGTGGCATCACCACACTCCTGAAGACCATTTTAATTCTGGGATTTTAGAAGGTCGCTTTCACACAGAATTACCTGACAGTCTTCTAGTCTGTTCCCGGTTTGAATAATAAGAATATAGAAAATCCCTGTCAGCTTGAGTATGCCATATTTTATATTTGCGATTTGCTCGTGAAGAAACCCTAACACGTTGCTGGAGACCGTCGTAAATCTCTCTGCGCGGCATTAATGCCCGCACACTGTTTGGGTTCTATCGGGAGCAGCCAAAGGATGGTGCCCTCATCTCTGTCCGTGAGTAATAACTTTGCTGGTGAAATTCATGACTCTGTCCTTGTTCATTTGCAGCCCATATTAGCTTATTATCTCAGTTTACCAATATGCAATGGGTGGCTTGGTGGGTTAGGATTATGTGTCTATCATTGGAGGTTGTTTGTTCAAATCTCAAGGTCAGCAGACTGGTTAATAAGCAAGGCCCTTCATCAACAACAACTGAGACTGAATGATCTGGTCCATGTTGCTTTGGACCAAAGTCCCTGCTAAATAACTTAGACGCAACCATACATTGGAAAACCTAAGTTATAAAGATTCAGTATAACTTCTCTTAGTCAAGCACCTGAAATATGTCTGATATCTCTGTCAGAGCGTTCAATCACATCAGATGCGAGGGACTGACTGCATATCCAATGGTCAGCCATGTTTACGTGTGAAAGTGTGCTGAATTAAGTCTTGTCGATAAGTCTTGTTTCTTTTCCATATCTGGGTGCGTGCTTTGTGATACATGAACACACTGCAAGCATTATTAACTAGCAGTGACATCCAGGTCTGAAAAAGGGTACATAGGTAAAGGTGTAAAGGCATTTCACAGGTAAGATATGTCTTTTATTAATCAATATTTTAATGAAAGGCTCTTAACATGTGGAGAGTATATAATTCAAGCCGGCCAAGCAGACTGAGCTTTCGTTCTGCGTCCCTATAGGCGGGTATGAAGGACCGATGATGTCCTAGTGCAGAAATATGAATCCTCTGAAGGATGTAGACAGCCCTGTGTGTGCATCCCTACAGGGCAGTAAACCACAGGCTTCTTACTTCTGCAGTGGCACCACGACACCAGCGTTTGCGCCGATGGATCCGCTAACCCTAATTTGTTGGTGTCTCTCTACCGACTGTGACCCCCTAACATAACTGTCATGGTCATGGACACAGTCAAGGTCATTTAAATGTGCATTCCCAAGCTTTTACTGGCTGAGCTGTTTATTTTTTTTTATTGTCTGGTTTCAAATTAATTAATCATTGCAGTAATTACCACTACAGACAGGGATTAAATATGAGTCCTGGACTTCAGGGTCCCCAGCGAATTTTGCCGACCTGGGGTAAGGACGATTCCCCCACCATACATTTGCCCGCTATACCACGTGGCCCGCCTAGCCTTCATTCATGCAGAAATATTTAGATATTTATATACAAATTAATAATTAAATTTCAAACGTTCAACAAGCACTTTTAAATATCATTATACCCCCCCAAGGGAAAACGCCTTTCCGGCTAATTGCCATCCAGTATCTCACGCGAATGAGGTGATTTGTGACAGGTGGAGATTCGCATGGAGTCTGCAGTGCTGCTTCACCGGAGGGTTTAAACGCGACGATGTGGTCCGAAAGTCCCGGGCCGAGGATCGCTAAAGAGACGCCTCGTTTTGCGGGCATACCTCATCCATCCTTGTCTGAAACGCCTGCATAAATCGCCTTTATGTCGGGGCGACATTCCGAATCGGACTGGAGCTTCTCTGCCCCACACCAACACCCGGCGGGATAGGCTCTGTATATAACGTACCACATATAATTCCGTGCGCTTTGCAATAAAAAATGCAGTTAAACACTAATCATCTGAAAATGCAGGAACCCCGAGAATGAGAAGTGCGCCTGGAAAATAAAATCGCTTAAAAACGGGAGCCCTGCAAATACAGTTAAGGATAACGAGTCCCCAAAAGCGAGCAGTAAGACGACTCAGGATGCTGGTTAAGTCTAAATGATTAAAGTCGCTGCTGGCAGAGTATGAAGCATTTAACATGGAGCAGGAGAATTATAAAATATTAAGAAAACAGTACAGGGACTCTGCTGAATACTAAATTCATAGGAGAAAAGGTCATGGGATCAATAAATTTAACTAGGGAAACTGGGGCTGCTGAAGAATAGTTATATCACCACCTATGACTCCAGACAATTCTGTGTTTCTTTGATAATGACCATTAGACGTTACTGGGACTGTTGGGACTTTTATTCTAGACTACA
Source organism: Cyphomyrus plagiostoma (assembly GCA_019775915.2). NCBI lineage: Eukaryota > Metazoa > Chordata > Actinopteri > Osteoglossiformes > Mormyridae > Cyphomyrus > Cyphomyrus plagiostoma. The sequence goes on along the minus strand of JABFEA020000021.1, from coordinate 20,945,846 downwards.
GAGCCTGCATTTACAAAGCACTCTGCAGCGACTTCTCAACTCTGTCCTCTTCAGCCGCAGTCACAAAGAAGCGTTCTAAAATTTTTCGGTGCCCCCTTCTGCGCTGAACAGAGGCACATTTACTCAGAAAACCATAATGTGAGCTCTTCTGTATTGAGTGACGCTGAGAATGAGCAGAGATTGTGATTCAGGGGTCTGCCGAGGGTGTTTTTCTGCATCAGTCCCAGAGTCCTTCATGTTTTTTAAGCTTGAGAGAATCATCGGTCCTATTAGTTAGAGTTTTGCCCCAGCTACGCCCTTATCTTACAGTCCTGCCGGAACAAGGATTCACCATCTGTTCCACAAATCTCCTTCTATTACCCAGGTAAGAATAGCTGACATAGGCCATTTCTGTATCTCTGGACCTTTGTGGGTTTAAATCCCATGGGCAGCAGAAAAGTCACGTAAGCTTGGCACGTAACGCCAATAGCTCCAGAGATGCTGCGTGACCCTGCGGTCTGTCCCAAAATGTTGTCTGTGCTTTCATGTCACTTTGGAGAGAAACATCTGCTCTGTATGTAAATCCTAGAAAGGTAGCTGCCGGACGGCTCGATGTTCGGAGGTGTTGATCTGAGTGAGGTGAGTGCAGCCTTTAGGCTCGCCGTGTTAAGGCTGCGACGGAATACTCTGTGCGTGGGAGGAAACCTAATTAAGGGTCTAGGCCTGAAAACACGATAGCTGCATCACCCAGGGTAGAACTGTCAGGGAAATGAGACTGTAGAGAATAAGCATAACGTAATATTTCACAGTTTTCATTTTAATCCCGCATGCCACCCAGGGAGCCCCCTGCAGTGTGCCTTCGGATTCTGGGGAGAGGCTCTGCCTCACTGCAACCCTGTACTGGATGGATGGATGGATGGTTACTTTCCAAATATGAAGTTTCTTGGAGTGACAGAAATCATGTCTCAAATACAGATGAAATAATTATCAGGTGTTGGGATTCATTAATACGCGGAAAAGACCAATTAGCAGGGATTCACATAACTGATGTGCAAGTACACATTCACCTTTAAAAGCGATACCTGTGACGATTGATTGAGGTAACAGCGCTGTTAGCATTCTGTGCTCATGATTGGAAGGTAACTGGTTCAAAGCCCAGGATCAACAGAGTGATTTGCATAAGCATGGCTTAATGTACTGTTCCAGCCAGAATGTAATGCAGTGCAAAAACTCCAACCAGAATACAGTGCAGTGGAAATAATCAGAATAAACAGCCCAAACAGAAGGGTTTTGGGTAAGCATTCTGTGCCCATGATTAGAAGGTTGCTAGATCAAATCTCAGGTTCAGCAGAATGATTTGCACTGTTTGGCCCTTGAGAAAGGCCATTAACCTCCAATTACTTCATAGACTGCCTGACCCTGCCTTCTCTATTGAACGGCACTTTGGATAAAAGCCTTTGCTAAAAGCAAAAAACTACAAATTTAGTGGCCATGAACATACACAGGAAACAATGGAAGTATTGTCTTCTAAATTTCATCCCTGTCCAGGATACAAAGGAAACTACTGGACTTTGGGTCAGGGCATGCCTTTAAAACAGTGCTCCTGAGCCTTCAGAAGATCTGCCCAAGGAGGTGGTCTATCCTCGACGTCCCAGACTGAGCCAAACAATCAAGCTAAACGCCAAGGTTTTCACAACAGCTGATTAAAAAGAACATTAATTTTGCCGTCAGCCTCAGAAACCCTCTGTCTGATTAAAGCCAGACTCCCAAAATCAGGCTAATTAGATGCAGTGTTCTGTGGCATAAGTAAGGAGTCGTGCAGATGTATCAAGTAAATTACCTAGTTGGAATTAAGAACGGGGGTCTGTATGATTCATTTACGCTCATAAGAGTGCAAGGATTTTAACTGTCCTTCAAATATTAGTTTGATGTCAGCCATAAAGAATATTAAACCCCTGTAGGGTATAAATAGTTAAAAGATGAGTGGCTTTGCTTTCATATGATGAGCTTAACTTTGTCAGTCATTAAATTTCCCAGTGAGGTGTGCATGCATACCTAACACAAACAGGAAGTGATGAAACCAGACCTTGTATCATTATGGAGCACAGAGGTCTGAACCATAGACCCTCCTAGATTCTTGACAGTTTGCTTAGAGATCAATTGCCCCGAAATGATTTAGGAACCCCTGCTCTGTAAGAGTTTATATTTTAGATTAGCCAAACACTCCAGTCAATATGACCCTACGCAAGGTGTTGGTTTTTTCGTTCATATTCTCTTTCTGTATCTTTTCCGAACCTTCAGGTTCAGCCCCTAACATGTATGTATGCACATGTGTGACTTAGTAACCACTCTACACCCGAGCGCCGGTCTTCTTAGACAAGAAGTCAATTTTATTGGCAAGTTTCCTTTTTAAACAAAGCAGCTGAACACTGATGCAATCTAGAATCTATAGCCTGTTTAGGGAGTGTGCCAATGGAATCCACTCTCAGAGTTGAGATCATAACTCTCTCTTATCAGCCACAATTGGACATCCCTGACATAGAGGACCAATTTGTTTTTCAGGGGCGTCAGTGAATTGTGGTGAGGGTGTTAATAATCTACTGTGAGGGTGTGCCGGATGCTGCTGTTTCATTGGCAAAACTACCTTTGAAGTTTACTCTGTTACATTGTACTGTTGTTTAGTTGATTCATTAATTGATGATTTTGCTGCAGAGTGGTGCTTGGAAAACACCTATGTTGTTATGCATGGTCTGAATTTATCTTTCGATGGCATACAGGGGCTGATGGAGAGCGGCGTTTTCCCACATGCAGCTGAAAGGCAGGGGATTTGGAAAAGGTTTAAAGATCTTAATGTGAGCATGAGAGAACCTTCATCTTATACAGAGATCAAGATGGTGTTAGTGTGAGAGAGAGAGAGAGAGACAGAGAGAGAGAGAGAGAGAGAGAGAGATTAAAAATGTACAAATGGTACAAATATTCACAGCAGGCCTAAAACTTTACGGCAGTTACTCCACCGTGGAGGAAAAATATAATAAAAATGATCCACGAATTTCTCTGTGTATTCCGGTATTTTAATATAGTATTTCCCAAGTGGGAATCACCTTCAGATACATACATGATGGCAGAATCGATATAGGTTTATTACAGAATAAAGTGATATACAATAAACACGCATTATTAAACATGTACATTATGCTGCTTCACGGGAGTCCAATTAAGCGAGTATTGTTTACTGCGTCTTACTTGCAGGGGGCCTGATTGATCGCTGACCGGGGGCCTGCTGCAGGAGTAACAATATGTCACGGAGCATGTGACGAATGCATATGTGGTCTCAGAGGTTTGTACACCGTCTGTACTCTCTTACTAGGGTGACTCTGGTCATTCAGCTGCTGTATTTGAGATACTTACGCTTGAGGTCTTTGCATGATTGCAGGCCTTCTTCAGTTTTGGATCATCCAAACCTGGCTGCTGTTTGGTTTTCTCTGCCTGGGCTGTTATCAGCCAGGGGACCCAGGGAACAGGAAGCTGGCCTGAGTTTGGTGGGGTAGGGTCCTCTTGCTGGTGCAGACTTACACTGATGCCTGCTGACTGCCAATAAGGCTGCAGGTAGGAGTTGGGAAATAATGCTTTCCTCGATTCACCATGCCCTACTCAAGGTACCAATCACAATATGGTAAATAATGCTCTCTATCAATCACCATGTCTTACTCGAGGTAACTAATAATGTTTTCATCCAATTACCATGTGTTAATCAAATCCTGCGGCCTGCAGAGAGAAGCAGAAGCTTGCTAGAGGTGGAGACCATGCATCTTATGGTGAAGAGCGAGGACAGATGCCTGTTCTGGACAGGGATAATAGTCAGAAGATGAGACTGCCAACAGGTTGCTTTCGCTGCCATTGCGTGTCCGGTGTATGTTCACGGTCGCTGAACTTCATAAGGTTCCATCATTTTTAGGGCCGGCATTGGGATGCCAGCCCAGAAGATCGTAAACGTGGACAGATGCATTAAACACAGGCTGATGTTTTTCCTGTGAATCTTCCTGCCAGATCCATCACTGCTTCCTGGCAGGGTTATGTACACTTTCAGCACAGTTTGATATCTGCCACATTAGTCCCTTGGTATTAAAGTTGGCCTTTAATGGGGGGAAACTATATATGTGGCAATATGAAAGGTATAAATGGACAAAAAACGACCCATAAATGTGTTTAATGGAGGCTGGCTGTCAGCGTATGATGGGGGGGGGGCATCAAGCCCCCCCATTGAAGCCTAATTTCTGTGGCGCCTCGAACAGTCAAATCATACTTTGAAAGGCGGACACGTCGTCACTCTCTGTATCTGATAAAACGGGCGGCGATTTATCATCCTCCAAACTCCACAATAAACCCAAACGTGGTCTGAATAGCGACATCAGCAATGTGAAGCAGGATACGGGTCACCATCTTGGTGTTTGTGCTGGGGCGTCTGGGAGGTGCTGCTGCTTGGGGGAATGTGGTGAAACGCTGGTGCCTGTCTCTACACTGTGTTTTTAACACATATTTTATTAATTCAGCTGATGCTTTTATCCAAAGTGATACACGTTCGAGATCAGACCATCTCCGGAACAATTGGGGGTGGGGGTTAAAGGCCTTGCTCGAGCACCCAGCAGTAACACCACCCTGCGAAGCCTACGATTCAAATTGGTGACCTACTGATCACAGACACACAGGCCTAACTCGCTGAACACCCCCCCAGCACTGTGCAATGTGAGGAGGCAGTCTGCATCTCACCAGGCAACTGTTTTTTTTGCTTTTTATTTTTCTAAAAACACCTTGTTCCAGGTCAGGAAATGTGCTGTTTCTCCCGTTTTCTCTGGTTGGGGAAGCCGGAATTCTAGGTAGTGCCTTGTGTCGACCAGAGAGTCTGGAAACTGGAGTGACTCTAGTGTTAAAGCCCTGTGGTCATCTCCCTGCTGCTTCGCCGAGAGGCCGAAGCCCATCTGAAAGATTAATGCTGACCATCAGCTGTTTGGAAACAGCCGAGGTTCCAGGCCAGGCTGCGGGTCCTTCTGTTTGAAAATGTGAGTTTTTTTATTTCAAGGATTTCCTGTAATTTTTCCAGTTTTATAGATGCCCTGCAGGTAAATTTTATTTACGTGTATTAAGCTGGCACTTTTATTCAAAGCAATGTACAGTTGAGAAGGCAGGGTCAGACAGTCCATGTAACAATTGGGGCCCCAATGGTGAAACCATTCTGCCAATTGTGAAATCTAAACTGACACCTTTCGGAACACAGGCATAAAGGTTTAACCGGCAGAGTCACACACCACCCCTCTCATACTGCGATGAAAGGGAAATGAAGAATACACATTATAGATATGGTGAGTTCTACATTTTCTTGTGTTACAGTCGCATTGAATGCTTGAATGTTTCTAAGAGCCTCCTTACATGTTATTGAAGTTCAAAGTAAAATGAACCATGTTTCAGTTATAGCCGCCTCAGGTGAACTTTTCCACCTTGGGGGGGGGGGGGATCGTTTGCAATATAGGGAAGAAGCACTAAATTCATGGTGAGAACCACAGTTATATTCTGTAGTTTAAATGTATTCGGGGTGACAGTTAAATGGAATATATGAGTTTCTGGTGTATAAATTGCCTGGGCATGCAATGCCTTTACAGTTTACATCAATTTACTATTAATGTTATTTCCAATCCTATACTTCTGAAGAGTGTAGGATTTGACCTGACATTATTTGTGCTTCCTTCACACTTTGATGAGGAGGGAGGGGGGACCCTAGTGACCATGAGTATTGAGGCTAATTCAGTTCACCCACCTTCCTTTCCCAGAGGTTCCACAGCTGAATGGATTCTGTCCGATTCAGCCCCCGTAACTCGGAGGCCACTGTTGACGCACTTTGCGATGCCCATAATCACTGATGGTCGTCTTTCTGCCCAGAACTCCTCCATTTGTGTCTCTGACAGAGGTTGCCTGTTTGTATCGTGTTCTTAGTTGAGTGGCTACATGTCTGTTGGACCCTTGAGCAAGGCCATTAACCCTCCAAAAATCCAGGTATTAGACAAATGGCTGTCCTTGTACTCAGAGACCAAGCTTCACTCTCCCCTCTATATGTGTGTGTGTGAGTGTGTGTGTGTGTGTGTGTGTGTGTGTGTGTGTGTGTGCGCGCATCTTTGCAAAGTACCTGATCTTGTCAGTATTGGGCTCTGCTTGTTCTGAGGAATCAGTCCTGTGTTGTAGGAGCACAACAGGAGGTGCAGTTTACAACAATCTTGATCCTTTTGGACAATAAACCAACGGTCCTTTTGGGGCAGAGCTCCATCTCCCCGAATTCTCTTTACAAGCTGACATCTCCCAGGTGACGTTACCAGGCTCCCAAGCAAAACTCTAGCACAATTATTTGCAAGCATTATGCTGGTAAAAATGTAGGGAGTAAGGGCTGCACGGACCCGTAACTCCTCCAGAATGGCATGAAATCCTCCAGGAGATTCTTAAAACACATATTTGTCCAGATCATATGATTGCAATACAGCTGTACTGCATTAAATGCATTTTTTGCATGAGTGACAGGGCTTCCACCCTGGGAGTTCATTTGGAACCTGTTTGCGCATTCAGAAGTTAACCTTTACTCTGCACCTCTGCTGCCAGGTTTCTGTTTGTTTTTCTATAAGATTCCCCACCAAACCGTACTGCTGTACCCATAATTAATGAACAAACGCAGTTTGTGATGCAGATGTCGCAAAAGCCATTTTTTTACATGGTGAAAACGCTGCCTCAACATTGTGCGACTTCCCGCTGAAGTGAAGAGTAAAGTCTCCCCCTTTGAAGCTGGTGTCTCTGGGGTGCGACTCTTTGCTCCATGACCTTTTGACCTCTGACCTTTACACAAATGTCACGGCAGTCTTCATCTCCGTGGCCACCAGGAGATAATCCTTTCCATAGCTCTATGCGTGTCAGGAACTGTGTGTGGATGTAATTCTTAACAGAACTGACCTTTTATTATTGTGTCGAGAAACAAACAAGCTACAGCAATGTGGTTTGTTTTAATGGGGGTAGGGTTAGAATGGTAGAGTGGCTGGGGTGGGGGTGATTTACCAATTAGAGGTTTAATTACAGTATTAGCAGGGGGTTGCAAAATTTACAACATCTGAGACAAGACATTATGAACCATATACTAAGTATTGGCAGAGTGTGTTCTGATTATCCGTACAGTCACATGATCAGTCTGAGGTAACAGGCTTATTAACTAAAATGTTAACCAAGGCTAATCTGCGTAGGCCAGATAAGACTAGATGTATAGTTTTTGACTTGTTTTTGACTTTTCACCTGTAATCTGTTCAGGTGGAATCATTATACAATTCCCAAAACACCTCAGCTGACTTCCCCAGCTTATGACTGTGAGGTAGGGATGTAGATTGACTGGTGAACCGCCAGCCTTACCCTATGACTATACCTCTACTCCTCTACCACAGACCACCTCACAGGACTCCTCACGAACTGATCTGCCTGTCAATCTCACGTTCCCTCACACTGTTTTATGAGAGAGCACCCTGGCCTTGGACTTGGAGCTGCAGATTCTCTTCCCTGTTGCTTTACCCTTGGCAGTAAATCATTCGAGTGTTGTTGGAGGTCTTGGTCAAATAAGGCCATTTTGCATAACATCATCTATTCCTCCACACCAGGTACTCGTCCAGTCTTTCGTACATCTTCACAGCCTGTCCATAAAAATTACCATCAGGAACAGAGACGAGACTCACCATTGCCAGGGGCCAACACCCACTCTATATAGCTCTGCCAAGGATGTGACTATAACTATCACTGCTCAGAATGTACAGGAACATGCTGCCCGATACCCTGTCCATGTCCATAAAGCACATGTAGAATATTTCCTTTAACCCTGAAGTAGCTGTGTGAGGGAGATGAGGTGGCCAGGTGGGAATCTACATTTTTCCTCTTAAATCAAAGGTCTAACCTGGAAGGTTGTTAAGTTTGATTCCCTTATAGCTGGAACACACCCTCTAGTCCCCTTTTCCATCACCACCCCTGTACTAGTACTCAACGTCTTTGCTCACCTTCCATGCAACACTGAAGAGGTGTGACAATCACGTCTTCCCAACAACATCCATTGCTTTCAACGGGTCCAGATGGATGCTATCTGTTCCTTTCTACCATGGAAGCTTGTGACCCCAATAGTGACGTTAGCTACAGACTTGGATTCACCGGAAGCTTCCAGTACTGCCTTCTGGCTAGAGGGCATATACAGGAGTTCCTCCTTCATTCTAACACTTACAGTTTCCCCAGATGTAGATGGCATTTCCCCACCCCAGCTGAAGAAGGCCTGAACAAGGTGCTCCTTCTGCTTGCTGAGGCACTGAGTGGTTCACTATAACCCTTTGTGGCCATTTGATAGGCTCTCTACTTATCTTCCTTGTGCGATCTTGTGCAACTGCCTTTGCTGCAGCCCCAGTGGCCTGTCAGTACCTTTCAGCGGTCTCAGTAGAACCCCATGTAAGCTCTGACTTAAAGGACTCCTGCATCACCTTGACTGCCTCCTTCACCACCGGTGTCGGCTAGCAGGTCCTATTCCGCCATGACGGGCACCTCCTACCTCCTGGTCACAGCTCTCTGCAGTCACTTCAGGGATTCAGGCTTTGAACATAGTCCATTCAGACTCAGTGTCCCTGACCTCATTTGTCACACAGGACAAGTTTCATATCACACAGAAGCTTCAGGCAGATGTTCTCAGGAAACCCCTGTCTGCTCATATAGATCATTATGATCCATCTGGCTTCCTCCCCATACACTGAAGCCAGCTCACCACCAAACTGTAATTGGCTGATGATGCTGTCCTTCTGTTCACCCAAGTGTCTGAGTCAGAGGACACAACTAAAACCTTTAGCCTAGGGTGTAGTGGAAGCATGTACACTTCAAAGCTTGTACAGAACATACAAAAAAAAATGGATGATTGACATAATAGCTGAAGTAGTGCAAAAAAAACAATAAGAACAGAACAATACAATTCAGAATCCAATGATAATCTGTCATACAGACACTGTACAAGAAATAAATGCAGTAGATACAGAGTGAATTAGCGTGCAGGTCTGAAACCATGTTAGTGTGTTTGATTGTCATGGGGGAGGAACTGTTCTGGTGAAATCTAGTATAGCCTGAGTGGTGAGAGGGTCTATGTGCTTTGGATTGTCTTGCTCTCTTTTAAGGGCCCAAAGGCAGTATCAATGTGCCAGTATGAGGATTTGAACCAGTGACCATCTGATCGCTGGCACACCTAACCTACCGATCTACACACCACCCCCTTACAGATTCACCACCTCTGAGAGGCTTCTCTTCTCTTGAGTCAGTGGTGTAAGGGACGGCACTTCATTGACCAAAGTGTTAAATCAGTAACTCTTTTACAACACAGTTATTTCTCGGGAAAGCTGGCTTCTGGCATTTGCTCAGACGTGACCAAAGTGATCATGCCAGGTTGATAGAGTCTAGCCGCTGACTGCTGCTGGCCACACAGCGTTAGGTTTGTACTTCCAAGAATAAGGCCTAAAATCAAAACTGAACTTAGTTGTTGGGGCCATCGCTGAGGTGACAGAAGATGCCTTCAGCTGTATTTTGCTTACTGTGAAGAAATCCCCCAATGCTCAAACACAGGCTACATGCTCAGGATAGCAGAGTACAAGCTAACACAGTACAGATTCTCTGTCCCCAGTTTTTTTTTTATTGTCTGGAGAGTGGCAGCAGGTCTATCCAAAGTGTGTATCGGCATCGTTTTGTTCTCATTATAAAATGAAAGATCATGCAAGATTGTCCTCATTGTATGCCAGACCATCTCCATTGGTAGCACCTAGAATTAAGCACAGACACATATGCCTTTCATAAATTACAAGCTCATTGGTTTTTTCCTTTTTTCGGACTAATTGGCAGTGGCAGCCATACCTGTGTTTATAGTTCTTGTCAATAACGGGCAATTTCTGTTGTGAAACACCCTGCTGATATTTCCACTGCAGCCTTTGCCAAACAGCAGACCTATGAACCTAACTGAGCATGTCTAACATCTTGACACTATTGGACAAAATAAACTGTCTTTTAACGTTTGGTGGGAGTGGAGCCAGTTGGTATGTGTAATTTGATTGGTTATTGGGTGTCTAGTCGGGGGGTGGGGGTTCAAAGCCTCCCAGACAGAATTCCTTGGGAGGCTGACGTAACATTATTAGTCTGTTAGACAAAGCAGGTGTTTGGTGTCCTACCCGTTTTGGTTTTCCTCTTTTTATATGCAAGCCTTAAGTCAAGTTGGCTTTCTGTATGCCCAGCCTCGCCCTCAGCAGGAAGTCAAGCCAGCTTCCTGTCTGCTCAGCCTTGCCCTCAGCAGGAAGTCAAGCCAACTTCCTGTCTGCTCAGCCCCGCCCCCAGCAGGAAGTCAAGCCAGCTTCCTGTCTGCTCAGCCCCGCCCCCAGCAGGAAGTCAGCTCTGTTTTGTGTGCACACTATCCAGGAGATGATGTGTCAGTTTTTGCATATTTCAAGAACAACATGACCATATATAGTTGCAGAATGAAATACATTTTTCACCTTTTTATGGTCCTGCTGAGTGCAGCATTTGCTGGTCTTACGTCTTGCACTCAAACTTAAGTGTCACGATTTTCGCCTCCTTAAATAGAGTCACAATGACAGGTGTTATTTTCCAGACACACCAACAAAATGAAAGTGCAGATTGTGAAAATGACTGCAAAAAGCCAAAGGAAATTGTGGCTTTTTTGAAGTAAGTCTTTTGGTTGGAATATAATACAATAAATATGATTTTTATTTCTGACTTACATAGTTTAGGCACTTATTTCAAAAAGCCTGCAGTTTCACACTTTTCCGATTTAAACAAAAGTAATTTTTTACTGCAGCAGACCTGGGGAAGTGCCACAGGAAGAATGTTCCACAACCAAAGACTGGTTTACTGACACAACAGGTTGTGTTTTTGGGTGGGAACATCTGCAATGAAAAATTCATGTGCAGTATGGATTATCTTCCACTGGCATAAGTGTTCCTGTTTTCCTGTGCGTGGTTTCTCTAGGAGACAGCCAGCAGAGCCTGAACGTCAAGATGTTGCAGTGGTACATCTGTGCCCGATAACTATAGATATTAATCTTTCTAGCATAATTTATGGTTGGTCCGTTTTAAAATAAAAAAATTTTTTTCATGAGCTCTTCGTTTGATGAAACCTAAAATGTTTTCTTAGTTGAAAGCTGCTCCTTAGACCTTCATGCCGCGATCATCTTACTACCAACTCCCAGTGGATCTTCTGTGCTGGGTGGTCTGTATGATGGACGAAGGCCTGTTCCAGAGCTTTGCTAGCCCTAGGCTGTTGCCCGTAGACCACAACTACTGTACTATGTATTTAGCCAAAACTCCTTCCCTCCAGTTACCCATCTTTCTGTTTTCTTAGCTGGTTCTTCTGCAGACAGCCTGCCAGCAGGTCATCTGCAGACCATGTCGACCTACAACTGTCAAACACTGTATGCTTTTAACATTTCAACCTCACCGCCCTGGTTACAGGCTCGCTGAAATTAGCTCTCACAAAGCCCATCTTTTGTGTTTGCTTGCTTTTTTCCCTTGAATTTAACCTCTGATCTTTTTATTCTGACAAATGATGGCTATTCGCGTGTTTAGTGTGAAATCGGCAGATCATAATCATTTTTCGCACCAACCAAGCAGCTAAAAATGTGTGTGATAGACAGTGATGCTCAGTTAAATGCACTAGCACTGCTCCCCAAAAGATAATTCTCATGCTCGCCCTTGGTGGAAGTTTTCTCCAAAGTTCCTTAAAGGCAGAAAGCAGCACTGAACAGGAGCTGCCCGCCCACCCCTCCCCTATGCCCTTTTTTCTTGGCCTACAAGGCTAGAAGATTCAAAACCATTTTTATCATTATCATTATGTTAATGTGCATGGACAACTTTGTGAATTTCCTTGTATCCATTTGCAGACATTCCCCCACATTCTGACAGCACCTGATTGGTTCCCTTGCAGTTTGGTTTTGAGTCTGAAGTGAGCTCACATGCCTCATCTCTTTATACAGCATATCTTTCTCCTTTGGGGCTGTACAAATACGCAGCTGATCCTTTTCATTTGTGGTACTTGTAAGAGCCCATTCTTCTTTTCCACCCTCCTTGATGCAGTTTTTATAACCTTCTCAGTAGCCATTTTGATTAATTTAAATCAGTGACACAGGAGGGTTGGGGTTTTGCGTGTATGGTGTCACTGTGGTGCCATTTACCAGGATCCTACAGTGTTCAGAAGGCGAAAGACTTCAAATATCCAAAGGGCCCCAAGAAGCACAGATTCACAGGAAAATCCCCCTGCTTTTTTCCAGAATGATTTTTTTTCCATAAGTCTTTCAAAGTTTCCACAAGGTTAGTAACTGAAAGGGCAGCATCCCCCACCAGCCTGCCTTTTCAGCAAAGACGATTATCTTTTGTGCTTCTAGGACACCTAAACATTTAAGGATGTTGAAAGCGTTTCTCTGTTTCCCAGGGAGAGGAAGACACAGGAAATGTCTGGTACTCATATGTAGATCCCGCAGGCTTATGCAGATGTTATGCAAATTTCCCTTATTTCAAAGAATCCATAGGCACAGTGCACACTGCACTGCCTTTCGAGGTGGGGGTGGCTTCTTCTCCATCCCGTCACAGTGCATTTTCCCTCATCTGTCATGGACACTGAGCCCTGCTGTCACTTTGAAGATGCATCCAGGTCGGGGACACACCCAAAGAGGACAGCCGAGCGAGGTTAAGATCGACAATTTGAGGCTTTCCTGTTCTCACCCTTACATAATATGGTACATGGCTTTGTAGCAAGCTGACATATTTACTAAGAAATACCAGTGTTATATTCGGGACTGAAACTATTTATGATTACGAGTGCTATCCTGTTGTGGCAACTGAAATATGGTTAATGTTAAATTCATAATTCAGTGATTGTTGGTGTCAAATATCAGTTAGAACCAGAGGCCATTCTAGGATTTTTTAAGATGAGGGACCTAAAAGTCATACAGAGTGGCCAGCCTTATTAACCAATGATATGTTATGAATGGGTGAGTGACAGGAGAGGGACAATCCTGGGGCCAATCAGCTTTCAGCTGTTTCCTCTGATTAGAATAATCAAAAGAGGACCATAATAATCTCTGTGTGTTTCCATGAACACCGGTGGTTGCAAGTAAACAAAACCTAACATTTAACTTGGTGAACTGGCACGTGAATAATGAATTTTGTATTTGTTTTGTAGGAAGATTCTCTGAGCTGTTACGCTTGGAGGGAGGGGGTTGCTGCATTTAACGTCTGTGTTGGTTTTCCTCTCATGGGCCAGCAGTTTGCGTATTATTCGTTTGTGTGACACATACCCCCCCCCCCCCCTCAGGACGGCAGGGTGACACTTCAGGTGGCAACACCGGCTCTCCATTAAGCACTTTGCCTGTTAGCATTCAGCATATGGAGGGACTCCAATAAAACAAAATAATGGCATGATTTCCATGGCGATTTATGGCACAGCGGCGCAATCAGCACTCACATAAATACTGACCCCCGTCAGGGACGTAGTGGCGTTCTAGACTGATCCATCTGCCTCCTATTGGAGGGGGGGGCACGGCGGAAAGGCTTGGATATTTCTGTGATGATATAGACAATGATGAGTTGTCCATCATGAGCATGGGGGGGGGGGGGCTGCTAACAGAAACAGGCCAAATGATGTTTGGTTATTGCATAGGATTTGCCCATTGATCTATTTTCACTGTGTTAAATTATAAACATAGAATCAGTCATGAATCAGATCATATCAGATGTCAGATCAGATTGTCAAGGACAATCCTTGGAAAAGTTCACAAGACATATGGTATGTTCTTGCAATATAAATGTTGAAAACACAAAACCAAAGGGACCAAGAGGGGTCAAAAGAAGGCAGGGAGATCAATCAATAAAACATAGGTAACACACACAATCAAGTAACATTCACAGCACAAACAGGAAGCAAATGCAACTAAGTCATACCTTCACAATCAAGTGACAACTGGGGAACAAACACTCAGAACTAGCCCTAACAATACTCACAATGACCAACAAAGGAACAAGGCATGGGCAAATATTTATATACAGAGGAATGGACTTCAACAAGAGACTGGTATGGATCATTAATTAGCAAACACCAGGGACTAGGAGAACAAAGGAACAGGTGAGGATAATTACCAAACACCAAGGGTTCAATACTGGAAACAAGGGTCACAGATCATTACTATAAACTACATACCAACAGGAATAACTACAAAGGTACAAAACAATAATCCATACAAAAACACAAGGAAACAATTAACACAGAGTACTCAACAGAATTTTTGGCACAAAATATGAAATGTTCCACAAGTTCAACCCACGACAGAGAAGTGTTTGCATAATAGCATCACGCATTTGCTGCAGACTAATCGGGCTGCATGATATGAATCTCCCGTTCCACCACATCCCTTAGGTGCTCCACTGGACTGAGATCTGGTGACTGTGGAGGCTATTTGATACAGTTTACTGATTGTCATGTTCAAGAAGCCAGTCTAAGATGATATGAACTTTGTCACATGGTATGTTATCCCGCTAGAAGTAGCCGTTAGAAGCCAGGTCCACTGTGGTGATAAAGGGATGGAGATGGTCTGCAGGTCCACTGTGGTGATAAAGGGATGGAGATGGTCTGCAGGTCCACTGTGGTGATAAAGGGATGGACATGGTCTGCAGGTCCACTGTGGTGATAAAGGGATGGACATGGTCCGCAGCAACACTCAGGTGGGCTGTGGCATTTAAATGATGCTCAGTTGGTATTATGGTGCGCCAAGAAGATATCCCCCATACCACTACTCCAGCACTACCAGTCCAGCCATTCTTAGGTCTCTGCCATCATCAGGGCTTTTTCGTCCAGAGAACCGACAACTCACTTTTTTTTTTACTCGTTTCTGTAAACCTAATGATGGTTGTCCGTGAAAATCCCAGTAGATCAGCAGTTTCTGATATACTCATACCAGGCCGTCTGGCACCAACAACCACGCCACGTCCCTTAAATCACTTTTCTTCCTCATTCTGAAAACCATAACCATAAGTAACCAAGCAAAATTCAAGACTTTTTACATTTTTAGCTTTTACATAGCAGTAACAGATTTTTATAAAATAGAGTTTTTCCCTTATGGGGACCAGGAAACCAGTCCCCATAAAGGGGAAAAAAAAGGATATTTATTACGTTATGGGGACATTGTGTCCTCAAAAGGATAGGTATACCTGCTTGCCCACACACACACACACACACACACACAGGTTTGTAGGGATTCTCCATTCATTGGGATAACCCTAATCCCAACATGAGGACCCTAACCCCTACCCATCCCTAACCTTTACCATAATACCCAAACAAGATTTTTGACTTTTGACATTTTTAGTTTATTGACTGCATTCACAGATCGCTATCAAAACCTGAAGAATGGGAACCACCATGTCGAAATTACAGGTGTTTAAGTCACTGTAGGGAACATTTGGTCCCCACAATGTAATATAAACTCACACACAATGCAGCTGGCGTCTAAAATCAGAGACACTTTATCATTGTTGAACAGAAAGTGACTTATTCTGGGGCGAAGGGGATTAGCTCAGCTGCTATGTGCAGCGTCGGGCTTTGCCCTGAGAATCGGCCGGTCTGCTTAGCTGGGTCCTGCTTTGTGAAGCCACATTGCTGCTCTGGGCAGGCGGAGCCTCGCTTGTTGGTTTGTTCATTGGTTTTTTTTTTTTTTTTCGGTTGCTATGGAGGGTTGGTGATAAACGCCGAGGGGCTCAGATGTGTCCCTCACACAGCGGTGGTGGAGAATTCAGTTTGCCGCTGACACACCTCAGGAGTTTGACAGGACGCTCAGTGCACCTGTCTCTCCACCTGCAGCAGAAGCAACTTCCCATGGAAAGTTTGCTGTCGTGTCAGTTTTGTGTCGTCTGAAGTGAGCCGACAGATTAAGGGTTTCTGCAGTTATCAGTCCACATTGAGACAGAAAAGGAAGCTCGATGTTACACTGCTGTTTGCTGCAGGTCCTGGGTGAGCAGGTTATGAGTGGGAATATCACCAGATCTTTTGCATTTCTTTGCTTAAGAACCATCGATGCCCCCATTGCTTGATCCTGTCGTTAAAGCTGTCTCCCAACGTCTGCGGGCACTTGGATGAAACAGTGAGCCATTTTGATCAATCCCATAATGCACTGCTTCTCCTTTGCCAGAACAAGCCGCTTGTCCCAGTCTGCCTGGTGCCTGTTGTCACTGCTGAGCACACAGCAGCCCTCCTCACCAGCCTCCATCCCAGGAAGACCCTCTCTATAAAGTCCTGCTTTTTATAGCACTAATTCAGCATCATTATTAGTCTCATTAAACATAGTTAAGATGGTTGGTTTACTATCCATTTATGAATATGCTTATGACGTACACTACTCTCCAGGGAGATGAATGTTATAATGCTGAGTCTGAGGCTGTCGTTAGCTAAAGAGATCCTGATCCTTAAATCCTTCAGCTTGGGAACAGTAGAAAACCCTTATGACTTCTCACGGACTTACAAACTCTTTCACATTGATTATAGTTTGGACACCATAACCCAGTCCAAAGTTGGGCCTGATTTGAGAGGGTTTGTTGGTCCCGGCCTTGTATCTCAGTAGTGAGGTTTCTGACTGGGAACTCTGGTCATGATAGAGGATAAAGGCTCATTCCAGCATCTTTGCCAGCGGACAAGTGGATGTGGGACATTATTATTTATCTCAGTACCTTCGACTTCCTTACTGGGAGACATGTTGCTCAGTGCCAGGATGTTTCATGTGGGCAGGGAGTGAAGGTAATGATCATTACATGTAAAGAGGGCACCCGACAGATGCATGCTGGGTATCGCTCTGGCAAATGAGGCATCAACACTAATACGGCCGGTATGTAGAAAATTAGCATGGACTTTAAGAAAAGCTAAATAAATGTATGTTTCCAGCAAATCATCATTGTCCTCCTCTGTTCCATTATCCACCTCTTGGGGGGGTTGCTTCCCTGGGTGAGAGGGGGGTTGCGTCCCTGGTTGGGACGGGGGTTGCGTCCTGGGGTGAGAAGGGGTTCAAAGCAGCATCGCTTTGTGATGCTTGGCGATTTCGACCGGCAGAGAACATGTAAACGTCAGCTGCAGTGGGAGGTCACTGTCAGCAATGGGCTTGTTGAGATGCCAGCGGGATAATAAGACAGGTGTGATTTTTGGGCGGGGGGTTGTGGGTGTGTGTGGGGTTCCTCGTCTGCCGTTTGTAATGTGCCCATTCTCCACAGCTGTTAGGGCAGGGGAAGCGGGGTCAGCAGATGGTCACTTGGCACCTGGAAAAACGTTGATGGAAAATGTATCAAAATCAAGAACTATTTCAGTTTTCCAGTGAAATCATAACATAAAACTCAGGATCGAATTTCCCCTGGTATGGATTGTTTAAACAGAGAAGCTCCTCACACAGTGCAGGAAAAAAACAACACTTAAAGGCTGCCGTAAGGCACTATATAGTCCTATATATAAGGCGCTATATACTCCTCGCTTCTGCTTGTGCCTCTCAGGCGTGGGTGGAGCTTCGGAGGAAACAGTCCTACCTCCTCCGCCTCTTCTCTTTCTTTCTGTTCTCTTTTTCCTGGTCATCAGTGAGTGCAGGAGCAAGGGAGGGGTCTGTGTGTACGTGATATAAATCCCCACGCCATTATTCCATAGGCTGTCCATCTTCCTTTCCCCGACTGCAGCCGATTACAGGCTGAGTGCGTCTGGCAGCTGACAGGCTCCAGGTAATCGTGTGTGTAATTGTTCATCAGACTGAGACTCAAGGACGCTTCACTGAATGTTTCCTTCAAAAAAATAATGAGGCTTTGATTAGAGGAGCTCAGCGGCCATCCTTCAAAGACGAAGCAGAACTGTGTGTCCGTGTGGAGCAGCCTGTCTGTTGGCCGTCAGCTAGCTTCCAGGACGTCCACCGAGCCGCCCACAAGATTCCCAACAAAAGAATTTAAATGGAATTCTCCTCTGGTCATTGTGATGCAATTTCAGTGCAGAAGAGAAGGCTCCCGCATGCAAAGTCCTCTGCCTGACTGACTTCTATACAAACACCGGGCTAAAATGAAATTTTATTTGGTGTTTGTTCATGTACATTGAAATGTGGCAGATTTCCATCCTCCCTCTTTAAGACAAATGCACACATAATGAGGTGAGAGCTAAATGCATACAAGGGGCCTTGCTCTGCTGAGCACGGGATTAAAACAGACAACCTTCTGTTTACAGGCACAGAGGCCTAACCTGCTGAGTAGGGTGGCCACTCACCTGGATTATATCCAGACAGTCCAGTTTTACAGGCCTCTGTCTAGATTACTGTTGAGTGTCCTCCTTTTTGTCCCTTTGTCTGCATTTTTACCTCCCCCTAGCCCCACCCCCAGTCGGGCAGAAAAACGTGAAATCCCTGCACATGCATACATGGCCGAACTTACAATTACTTTTTAACCTGTTGTCAAGATAAAGAGATAATTCTTAGTAGTATATGTGTGATATTTAAACCCTCCCAATAATTTTTTCTAATTGGTGGTCTCCCTTGGTTGTCCATTTTGGACACAGGTTTTTTTCTTTTCAGAGACATGCTGATGGTCACCACTACTGCTGAGCTACACACTGCCCCCCGCTGGATAAAGGAGGGACATCGCCTGGTGCAGAAGTGTTTGCCGAGTAACCAGGTGTGCTGAGCAAAGGCTAATGGCTTGATCTTAAGCCTGGACACACCAAGCCTGTATCCGCAGCACTGCTGGACACAGTCAGTAGCCGGCGGTGCTATTCTGGCCGATTTAGCATGTTGTTAGCCGGTGAAATTGAACTCTCGGATGGGTCCTGTGTTAATCATCACCTCTAGCCATGCTGGTTTCAGGGCAAATTTACGCAGTCGTGGTCACAGGAGCTGATCGTTCGTCTGCCTTGGCGCTAGTTTTTTGCCGTTGGCTCGCATGTACTCAGCTTTTCACGCGCACCTGTAGCCAGTAGTGGGTCACGGATTCCTTTCTCGGAAGGGAGATTGTCGTTTACAGAGCCGCTGCTCTCAGAAGCTCAGGGTTCCCCTACAGCTTCATTAGAGCCCGCAGTGTAGCTCTTAGCATAATGGCGTAATTTTATCGAAATGCCGTGACCGAATGGGGCTCTGGTAAATGATTCATTCGCGGATGTCGATGAGGAAGAAGAGGGGAACTGTGAGGATGAAGGGAGGGCGAGGTTCAGCGTACTGAGGCGCTTTTCTGCCTGATCATCTCTTTCGTGTGCTGCCCACTTGAGGCTGGAGCCTTTGGCCGCTGTTCTGAGGAGTCGATCCGTGGCGGAGGCTCCGGTAAGCCAAGGCCTCTGCGACAGGGCACCCGAGAGACGAGGGGGACAAGCTGGGGCAGCAGGCTTCAGTACCCCATTCAGATGCTATGGCAGAAGTCAGACACAGAGTATTACCCAAGCCAAGTCTTTTACCAGCCACAGGCTGGCAAACGTGTGCAGAAATGACAGGAGCATTACATACAGCTAATAGGAAAATCTCAACAGTACCGTAGCTTGCTTACTAACTGCTTACAGTCATTTCTGCTAACTTTCGCTATTGCTAGTTGCAGGGTGGTGAAATGTGCTA
>JABFEA020000021.1:20867916-20893184 GCA_019775915.2 Cyphomyrus plagiostoma | reverse complement strand
AGTGCTACCTGAGGACCCAAAGATCACACTATCCAATATTGGTTTTCGGCCTTGTCCTTTGCATGCAGAGATTTCTCTGTGGATTCTCTGACTGTTTTAGTGATATTATGTTCTGTAGATGATGAAATTCCCAAATTCTTTGCAGTATTACATTGAGGAACATTATTCTTAAATTGCTGCACTATTTGCCCATGCAGTCTTTCCCAGAGTGGTGAACCTCTACCCATCTTCACTGCACAGTGACCCTACCCCTCGGGAAGGGGGGGCTTTTTTTTTTTTTACACCCAATCATCTTACTGACCTGTTACAAATTAACCTAATTAGTTGCTTTAGCATTACATAACTTTTAGTCTCTTGTTGCCATTGTCCCAACATTATTGAAACATGTTGCTGGAATTAAATTCAAATTGAGCATAAATTTGTCATAAAAAAACTAAATTTTATTTTTTTTTTTTATTGTTTTTAATCTTTGTTGTATTTTCAATTAAATGTGGGTCTATATGTATTCATATCATTGCACTTTGTGCATTTTATGCAGCATTCCAACTTTTTTGGAAGCAGGGTGGTCTTTATTTTTTTATCTCTAGGTGGGCCTTGAGGTGGATTGGTGCAGACGCTGCACAGCACAGCACAGCAGTCTATCAGCTGAAGAAACAACTCACTAAAACAGAACCGTAGCATTAGTCATTGCCGCAAAGGCATTTTATTCAATTCCATTTATTTTTATATAGCACCATTCACAGTTTCAATGTTCTTTACGTGTTTCCTTAAGGGTGATCTGGCTTGCAGGATCCTCATCGCTGAGGACCCAAGTAGCTGGGCCAGGCAACGCCCACGTAACACCCGGCAGACAGACGGCCATTTCCGGAGGGTGGGACTGGACCACGGGTCAGCCTGGAGGGTCCCCGGTGTGCTTCATCGTGTGGTGGGAATGTCGATGTGTTGTACCAGTGCATGCTCTCCAACCTGACCTGACCGTTCACAACACTTGACAATAGTGCAGGGGAATTACAATTTATACATGCCCCCCTAGGCATGCTAGCATTATAGAAAGCAGAGAAAATGTAGCTGCTTTACTAAAAGCAAGAAGCACACTGTGGTCATGGTTAGAGTCCATTAGGGAGCAAGGTCTCCAAGCAGGTTTGTGTAAGCCAACAGATCACACACCGTGTTTGATGTCAGGTTCCATACGCAGCCATTCGATGATAGCCTCTAGCATGACCCCGTCTGACAGCACCTTCGCTGATTAAATATGCAGAAATGATTCAGTCTGTACTGAATGCGATTGCTCATGCTTGAGATCTCCATCCCCCCACCAGAAGATAGAAAAGAGGTCCAGCTCGTGTATTTGCACTTAAGTTGTTATTGCTCTAGGCTGTGCTGTCATGACAAGCAGCTTATGTCAGGTGTATCCTCATGCAGGAAGGTATGTTTGAAGTTACGGCAGGCTGGAAAGAGAAGGTGGCATTCGTCCTTCTGGGTCAAACACCGGGCTGGGGGACGGTTAGTGTCACCCAGAGCAGTTTCTGTTTGGACAAGTGTTGGTCAAACCCTCTCTCAGTTAATGGTGGAAAAAGCCCCCAGTAGGAGGTCAAAATCAGGCTTCACAGATGGGTATCACTCTGGAGGTGGAGTCAGGATCAGAGGCTGTGATTGGTGGACGGTATTCAGGAATAGATCAAAATCAGACCCCCTCAGTAGTATACCTGCTTAACAGGTGAAGATGATACACTGCTGACCAGCAGCCTGGCAGCAGGTTCACATGTCAGTGGTGAGCATCAGGTCATAGAAGACACCTTGGCAGCTGTATTGAAAACTAAGCTGATGTTTATGATCTTTCAGAGGAACAGGACCACCTGGAAACCGTTGGTCAGGGACATCCATACACATTACAGACTGAGATGAGGGGAGCTAACTCTGTGTCCTGCCAAAGCACAGACAAAACAAATGAAAAGACACAAATCCATCTACAGATTGAATTGAGCCTTTATGTGAGCCCTTAAAGGTCGTACAAGCTGTCATATTTTGCTGCCATTTTTCAGCGCTTCAAAATGGTTCACTTCTCTTTTCCAACCAAGGGCATAAATTGGACAATATCAACATCGTGAACAGGAATCTACTTAATTTAATTAGCATCGTCAGCTGACTTTACAATTTTGAAGAACAGAACATTTACCAAATATCAAGTGCATGTTTTGAAAATGTCCGACACACGACAGCTGTTTTTCAATTACAAGCAATTCAATTAACATCATTCTTATTTGAGTCAAGCATTTGAGTGTCTTAGTATACCTCTACATCAAGGGTGTGCATGAGCACTAAAATACTTTTGCCTAGAACTCTCTGTTCATAATTATCTCTGATGGCTGTTAAGGGCTGGTTTCGGTGGTAAGAGGCTATCGTGCATGGAACGTGTCATATTTCAAAATCAGGCCAGAAAAAAATATAGACACAGCCTCCTCTGGTTCCTGCATTTATCAGAAGACCTGCCAGACAACAGGAGATCTGAGGTCTGGAATGAGTGTCCCCTGTCACTCGCCTTCCATCAGTTACTCTGCCCAGTGTCTTCAGTGAGTGATATAGGGGATGTGTAATCTGTGTATGTCTAACATACTATCTCTAGTATGTTATTCTGGGCTCATTAAACATACTCACCACATGGGTGTTACCTGTCAGGACTTTACCCGGAACCTGCCTGCAGCCATCATAGGGATTGAGGAGCCAATCTTCTCCTGATCCAATCTGTGACTGAATGAGTTTAGGATGCTGTGTAACCAGAAATATATTTATTCAAATCCCAGGCTCAGTGGCATGAAGTGGAAGTGAGTAAGTGCATCCTCTGCATTTAAACCTTATGCGACATCATGACATAGCCGAGGGCATTATTTAGCACCCAGGGAACAATGCAGGGGGACAGTACCTGGCTGGTCCAGGATTTGAACTAGTAACCATTAGGCCATCTCTGGAAATTGTTTTCATGAAGCAAATGTATGTTATTTTTTTGGATAAAAATGCAATGGCTTCCTTTTCAGGTCACCATCCTGCTGTTTTACCTTTGAGTTAGGTACTGAACCAGAAATACTGCAGTAAAACATTAAGTCATAAATAAGTAAAACTACATTATCTGTGAGGTAGCAGATGGTCAGGGATCTCCTTTGCTTGGGGGTGCTGCCTCCTGTCCTACTGAAGATGTTACTCTTCATGTACATAAAGATATGAACGCGTGTCTATTTCTGAAGTTGAGGTTTGTGTTTATTGCGTACCAAGTACTTTCTGTTACATACTGGGAAACTCCTGTCCCTAACTGACATATCCTTCCCAGACTGATCCCTTGAAAAGGTTTTTAATAATAATTATATAGAATCTTTTAGACAGAAGAGCAACTCATAGAGGAAATAAATCAAAGGCAAAATAAGCTAGAACACTTAACACTTCCAGAAGCAATATTTTGGGCAGGTTGATATATTAACAAGCATAGTAACATAAATGATATAATTATTTGATATATTGTAGCGAAATATATGCGCAATAAAACTTTGCATAAGTAATTAGGTCATTAGGACACCTACACAAATCATGTAAGAATTAACTGCATTAAAATTTCAGTATGTTATTCAAAATTGGACCATACTTCCATCAGTAACAGAGGGTTTTAGTGTCATTTCTGCTGGCTAAAAAAGGATTTGTTTTTCTTAAGTGCTAAATAAAATAACACTAGTGAATAACGTGTTTAAAACTATAAACTACTACGATAGGCATAGCGGAAAAGTATTTGTATTCTTTTTTTCTCGGTTTGCAGTCATTGAAGGGCGGGCCCAAAGGATAAGAATCTTCATCTCCTTTCTCTGGTGATGGTCGTGGGAGCATCGCACTGTCCAGGTCACAGATGGCCGGATCCCTAAACATCCCCATGCCTGCTGGGAGCTAGAACCCCTCCAGCATGTCCTGGGTCTGCCCCCGGGCCTCTGCCCTGTGAAAAAATGCTGGATTCAGTTCCTCAAGTGGAATCTTTATAACAAGCCCAAACCAGCTCAGCTCATTCCTCTCAGCCAGCGAAGAACCTCACTGAAAAAAAAAAATCAAACCCTGTTTATTGAGGTTACCCTATTAGGTACAATTTTCACAATTTACAAATTGCCATGTAGGTTCCTGATAAATGTATGCAACACTTGAATATAAATCAAAGCTGATGAGATGTGGGTTTTACTACAACCTGTAGCAGAGTAAGACCTGTTGCAGCAGGGAAAATATGTCCAGAAACGCCAGCTAGAGTCTAGGGATGGTTTCAGGGCCGTCACTACGACGACGAATGTGACAGGAAGCTGGGCAGGCTGCCAGCAAGGATGAGCGAGCGTGCGGCCTCATTTAGCCTAGGGAGGCCTGTTTGTTTACCCATTAGCTGCCTCTGTGCTCCTGGCATAATTATCTCTAGGTTAGTTTCTAGGCCTCTCTAGTTTACTTGTGCTCCTTGCTGCCTTAGATATTTGCTTTTGACCTTCAAGGGAATGATTGCAATTTTATCAGCCGTTAGAAATAAATTAAGAACGTGAAATCTTCGCAATGTTTCAGTAGAGCACGTTCCAGAGAGCGAAGCCGTCTGGCAGCGATGCCCAGCGTCTACCCACCACATTTAATGTGTTCCTCTCCCTCCTGGTCAGGTGCTGCTTGTCTACCCAGCAGGATGCTCAACACCCTCATTACTGCAGCACAAGATTGGTAACTGAGAGTCCATGAGATACTTCCACCCCTAACTCCAGGAGGCACTGTACCCAGGCCGAGCAGCATCGCTCAGGCCCACACGCAGGTCCCATTGCATCTTACGCTTTAGATCTTAGGAAACCTAGTGGTTCACATTATTCTGGGATGTCAGCATTCATTTATTTGACAAATAGTTTAAAAAACAAATGACATTAATAAACAATTCAGTGTAAGTCACCCCGTCATATATCTACTGAGCTGACATATAAATAGCTTTTTAAATAATTGATTATGTAATTGTATTTAATGTATAATGCAGGCGACCTATATACATGGTTCTTAATACAGCATACGTTTGAGGCTCTTTTAGGTATTCATATTCAACTTATTGATGGTGATTGATAGAATCTGGCAAAAATAAGAAATTGCAGAATAAAAGAGGTCTACAAACGTACGTATTCAAATGACTCCATTTTTCTAGGACATAAAATGAATGTGGAAAGAAAATGTGTCAGATAAGAAAAATAAAGCTGGGGTTTAGGGGACAGAGCGGATCATTGGGAGCTCA
The DNA here is from genome assembly GCA_019775915.2 of Cyphomyrus plagiostoma. Lineage (NCBI taxonomy): Eukaryota > Metazoa > Chordata > Actinopteri > Osteoglossiformes > Mormyridae > Cyphomyrus > Cyphomyrus plagiostoma. The sequence goes on along the minus strand of JABFEA020000021.1, from coordinate 20,887,918 downwards.
TGCATTTTCCAGCGGAGGTGGATAGGGCTGGAGGTGAGTGGGGAGCCATGCAATGTGACACCCCCCCACCCAGGATATTATTTCATATTAGAAGTGTCAAAGGACTGTCACGTAAAAAAGAAATAGATGATAAATAGTGAACAACAAATAACACAAGGCCGCTGTTTATAGTATTAGATAAGGTGATGGTGTATGGATATTAAGTGGCAAGTGTAAAACAATCAGGATTGAGCCATGGACCCTTCTATGCTCCCCCCCCTGTAAGGTAACACGGTGGACCAGTCCGGTTTTGTGGTTTTGGCACTTTTGGAAGCCAAGGCTCATGGGCAGACAAACAGGAAGATGGTGGTGCAGGGGGCAGTGCTATTGTTCGGCAACCAGAGGGTTGCCGGTTCGAGCCCTGCTTTCTCCTGACCCCATCAAAGTGTCCTTGAGCAAGATGCTGAACCCCAACTTGCTCCCAGTGTACAGGTTGGCGCATGGCATGGCAGCCTTCGCCACCGGTGTGTGAATGCGAGGCATAAATTGTAAAGCGCTTTGAGTACTCGGAAGAGTAGAAAAGCGCTATATAAATCCAGTCCATTTACCGTTAGGTCACGGCGGATCAGTAGGCCAGGGCCAGTCCCAGAACGGCAGCCGTGACAGTGGAGCGGTGGAGGAGGCTTTGCAGAAGCCTGCGGTATATTCCCAGGTCTGCTTTGTGCAGATCTTAATCCCGGTTTCAAGAAAAAAGGCACAAACAGAGTTTTTTTGTTCTGGTGTAGGAGCGTGTTTGCGGGAATGATGGCAGCAGTCTGTTATGGAGACGAGGCCAGGCACGGCGATTTGCAAGCCATTTCTCTCCACCAGACAGAGAAACCTGCCAGTATATTAACATAAGAGCCTTTTATTCTTTCAAGTAGACAGATTTTTACGACAGAATGACTGCCTCGTAAAGTGAGCTGGACTGTGTTTAAAAATGTAAGGTAATCAAAGTTAGAAACCAGGCCAACTTTGGTCATCTGGTTGGAGTGAAATTTTCAGTTGAAGAAAAGTCTGCACACACATGCACATGGATTTTTCATATATGAAACAGTCTGGGTTCGATTACTTTGTAAATAGTCTGTGGGATCTGAAAACGACCCCAACGCTTTTGATGTGGCAAATTTTAGGTTTATAATGGAATAATATAGATTTGCCGTAAAGTTTCCTTGCGTGAGCGTCACGCCAGATGTGTGACAGTTGGCACCCCTGAAACAAGTGCAGCAGTCCACTGACAGAGATGGTGGTTTGTACCAAATCAGTGGAAAGAGGAGGTGCGCCGTGTGTGATTCATGCTACACCACCTGCCCGGTATCCTGCCCGGTATCCTGCCCGGTATCCTGCCCGGTATCCTGCCCGGCGTGAGCCGAAGCCGGTCTGCTCCTCCACCTGTGCACCGTGATTTGTGGGAGAGTCGAGGCTGTTTCTGCTTCTCCCGCATGTGTAATTACGATCTGTCTTCCTTTTGCGTAAATCGTGCGTGGGGGGGGGGGGGGGGGTCACAGAGCCAAAGCCGTCGTCAATCGGGGGATTTTATGACACAGATGCTTGAGGTCAAACGCAAATTTTTGCGGTTGCTATGCAACCCCGGCGATGACCGGAAGAAACTTCTTTATTTCCTCACCTTCGGAGCTGTTTGGCGTGTTTACAGATGGAGGCTGAAAATATACGGGTCACTCCGGGGCATCTGGATTCCTAAATATGAGAAATATAACTGCAGGCCTCATGAAGTTGTGTTCCATGGTGAGGGTTTTTTTTCTCCCCCTGTATCTTATTATGTCTCATGAATTCAGCAGCCTGGCGGTCTGTTTAGCAGCCTGTCAATTTGTGATTGAGCATTGTGAGCAGCCAGTGTGACACTTGTGGAAGGTAGAGAAGGCGGGAAATAGACTGATTTCATGGTGAGACGTGTCAGCTGTGAGCCCCTGGCAGGTGGGGGGGTATTATGAACTCATAAGAAGCCCAGAAGCGAGATCTGGAATCTGGTGGGTTTCTCCTGTATCTTCTGCCCTCCCAAGATGGGTGCAAGATGCTGGGAATCTTGGGAAGGTCAACAGATAGTATGAAAATTTGACCCATTTTATCTGGCAGGCGCTTTTGCCCAAAGCAGTGTAAAGCTAGGCCGACTAGTCTCTAGTGCAATCGGGGTTTAAGGGCCCTGATCAGAGAGGCAAGGGTGACATCACTCTGCCAACCCTGGAATCTGACCCTGTAAATGTCTGTTCATGCGCCCAGAATCCTAACCTACTGTGTAACCGTTGCTGAAGTGTGCTGGTTTTTATCGCGGATGATGTCCTCTCTTCAACCATTAGGCTCCTTCAGAGCAGATCGCAAGCTGCCATCCAACGGATATCACTGCTTTACCGGCAGGTAAATCACATTTGAAGGGTAACTGCACAGCCTGTGTGGGCAGTTTGCGATACCGATGTGAGCGTGTGGAAATGTAGCAATCAGAATGTGGGGAGTGGCCGTAGAACATGAGAGCATGCTGGGAAATATTTTCCTGGTTGGGGTGCCATGTGACCTGCTGTGTTGCATTTAATACAAGCGTGATCGAGAGAAGACTTCAACAGCATAAAAGACAGACTCATTCTGTTGAGGATGTTTAATTCAGATCACTTCTTGTCAGTTCATAGCTTATATAGCTGTCATTTTAAAATTCACAGCCTCGATTTTAATCATTCTGCTTTGTCTCCATATGTAAATTTCAGCTATGACATTACAAGATGCATATTTTTTTGATTCATTATTTATGCATCCTACCCCATTCAAACGGAGCCCAGCTTCTGATGGCAGTCCTTGTTGTCATTGTTTTCTTTCTTTTGTCTTTGGAAGAATGTAAAATGTGCTCCCATTGGTCACTGATTTTGCTGCCAAGGCTGAGGAACACTGGAGTCCAGGACACAGAGCCAATTAGAACGGGAACACATGGTCAGCTCACATCGGAGAAATGAGATGATAAAGCACCACCTAGAGGTGATAAATGGCATGGCAGACTGGGATCCAGAGAGAGATTATGGCATTTTTTTCCTTTTATCGTTGAGTGAAGAAATTTCTGTCAGTGTTAATACACTTCAAAAAAAATGTCAATGGGATAAAATGGTTTATGCTGTGGTGAATAATATGAAAATTCACTATTTTAGGGGTCCTTAAGCCTGAAATCTTTCGAGCAATGATTGATTGTACCAGAGGATTAAAAGGTTTATAATTATCTGATAGATTAAAGCAGTCAGTGATTGGGTTTAAGAGCAGACAATCTGCCAATCCTGGAATGCATAGAAAGCTTCCCTGGTATTTCAGTTACAGCAGTACAGAGTAGTGATTTTGGTGGAAATGCCCATAACAGAATTTAGAGGGTACATAGCCATTTATGTTTGGTCATTAACTTTATTTGTGCTGATTTTTGCATGAAAGATGTGACTTTGCTCTAAACTGAGGCAGTTTCTTGTAATGTAAGGATCCTACTGGTCAGTTTAGCACTGGGTCCAGGGTAGATATATATGGGAACCCTGAGTATTAGCAGGGGGTGTAAAGCACTCACACCATCTACTGTCAGAGTTTCCTTTTCCCCTCGACGCCCTTCCCTAGATCAGAGAATGTTACGCATGGGTGAGGCATGACCAAAGCACATGGGTGTAAAATGTGCTCACTTACTAAGGTGCATTGGGCTATGGTAGCTCTCCGACTGGAGCCCGTCGCAATAATATAGCGTATTGTCCAACTGGAGCGTGTCGCGATAATATAGCGTGCTGTCCGACTGGAGCGCGTCACAATAATATAGCGTGCTGTCCGACTAAAGTGTGTCATGCTAGTGTGAGCCCTCTGACCAAAGCGTGCTGCTCTCAAGTGCGCTTTCTGACTGCAGTGTGTCAAGCTAAAGTGCGTCCACTGATCCCAGTGCGTCACTCTAAGACTTCTAAAGATACTGTTGCATTGTGGCTCTGTGAAATGGTCCACATTCAGACACTTCCAAGTTCAGAAGGAAGGTACCCAGGACATGCCAAACACAGCTCATCTGTCAGCATTTAGCAATGGCTCTCTAACTAACACGAAGGGAGCCTTCCTCCTACTTACTGGGAGGGATTTAATTCTGCTCACGACATGACTGAGAACAGCTTCCCCCATCTGGAGTTGGGTACAATATTGCATCATTGTTGGCTTTCAGCCGTCGGTGGTGGAGTTTAACATGACAGGCTGTCAGTCCTCTCCCCTCACGCCTTGTTACATGTGGGAATCTGCTCTGACGGGGTGGGGGGTGGGGGGGTGGTGAGAGAGATGGCTGCAGTGAACTTGTCTGACTCTGCGGAAACTTACTGCCCCAATGGGCAGACAGGGACTCTGCGACCTGAATACTGAAAAGCGAGGACTTCCTTCAAAAACACCCGCCAATGATGCGCATCCGAAGCTTACAATTTAAATTATGTTTAATTAGACTCTGTCTGCGGCTACAGGGTGACTCAGAGTGTAGTAGTGCTACCTCACCCCTCCAGAGCTGGGGGTTCGAGAGCCTCCCCAGCTGGGCGTGGACTTGCTACATGTTCTCCTTCCATTGCTCAGGTTTCTTCTCACAGTCTGAAGACAAGCAGTTCAAGTTGAAAAGTATCTCTGCATTGTTGTATGCAAGTATATGGCCTGTAATGGACGGGCTCCCAGTCCAGGTTGGACCCCCCCGTATCCTGTTAAAGCTGCACCCCAACCTTCTCCTCTTTGCTGCCAGGGACCTTCATTTGGAAGATGGACAGGTGGATTAATTCCAGCAGTCTGCGTTAATGTTTATGTCTTGTGGTGTGTGCTCAAGATTAGCGCACGTGAATATTATATTTTTAATCCAGGTCAGGTTTATACTGGAAGCTACATCTTAGTACAATGAGGCCTCGCCACTGTAAGAGTAACAGTGCCCTGTCCCAGAGTTAACCTGGCGTCGTTAGTTTAGCGGGATAACAGCACCTTCCAGAGGTGCCCCAGAAGATTTTTGTCGTCGCGAGAGACTAAGTTCGTCTTCCGGTGGCGGAGTTTTTGAGGGATGTGTCGTCAGCTAACCCACTGTAGTCTCCATGTGCAAAAATGCCTTTTTTATCTTGTGGTGTCGGAGCCACGAATGTGTCTGAGAGGCTGCCACAGGGCGCGTATGCGACGCCTGACTCGCATTTCCACACCAATGCGACGGGGTTTCCCCAAACGCAGTCATTAAATATTTAATCACAGAGAATGTCAAAGCGACACCTTCAGCTCTGACGGGGAGAACAAGGAACAATCGCATGAAAATATCTTCGGCTTCGGCTCAGCCATTGTGCAACGGGGAGCTCCTTTAATCGCTTATTCAGAGAGGGGCTTTTTTAAGTCCCTCCCAGAGCCGTCCCGCGGCAGGATTACAATAAACTGCCTCGTTTGCCCTCAAAATGGCGTGACTCTAAACATGCGTTCCTGCCTCACAAGGGAGTTGGAGCAGAGTGAGCATGCGGGGTTTGTGGAGACATCCTCATGGAAAATGCCGCACAGGGAATGTATTCAAGGCAGGAGAGGGAGTGGCTAGCAGGCCCAGGCCCACACTGAATGTTAGAACCCACACCCAGGGCAATTCTCGCAGATCTTTGCTGTTGTCAGATATAACCTCATTACTCACCGTCTTTTTCGTTTCCCCAATGACCATCCTACCATGTTTAAGTTTCTTCAGAAGAAACCATAGCAACTGAGGGAGCCATATTTATTGCAGCGATGCACATGGGCCTGGTAACGGCGGTGGGTGGTGGTGAGTGACAGAGAGGTCAGCTGGGAGCTTTGTGGGGGGGGGGGGTTATGCTGATGCTGAATCGAGTCTGTGTGCCTTATTTGGCGGCATCTGGCCAGCATGTGTTTAAGCCTGTAAATTTAATGTTACCTTAACGGGCACTCGGTGGCCTAGATGTTACTCTGGAACTACATTCCAACTCAAATCCCTCCGGGGGATCTGCTGTTGTACCCTTGAAGGCTTGATAATTTCCTGCCAAATCAGCCTTATTCCTGGGTTAAGCTGTGCATACTTTTTAACCTTCTTTAGTCGTTTTTGCATGCCTCTCTTCCATCCATGTGCTCTATTATTCGAAGGGATCTACATTGCCTACAAGTTTATATTTCTCCCATGTATTCAGCTGTTTATCCTTCTGGAAATCAGGTTAAGTACCACGCTCTAAGGTAAAATGACTGCAGTGATTCATGTCTCTCATTAATTATTGAGGCACAGGGTTGTTTCTGGTCTTAGCCTGAATAACAGCAGTACAATCATGCCATCGGTTAATGAGTTGACTAGGTACACAAGCTGGTTTATTCAAAAACACCCATTACAAAATTATTTTAAATGAAATCTCGTATATATACACACTTTTTTTTTTTGCAAAAATATTGATGTTCTCTCATTTGTGTTTGTTTGCTTTTTTGCTCATAATGCATCCACACACAGCTTGTTTCTGGCCAATAGGGATGCCTCTTGCAATTGCACACTGCCCATTGGATGCTCTCATCCCAGAGAGGCAGGCATGCAGCCAGTGGCGGTAGCCCACACTGAAATGTCACATGATCACAGTAGGGCTTGAGACACGAGAATATTAGCACCTCCAAAGAGTGAGCGCAATGCATGTGTACGGAGATGCTATAAACGCGCTACCATGCAAAGCATATGACAGCCCAGATTCATTACATTGAGCAGGAAGATGGAGAAACTCCAGGCCAATGGTGCTTTACATGAGCCACCCATAATAAGGTTCAGATTGTGACAGGTGACAGATTCTTCTATAATCGTGCTGATGTTATACCTTGAAGCTGTTAAACAGTGACCCGTTTTCTACTCCTAAAGTCTAAAGGTGAATGTTAGTCATCGCAGAAAATCTTTTGTTTCACACACTGGACAGCCACCTGGTTTCAGCTCCTCATTTCCTCCCTCATTTTTCATTTCTTTAATATTCCCTTAGCAGAGCCCTTATATGATAGTCCCCTTGTTCTCAGGCGTAAAAGCGGTGCCCCGCCCCCTGCTGGCCAGACACTGTGCTGCAGGAAAAAAACAGAGAAGAGTCTGAGGGTAAACCAGGTGTCAGAATCGAGGAGATGTGAGTGTGATTTACAGTAGTATGTGTCTTAAGAGATGCTTATGCTTACAGAGCATTTGGCTGCAGGAGCACAAATCAGTTAGGGATCCATCTTTGCAGTTACCTTACTAATGACCGCTGACACAGATGGATTCCTCTGTCCCGTCCTGTTCCACGGCGCACTGGATATCACAAAATTGCTGTCACGACCCATTCAGCTGTCCCGTGGCTGCCCGCAGTGATGGTCTCCTAGGAGCAGTGAGGCACATGACAATCCCGCCACGTCACTGTGAGATATGACGAATAACGTGGTATGTTGAGATTCATCTGAATGAAGCCCGTGGACGGCAGGTGTAAGGGGGCAAATAACAGAGGTGAAAAGTTCAGGTCCAGAAAGTACAAATCCAGACCAGGATTTCATTTCAACCAACCAGCTGAGCATTCTGTGAATGTCACTCTTTATACTGAACTAGCTGGTGGAAACAAAACCTTGGTCTGGATATATTTTTTCTCAAGTTGAACTTTCCATCTCTGGTAAATAAACGTTTTTTACTATACCCTTCTATACCCTAACCTTTTCCAGAACTTTCCAACATGGTGGAAATAAGACCTGACCTAGTTTTTTTTTTTAATTCTTTTGTGGCACAGTTTGGCCCATATTATAGGTTTGTTAACAGTTATTGGGGGCATTCGCGAATGATGTACATGTCGGCTGGGGGTTGGAAGGTCCTGTATACTGTTAGCCTCAGGCACCCCTGTCCTGGTGCGGTGATGGTGGTTTATTGACCGGGGGCCAGGGAAGCTTACCCCACTGCAGCCCCCGCTCCCCCCACATGGTCCAAAGACAGAACCAAAAAATACCTCCCCCTTTTCTTGTTACCCTCAAGGGGAATAGGGCGTCCATGTAGAGAATCCAGCGTAAGAATCCAACAGCGTCACACGGCTTCATGCACCGTGGAACTTTCCCTTCCACGGAACATGAAAGTGACAGTGAAAAACGATGAATGACAACATTTGCAACACAGACTCCAATATGCAGACTTTTATATCACGTGTACAAAGAGAATTCAGACCATCCAGCTTCTGACCACTTAACCTGATCAGGGAGGCTTGAGTTTATTTCAGGAAGCGGACGGGGTGCGGGTCCGTCATGTCACGGGGCCGGGGTACACCCCGGACGGGGTGCGGGTCCGTCACGGGGCACGGGGCCGGGGTACACTCTGGGTAGTGGTCACTAATCTAACAGTAATGGTCATTAATCCTTGTGGGACACCATATTTACATTATGCATTATAATGCATTACAATGCTTGGTATAGGAATTAAGGATGCTTTGTACTGCATAATAAAGGCATCTGTAGTACATTATAGACGAAAGCTTCATAAAGCATTGATAATGCCTAATATATATTTATGGCCATTTTTATAATGCATTATAACATGTTCTGAATATTTATGAATGTATTATAAAATGTTATGAATATGTTCACAGATTCTTATTGTCACATCCAGCTCCGTCCAATCCTCGTGTGTGCCACGCTCACCTCGTTACCTCATGTTTATTCCTGAGTGGTCTCACCTGTTTCCTGCTTCTGCCAGCTTGTCCTGCGTATTTTGTCCGCGTCTGAGTTAGTCTGGTAGATCTGTCATTGATGTTTCCTAGTGTTGGTCCTTCGTCTGCCCTGTCCTTCTGAATGTCCTTCTCTCCCCTGTTTGCCCGCTGGCCCACCGACACAGATCGTGACACTTAAAGGCATAGCATTCACAGAAAGTGATACTGAGGGGATTTGTTTGGGAACCAGAGTATCGAGGAGAACTTTCAGTCTCCCTGTCAGGAACAGCAAACTGGTGGAGATGAAAATAGATTACGTCACTAGCAGAGGGGGAAAAGGAAAACAAAATGGTTATATCTTGGGAAGGGTGTTGGGCACAAGGGTCTGGGTGTGTACTCCGGGACTGAGGGAAAACACTGAACCTTATATAACTGCTTTTACGGTACAAGTAAAGTGAACGAATGGGCTCATCACTTGACTCCACACTACCTCTGAGATACCCTGAGTCCTGCATTTCTTGGTGTCCATCTGAAACAAGTCTGCTTAGGCAAAGTTTCTGTAGGGAACGGCCATGATTTACACTAATTTTCTTTAGCAGGTGCTTTTATCCAAAGCGACGTACAGTTGAGAAGGGTCTTGCTCAAGGGCCCAACCGTGAAATCACTCTTCCAGCCACAGGATTTCAAACCGGAAACTTTCTAATCGAAGGCACAGAGTCCTAACCTGCTGAAGCACACACCGCCTCACACGAGCGTGCCTGCTTTCTGTAAACGCAGTAAGGATGGGGGCTGTCATCGCCGATATGTCCGCGTAAGCCGTGCGGATACAGTGCCGGTATAAAACTTTAACCAGGTCCTTCCCAGCTCCTGACAAACACTCCTGACAAACACTCCTGACAAACACTCCTGACAAACACTTTTTAGCACGAATAGCAGTCAGTCCTGATATATTTATAAATCAGTTTGCATGCCATAGAATCAAATAATGAAGGCAGACACCAGTGAAGTGCCGCAGAAAACCAAAATGATGCCAAATGCATGTCAAAGAACCTAAAATCTGAATACTTTGTCACATAAAATTCACTGTATGCACAATGTGAAAAAAAAAAAACATTTGCAGGAGAATCCAAGATTCAAGACTGATAGAAAGGGAAGCTATTACAGTTTGGGGGAATCTGGCATATAGTTTGAAGCCCACATCCTGCTTCTGTGCTGGTTAAGACACTCGCCTTCTTCTGAGATGTGGGCTTTTTTCCCACCCACTGTGTGATTGTGTGCTGTTTACATGTGTATTAGTTTAGACCATGTGGCGTATGGGTATCCCGTCCCGGATCACTCTGCTTCTGGTCTGATCTTACTCAAGGTTACTCTGCCTCTGGTCTGGTCTTACTCAAGGTTACTCTGCCTCAGGTCTGGTCTTATTCTTGACTATGGTTGGGTCTTATTCAAGATTACTCTGCCTCAGATATGTGCCTGTATTTATCAAGTGTCTCAGAATCACTCCTAGGAGTACGATGTGTCAAATAATTATGAAGCATCCTACACCCATTTGCAGTGTGGAGTACAACTTTTAGTTTCAGAATGTCAGTTTGTGATGCCATTCGACACACTTGGTCTCTTGGCTCCACGATATCACATGATGATCCTATGTGTCCCCACGAGCTGGTACGAAGTGGTGAAGGAGGCACCAGAGTCCAGGAAAGACTAACAAGAAAGCACTGAAATACACAAACTCAATTAATACAACTATATAAAGTCAGTGTATCCTTCCGTGTAATAAACATGTTGGACTTTAAACTGCAAAAAGTACTGCCACAGTTCAGATGTCTTTTTACCTTATTTATCCACAATATCTCCTATTTTAAAAGATGTTGTGTCTGCTGAGCTGTTGCTCTCTTCTGCGCAACTTCCCTGCTTATTGCTTCCATGATATACCAAAGCATCAGCATGTGGCGTGCTCTGCCATTCACTGCCAGTGACTATAAGCATAAGGATAACCCGTGAGGCGGTCTGGATGAGAGTCCTGCAGGGAATCGTTTATATGAGCTCAAAGGGGGTTATGTACCGGGCGCAACTGGGCTGGTGGATTTCATTGTGTTACAGCCTGTACTCACCGTTTATTTCTGGAATTTTCCCTTTTTTTTTAAATTGTGGATAACAAACCGAAGATACAGAGGTCCCACTGTACTATACTACTACTACTACTAATAATAATAATAATAATAATAATAATAATAATAATAGACAATGTATAGTATAAAGAAATCTGGAAATCCGAGGGGTGTTGCTTGCTTTTGTTGAAAGATATTACAGCCAGAAAACGGAATAAAGGTATCTTTTACCATGGTATTAAGCTTTAAACACAAACCTGCTTTTGGGAACGTCTCCCTTTCACTGCTTGAAGATCCTATTAGGGATTATTAGTTGATGATTATCAATAATTGCACTGTCCAGTGACTGTAAGCAGGCAACAGGTGGTTTTCCAGATTTCAATATGGGGGGAATTTTAATTAACATTTTATGTTTGCATATGTAATTAAAAGTTACATGGCTTACATTGTCCCACAAGGTTTAATGCATAAAGCACACTTTACTGGACACGTCTTTGTCATAAATTTTTATAATCATTAGTTTCTCCTGTGTAGTTTGAATGGACACAGGACACATGGTTCTCTCTAGCTTTTCAAGAGTATTATGCCCTCTGGCTAACTGTACTGCACTAAACATACAGTAAAATGTACTTTTTGCAGATGCAAAAAGGTCGAATTTGTAAAGCTGTGATATTGTAAGTTTGTAGACAAGTAACGAGCAATGTCTCCATTGGCAGAACATGTTTTTTCCTCCTGCCATGCAAATTCCCCCATTCCATTCATTAGTTTTTAATTAACCCAGAGAGACCGCATAAGCATAAGGGGGTTGGTATCAAGTCGAGAATGTATGTATTGAAGTTCTATATTATGCATCCTTTGGTTCCTAATCACCCTCTATAACATGCTAATCTGCTCTGTAGCAACTGCATGGTGAGTGGTACATGTTTTCCGTATAAAGTGGGTAATAAAATTCAAAAGCTGTATGGAATAAAACAAATAAATACTGTTTTCATTGTTCCGACAGTCACTTAAAAGAGCTGGACTCTTGTGCTTCGTTCCATTCAAGTCAGTGGTTGTAATTTCCAAGTTGAATAAACCTGGGTTCTGAATTTGAGTCGCTTCCAGGATCACAATAACGAATTTAAATAATGAACATGGCTGACATTAATAATAATATCACTCTCCCTGGCTTCTCCTGGATTGTTTAGCATTTGGTCCTTTGGAGGCTACCATGTTGTCTGACATCACAGGACCTGCTTCTCGATGAGGCTGGGGTACATGAAATTCACTACGGCCATATTCAAGGTTACCCTGCCTCTGACCTGGTCTTATTCAGGGCTTCCCAGGCCTCTGATCAGGTCTCGTTCAAAGCTGGCAGCTGAAGTGCCGTTTGCCTTCATTTTCTTCCGTTTTACACAGCGATCATCCCCGGCATTGTTTTTAATATTCATTCGAAGGCCTCAGAGACGTGTGTCTGATTTCAACATGATCATCGCCAGTCAGATCAAGCTTCAGTACACCATCCATATTTATCAAGCCTGATGAATAACTTAAATGCTTGCATATATGGAAGTCCACTTTCGTGTAAAGCTTTTCTTATGAAATGGAGTTAGGCAGTAGCGACAGCTCTATTAGCTATTGGCCCAGTGGGATCCGTCATGGAGCTCAGGCCTGGCAGGCATGGCAATGAGGATGCCTGGGAGAGCAAGTTTTGCACAGGGCTTGGGGTCTGGGTTCCAGGCCATTGTTTATACCCAAGGCGATTGCAGGAGTTTCCGCCTACCTGCCCGGGGGATCGCAATTGGTTGACGTGGGATCTGGTGGAGTTTAATGAGATTCACACTTTGAAGAATCTTACTCCTGCCTTCCAGAAGAGAAATTGCTGTCCTTGCATGTTTACAGTTAAATACCCTGCAGCATTTCCAAAATGAGCAAAAAAAGGCTGGAGTTCCATCTGCGCTGGGTGCTTGAAGAAGGCTCAAACTCCCCTTGAAAAGTGCTCCAGGAACACTGGATGACTGGCTGACCTTGCACTCAGACCATAAGATGTGGTATGTGAACACTAAAGAATTGCAATGTCCTTGCTCTTGTGAAAAGAAAGGAATTATTTTTCTCAATCAAGGCCACGATGGTGGACCCACACCTCAAGCTAAACGGCCTTTATTGCTACATACGTGGGAGATTCTGGCTGCATGGCCCCCGGCTCCCAAACACCCCCGTCTTTTTCAGACAAGGCAGAATTAGCTGTCAGTCTTCCTATGAGGAACGGCAAGGTGCCAGGGCTGTCATGAGGCTGGCGGCCAATCGGGGAGCACCAGACGAGCCATGAACCCATGGGCGTCGCTAGGCCATTTTTAGGGGGGCTTTTGCCACACTAACATTTGTACTCAGCCCCCCTAAAAATTCTCCATAAACTTTACACAAATTGGTGAATGCCCACGTCCCCTTTAAATTTCATATGAAAATGGTGGCAGACTTCGGCTCCGCCCCCTCTTTCAGCGCGGTCTTCAACTGAAGCATCACAGACTGTGGCATCACAGAGCGAGGATTAAGCCAAGGTGTGTGTTTTTCGATAAATTGTTATATCTGCATCAGTGCAGTCCTTTTTCATAAATACAGTTTACAAAAATGTCAAAATTTTCCCTGTGTTACGTCATCACACCAGCTGTTTCCTCTAGCGAAAATGAAGCCCTTAATACATACCGTGTGTGTAATACATACAGTGGGCGTGTGTGTGATCAGGAAGACTCATTTGAGTACTGATTCTGTACAAGCCAAATATGTGTTAAACATCTATGGGGGCTGAGCCCCCCTTAAATGAAAATCCTAGAAACGCCAATGCATGAACCAAAGACAATCAGAGCAGGACCGGCCTTATCTGCACCCTTCAATGAAAGCAAGGGGTGCTTCTCACAAGTCTGCTTATGTACGTTTTTTAATCATGTTTGGCCAGCCTTAAATGACTCCTAGCAAGGCAACTCGGACGTTACACACAAAATATTCAAAATACAGGCAGTTCTTGACTAACATAAGTAATCCGTTCCACAAACCCTTACGTAACTCATATTTACCCTCCATACCATTCAAGACACCTTATGGTGAAAAACATGCCAAAATATACTAGCATTATGTACAAAAGTGTTACAAGGGCGGGCGCCCGGAGCATAGACAAAAGCACGAGGAGCCAGGAAGTGGGGAACACAGGGTTTATTCCAGGGTGAAGACAGACAGAAACGTGTAACGAGCTCCAAACACATAACGTCAATGACCAGACTGGGGAAACGAACGGAAACGCGGACTAAATACAATGAACTAATGACAACAATCAAGGACAGCTGGTAAACACAGGGAATCCACACCGGGTTAATGAGGGGGCGTGGCACACGGAAGGAGCGGACAATCGGGGCATGACAGTACCCCCCCCCCCCCAGAGTGCGCACCTAAGAGGAGCGAAGCAGCAGACGAGGCAAGACCGGGGACACAGGACCTGAAAGACAAAAGCAAAAACACGTCAATGAAGGACCAGGAACAACACAGACACACAGAACAGACACAAGGGCAAAAGCCAAGACAACACCTGACACAAGACATGGAACGCAGACAGACAGACAAAGAAAGGAGACATAAAGGGAATACTAACGCGCGAAACAAAAGGGCCGGGAATGAACGGAGGAGCAACAGGAGGACGGAGAGCAGACACAGGGGACACAAAGGCAGGGGGCAAGGAGGCAAAGGGCGGGGGGAAACAGGGAGCCCGAGAGGGCCCAGACGGGCGGCGGCCGGAGGGGCCGCAGGCAAGGGGAAGGCAGGAGCAGGAGGGGATGCCACAGGGGCCAAGGGAACGGGCTGAGGGAACACTGGAGGGGACAAGGCGGGAGCCGGAGGGATCACCAGTGCAGGCAGGCAGGAGGAAGCCGCCGCTGGCGACGGCACAGCCGGAGCCCGCGAAGGCGCCGTCTGACGCCCAGGCGGAGCAGGGGGGCCTGGAGGCGGCCGACATGGAGCCGGAGGTGGGCCCGAAGACCGGCACTGAGGCACTGGGGAAGGACCCAGAGGCAACAGCCGCCCCGGAGCTGGAGGACCCGCAGGCAGCCACTGAGCCATGGCCAGGGGCCGCACGGGCGAGCCAGGGGGCAGGGCAGGTGGGACCTGGACCCGACGTCTGTGTCCCCTGCCTTTGCGGGACACAGAGAGGCGGGGACCTTGTTGGGCTCCCCTCTGGGGCCACGGTGGTGGTGCTGGATGAACACTGGGGTAAGGGGGACCCAGCAAGTAGAGCCCCGAGGGGTCCCACTCGAGCTCCTCCTCTAAGTCCACCCTGGGAGGAGGAGCGAGGATGGCACAGTCTTGGACCTCCTCGGGGACAGGAGTCACGGGGGCAAGAGTCACGGGAGTCACGGGCGCGGCCTCAGGCAATGCAGCTACGGGCGGAGGAGCGGGCGCTGGCGGCTCTGGGGAGGCGGCCGCGGGCGCTGGCGGCTCTGGGGAGGCGGCCTTGGGTGGCTCTGTGGAGGCGGCCGCGGGTGCTGGCAGCACCGCCAACTCTCGGCCAGCAGGGGGCGCCATCAGGACAGGCTCAGGCAGGGCAGGTATAGGCAGTTCGAGGGCCAACAGAACCGGCACAGGCAGGACAGACGCCGCCCCTTTAAGGGCTTTGGGGGCCCTCGGGATAGCGTCTCTGATAGGGCTGGTCCATTTACCGGCAATACACTCCGGCCAGTAAAAGTACGCTTCAAGCGTAGGCGGCTTGTCCTTCGCGGGGCGCCCCAGGCACGCAGCGGCGATGTCTCCCCAGACCAGCGGGAAGCTCTCGCATCTACCGCCCGTCTTCCAAGCGGGGACCAGAGAGCAGGCACCCAGGGCGATTGCAGGAGTTTCCGCCGGCAGCTTCTGGATTTTCCTCCGCTTTTTTCTTCCTGAGGCAGTGGGTCGCGGAGTCTGGGGCACCTCGGGGAGCGGAGGCAGGAGCCTGTATAGAGTGCCGCCGTCGACGGCCACCTGCCTCATATTTACCTCCGCTACCCCACGTCTCAGCTGCCGCAGGAGCTCGCGCACCTCGTCAGAGAGGTGCATGTCATCGGGGAGGGACAGCTGCTCCAGTGTAACCCTCGCCCGGAAGGCCAGATCGCGCAGACCGGGGTCCTCCCTTACCTCAGGTCGCTCTAGCCAGTATAGGACCTCGTCTACTAAGCTGAGGTATTCGGTCTCCGCCAGCGGGGATCATTTCTTGTGTAGTCTGGTCATTCTGTTATAATGGTGGGCGCCCGGAGTGCCAACAAAAGGAGCCAGGAAGCGGGGAACACGGGGTTTAATTCCAGAGAGATGGCAGGCAAAAACGAATACACCAAACACATAACGTCAATGACCGGACTGGGGAAACGAATGAAAACATGGACTAAATACAATGAACTAATGACAACAATCAAGGACAGCTGGTAAACACTGGCAATCCACACCGGGTTAATGAGGGGGCGTGGCACACGGGAGGAGCGGACGATCGGGGCATGACACAAAGAACACATTAAATAAATAGAAACATAAAGCATAAATATAGGTGTGTATCAACCTTTTTGCATTAGTACTTTTGCAAACTCTACAAATCTCTGATTTTTCTTCTGTAAGTTCGGATTTACGTGAGTCGGTTTCATTTAAGTCAAGAGCCGCCTGTAAGGTAGCTTCCTTTAAGGTCACCCCAAATTGACCAGAGCAAGGAAGAGGACCATCTTAGTCCTCTGGGGGCTCCGTAAGAAGGCACTTAGCAGGCTGCTGTGGAGCCCTCCACCAGCCCTCAAAAAAGCAATCAAAATAGCCAGTCCTGGAATTAAATTGAAATTTCTGAATGGTTCCAGATCAATACCCGGTGCCTTCAGAAGTCACACTGATCCCAGATCAGTCACCAAATTATATCCAGCTGGCCTCTCCAGACATTATTTTCATGACAGCCACAAAATTACCAGTATCACAATGCAAGCTGTACAGATCTCTGACTAGGAGGGGAAAGTACTGACAGTTTGAGGAATGCAGGGGAGATATGGAAAATGTAGGCTAATCCCTAATACAACGCTAAGGAAAATACTTCTTAGTATTTGTCATGTTTCTCGTGATATTGATGCACAAGTTCGTCTAAACGGTATGATTTCTTTTAGTGGTACACCAATGTGGAAATTTTTCCCAGTACTAATAACCAATATATGTTTTAATTTTCGCCATTAGTAATAACCGGAAAACCTCTGAGATCTACAAATCTGTAGTGAAACTGATGTAGGTGACGTGACTTCTTATGATCCCATGATTGTGTCAAGCTCCCACATCATACACTGCAGGCAGCAGTGCCGACTTGGGCACTTGTAGCAAGTGGTAAATGAACCAAAGAAATTCTCTTCCTCTACTATGGAAAATGTATGACTGTCTAACGCAATCATCTTCATTATTTTAGTAGTTATGTCTTTAACTATGCTACAGCTAACTTAGAATATTAGACCGGCAATATCGACCCAGACTGAAACATTGAGCTGATCTCAATGTCTTGATTTTTAACACTTTTTAATACTTATATATTAACCAATATATTGAGTATCTCTACTTTTTTGTCATTGAGAATATGGGGGCGCAATATGTATCAGAATACCCATAAAGGGGGGCAGAGAGATTACTGAACCGTGCTTCACTTCACCTATCTGTCCTCTTCTGTCTACAATTCAGCAGTGCTGATTATGCTGTCAGAACTTTGGTTTTATAACCTTCAGTTATAAAACTGTAAAACATTCTACAGTGTCATCTAGCTTCCAACTTCAGGCATATGACAAGGACAGAAGATGAAGAACAATAAATCTTAATTGCAGTCACGATCTAAATAGCTCCTGAAATTGCAGGATTGTTGACAACCTTAAAATAAAATAGAGGCCTCACTTTCTAGACCGTTTGGAATTAAATCATCAGGCTGCTTGTTTATGGGTTGTTTTGCCCAAGTTAATCAGGTGGGGTTTTTGTTCAGCGAATGACAAATGGGGGCTCTTTGTCTGTGCTTGTGGGGAGGAAGTTGCAGTGTGAAGGAGTCTCTGGTCCCGCCAGGGGGCCTCCTGCCAGGGGCATGAAAGCAGCTCCAGCTGTGCATCTGATGAAGCAGCTCCTAGGTTTGCAGAACAGCGTGTAGGAACATGGCAAACTGTTCCGGTAAGTTCCATGAACACCATTAGGCCTGTCTGTCACAGTGGCTTAGTGGGTTGAAATGTTCCAAAGACATGTCTCTAAGTTGCCCGTAGCGTCTATGAGCCCTGTGATAGACTACATGTGGAATTTGGGATTTGAAATAATTAATGTATCTTGAAACTACGTGGACTGTAAAAACTCATCTTGCTCAAAGGTACAAGAGCGGCATCCCACCCCAACGATGTAAAGCTTTGAATGTTTTAGGGCAGGTTCTGACACTTTGAAAGCTTCACTGCCCTGGAAAGCTGCTGCTCTGTTTTTATTATTACCATCATGGCGTCGCTGTAGGTTACCGGATAATATGGGCGCAAGGCAGACAGAGCTGTCAGAGATCTCGGTGCTAACGCCATACATTTTATTATTCCGTCTAGCAGGGCAAGCCTGGGGAGCAGATTGAGTTCTTATGCTCCAGACTCCAGGGGAGCTGTGACAACTGAGACATTAGTATCTGTAATCTAATAGACAGCCGTCTCACGGACACATCAGGGCTTCCTGAGCTGTCAGTCCCACCAGTCCTCGTTTCCATGGAGATACTATGTAAGAGATGCATTGGTTTTAAAAGGTGGGTGGTCCATCCCTGGGTCTGAGCAGAGGAGGCATTGCTATGTGTCTTTGAGATCAATCAGCCTTCCCCAGAAGTGTATTCGTAAACATGCTTCGAAACAAGTTCCGCAAACAGGTTCCTCAGGGTTTGTTACCAAGGGCATGATGTACCACAGTCTCTGGTGGGAAGTATGTGTGCCAATTAAATCCCCATCAATAGTAGCTCAGCATTAAAGCTCAGCAGAGAAGTCTGACATCGATCTGTTCTCAGTCTGAAATACGTGGTTCCCTCACACTCTGGAGCGGGGGCTGCTTTTGTACAGCACGACGGGACTGTCACCTCAGCATGCTCCGCACTGTACTTCAGATGTGCCAAAAGGCCTTTCATACACCTATTTTTGTGGTCGACCAACATTGAAGCAGATTAGAAAAAGAAGAATCCTTAATGCCTTTGTTCTTTTCCCTAGGAAGAACGAAGCTTTGTTTTGTCCAGAAAAAAAATAAAATGCTACCAAACAGCATTTAGTCCATCTTCTTGAAGGAATCACCAAGACACCCAAAGTTTTGTCCCCTGTGAAATTTTAGAGAAGCCTGACAAATCATTCAGAAAGGCACCTTTATCTTCATCTGATATTCATTAGGGCACCAGGTGTTTCTAAAAAAAATCCTAAGCGCCCAGCGTGGTGCCCATGCTGGTGGTAATGCTCACTGAGGGTGGCACCTTCGCTCTACAGCAGGGGTCTCAAACTCCAGTCCTGGGGGGCCAGGAGCCTTGTGTAGCTTAATTCTTTCCCTGTTCCACCACAGATGATTCAGCTCAAGAGCTGTGTGGTAATCAGTGCAGAGAGTCACAAGGTGTTGAATCAGATATGTTAAATGAGGAGAAACCCAAAAATGTGTAGAGTTCCAGCCCCCCAGGAGTGGAGATTAAGACCCCTGGTCTAAATGTACTACATCTGTGTACATGATGTATTACGGGGTGGAGATGGGGTCTCACAGCAGGGGCTGACAGGTGGGGAGGGGGAATTCCTCTCTGTGAATCCTGAGGCCTGTGAAGGGCCTGAGGCCAGATTGCCCCCCCACCTCTGCTACAGGCATCACCTGCAGTGACCCCTGGCATGTGAGTGTTCACCAGGCTGGCTTTGATTTCAGAGGGTTAATGAACTTCCCTGTAAAGTGTGCTGGTCACTGTTCCATGAACAGGGGGGTCATCAGACTCCTTACACATTGGGGATAAGGATCCTCACCAAACATGGCTGCCCTTCTGCAGCCTTGTTCTCCCTATCCTCATCCACCACTAGAGGGCGAAGTACTCATGCCTCACACATGGTTCAGGCTGACACAGGCGTATTGTGTGTATGTTGTCAAGCAGCTGGTCTGAGAATTTGCCCAGGCACATGTAGGGGGGGGCGGGGGGGGGGGAGGCGTAAACAAAAACCACCCCCACCCCCGGGGCCGGCCCAGAGTCAAACCGGGTGCGCGTTAAAAACAGACCCCCCGCCCGGGGGCCGGGCGCGGGGGGGGGGGGGG
>JABFEA020000021.1:20824734-20839559 GCA_019775915.2 Cyphomyrus plagiostoma | reverse complement strand
CCCCCCCCCCCCCCCCCCCCCCCCCCCCCCCCCCCCCCCCCCCCCCCGCCCCCCCCCGCGCGCGCCCGGCGGGGGCCCCCGGGGCGGCCGGGCCCACGTGACGCCGGGCCGCCCAATAGGACGCCGGGGCGGGGCATGGTGAGACTCCATCCCACCTCAGTTTGCTTGGGGCTGTACAGGTAGTTGAAGAACACGGGGGATCTCCGGTGAATCCGGGAGATGCAGTCCCAGATGCAGATCCCAGTCTTAGCCTGTTTGGCTCCTTTGTCCTCCAACAATGTCCCTTTATGGACAAAAAGCAAGCAGCCAGGAATCAGAAAAAGTCGAAGCGGGGAAGAAATCATGGACGGCTGCCTACAGCAGCTTTTATGAAGGATATGCCACAGACAAAGGGGTTTTTGTTCACCAGACGGAACTATTCAAAATATACAAAAGAACTGTATCACCTGCATGTTTATGAGAGCACTTCAACTTGGTCTTTGTTCTCCTGAAAAATTTTACTTTCCTGCGTCATCAGGAGACATTTATCTTATTATTTGCACTGGAAAGCAAGCGTTGCACCATAAATATTTTTTCTGTCATGTCCCACCATATGTATTCCCTGATTGACTTTTCTCTATAAATGTTCTTAACAGAGCATTTATACAGCGGTGGGGCTATGGGGGTGGGGCCACAAGCCCCAACTGAATTGTAATTGGTCCCTGGAATGCCTCCTCCCCTGTCACTCACTGATTCAAGACATTATTAGCCAACTATAAGATTGACCCCTATGTACAAATCATGGCCCTTCTTGTGCCCCCCACCTGGAATAGTCCCTCCCAGTATGTTATGATATCTATAAGGCACCTGGACTCTGGCCCCTTTTCTGAATAAATGTCTATAAAAGGGGTAACGCTGACTTTCATCAGAGTGGCACCTGCACGCAATGCATGGGGCATCAAGGTACCTGAAGGACAGCCTGCGAAGATTCCATCTAAATAACCACATGCCTCTCCAACACTCACCGTGCTCCAGCCGCTCGTAGTCGGAGTCCAGGAGGAAGTTCTTGAAGCGGCTGGAAACGTGGTGATATGCTAGGAACTTCAGGTAATACTGGTTGAACTCAAACTCCCAGGGGTACTGGTGGTGGATCTGGATCGAGAGACGGAAAGCACAAATAGCACAGCTTTTCATGTTTCAGAGCACTGGACCTGGCTTTGTGCTATGGCTAAAGCGAATTAGGCACGTCCGCTAAATGCCAAAATAAATAAGGAGAGTAATGATATGGTGTAAGGCCAGGGCGGTTTAGCGTCTGACATCATTATTCATAAGACATGACCAGAAGACTCTCTTCAATAAGGCCACCTGGCTTTGCTTGCAAATGCAAAAGAAGTTTACACAGAAACACAGGCACTGCCGATGTCCTGCTTTCAAAATAACACTGGCTGTTGCCATGGGTTTGTACGGTTTCTTACCCATCTGGGGTCTAGGGGTAGGGAGCACACTTTCACCGACTGGGGCATGGTCACACATTTCATTCAATATCATAAACTTAATTCATAGCAAATAAATTACTTCTTATATATTTGTTTTGGCATTAAACTCATCTTCATCTTAGTGTACTTCGTAAATATGACAGATTTATGTGGTTTGTAATTTGACATCAAAGTATAGACATTGCAAAATGCAGTTTAGAACACTTGCAGAAACATTATAAAAGTACTGTACATAGTAAGCAAAGGTGGAAGTTTGTTTTGATCCCAGATATCTGATCACCAAAGTCTTGGCTACATGAAGATGACTAAATGGTTCAGTTGGATGGATAAATAAATAAATAAGAAAAAACTCATGTGACTAATTCAGGCTCCTTTCACTGAATATGTGGAAACTTTCATGTCTATGAATGAACTGTTGTCACCTGGCCACGTCCCTTTTATGTTGCTGATGGGGATGTATCTGGATCGCGTTTCACAGTTGCGCTGTTCAGCAAAATACTATGCAAGTGCGACTTGAATATGCGCTAATTCAGCTATTTAGAATGCGAATAGTGATCTACAAGGTGACTACATGCCCCCGATGAGTCATATTGGTTTACTTTTTTGCGTATTTAATCTAATTTTAAAAACTGTAATACTTCTGACAATGGATGGATTACGGATTTAGTCCGATTTTTTTTCATATTTCTGCAATTTGATTTCAGTGAGTTATGAACTGAAATACATGAGAAAATTACGCAGCATCCCCAGGGGGGGTTAAAGGTCATGGGAGACCAGAGGAGGACTGGAATGGGTGGAAGGTACCAGTAACCACCCTAATATTGCGTATGAAGCTGCTAATCATTGCCTGTTTGATTTCGCACTGCTAAGTAACGCTTCATGCCTTAACAAAGATAATCCCAGAGCAATGTGCTAACAAACACAACGACGGCACTAACTTGAGTCAACAGTCTTGTTCCTATAAGCTTAGGGTAGTTTTATTTTTGGTCCTCTTTTGAGCAGAAGGGTATTAACAGTTTGAAAAACCACAAAATACCACAGCTCTCTGTCACCCAAATAATGGCCACAAGCCTGAGCATAACCTCTCGTCAAGAAACCGGCACGCTGATGGGAAAATGAAACTGAAGTGTGAAGTCGAGGACAGCTGTGGCTGTAGAGTGACACCCCTCCCGACCCCCCAGCCCCGTGGTGGGACGGCGATGGGGCATGCCTGGTGTACGCAGTCCAGAAACTGCAGGAAGATGGGCGTGAATCCGCTGCCTTGCGTATTGGGGGCCAGGTTGCTGCGTTGACTGAATTTGTGCCCAAAGGACAGCCATTCCTTCTCCAGTAGTGTCTGGAAGCCCTCCAGGGTTCGGTAGAAGGGGTCACTGAACAGCTGTGCCAGGGATACCACCTGGGATTTGGGGGAAGACGGATGTTGTGTAACTCCAACTGGAGTTTACCGGAGATGGATTCACCCTGAGAGTATTGCGGGAGATTCCGGTGGCCGTGGCGATGCAGTCACCTGGGTGGTGAGGTCCCAGCCATCTTCCAGACTCAGCAGCACCGATGAGCCGATATCTAGTAGGGTCACCACAGCCAAAGCCAGCTGCAAGATCCGGTGGAGCTGCAGAGGATGGATAATGTTGGGCGGCTGCCTAAGCATAGCTAGTGACTATCAGGGACGTCATGGATGCTGCCCAAATTGTACATCTATTACGGTCAGTCCCTCTCACCCCCTACATGACACAGTGAGAACATTACAAAGCTCCGTCAGCAACAGACTCCTACATCCAACATGCACGAAGGAATGCACTGCATCCAACATGCACGAAGGAACGCACTGCATCCAGCATGCACAAAGGAACGCACTGCATCCAACATGCACGAAAGAACGTTTCCGCTGGTCCTTCATTCCATCTGCCATCAGACTTTATAACACCTCAGTCACCTTACGTTCATAAATTGTGTCAAAATTCTGTACACTTTATATCACTCGGTGCAATCGGTATGTATGTGTATATGTATGCATGTGTATTTTGGGTCTGTGCAATATGTGTAATTGTGTGCACTAATTTTATTATTTATTGTATTTGTTACAGCATTTTTTTTGTTATGTTTCTTTTCTATTGCTTTTTATTTACTGGCTGTTGCAACAAGTAAATTTTCCCAATGTGGGATCAATACAGTCTTAACACATCATGGACATGAACACAGATCCTCCACATTTCTGGTGGTGTTCAGTTTGGCGTGTAACAAAACTTATAAATGCCCTCTTACATCCTTCTGGTTGATGTTGCAGTCTAATACGACCATTTTGAATTCTACCAGGGAGGGTTTTACTGTGAAATGAAATCCTACTTTTGCCAAGGGTCTAGTGAGACAACAGTGTCCAGATGTGATCCATCTGCTAGCTTTTCAAAACAGAAAGTAGACAAAAAAAAAATCTTCCATAAAAATTCGGAATACTAAAACCGACTTTTCCTGTAAATTGTGAGATGTCCCCATCTGCTTTTAAAGACGCAAGAAACACACTGTCCTACCAGGCCTTGGTGTAAGGCACCATTAATGTGTTAAAGTACCATGGTAAGCCAGTGCCAGTCTCCTCGCTGATGTGGAAAGTATTCGGGCTATCAGGGGAAGGTCATAACAGTGACCAGTGCTTTCTAATAAACACTGGGAAGTCTTCCACAATGCACTGGAGCAGTCACTGGGGACAATGACGAGCCAGCATGGCAATAATTTCTTGGAAGGAAGGCATTAGTATTAGTGATGGAATATTTGTGTGAGATTGTAACTGCTTAACGCATACTCCTGATTATGCTCCTGATTATCCTCACACAGCTACAGACTTAGGGTTAGAGTTAACTAGAATTAACTCCTGAGAAGGACTCACCTGGGTAAACCACTCTGACTCCTCTAGGGTCTTAAGGAATCCTTCAGGGGTGACAGAGGGTGAAGAACTGGGAAGGCAAGCCCGCAGAAGCTTCTTGAAGGAAGCTTTTACCTGCCGCGTGTCCGCCAGGTCAACCGGAACCAGCTCACAGGCCAGGGCTGTGTCTGGTTTGAAGCCCTGTGCCAAGTGACGATAAAAAAAAAGTCACATAACCGCAGCCCACGGAACCCTAAGCTTCTGAACAACCTGAGTCAGCTAATGGTCAGTTTCGTCTTTTAAATTTGCCCCGACGTTCATCTCGTAATATCCCGTTGGTATTTTCGACATTATGTAAGTCTTGGCAACTGGCACAAGCACGAGCACATTTCAGCTGCCCGGTCTCATCATCGCAAGCGAATTTCCAAGTGCATCACTGTCCGCTTGGTCCCTGCAACTAATTTGCGGAGACGTACATGTTTCAGAAATGCCAGTGGAACTGAAGCCTGTGGCTTTGGAGGGGGTGGGGGGCATGCGGCTGGGGAGTTCATCACCCATTTATTATATACAGGCACTGACAACTGAATAGTGTTTGCAACGCAGTGCTTTTCAACAAATACAAAGTTTGCTAACGCCTACAGCAGCTGATGGCTGACACATTACTTCAGATGGGGCTTCCTTAGTTCTTTACATTTTATTTAGTGCCAGATATTTTAATCCAACGTTTTTTTGTGTGTGAAAGCAGGGGCAGACAGTCCTTGGATCAATTACAGGTTTAGGGTCTAGCAGTGACATCACTCTGCCAAGGTGGAATTTGATCTGGTGACCTTCTCAACACAGATGCAATGTCCTAATCTGCTGAACCACATATTGCTCACTCAAGTGAGATGCTGGTATGGTGGACCATCCCAGGTCCTTGCTGGTTTGGAGGGAAGGGGGGTAAGAAGGTAATAAGACATTTCCTGTACCTTGAGGTGCGATTTCTCCCCGAACACATAGAGAGATGCCTGGCGGCTTGGGAGGCGTGCTTGCGAGGGGGGCAACCCATGCAAATAGTCCTTCCCAGCGAGCCTGGCACCGACCTCGGCCGCAGTTGGGTGCAGGCTGATCCGGTTGCTAGAGCGAAGGCTGGACCAAACACCTGCAGGGGGGGTCGTGGGTTATAGGAGAAGCGTCGAAGGGGCAGGGCGGTCGCAAAGAACTGCCTGATGATGATCTACTGAGCCAGCAAGCTTTCAGCTGGATAAACATGCTCATGCAGGCTTCTATCAAACGAGTTTCATTTGCACCTGTTCCAGCCTACTCAGCTTAGTGAGAATGACGCAGCGCCCCAGGTATGCTCAACAACACAGTGCCTCCCTCTCCCAGCTCCACCCGATGACACACAGTAGGCCTTTGTGTGTTAAGGGGCTTAACTGCGGCACGCCAACACCCGCTACAAGCAGGCCAACACGTTCCCCAACACAGGTTGCGAGCAGGCCGACACGCTCCCCAGCACAGGCTGCGAGTAGGCGGACACGCTCCCCAGCACAGGCTGCGAGCAGGCCGACACGCTCCCCAGCACAGGCTGCAAGCAGGCCGACACGCTTCCCAGCACAGGCTGCGAGTAGGCCGACACGCTCCCC
The DNA here is from genome assembly GCA_019775915.2 of Cyphomyrus plagiostoma. Lineage (NCBI taxonomy): Eukaryota > Metazoa > Chordata > Actinopteri > Osteoglossiformes > Mormyridae > Cyphomyrus > Cyphomyrus plagiostoma. The sequence goes on along the minus strand of JABFEA020000021.1, from coordinate 20,833,605 downwards.
AGCACAGGCTGCGAGCAGGCTGACACGCTCCCCAGCACAGACTGCGAGCAGGCCGACACGCTCCCCAGCACAGGCTGCGAGCAGGCCGACACGCTCCCCAGCACGGGCTGTGAATGGGATATGCAACCTCTCGCTATTACTATTAGCGCAAACACAGACAGGTAGCACTGGCAGACGAGGTTAGTATACAGACAAGAGGGATGATAAACAGATAAAGAGCACAGCGCACCCTGGTTGTGGATTCTCCCTTTCAAAGCTGCTTTCGGGTTGGAGTGAGTGAACAGTTTGTCCTTGTATCCAAGCACTAGGAGAAAGAAGGAGCAAGTGAGGATGGAAACAGACAGAATAGGAATCTAAGGCAGGAATACTGCAATCATATCCAGAATGGGCCATTGTTTACGCAGGTTTTTAAAAAGTAACAAGAATAACAGTGAACAGTGAACTATACTGGAAATTGCTATAAAATACAAATACAGAAATTGTACACAGTGAGACTTAAGCCTAGAACTATGAACAGAGAAAAGGGTTCAGCAAATTACTAACACTGACAATACACCAAACAAATTATCTGTATCTGTCAGTGGTTTTCTCAGGCAATAGTTGCTCAACCTCCTTCAGTGGAGGACATCAAGTAGTCCCACTTGATCAAAACGAAAATCCCAAGATTATCACAAGGGATTCTGCTCTAAGTCAACGGCTATGATCCTTGTTTCAAAACAAGCATCTCATCTAGAGCCACCCGGTCAGATTAGGGATTGGTCTGGGATATTGTTTTGGATATAAGGGCCCAGCCAAATAAATAATAATGTAAGTACTGTATTAAACTGGGGTAAAAACATTAAAGAAAAACCGGAGGATCAAACATAAACTGTTGATTCTACTGACAAGATGGAATTTTTCCTCTGGTGTGAACTGTGTTTAATGTGTATTATAGTACATTTCTACTCCATGTATGTGTCTAGGAGGTGCCATTGTTTGGGAATCATATGTGTATATGCATGCATGTTTACTTTATCATAAAGCAAGAGTTTGAATTGAGCCCAGATTGTCCACCTTCCAGTAGCTGCACAAATTGGGTTTCAGTGCCAGGGTGCGTTGGCCAGGCTCAGATCACTTGTACCAGGAAGGCCGATGGGGTTGGGGGTGGAGGGGGGGTGATTGATTCCATGCCCCCAGCTAGTCTGAGATCCCTAAACAGTGCAACCAAACACTTTTCAGACTCCATCCATCCATGTTCTCTAACTGCTTGTCCTACTCAGGGTCATGGGTGGTCTGAAATCTATTCCAGAGGCTATGGGTGCAAGGCAGGGAACAACCCAACAACCCAACTCATCGCAGGGCACACCATTCACACACATACAGGCACGCACACACACACATACACACACACACACACATGGACTCCTATGGACAATTTGGAAACTCCAAGGAACCTCAGCATGTTTTTGGACCGTGGGGGGAAACCAGAGTACCCACAATAGTAATAGTAACCAGAGTAAACCCCTCAATGACACAGGGAGAACATCCAAGCTCCGGACACACCGTGCCATCATACCGCTCACTCAGACTTTGGCCCGATATTTAGTCCAGAGTCACATACGAGGCCACATGGAAAAAAATGCATCGCAATCAGCAGAAAATGGACCTTGAAAAAAAGAGTCAACAGCATGTTCTACCTGAAAACACGCCAGCCTGGCACAGCAGAACACCAATACCCTGCTCTGAATCAGCTTCCTGTCAATGGTGATCCTGGAGGTCGATCAGCGTTCATTTGGACCAGCACAGTGCTGGAAAGCAGTGCACCATTATCCATGGCATCTCAAGCATGAACAACATCTGGTGGAGTCTCACATCTCAGATGCGTCTGACATCTTTGAAGTCATTGTGTGAATCCCCGATGCGATAAAAATGGACAGTAGCCCATGCATGCGAGACCCAAGCTAGCGTGGCAAGCAGCACATATTAGATATTTACACAGCCACAGCTCCTCAGAGCTCAAGCAGCTTGACCCAGAGCCGTCTGGCCACGCTGACTCGATGGAATGTAGACTTCCTAGACCTGGCCGCTCTGGCAGATCGTGCACCGGGCCAAAACAGGCAGGGATTGTGGTGTAATGTGGCCCATGGGGTGGCAAGACAGAGTTACATCCTTCAAACGACATGCCAAACTGGATCAAGAATGGCGGAGAGCGCAATCAGCTGCTCGTAAAAGGCCCATTTCAGCTTTTCTCTGTTTCCAGCTACTGGCCGTAGTGTAATATCTCCGAGCGATCCACCAATACCCCTGGACGGCATGCGTGAATCTCCACTCACCTCCTTTGGCAAAGCTGTTGGAGAACGGAGCCTCCAGGTGAAGGGGAGTGACCTTGGGTATTCTTGACGCTCGCCTCTCACTGGCTGGATTGATGCCATCGAGGGATGGGAAGGAAAACAACAGACAATGAGGCTCAAACTAGAGACAACAGCATGTTTGAGAAATGGTACAGACCAGGTGACGGATCCTATTACCGACACCCCACATTCTCCAGGCAAGCCTTTGCATTTCCTATCAGGCGAAACTCTATCGCCATGGGGATGGCGTCACCAGCTCCCACACGGACCTTTGTGGTTAAGCTCAGCTTAGGTCAGCCTTGTGCAACTGAAGGTTTTTTAAAGCTGGATGAGTCAGGTACAGGTTAGTTTACGCTGCCAGGAAAGTACAGAACAGGTTCTGTAAATTAAGGCATCACGCCTGCAAGTGCTCTCAACGTCCAGGATCACTATTTCTGCTATTCCACTTTACACTTTACTCCTTCACTGATCTAAATGAGGGTGTCAATGGGAGGCAGAATGATTCCATGACATAGGATGCTAGCAGCAGTGGTAGCATGAGGCTTTGGGCCAGACCAGTAGTCACCAACTGGTCGAAACTGGAGTGATATGTAATGAATCTGGAGCATGTGATCAATCTCTCCTCAGGCAGAAGCACCTGTGGCTTTGTGTTGGTGATGGAATTTGGCCCTCTGGGAAAAATAGCTGGGGACCCCCCCGGGCTAGATAAAGGCATAGTGAGCCTTTCATCCCCTATATGGAGCTTAAGGGTATCCTACCCCCCCACGCCAAGAGAACAAGGAAATAAGACGGCAAGGAAACTTAAGGAGCCACACGGCAAAGTAGGAGACGAGAAAAGTGCAAGCTCGGTGAAAGGGCAGAAGGTGCCGTGTCAACTGGCGACAATATGTACCTGGAGAAAGACCAACTAGGGAGCGCGAACTCAGAACGCTGTGACCACTCGCTTTCGGCTGATTCGGGATGGCGCTCAAGATGGCCTGGAGGTACTTCTCCTGTTCTAGGCTGGAGGACTCCGATGATGAGGCTGGGGCTGGAAAGCAGGAGCAAATTATCCTGATCTAACGCCAACACACGCCATACATCCAGCGGCATTGATTTTCCACCTCTGAATCCACACTTTGCTTGGGCCCGCCAAGGCATCCCCCTGCTGGCCACAAACAGTCACTACACTAGGAGGGGGCCCTAAAAGTAGCTTAAGTGGTTCCCCAGAAACAACAAACCAGCCCCTGCCAGCAACTGCTAAACATCAGCATCGGCACCTAAGCTGCATGGCGGAGTCAGGCACCTATATCGACAGAGGTACGTACCTGCGGAGGAGGGGTTCTGGGACTTGAAGAGGCTGACCACACCCTTGCCGTGGAAGCCACCGGAGCGCAATAGCAGGGCCTTGGTCTGAGGGTGCTTCCAGCTCACCACGGGCAGCCGGTTGTGACGGTAGCAGCGGGCCACCTTCTGCAGACTGCTGTCCGGTACGGTCTGCGGCACCACGAGCAGTGCGGGATAGCTGTGGAACGTGGGCCGTCGCCCAATACCAAGAACACAAAGATCGTACTTGTGGCCGTGGCAAGACCGGTCTTGCTGATGCGTCTACCAAGAATGAACTTGGGACTTGGTCCTGTTTGGCGAGGATGCAACCAAAATGTGTCCTTGATATTTGAAGCAGGGCAAGAAAGACGTCTGGGGAGTTTTACCATCCTCCGTACTTCTGTCCTTAGTACTAGAACTGGTCTTTGGCATTGGAAGATGATGTAAATTGGGTACAAGTATGATCAAATACAAATATCAAGAAGTACCCATGGACACCATGCTAAACACTTAGACCTTAGAACCTTGCAGCTCCTGTCAGACTTCCAACAACTAACATGTGCACTGTGATGAGAATGCAGTAGAAGTAATATATCTGTGAGGACTGTCCCGCAGTGATGACTGGAGAAGTCGTGTCATAGCTGTTAGACCTTCCAACACGATGGTTAGAGAGTACAATAGAAATGCGGTGATCCCTGCTTATCTGATGCTAACTGGTGGTCACATGATCGGGTGACACAGAAACAGGAGAGGCGTTCCTGGGGCTGACCTGCGACAGAGCGAGTACATCCTGTTGACAGCAGTGGTGCGGAATTGCTCGCCACTCTTGGAGCGGGTCGAGCTGCCGGTGATGGTGCCAAGGCCCAGGCGCTGGTAGTCCCGGAAGCAGGCGTGCTCCACCAGCTCCTCCATGGTGGACTTCTCCGAGGCCCTCAGTGTGGTGGCTGAGGGCATCTCCCCGTCGTCTGACACTGCAACATACAACGAATGGGACTGGAAATTTCCCAAAAGGGGAGCGCCCCCTTTAGCCTCCCCCACTTCCTTGCGTCCTCACCTGAGACGTCATCGTCCTCGTTCCACGTCGACCGGCTCCCTCGCTCATTTCGCCTGATCACACTCTGACGGCCGATGGTTATCTTTCCGGCCTTCTTGGCTCCTTTAACAATGGTCTTCGAAATAGTGCTTTGGATGCATAATTAAATAATGGAATCATTTTATTAGCTTTTTGCACAAATACAGATACAGGCACACTGGATCACCACTGGAGCATGGGGGGTTACGGGTCTTGCTCGCGGCCACGACTTACCGAAAGCCCGTGTTCCTCTCCTTATGCTTGGTGGGGAGCTGGGGTGTGGCCTGGCCAGCAGCAAAGGCGAAGGTGCTGAAGATAGACTGTGGGAATCGCATGTGCTGAAGGTGCTTCTTGAAGATCTCCACCATCTCTGAGCTCACCTCCTCATCAAAGGCCACCTTGATCAGCTGTAAATTAAATGAAAATGAAATTAATCTTTACTTGCCTTTTGTGCAGAGTGTGTGTGCTCATATCCCATCATGCTCTCCTTTGAGACACACAAACATATCGAGTGAAGCTTGGGGTCTGGTTGAGGGTCAGCCCTTCATCAAGCAGCCCAGAAGTTTGTTTCTGGGGGTTACGGGGCTCAAGGGCCCAATGGACATGTGAGTCTTCAGCCGAGGAAAGTGACGCATCCCAACAAACAACACTGGTGCATCATTGGAGGTGAAGATGACAAGTCCATCTTAAAAAATGGGACCATTTGGCATGATTCCCCTATACCCCACGTTACCTCTATCCAGCTCCACAGCTCAGTGCCTCAAAACAATGTCAAAACAGGACAGGTGGCCCAGCACAGACTGCATAAAACACAACTGCCCTCTCTTGAATCTGCTTTTATCACCAGTTTCGCAAAAAAAGTTAGGAATGTACTATAAAATCTTCACAACGCTATATCTTTCTGAGTCCCGCCACATGTGTTAGCTGGGAAATTTCCTTCCTCTGTTTAAAATCTTTTTTTCTAATCCTTATGTGTATTCCACTCTACCCTTCTTTCAAAATAACACACAGCAGATTCATTTTCAGAATGTCATGAAAGTGGATTAATTAAGATGAGTGCATTGAAACCCATTTTTAAACAAATTCCACAATTTTTACTATTCGTTTATTTGAGTTGCTTAGCAGATGTTTTTTTTTTTTATCTGAGTGGACTTTCGTACCTTACGTACCTAGCTAAACATCCATCCAGAAGTAACTGGTGTTAAATACCTCACCTAAAGGTACAACAGCTGGTCCCACCTGTGGACCGAACCTAGCAGGACCCAGCAGGCACAACAAAGGCACTACCTGGAATGAGGCGGACCGCATCTGCAGTCCCTCTTGCATGTTCTGCTGCAGCTGGTTTTGGACAGTGATCTTCTTCTCCTTGGTCAGGGTGGAAATGGGGAAGCTCCTGATGACCACCTGCTCTCCCACTGCCCCGAGAAGCAGAGAAATGCAGAGCTACTTATGTGCGGATCTAAAGGACGGAGTCAATTTTTAAAGGGTAGAAACAGCATTTTAAAAGCCGGAATCTGAGGAATTCAAAACAGAAGAGTCGCGGCCGTTTAAGGAAGCGAACTTGCAAACCAGGCCAATCACTCCAGGTGCATAGAAAAACCTATAGTGCACGAGGAAGGTTCTGCATAAACACTCTGCAAAGCCTGCCTTTGGCATCACTTCCCTAACGGATCCAGTACTATGTAATTACACACTGCATTGAAATATGCATCAAGTGGCCTGCAATAAGCAGACTTACATAATTTAATACCTGGCCTTTACACAGAGCATCTATTTACCTGTTTATACCATCACACTTAAACGAGTTCAGCTTCTTAAATACCACGCAACCTACCGGCTGTACCGAACCAGGCAGGGGATTAGGACATACCCAGCGGGTCGTGGGGGCTGCCTTTGAAGATGACACGGTAGCTGGTGAGGAAAAGCGCCCCCTCAGCGGGCAGGATGTGTGGACCCCCCAAGGCCCCCTCCCGTCCGTCGGGGTCCAGCACTGCACGCAACCCCTCCGACACAAACTCCTCCCCCGGAAGCAACACTGGCTTAAGGATCTTGGGCTGCAGGGCAGAGGAGAGTCCTACCTGTCTAATTCGTCCCATGAGAATATCACATGACCTAGGTCACACCCCCCTCCCACACGGCAAGACACGTAACACACGCCATCACTGTCACAGATGCCAGTGCTGGTGTAAATGTCCTGTCAGTTAAAATAACCTCAAATATTATGTGGCTCTTAAAACTATACTTCTAACAGCAGCATCTTGTGGTGTTTTTCTAAAGGGTACACTTAAGGAGTGAACAGTAAGGGATTTTCCTCTCTTTGCTGCATTCAATCTGAAACACATGAGCTTCAGTGCTGTTAAATTTCCTTTTGGTGAACCCCGAAATGACCATTTATGCAAGAAATTAAAGACCACCGTGGAAATTCCAAAAGCCAGGAGACTGACAGCCAGCGACCATGCCAAGGCAAACATCATTCTGGCACCCCACGGCAGGACAGGTACAGGGGTTATACTCCGGATCAGCGCCGGCGGAACAAAGCTACACAGGCGGGCTGTAAGAGTCGACCCTTGCCCTGTCTGTAGTGGAATTAGCATGGTGCTAACGCTGCTGTACCGGTGGCTTGGCCACATCTAACCCCCAAGCTAGCAAAACCAAATTAGCGCAGTGCTAAAATTTGTCTTTAGCCAAGTGGTCAAGCTGTACAAGTATGATAGCACTATAATTAACAGTGGGCCAGTTCCTAGGTGGGGGGCCCTTACCTTCTGGATGGGGGGAAGTCTCCTGCTTTCCCCGTGGACAGCCTCCACGGCCTCCATCTGCATGGCCACAATTCCTGCATGAGGCGAGTTACATGGCTGAGTGCGCGTGATAAGAGATGCGGGCTCTGCATGACTACAGGATTACAGGCTCGAACCTGGGATCATGCTGTGCAGGGTCTTGATGTGCTCCTGAGTGACGGAGCTCTCCGTGCACACCTTGTCCACGAAGCGTGCCACGAAGCGTGTCACCGCGTTGGCCGTGTCGCTGCCCTCCGCGTCCTCAAAACCGCTTTCCGCGTCGAAGCTGTCCGCCACACTGCCGGCGATGCTGTGGGGCGGAGAGGGGGGTCGGATGAGGCCGCGGGCAGCACACGTCTGCCACATTCCCCGGCTCCCTGGCAGCGTGCCCGCACATGGCGGCGCACACACAAAAGTGTTGCACATCCACATGTGGCATCGTAGAATCTCTTCTGAATCTTAAATCAAGTCAAAATGCTGTTACTGGCAACAAACGTAAAGCTCTCAGTAACTCAGTAACATTCCCCTAAATTTTGTGTTGTTTTCAACTCCGGGCCAGGATTATGATCTCATCGATATGCTGTTCTGGGGGCTCCCTGACTCGCTTACTTTCATAGACGGTACCTCCCAGATAGCATCCAACAGGCAGCTCTGTCCCCAAAGCATTCCCTTCTGAGTCAGACACACTCATTCCTGCAGTCACATTGCATATTAGTTGGACTAATACAAAAGTTCCCTAATTGTTCTACCCACGACTCCCAAAATAACCGTTCCAGAGATTCACAAGTCCCATTAGCTCTATATCAATGGTATCTAACCCTTTTCTTTGCAGTGTGAGCTACTTTTACAAAGTAAATAATCTGGGGAGCTGCTGACACCGATGAGTATGAGGCTATAGCCATCATGATGGGGAGGGCTGGGTAATTCCGGTCCAGACCATCCAACTTAAAGAGCCACAGTCACAGAATACTCAAGTGGTTGGTTTAAACAAAATCCCGGTCTGCATTTTTACTCTCTGGACCTGAATTACCCAACTCTGATAACAGAAAAAACTCCCTCTGTCTTTCACTAGATGGTTTAACCCATTTTCTATTGGTAGAGACTGAGTCCAAGGTAAATAAATAATGGCTTTTGTAGCCTTCATAGCCTGATTTGTAACATAACTACAGTGGTACCTCGGTTCTCAAACTTAATTCGTTCCGGACTCTGGATCGAATCCTAAAAAGTTCGAGTTCTGAAATAATGGAAAACCAATTAATTGGTTCCGGGCCTCCCAAAATCACACCTAAATATTTTTTTTAGCATTATATACAAAATGAACAGGATAAAACAAGAAGAGCATTTTTTTCTTAATGGCTTCCAAAACGATAAAGATCTTATTCCAACA
>JABFEA020000021.1:20796706-20824634 GCA_019775915.2 Cyphomyrus plagiostoma | reverse complement strand
TTTATTTGATTAATCGTCCAGTCTGTGAAGAAGGCATTCAAGTAAGAATTGCATTGTAGTATGACTCATTTCCTGGCACGTGCAATATATATTAAATCAGCGTTCATAGTTCGACTTCTGATATTCAGATCGAGTTTTAGGTCAAACCGTTTTGTTCGACTTTCAAGAAATTTGAGTTCTAGTGAGTTCGAGAACCGAGGTACCACTGTATATGTAATGTAGTTAACGGTACTTAAGAGATGAAAATTCCCACCACCCCATCATACTGTGAGTCCTCCTGGCCTCTAGGTGGCACTTGCCTGTTGGTGATGATGCTATTGCTGCCACTCTCCCAATCAGCTCCGGGCCCAGAGCGCAGCAGCTTGTTCTTGCTGGCATCCAAAGGCACCAGCAGGTAGACCATGAGGCTGGCATAATGTATAGCTTGGCTGAAGACTGTGCTCTCCTCATTCTTGACCAGTTCCTGCTGTTTCTCCTTGCTGAGGCTTGACCAGGCACGCAGCTGTTCTGCCGCCAGGTCCATGGCAGTGGGCTCTGAGTCAGAACTTGCAGCTGGGACAGAGACACCCCCATCCTGATGGAGAAGGTGCAAGAGCATTAAACTTACAGATCTTTCCATAATATCTGGGGGAACATAATGAATACCCAGTATCAGGGTGTTATACATGATGTTCAAAAACTACAATGATCAGGAGGTGCACTGTCACCTTCATCTTGGACATCATGCCCAGCTTCTCCTCAGGTGAATTAAGATAGAGGGCACGGATTTGATTCTGGACTTCATGGTAGAAGGTGGCCTCCCAGAACTGCTGGTTTGTCCAAATGGGATGATCTTGTACACAAGTGTAGGCGAACTGGTTCACCCCTGGCGCCAGTTTCTTGTTGATGACAGATGGAGTGGAAGATGAATAGAGGCACGGTGATAACTACTACACAATGCTTTATATTCCATTCCAACCCCCCACTAGAGAGATTAACTAAACAAGTATGGAAAGATCCAGGCTGTGGAACAGGTCTAGCCACAAGGCAGCTAAATCTTAACTGTCCCTGAAAATCACAACTTGGTTTTGCATTCTCCTCTGGCCACCCCGGCCCCAGACCACCAGACTCACTCCCTAGAACAGCTCTGACAGAACACTCCAATTTTCCAAGAGTTGGAATACCGGTACGTTGCTATTGGTACACCAAATGGGGTAAACCCACGTAGGTCTGTGCCAGAACTCTTTAATGCAGTGTTCAGTAGGAGCAAATCACAGAAGCCAACTGAAACAGAGGTGAGGCATCATCTGAATCCCCGAATCCCTTGCTGCATGGCTATTAGAACGGCCCAATAGTACCTTATAAAGTAACCAGTGGGAATCAGGATTATTTAACGGATGAATGACAATAACACAATAACACTATCTGCTGTGTTTTGAGACACCACCAGCTCTAATCACAGGCACACAGGGCCATGACATGTTCTGCAGCTACCCTCCCACTAGGGGGCAACGTCAGATCGCCTGAGGTCACTACCTGTCATCCTCGCTATGTAAACTATGCTCACAAGGGCATTATAGGCTAAGCGTGATATAAGCAAGGAAATATAGGGGTAACATTAACGCCAATGCCAGACATCCTGTGGGCTTTACAGAATGCATATAAATTATCAGCTTAAAGATCAGACAAGGTGACAAACCAACCCCATAAACATGTAGGGCCAGGTTTTCCACTTTTATGGTGTAACTGTCTGTTTAACATGCATATGACAAATTTATTAATCTTAATCTAAGGCCAGATTTAGGGGGCCTGTGCTCTACACAAGCTTTCACTCAGTGAACACACCACACACACGCTTTCACACAGCGAACACTCCACATAGATGCTTCTATACAGTGAACATACCACATACTGTACATGCTTCTACACAGTGAACACACCACATACATGCTTCTATACCGTGAACACACCACATACATGCTTCTACACAGTGAACACACCACGCACATGCTTCTACACAGTGAACACACCATGCACATGCTTTCACACAGCACACACACCACATACATGCTTCCACACAGTAAACACACCGCCCTGTATTCTCAGCAGATCTTAGGCATCTTCCTGGGATGATGATGGAACTGAAGGTATAACCAAAGTAGCAGGTTTAGCACCTAAGAGGAAGATTGCCGGTATACCTTTAATGCTGCCATTCAGAAAGTGTACTTTCATTATAAATGAGCCAATTAAACCAAGATAATTTTATGAAGTTTCTACCATACGGTAGACTTTTATTTCACTACCAGACATCAGGAAGCACAATCAAAAAGATCTTTAAAAACCGCATACTCTGCACAAAAGAGGCAGGTTATTGAGTAATGGGGCATATTTTGAAATTAAAAATAAACACATAACGGAGGAATAAGAGTCTTAGCATCTTACATAAGATGACGGTCAGCTCAAGCACTCCTATTTAATGTGAAACAGTTAGTCTGTGTACCTCGCCAAAAGTCTCGTTTCCCCTGCTGAACAAACTGGAAGAAAGAATGCAACTCCTCCTCAGCCTGAGTCAAATTCGGACCTCGATTGCGAGTCCCATGGGAGGTATATGTACTTCAGAGTGCCGAGGCCAAGTAAACTGCACTGATAAGGCATCCCACGCATGGCCATTCCAATACAGGGACACGAGATGCTGTGTTCCTGTCCAGTCAGACAGGAACACAAGTATGACTGTCATAACTATGCAGAAGGGTGTAACAACACCTAAAAGGATAAACCTTTTCAGAAAAACAAAAACCAATACATTAATTAGAACATTCTTCATGGATAATTTCAGAGGTCAGCCAGATTTTTAAAATAATTAAAAGCAGATTCAAGTTGATTTTAAGGTTCAAGATGGTTCCCTCGCCTTGAGTTTAAAAGTCATTTTAAACTCATCACAGGTCACATGACAGTGGAGTTAATGGGGGAGAACTAATCTAACATCACAATGCCCTCTCAATCCGTCCAATTATAAACTGGCCACTGATCCCCCACAGCAAAGTCCTGCAGTGAAATGTCTAGAAGAGCAGGATGCAGTCACATAGTGTAACTGCTGATGGGATTTACAACTGCGAAGGTGCAAAGATGCTAAGAATGGAAAATTAAGTGATCTGGGATCCTAGAGAAGGTTTACGCTAAGAAAAAGGAATGAGGAAGGGACTACACAGCAGGAAGGGACTGCTGTGTGCAACTACACAGCAGTCAGCAAGGTGTTGAACAAGACAGGGTTGGCCGTGGTGGGGATGCATTGACTACTTCCTTCAATGCATATTCAATATTTTCCATTGCTCCCTTCCAAGTGAGCTAACCAATGGAGGAGAAGGTGGTCTCCCATTGTGATCAATCAGCAACTGTGGTTGGAAACAGACCTTTACCCCCATGATTCTGGAATCCTATGCTCTTCCTCATTGAGTCATTTTTGTAATATAATTGTGAAACCCAGGAATAACTGAAAAAATATCATTATTATCATTGTTATTATTAAATGCTGTCAAGTCGATAGACTTGGCGACCACAGAGAGGGCGTTCCTACAGAACGTCCTGTCTAGTGTCTGGGTCTTCAAGCTGCCCAAAAGGCATGTTCAGTATTTTATCATACTGAAAGAAAATATATCAATCATATAAACCACTTTATTTATCAACAGGGAGTTTTGTCGGCTGGAGGAATCCTGCTGGATAAGATCTGAAGTATGACTAAACTACTTCCGTTGATGTTGGTGAAAGGAGGACTGATGAGGGTTTCATATCGGCACTCGAGGCCTCTGGATAAGCCAAGTGCTCAAGGCGGTTTAACGCCTTCAGAGTGCATTCAGCCAACATACTCCAGCGAAGACCCTAGTCATCAACTGCAAGTTAGACTGTTGAAACACTTTCCCTTCTACCCGCTTTGACAGAGAAAGCCCAGTGAAAGTCGTCCTCATGATTCTCCAGTCCATATGCAGGACGGCTGAGATTCACTCAGGAGGTGAGGATGAGTGGGACTTCATCAGCCTGACTAAACGAGGAGAATACACAAACAAACACATACAGCCATTCTCAAGGGGTCATGCCACCGTGCTCCTGTCTCTGTCAAGCCCCTCCCTTGCACTATTGGAGCATGTGACTATCGACAAACCAAGGACAACTGATCCGCTATGGGAGCTTGTTTAATGGGTCTTGAACCTGCTCCCGGGGTCCTTCTTTCCTATGTGCCCTATGTACAAGCGACTAGCCCAGGTACTTGTGGACCACATCATCATCATCATCATCATCCTCTTGAATCAGCAGCCGCATGGTGAGCCACTATCCAGCTATCTAAGACTCAACCAGCACCATGTTCTGGAGGGGAACTGGCGCAGATGATCCTGAGTGAGCCAAAAGCCCAGTCTAGTTTCAATCACAAAACTGGGGGAGGGGCTTTCTTCTCAGTAACACAACACTCTTACCCCCAGTGCCTGTTGAAGCCCATACGGAGCTCTAAACAAGCTTCACCGCCACTTTGCTCTGTTGGCGCCCCCTCAGAAGATGGGCTGCCTGTGCCGCTAAATGAGTTGACTGGCACTGCAATCCCCCAAGGAACTCTGCCAGCTGTGTGAAGGTCTTTGCTGTCTGTCAATTTCGTTCCATCAAGATGCACTGGGAAGTTCAGGCTGCATGTTCATCTCATCTCAAGCTCTCATTGTCCTCCACCAAATACACGTCTGAAGACATTCTCTTAATACCCAAAGCCACTCAGCACTCATTTTCATCCAGTTTCTTTGTTGCCTGGTGACCTTTTTGCCGCATCCAAAAATCAGGAGGCTACACAGGCCTAAAGGCCAGCAATATGGAGGAGTGCTGCCCCTACCTCACTCTCAGCGAATGCCCCAACCTACCCAGGCAGGAAGCCCCCAACACCACAGACTCACTGGGGCACTTAACACCACCCAGAACCATACAAAAATGCTCCATCTGAATGCCACAGACTTGGGCAACATACTCATCATGTGAAAATTACCCAGAATTGATCATTATCAAGCAGAAAGAATAATTGACTCATCGTATTACACAGGATGAACAAACAAGGATGAAAGGAGGACATTATGAGCTAAACAGAGAAAGAAAAAACAAAAGCTTAATTCATACACAAATCATATCAGCAGAACATTCTGTAATCTGTGTCTACACCCAGACCCTTCAGGCTAAGCTCGTATAGGTGGGTGGATGCAATAATTCCTATCCTTTATATTCCGTATTTTATCTGTACTGCTATGTATGTCTGTAGACTGGTATGAAACATAATTACAAAATTAAATAATGTAATCTGGCTGCATTTTTAAGCACGGTTGACTGATTTTCTTATGAGTGAAATTGTGCGGTTTAATAGGTGATTTTTAACACAATATAAATGCAATACACATATAAATATGCCCTGGGGGGGACGGGGTATATAGTTCCCTTGACAGATCAGCACCAACAGGACCCCGCCGCCTGTTTCCGTGGCATAGGTTAACTGGTTATACACTTACCCGGTAAAAGGCGGTCGTCAAGGGCAACAGCGCTGCGGCAACACTGAACTCCTCCGAGCTGGAACAGTCCTGTGGAAAAGGCCAGGAGCTGCATGGGGACTGCAATAGCAGGACTGCACCCCCACCACCCGCATCCCACAATGGCCACCATGAAGGTCTGTATTAAAAGCCCTTCATCACAGGTCGACTGATTTCTTTCTGCCAGTATCATTTACATTTCACATTTATTTTTATTTAGCAAATGCTTCTGTCCAAAGCTCTGGTTGCAAATAGCACATTAGAAACATTCATGCTGTCGAGGAGTCGAGCAGGTTTAAGTGCAGCTAGGCTGAGCGGGACTGGGGGGCAGGAGCTACCAGCACAAAGCAGCACAAAGCAAGCTAACAACCTCATTCAGTGACTCTCAGGGTCTCACACCCCACTGACCCCAATGCCAAAAAGGCCCATTCACCTTCTCTGGGAGGGGAAATGCACTAGAAATGGAATTTTTCATTTAAAAAACTCTGGGAACCCTACAGAATGTATGCCTCTCAGGATCAGCTGACCCTCATGCGTTCTTACCCCAGTCCACCCCCAGCCATGATACCTCACTCTTATATATAACTCACTGTACTTATTGTATTGTATTGTGCTTGCTTGCTGAATTTATTCCAACATTCCTTGCGTTAACATGCACTGTTGCGATTCTTGATGTTCTTATCAACCACAGATGCATGTTGCATATAAATATATACATAGGACTGCAGGTGACCACTGTCTTCGTCTAATTGTGTATGTATTTGCTGTATGTATGAGAGCCACTGACGACAGGAGACAGATTCCCCTGTTTGTCTGTGTGAACACAGTTGGCCATTAACCCTTATTTTGATTCAGGCCCTATCAGAAAACACTTTCGAACACTCAATAACTGGCAAAACACCACCGGCAAATAAAGGCCATAGGATATAAGGTGGCCTCACTACCCCCTGGACACAGACGGCACCTCCCGTTTAAATTAACCACGACTCTCATCGTTTGGCGTCTGCTGCGCCACAGCGCCCCCACACTGGATTCCAGCGCACCCACATGTGCTTTCAATAAGCTTATATAATCGCCGCTCTGAAATCGTCACCCCAGTGTTACAACCTACAAGCGATCCGCAAGAGTGTGCATTCCGAGCAGGTCGTAAGATCTGGAATGTCAATGAGGCTCGACGGGGGGAAAAAAAAAACGGCAAAACGTTCAGGATTCGCACGTCCTCATGTCCTCCAGCGAAGAGTCGAGATAAACAACTATATTTTTCATATTTTCACCAGGATAGCCATGCAACTTATTAAAACCAATTAAGTAATACATATTTCCCCGCATTTTCACACGGGGGGGGAGAAGCTTTTCATGGCGTCCTTGAGGGAGCATGGCACTCTTCAGGTCCATGGAGGAGACCAGCAGCCAAAATCTCAGGACCCCCCCTGAAGGAAAAAGGGTCCCTAATTATAAAGCATAAAGGCTTTACGGGGACTGCAGAAAACTGGTTCCGGGTGGCTTCAGGAGTGCCAGATCCACGACAGTGGGAAATGGCCGCTAATCTCGACAGGAAATGAATGCTAATCCTCAGGACGGGGGGGGGGGGGGGGCCCAGACTTTGTTCATGGCAAGAAGACGAAGGGGACAAATGAAACGGCAATCGGTATCAGAGGCACACCTGGGCATATATCGTTACAGGGTCCAGAGTTGCCGACGCATTCCTGCACACGTATGCATGCGCACACATGCAAGCATGAGCACACATAGATATGCATGCACATGCACAAAAACACTCACATACGCATGCAAACACATACACACAGAAAAACTCAAATGCACTCAAACCACGGGTAGAGACACGTGCGACAATGTGCATACACTGAAACTTGTGGCAATGCATTGATTGCAGAGATTTCCGCACACGCTGAGGTGCACAGGGAGTTAATCGCACGCCATCTCCTTCTCCCCACCTTCCCCACAGATGGAGCAGAATGAACGCAAAGCAGATGCAAGACAGACTCGCCTCGGCGAAAATGAAACACCCCACACCCCCACCCCCCCGCAGAAACCCCCCATGAACTGCATAGCATTCCTGTCATTTCCAAGGGTTAATCCCCCCCCTGAGACGCCTGTGCTCCCGCTGTACAAACCGCTGTGAGGTGAACAAGTCCAGCGGCTTGTTTACGCGCTTCACGGCCCAGCTGAGGGGGGGGGGCTGATATTTCCCTTCGCTCTCCAGGTGAAAGGTCATAGATCACTCAGTGACACCTATCTCACCCTACAGCCTAATTGTGTCAGGCCCACTCCCCTGGCATAGCAGAAGTCTGAGTCAGGCCAGCATGATCTCTCTCCAGCAGTTAAACACGCCAGTTTAGGGGGAGCGGCTCGATGGCATCAAGTCCCGACCTGACAGCACCGCTTGTTTTTCTCCTGAGATGCCGTGACTATCAGCTAGAACCGCGGGCCGGCCCAGTGCCAGGGCCATGCGACATGTCTCCCACTCCGGCAGCCAAGCTCGGCGTCGGTTCTGACAATCAGACATATCTTTGGGGTGTCGCTAAGTCGCCTTGGGATCCAGCCTGGAACGGCTCCACTCTGCCAAACAGCCTGTGATGGTTCTTTATTCCAAAGCCGAAAAGGTCAAACATCTGTACAACAGCAAATCTGGGTATCATTACAGTGGTAGATCTAGACAATTGTACCTGCAGATCAGGATATCAGAACAGTGGCAGATCTAGACATTATTTCAGCAGCAGATCTGGGCATCCATAGAGTGGCAGATCTAGGCACCGTTTCAGCAGCAGATCTGGGCATCAAATCCTTGGGAGATGGAACTTCTCCCCAGCCCCGATCCACAATGAGAGGCTCAGGTGATTTCCTCCATCACTCTTACTGATATTTACTGAGCTCCTGTCCAAAGCCACTGAAACAGCAGGAGCAGCACTAACACAGCAGGCTGTAAAGCCATGTGGCTGTGCTCCTGGTCACCGTGGAGATGTCAGGACTCATTCCTCTGCCCAACTATCTGTCCATATCCTCAGCTCCAGCAACTCTCACTCTACTTGGGAGTTCCTTCCATTGAGCAGCTGACACAGACCCCAAAGCCATCTCTTGTCAGTGTCACAGCTGCCTGCAAACCTTTTTTTAATTTATAACTGGCCCTTCGAACCAAAAAATATTTTGGAAATATTCTAGTTGAGATAAAACCATGAATTTCCATGTAGACAGTTTCGCCATCAAACTGAGTTATAAAAATGCCAAGTGGAAGTTCAGATAGATGGAAAAGCGGTATTATGGACTGAAGCGGTATTCACTTCAAACGTAGAACATTCTCCAAAGCATAGAAACCACGTCCATCATATCAGCAATTATTTATCTGGCTAACCTAACAAGCACTAGGAGAGGTCCATTGGGGGCTGATAATTAGTGACGGCGGTAATTTACCACTCCCTGGTCACACCCCCTCAGTCTATGCTAGGGGCTTTAATTGACATGCCGAGCATGTTTCCAACCGAGTTCATGGGGCCCCCGGCAACAGTAAACAAGAAATTGCTTTGGCCACTAAACCTTCTGACAGGAAATGGCTAACATGCCAGGGTGGTCTCTGCCTTCGTGCCCCTCCTGCATCTAGAGCCTCACAATGGCAACAGTTGGGGGTACCGGTGCTCCACATGGAATGAGACGACAAACAAACAACCATTGGGAAATTCCAGAGAGGGCAACACGGACGTGGCGTGCTCCGAGTGTGTTAAAGGCCGCAACGTCTGGCTCCTGGGGTTTACGGAATGCAGGGAGGAACTAGACTCAGAAGACAAGGATCTCACATGAGACATAGTGGGATTTTCACACATTAGTGTGACATCACTCTGACATCACTGTGCCTTCATATAAACATTCATCATATCAAGTCAAGTGGGATTTATGAACTAGCACTGCATGACAAAAAAAACAAGTTAATAATTATTCAGAAATGTTCTATTTCATATCCCGTCGCAGTGAACCACAAACAAAAGTACTTTCAAAAAATCTAACAACTCTTGTAATGTAGCTTTGATGGAACAAAATCATAATTACAGCATGGATGAGATGGTGAAGCTGAGATGAGGCCTCCGCAAAAAATAACTGCCCAGGCCTCGTCTAGATAAATGCAGAAGGCTCTAGATGAGCTGCTTTAGACTGAAGGCCAGACAACACACACTACACACACCCAAAAAAGGTGCTTTACCCCATGTGACCTCACCCATAGAAACATCCTCCCTAGTTTCTCCAGCTAGCAGGTTAGCGCAGTAGGTTGACCCTCCCTATAATAATGCTATGGGTTTATGGACTGAACTCACCTCACAATTAGCGTGTTGGTCTCACTGTCATGGAAGAACTATCATTTCTAAAAGACGAACACTTATGATCGATCTTGCCGTTTGTAAACGCTGCAAAGCAGCACATAGCCATCGGCGAGTAATCTTCCCTATTACCTTGTGAACGAGTGCAGCTCTCGCTATTTATTCATTAACTCCCGTCTCTTCACGTCTCTCCCTTCCACACACCTTCTACTGAAGCAGCAGGCCTCCCGATACCCTGAGCCCCAGAAACACTAAATCAGCCTGTCCCCACTGAGCCGCTCTGTCATCGCAGGAATGAGTGGTGTCTGCTATCCTATGGCCTGACTTCAGACTAACACGGCACAGAAGATCATCTCATCACTTTGCTCCAGGTTCACTCACTGTGGGGAGAGAGGGGGGGCCTGGGTCCATACCCTGGGGCAGTAACAAGCACCACCAACCTGTCGACAGTATGCAAGCATCCGCCCCCCTGCCCCCCCCCCACTTCATCTGGTAGGGGAGCTGAGGACCAGAAATGTGGAATGTGCAAGTAATGGAATAGGATCTGGAAATTAGCAAAACCCCCAGCATCAATGGCATGTTAATGCGGATGTTTACACCTCGCCCACGGTTTTACCAGAACATCACTAACACTGCTGGATCTGCAGCTTAAAACCCCCACCCCTCCTGGGCCTGGGACACACAACCCTCCGGGTACGAGGCCAGGACTGTAACCCGCCTGCTAAAAGGCTGCAGCAGGAACCATAGGAACAGTGTGGGGGCACTCCACACAAAGCAGGCTGGGGGGTTCTGCCACAACACTGCAAATAAACACAACAATAAAAGTCCGACATGCACTTAAGTCAAAAAAGCACGTCTTCTGCTCCCTTTTTATTCCCCACTTACATTTATTGCCCATTTACTGAAGTCTGAGGTTTAATGCATGTGCATAGGCTAGATATGCACTTTGTGTGAAAAAACACCAAAATATGTATGCGTCGCATATTTTGCCGCATTCTGCTACTGACTTAAGTGCACTTAATTGCATTATTAAGTACGTACATAACTACCTGAGCAAGACAACCACATAATTGGTGACCATTCTACGCTTAATGAGGTAGATGTGTGGGTTTTAAGTGGCAGCGACTAGCAGCTGGTTTGAAATAATGTATCAGTCCACACTGTAGCGTATACGCTATGCAGCTGATGGAGGAAATGCTGTTAGTATTTCAGCACATTATAGAAATACAACAAAAACCAACCACAAATGGTGTGAAAATATTGGGCATCACTTATTATTAGTCATACTAACAGAGATGGAGATTTCATGTCCAGAGAGTACAAATCCAGACCAAGATTTTGTTTTAACCAACCAGTTGAGTACTCTGTGATTGTGACTCTTTATACTCAGCTGGACGGTAGACGCAAAGTATTGGTCTAGATTTATACTCTCTGGACTTAAAATCTCCACCTCTGCTTATTAAACCCAGGAAATACCAGTAAGACCAGCAGAGGTTCTGAAGGATCCCAACTGGCCAGAACAGTAAACTGCAAAGCCACATAATCACCACATTACTGCCACCCAGCCACAAATACCACAAATATACAAGTACTCACTGCAAACACATGCCCATATCAACACTGGCAAAACTAGCTGACAGATTAGATTTTTCTACATGTGTTCAAATCATGGAATCAATGTAATATGCATAGGCCAATTCGTAGCTTCATTTCATTCCGTTTATATGTAAAGATGAGGTACAAAGGCTTAACCTACAGGTGCATCATGTAGAATGCTTGTGTATTAAATTAACAATGAATAATTAAGAAATTGAAGGTTATTCAAATAATCAAAATCACATTTTGTCATAATTTATTGAAATTATTCTCTTACACGAAACTGAATCAGAATTTTATGTACTGAACTATCATTGCTTAGAGTTAATGATATTAATAAATTAGTCTGCAGTTAAATATCAGTCTGGAAAAAACAGCTTTAAGTGCCATTTGGAAGATTATGGGTTGCCTATATGTATTCAGATACTCCACATAAATGGAATATATAAACACATAAATATGAATTTGAGTGAAGTCTAATTAACTAATGTTAGTCTGCATATGCCTGGTTATAAAAGCTGCTGGGTCTTTGGTGTTTTATTGACTTTCAGGACATTTGCCTACCTGCAAAGCACAATTCATCATGCGCACAACATAGTCGAACTGCTGGTGGTCCAAGATGACCCGGTTCTGCTGTACATGCTGGCCCAGCTCATCAGTCAGGCACTGGCAAGCCACCTTACCCTTCAGGGCACGGAGAGCTGCGGGAAGGATCTGCAGAAGGAGATACATTCACACACCTGCACACTAAGGACACCGTGAAACTTGTTTATTTCCTGTCTCTGAACTCTGGCCTGTAGGAGTCCTGTAGGTACTCATCAGCGATTACTGACATCACACTGTGACACCAGCCAAATGTCCAAATGTGGAGAACATCCATGAAAAGGGGAATGGAGAACTCAAATATTCAGTAACACAGTACTAGGTGAGGACTTCACCTTTTCCGTCTCCAGAGTCTTGTTGTCGAAGATGGACGCAATGCAGGTTCTCACCACCTCCAGTCTTCGGGCACTGTTGAAAACGGAACCTGCCTTGCCAAGGATTGGTACTGCGCAAAGAAGACAAGAAAAGGTTAACAGTGACAAACCAGTCTCCTTGGAAACTAGTGCCATTCTTAGGTAGCCAATAAATCCGTTTCACACCAAGCTTCTGTAGCCTGAGTACAACCACTGAAAGGATGAAGTGGACTCAATGTAGATGGAACAAATCCACTATGGGTTGGATCTGACACCTCATTAAAAGAACTGAAAAAATTGACCTTCAAAAAGATGGTAGTTACCTGTCATATGCAGGTGGAGCACTTACCGACAGGTTGGCCAGCAGGTACCACACACTTCCTCATAGGACGACTACAGGGAACAGGGGCACCTTGATTCTTGACCAATCCCTGCTGTAGAAATGCCTCAACACGCTCTGGGTCCAGCCTAGGGAAGGGTACCACGTGAACCCGCAAGTGTGATCCCTCGGAGGGTCGCGGAACCTTCTGGAAAGCTGTATGGGGGCTGGGGTTCTCCTGTCAGGCAGAAAAATATTCACAACTAGTCAATGAGCCTCAATGAAATTTGAATAGAAGTTGGGTGGTCTCAGTAGATCACAAGCAATATGATATTAAAAGGACATTCTCCCTATCACTCACGTTCTTGTACAGATGCTCAGCGAGTTCACGGATGTGCTTCTGAAGTTTAACTGGGCTCTCCTCATCCTCCTTAAACCGCTCAAAGTCAAAGGCGACCAGCTGCATGGAGAAAGAGAAGCATTTATTCTAGTCTTCTGACCTTCGACTAATGAGAACCTTGCAAGGACCATCATAGGATGGACAAAAAATATATATACCTCATCAAAAATGTCGCAAGCCCTGTAGGGGGAGCCCCTCTCTGAAATGAAGCCACTGAAGGCCATGCTATCAAGCACTTTGGTGAGTAGATCATTCTCGATCAAGCCCCTTTGGCACAGGAAGGCCGTCTGTGAGAACAAGCATGGAGGAAACAGAAAACACACATGGCTTACCACAGAGGCATAGCTGGAAGACAGAAAGGTTGAGATCAAGTCAAGATAGGTAGATGGATTCTTCATTAATGCCAAAGAAAACTGCAAAGGTCAAGTGAGAGCTCATATTACAGCTCAATTAAACCATGGAGGACCAAAGTACTGAGCCCATGCAAAAAAGCAGAATAAGTAGCATTCTACAATCCATCCATCGAAATGTGTATCCTGGACAGGAGTGGCGGGGTATTCCAGGCAGTACAGAGCATAAGTCAGAACCAAATCCAGTTTTCCATTGTTTATACCACAGAACAGCTCTGTATCTACTCACTATGGAAAAAACATGGACATACTTCTACTTCACAATCTATCACCGGCACAGAACCAGCTTTATTCCACACAAGAATCTCAATCAGCTAAGAAAAATACAAACAGCAATTAGCAAATCCTTCCCATTAAGCTGGAGCACAAAAGCAGACAAATGCCACATCAAAGCCTCGTGCATGTGCTAAAACAGGCAAGGCTAGAGGCTGTGGCAACAAGCGGCCGGATCTCGAGGTCTGCCCAGAGCCCCCTCCAGACCAGGGGGGTGACTTGCGTGTGCACACAGACATTACCAAGGATGTGCTCACATAAACAAAGGGAAACAAACACGTCGCTGGGGGAAAAAGGCCAGCCCGGTCCAGGAACATCCATGAGACGCGTGTCCTACCTTGTGGAAGTGGATGACTGGCTCAGCGTGGATGCGAGTGAGCTGCAGGCAGGACCTGTAGCCCTGGAAGAGCTGCGCGAACAGTCTGAGGAAGACGGCGCGTACCTCCTTGTCCTGTAAAACATAATGCAGAAAGTTAGACAGTATGAGAGGGGAGGGCAGGAACCGAGGAAGGTCAGAGGGGCAGAAACTGATGTATCTGTCTGTCTTTGTGTGACCAGGTAGAGATGGCTTTAAATAAACAGAAAGGTCTAACAGGACTCACAAAACAAAAACACAACAGAGGTTAGCTCTGTACTGAAGAACAAACAACGTGCTACATGCCACCAGAAGTGTAGATCTTAAAGGCATGGAGGCACACTTGCTCCAGCAGTGTTTTTTGTTTGTTTTTTAAGGCCAATCACATTAATTTCCTCATCATTAGCTCTGGATGCAAGTGCGATCATGACCAACAGCCTACCAGAAGTTTCATGTTGGAGGAGGCCGCCGGGGGTGGGGGGAAGGCCTTATCAGCCATCTCGAGGTCTGGGTGCAGGACCTTGCAGGACAGGAGAAGCATTCAAATGGTAACACTCAAGCACAATGACAATTTCATTTTTTTTTACCAACAAATTCACATGTTGGAACAGCATGCTGTCTTGGAGATAGGGACTGTGTGTTGGGAGGCAAACACCTGGGATCTTTCTGGGGTTCCAGGTAGCAAGTATTTATTCCTGCCATTAACTGCCATGCTACCTGCTGACACCAGCAACAGAACTTTCGCTCTACAAAAGAGGAGTGAAATGAATGCTGGGACATTACCATCGACAGGGCCGCCTGAGTCTGATTCAGCAGGGGCTCAGGGAGGTGGGACAAGTGGATGCACTCTGGGATCTTGATTGTCCCTCCATCCAGGTCAGCAATGATGACATCCAGCTGAGAATTATACAGAAGGACACATCTGAGTAACATCTCAAAATCCATACAAAATACTGTCAACCTTTCCATTTTTCTACATTGCTTTTTTTTTACGCAGGTCCTAATGAGAAACAGCACAAGACCTGCATCAGATATAAACATGAACTGAAATATATCCAATTCAACTCAACCTAACTCAACTTAACTCAAATCTAATCCAACTAAATCCAACCCAACCCAGTAATAATGAATCCAACCAGTACCAAAATAAAATGTTTTCATAGGAAGTTGGATCACAACCATGTGGAATAATAACTTCAACAGGCAAACCTTCAACATGACTTTTTACTTTTTGCTGTTAGTCTTGCACTCTAATAACTCAAGGGAACCTAAGAATGCATTTGACACTATAACAAAGCTGTTTGAGCCCTTGGCCCTGGAACAAAGGCCATCAAGCCTATAGGCTTATTTTGGTACATGGACATATCTGCTTGTGGAAAAAAAAGGAGACGGGTGATTCATCTGAGCATATTCTTCCAATGCGGTCAGGTCATTTTGAGTTGTGTGTTCTGCCTTGATTAGCCAGCGCTCAGATACCACAGGCTTTTGCCCACAGTTGCCCAAAATTCCAGGATCATCGTTTCCACTGTTTCTTATGAGACATTAGCATCTCAAGCAGTCCAGGTCACTAGAGCTCCTGCCAAACATGGTACACTCTGTAAGCCTCTCTCAAAGTCACTGAGATGCTTCTAGGCATGATGGAATATCCACTGCTTCATCGACTCAGATATGTGAAAGTGCCTGATTTAAAGTTACAGTTTCTATCCCACCATGTACTGTAATGTCTTGCTCAAGTTGAGTTACCTGTAGGCAGAGGTGTAAATTTCAGGTCCAGAAAGTAAAAATCCAGACCAAAGTTTTGTTTCAACCAACCAGTTGAGTACTCTGTGACTGTGACTTTGTATGTTCAAGTGGTTGGTTGACACAAAATCTTGGTCTGGATTTTTACTTCTGGACCTGAAATTTACACCTCTGCTGAAACAAAGCCTTCACTGCTCTAGGAGGTCTTACCAGGTCCTGGATCTCACTCTGGAACACAGAGTGCACCCCAATGATGAAGGGGGTGGGTGAGCTGAGCATCTCCAGCAGGCAGGAAGGGAGAATGGGAATGTAGGGGTAACTGGGTGCACAAATCAGAGAGAGAGCATGTTCAGACCCCATGTCAACGAACAAATTCTCTCCAGGGCCTTAGCAAACCAACAGACATGCAAATGCAAGATACACAAAAATCTATTTATACATTTAAATATATAATGATTAATACTGACAGTAGCAATAATAAAAGCTTAGGTCTCATACGCGATTAAAGAGACCACAAACTTTTGATTTGGCGCAGGGTAAAGTTTCACATAAATCTTGAACAGATCGAGAAAGAGCCAAGGATGGATTAATGAAGTATTTTTGAGGTTCCCTCATGCCACACGGATATAGCAGGTTTGCCTAATAACACAGCCATCTTGAACAATGCAAGTAATCCGTCCCACAGACGATTACATAAGTCAAAAGTGTCAGATTTACCACCCCCCCCCCATACCATTGAAGTCTCTTTATAGCAAAAAATACATTAGCTAAAAATGCATATTAAAGAACACATATTCAATCAACAAAAAGATAAAGTGTGAATTTAGGTATATGTGTTTATCATTTTTTTACATCTATGCTGCCATGATCTTTTTGTATCTTTCATCTTTTTTGTCCACAATTAAGATAGTCAGTTTAATATAAGTCGAGAGTTACATGTATTCCATTTGGGTCATCTGATCTGAGGTGGCCCGCTGTAACCCAGAACCAGGTCTAGCCTTAGACCTAACCACTAGGGGGCGATATGCTGAGTCTCAGACTTTATAAAAGGGCCACTCACCTGTACTTGAGTGGGTACATGAGGGACTCCAGAGCCCTACAGGCATCGCTAAGGCGCTGCGAGCTGGTGGAGTGAAACAGAACCCGGTGTTCGGTCAGCACAGCGGAAAAGAGGCTGAGAACATTCTGGATCCCTGACATGTGGAAGAGGCGGAGAAGCAGCGGTTGAGCAACAGACGCTGTTATTGCACATGATTTTATCAAGAACATTCTCCGATGGAGAATACAGAATGACACAATGTTTACTTTTAACATCAATGTAAAATTTCACAAATGTTCCAAATTCAAAGACCCGGAGCTGAAAATCCGTGCATCATCAGTATGAACTTGAAAGATAAACAGATAATACAATAAAGATATTAAACATAAGATGCTAGACTAACCAACATCCCAGGCATTAGTTTGGATAAAGTTCACTTCATACTGGAAGCACACATGAGAGCGTCTCTCAAAATATCTCTCACATTCTTTTGATACAAAATAAACCTTGAAAAAAAGAAAATACCAAAACAGCAATGAAAATAAATTTCAGGCCTCCTAGTTCTTGCCTTGTATCATACTGTCAGTGGGATAATTAGCGAACAAAAATGCAGAAGAATACAGGGGATTACACACAGAGAAATATCTGTACAATTACTGTGCTTCTAGGCCACATTATATCTGCGTCAGGCTTGACATTTACAATTCAAATAAATTGGGAATTTATTGTTCATTTGGGAACTAGGGGATAATTAGCCTAACAAGACTCCTGCCTTTATTCTGCTGTCTATAGGTCAAGGCTTTAGAACTACGCTAACAAAACACTCTGAGGGTACAGAAGAACGTAAATATTGCTAACAAGAGCACTACTAAGCTCCCCAAAACCCTTGAGGGAGAGAATGTTTTCATTGTTCTAATCCAAAGTGGTCCATATGTGGCTTTGTGTTCATGAATCAGTGCTACTAGAAAACCAGTCAAAAGGGTTTACTTTTTTTTTTTTTACTTTCTCCTGTCCTCGACATGTTGTATCCTTGGATTACATCACATCCTTTTCGCAGGCATCTATCAGCTCTCAGCAGGATGTTTGATGCTATATACACCACTCCGGGTGAAGTTTTCATTTCCAAGCACTTTGGTCTTTAACCAATTTGTCGTGCAGAGATTGAAGCCATCGCGTCCTCAGTTTGTGAACATTCCTACTTCCATCATTAATTACTTTGAATTCATCCTTCTTGAGCTTCCTCTTCCACTAGTCTAGTGGTTCCCAAACTGGGGGGCGCAGAGGTATTCCATGGGGGGTGCATACCAATGGAATTGCCTCAGGGGCAAAATAATCTCTCCACAGACTGGACGATTAAACAAATAAAGCAGCGCAACATTACAGTAACTAACAATATATAAACCACTACCTTATGTGTAATATTAGAACATTTATGTCATTTATTTAAACTTTATTATACCAGGTAAATTAACTGAAAACCAGTTCTCACTGCTTTATGTGTTATTCGGGAGAAATAAGCAGATTACACATCGGAACTGCCTGGAATACAAACGTCATGCGTGTAACTAAATTCTTCAGCCAATAAGGGCAAAGTTGTGTCATCACGGAGGCGGTCCCAGTTTGTGCAACCGAGTGAGAGGTGTTGTATGATATGTCTTAAGTCGTCTTGCTCTTGCAAGGTTTCGGGTACCATGTGACATAGTGACGTGTGACAACGTTTTGCAGCGCCGAACAAAAAAAATCTAACCATATCATAAAAAACAAGGTTTAAAATTTTCTACACGAAGTGCAGGGAGACTGTCAATTAATGACAAACATGGTAGTGTTGTTTTGTGTTATAGTATAGGCTGAAACCTGCGGTTATCATTAAAAACAAAATGCGGTAATCGTAAGACAAACTTTAATTCGTGTACACCGATGAATATTAACAGGAATGTTAAATCTGTATTTGCATAATTTCAAATTTATTTCAAACTTCAATTTTATTTTTAATTGATTGCGCTTTTTTCTCCCACTGTAGTGAAATTGCACCATTTGTATTTTGTAATTGCATTTGTTTCGCTCAACTAGAAAAGGGAGTTCAAATAAAGTTTGAATCTGAACCTATGTAGTTTGAATGGGGGTGGGGGGGTCTCAATAATGTTCCTATCTAGAAACGGGGGGCCCTGCAGAGAAAGCTTGGGAACCACTGCACTAGTCTGTCCAGTTTCATTTCAAGTCTTTTCATGCTTGATACTGGAAATTTGAAAAATTTAACCCTTGACTTTAACCGAGGCTAATTGTTTAGCACAATTCATTTCATGTCCACGTTTTTTGTGGTTTCCGGTCATATTTATTGTTTTATAATCTTTCCCGGAAAGCCCTGTGTCCACTTTGAAAGATAAATACTACATAGCTCAACATTTAGCAACACAACTTCCATCTCCAACCGGTGTTATTCGGGAGAAATTGCTTTGTTTGCTGGATCCTTTATTGCATCACTCCAATATTAATTAATGCTAAATTGCACTACTGTCTGATTTCCCAGAAACATCTATTTAAAACAACAACGATATATGAAATTAAACAACAATTGATTATAAAGTCTTGAACAGCAGAGGTTCTACCAGACAGGTTAGTTAATGGTAACTGTGCCCATTCTGCCTGTCCCATGAGGCATTTTGTATAAGGCAGACAAAAACCTACTCAGTGGGGTTCATAGGTTTTTAATGTCCTGGAGATTATTTCAAAGTAAGGGAAGCAGAACGATGTAATTTGCTGAACAGAATGAGGGCTCCCGGGGGTGGATGGGGGCATTAACATACAGCTGAAAGAGACACTCGTTCAGTTCACCAGCTGCTCCTAATGGCTATTCAGGTGTCCCTTCCTGGATTTGTTTAGATTAGCCGAATCTGTGTATATCAGGGGGTCTCAAACTCAGATGACCTAGTGGCCGTTGACCAGAAGGGCTTCAGCTCAAGCAGGTCGCTTGAGGTCTTTCTGGACCAAAAGAGGAACGAAAGAATTAAATAATCTTACACCGGTGATCCGTTAATTGGTGGCACTGCTACCGGCAGTGAAACTTGCACGGGGGGGGTGTGGGGGTGGGTGCGTCAGCACTGATTAGTGAAATGACGTCACGTCGGTTTATATTCTCCATGGATAACAAAAGGTCGATCTACAGGCCAAGTTTAATAATGGATTAAAAACATGTTGTGGGCTGTATGGAACCATCTGACGGGCCGGATCTGGCCTGCAGGCCGATACTTCGGATCTATATTCCACACAGCACCAGCGAACGGCAGTGAAACTATGAACTTGAGCCATCTTGCAAAGGAAAGTGATGGACAAGTTGTTTAGAATGAACTGAAGAGAACAGTCAAGCCATCACTGCACATGAGCTGGGAGAGCATGTGAGGTGACAACCCCGCTTAAACTGACTGTGGTAGATTAATGGTTAGGCAAGTGCACCTATAACTGGAAGATTACTGGTTTGAATCCCTGACCAGCAAGGCGCCGCTGAATTAGCTGTCCCCTGCTATGTCATGGTGTCGCATACAGGTTAACTGCAGAGGATGCATTTTGTTGTGTGTCGACAATGACAACTAATCACATTATTATACTCACAAACGCCTTGAGTCTGTGATGTCTTAATCGACGATGGCTATTTTGAGGAACTTAGAGGCTATTCCTGAACACTGTTTCAGTACGTAGGCTGTGTATTGAAATGCGTTTTTATCAAATTAAGGTTTTCATAGAAAAAAAATAGCTCTCAGAAAGTGTACTCAACCTGAATACTGTATATGTCTGTACATGTATGCACCACCCCTGGCTTGTAACAGAACACAGTCTTGCTATTTACTACAAACTAATGATGAACATCTGAAGATGGGCAGATGGGTTAAAGCAATGATCAAAGATTAGAAAGTGGCCAGTGTTCTGTCAAGCAATAACATTCTAAGATAAATATTTAGTTAAATATTAAAAGGATCCCCACTTTCATGATGGAGTTAAACCCCCTTCAGCAGGCCTGCCCCGTACCTGTGCTGGTTGCCATGGTGCCCAAAGTCAGGTCGAAAAACCCTGGCATGTGACCAGGTGACCAGACCCCTTATTTCACACATTCCTTCCTGTCCTACCTTTTACTGCATAAGACTCATTCATTCCATGAAATTACTAAATTTCGCTCTGAGCTGTTTGGGTTTAATATGTGGGATTAAAAACAATCGAGTTCTTGAGCCAAGGAATGAAGGAGGTATCAGCTGAAGAGCCGATGGGTGCAGAGGCACGGAACATGGCGGGCCTCACGGACCTCCTGGTGGAGGCACGGATGCCTGGAAAGGTGGGCTGCCCTGCATCCTGCCCAACCAATCACAGGCTTCACACGGGGCTCATGGCGGCTCCAGCGAGGGGTCGCAGTCTCTGAATACAAAAGCCAAATCTATCACACATTCATGAGTAGTTAGGGGTGTAACTACTAGCCCACTGGGCTACTTCAGTAAAAAATTAATTCTAATACAATTTTTTTCTAGCCAGCAGGCTGGTGTTGAGTTACTGACACTCAACTTTTGACCAAATTCAGTAAAGCGGGTGACCTTAATTTCCAGCCCTGTGTGTATTATTAAAAATGCACAAAAAATATTGACTTTATTCAAGATGACAGAATACGTAACCCAAAGTATGCAGCCTCTGTCCAAATACAGCAAAGTCTATGTCTGCATCACACCGAACTTCTAACAAAGCTGTGACCTCTTCACCATGCCGGTTGACCGAGACGGGGGGAATCCAAGAATGAAATCAATTTCCAGCATTATTCCGTGCACCTCATCCCAACCCGGCCAAAACGAGCAGCCAGAACCTATTACCAGCATGTGGCTCAGTGGGCTAAGCCTCTGCATTTGGGATCAGAAGGTTGCTGGTTCAAACCCAGCCTTGGCATGTCTGTGGGTCCTTGAGCAAGGACCTTACCCCCCAGCTCCCTAGGTACTGCTACGGGTGGCTGCCCTTCACAGCCATCTTGCTCTGACCTACAGAGAGCAAGTGGGGGGGGGGAGGTATAAAGAGAATTGTCCCATGGGGATCAATAAAAATGTCTATTATTATTACACGGCTTGATTCTGATTGGTCAGTTGAGACATTTGCAGGTTCGTTCTTTTCAAATAATAACCACTCCAAAGTAATAACGCATAGCCGGTGCTACTTCTATGGTTAAAATCCCTCCGACCACCGCAGACAGACAGAAATGGAGCAGTATACTCTCATCAAATCCTGACAACAGCTTGGCAAGCAGTAAGTGTTCATATTAAATATAATATTTATCATAAAATTCAATCACCAACATAATTTAATGATAAGTGTCATTTTAGGTGCAGTCAACAAAAAGTCCATAGAGAAAACTTTCGCCGACTTCACCAAAAACATCAACTTCAACATCGCCGCTGGGCCCACATTTACAATGTCCCAGTTCACAATAAATGGAAATGTGCAATTTAATACTTATAAATAAATAAAATACATGCGTTATTATATATTCATATGTAAATGTTATAAATTGTCTTACGTTTTAATGTTAGTGAAGTAGTACTATATCGTTTCGCGGAAGGATAAAAATGTTAATTTAAAACAAATATATGATAAAATAAAATGTTTCAAATTCATATTCATGTCCAGTTTTTTTCCTTATGTCGCAAGTAGCCGTGTAATAAGCGGGATAATGTACAGGCAGCCGGTAGTTATCGCGAAATAAGCCCCTTCAGTGTGATCAGGACTCTCCGCTTGGCGTCGGGTCCTGATCACACTGTCGGGGCTTATTTTGCGATAACTACCGGCTGCCTGTACATTATCCCTTACATAACAGCATTTACACTGCACCATGTTCCCATGTGGGTTTGCCGCTCTTTTTGACCAGCGTTTACAGAGAAGCCTGCATAATCCTAACAAAATGGACCAATTAAACAGTGTGGTAAGATACGTGAAAAAGCAATTCACAAATGCACCAAATCCATCAGAACAACAAAACTACACACTTTCAAAAATCAAAACAAAACAAAAAAAACCATAAAGTTAGAATCCAAAGAAAACAAAAACATGATACTTGAAAAACTTATGTCCTTTTCTGTGGAAATGCTGACAGATCTATGACTAAATAAACACATTACTGGTGCCTGGCTCCAACCTGCATACAGTCCCACCACAGCGGCAAGAAAAATGAAACCCAGCCTTCGCTGCACTACTGCAGTTAGAAATATTCATTTGAAAACCGCAGATCACCACAACCCAGCGACGGGTGAGTGGTTATGGAAAATGGACAGATTGGTGTACATCTGAAACTATTCAGTAAGAGACAATAGACACAACATACAGCCATTTAAAATACGATATTAAGACACTCAGTATAAACCATGTCAAATCTTCTTTAGCATCCGATGCAGAAGTGTGTCTACAGTATGTTTCAGTACTCTGTGAGTATGTTTCAGTACTCCATGGGCATGTTTCAGTACTCTGTGAGTATGTTTAACACATTAAACCCAGATTCAAAAATAGCTTTTAACCTACAGCTATACACATTCTGAATTCTGTCTAGTCATTATTAACACATACTGTGCTGAATGAAGGTAGTGTTGTGCTGTAGTTTAAGTCTATGTACAATATACATTTTAGTGTTATTTTATTGTGTTTCAGTGCTGAATTTTTTTATATATTTAAACACTTTTATTATTTATTTATGCCGAATTTACACTGAAGGCACTGCATCCAATTTCATCGTACTTCATATGATGACAATAAAGATTCATTTCATTTCATGTTTCAGTACTCCATGGGCAAGTTTCAGTACTCCATGGGCATGTTTCAGTACTCCATGGGCATGTTTCAGTACTCTATGAGTATGTTTCAGTACTCCATGGGCATGTTTCAGTACTATGTGTGACTATGTTTCAGTACTTTTTATGTGCATGTTTCAATTCCCTGCCTGGACATATTTTATTTTATTTTTCTGAAGTAATATTTGTAGTTTTCATATAGATATTTAGGGCCGTAATATGTGTACATGTATGCATTGTGAGAGTCAACTATAAATCAGCCTTTAATGTATTTTCATCTAATTTCATCTGTTTTCTTGTAGCTTTTAGTTTTCATTAACAATAATCCTGATCTGCTTGACCTTGTCTCAGTACTCTGTTTAAGTGTGCTTCATTTCTATGTGTGCAATGTCTCAGTACTCTGTCTGTTTCAGTACTCTGTGTGAGCATGTTTAGATACCGTGCAAAAATTTGTTTCAGTACTCTGCGTGAGTATGTTCCAGTCCTCTGAACATGTGTCCGTGGGTTGCAGACCCACCTAGCTGTTGGAAGAGCAGGCTGACAGTCCTACCGCTGACCGGCAGGTTGCAGTTCTGTGGTGTCTGGATCAGTTGCCGGTCTCCCGCCCCCAGGGAGAAGAGTTTCTGTGATGAGAGACCCAGCAGCATCCATTAGAAAGCAGGCAGTCTGCTGAGGTCCCCGTGACAGCTGAGATCTTCAGGAGACACCTGTGCTTGTGCTTGGTTACAGTAACGCTGGATGCAAACACCAAGAGTTTTGTTTTCTGTTCATAATCAATCAGTACAGCTGTGTACTGGGTACTGCTCCCTCCGTCTTACGAGCAGGGGCTGATCTCATTCTTAAAGGAGATGGTTAGTGTGTGAACGCCTCCCAAGCCGATCACTGTCCAGATAAGACACAAAAGTACAGTGAAAAAATGACTCATCTTTGAGTGAAAGGCATAAGACCAGTGGGCAAGGAAGACCTGACTAATGGACAACTCTGTTTCTGACAAACGCAAGAACTAGTAATATATTAATATAAAGTCTACTGCTTCACTCAAATTTTAAAAAAATTATAGCATCACTTATGGGTTCAACTGTAGTTAATTATACCGACTTTGAGCAAAGTGCAACCAAACACATATTTGGAATTACTTTTTATTTAGGGCCTTAGAGTCTGATGACTGTTGTCTGAATTGAATCTTTTTAATTATTTCAGTAGCACCCCAGGGCAGATAAACAGAGCCATTCTGGATTAGTCAGTCATGAATGTGTTTTTGGTAGGTGGTTTACAAACAGAGTTTAAGAGTTTGCAAACTCATTACAGAATGCTAAATCCAAGGTGGCGCCCATACATTACTCAGTCGTACCTGGAACAGTGTACAAGACCTTTCTTGAGTTTACACATGACCACACATGTTTATACTTCCCGACCGGCTTACCATTCACATGATGTCTCATGGCATAATGCTGAGGGTATGATTCACACCTATTTCATTAAGTAGAACACAGTGAAATTAACTTTGCAGTTTAAGGTTCTCATTTTGGGTAAATTCAGTGGCCCAGGAAAAGACATGCATGAACTCATTTGTACATCATGCACATACTTTCCTGTAATGCCTTTTAACAGCAGGCTCCATAGTTCAGTGTGCACCTTAAAGGGTTCGGCCTCTGTGCCCATAAACAGGATGTTGTCAGTTTGAATCCCGTAATAGGCAGAATAGTCACTTCCCCTTTGGGGCCTTGAGCAAGGTCCTAAGCCCCCTGAAAAATGCTCCAGGGATATAAGATAAATGGCTGTGTGTGTGTGTGTGTTTGCATGACCCTGAACTCAGATCCCAAGTTTTCTTCACTATCTATGTGTGTGTGCACTTTAGAAAAGAGAGCATTATGGGATATGTGAAAGCTAAAGCATTTCAATGTAATTATGCAAATAAAGAGTCATCATTTGATTTTTAATGAAGGTTTCATGCCTGCTGAGTAAACCACCAAAAAGGAGGAACAGTGGAACACTGGAGATTAGGGTGACAGCCATAGCATGTGACCTACTAAACATCAGATTGACTGGAGACCGCAACCCAAACTCCAGCTGCCGACACAGACCAAGGGAGAGAGAGGTCAGAAAAGGTCACCTGAGATGGGGACAGGGGTCCCCACCCTGAAACGCCTCTTTCACATAGTCAGCAAAACCCTGCATGGTTCAGCTGGAAAGAATCGAGGTCCCCAGGGCAATGCAATAAGACAGACTGAACAGCTGGGCTGCACGCCACCATCGCTGGCGAATGACACATTCTTTCAGAAAGGCCAGCCCTGACCAGAACTGGCCCTTTTTCAAAGAATCTGGGCTCTGGGGGGTAAAGGGGGCGGGGGTGTATGGTTTAGAAGAAGTAACTGATGTGGCTGCAGGACATTCTTCCCATCCAGCAATCAGAGCTAATTTTAGAGTCAAGCACCCCCCCCTTTCCCCCCCAAACTACATGACTGACTCGAGGGAGACGTGCTCAGACAAGGAAAACAAAGGAGAAGTGCCGGATACATTAACACCATGTTTGTGCTGCATTAAGAGTAACCTGCCCGACTGTGGAATTAAACCAGGTCAGCGGGGGGCACCACCGGAGCGCATGGGCCTCAGGGAATCATGGGTCAGGCCAACAAAGAGGGGTCAGAGGTCAGGTATTCTAGGAATGGTGTCGGGGGACTCACCTGGGACCCGGCGGCCAGAGGGACGAGGCATGTGAGGAGGGAGGCCACCAGCGCCTCCAGTGGAGGGCTAAGGCTGTCGATGTAGACAGTATACAGGAGGCCCAAGCAGCCCTGCAGAGACACACAGAGCCAGAGGAACTGTACAACACACAGTGCAAGTACTGTACAACCCACAGAGCAGTACAACACACACAGAGCAAGTACTGTACAACCCACAGAGCAGTACAACACACACAGAGCAAGTACTATACAACCCACTAAGAAAGTACTTTACAATCCATAGAGCAAGCATTGTACAACACACACAGGGTGAGTACTGTACAACCGACAGATCAAGTACTGTACAACAACACACATACACAGTGAGTACTGTACACCCCACAGAGCAAGTACTGTACAGTACACACACACACAAACACACACACAGTGAGTACTGTACAACCCACCAAGGTAGTACTGAACAACTCACAGGGCAAGTACTGTCCAACACATACACAGAGTGAGTACTGTACAACACATACACAGAGTGAGTACTGTACAACACATGAAGAATGAATACTGTCCAGCCCATACAGACTGAGTAATGTACAACACATATAGTGAGTACTGCAAAACACATACACAAGTACTATATAACATGCATCAACTACAGCCGTCCATGGGCAGACATGCAAGTCACGCCACAGCGGCTCTGTAACTACATAACAGTTAGAATCACAGGAATCACAAAGGAGATGCAGACAGCCCTGCTGGGAAGCTCTGACTGCATTAAGTGGCCACTATCAGCAGCAATTCTAACAAACAAGGAGCTTGTTCTGGGAAAAGGCTTCAGTTAGGGGCTGCTGTTTGGGGCTCGGCGAGTTACCCGAAATACTTCAGGGAAATCCAGCCGGGAGACGAGAACGAGACTTTTGGGTGCAAACAGCACGGCCGGCTGGATTAAACCGTTTTCCTCTGGCTCCTCGTCTTCCTGGTCAGCTGAGGACATGACCTTTGTTCCCTGCAGGAGGAAGCATAGAAGAATAAGAACTTAAACCCATCAGAAAGACTGAAAAATAAACAGCCCAACACACAGCACCAGGTTCTGAGCATCACACACATCAAGAAATCTCCAGCCGAGAATATGACTGTCTAGAAAGACCTAAAAGTTCAGTTAGACTGAAAATCATCACAGAGAATGCATGTTCCGGGTAGAGCGGGGAGAAGTCCAGCTTTCCTCCAGTGGAACATCTGCAGCTGGCCCACCAGGAGCAGGCAGCAGAGGGGCTGTGATATACCCCGGATGGGATGCCAGTCCATCAGAGGGCACAGGGCTGAGACACACCCCGGATGGAATGCCAGTCCATCACAGGGCACGGGGCTGAGAAACACCCCGGATAGGATGCAAGTCCATCACAGGGCACGGGGCTGAGACACACCCCGGATAGGATGCCAGTCCAACGAGCACCGGTGACACCACCCGTCGCATCCAACTCCATCGCAGGGCTGGTACACCCCGGATGGGAT
>JABFEA020000021.1:20758773-20773153 GCA_019775915.2 Cyphomyrus plagiostoma | reverse complement strand
GCATCCCACCACATACTCGCAGGCATCAGGTGTCACTGAACTGCAAGCTAATCAAAATCACATTGCCTGGAATCCCAAAATAAGCACAAGCTCCAGTTTAAGTCACCAACGACAATCATAAAGGACAGAATTCCAGGCATTCCGGCAGCCTGAACAATTAAACCCAGCCCCTCTGCCAGTTATTATCACCCCCAAGATAACAATTAAGTGCCCCGGTTACCACTGGCTTTGAGCTCCACATCAAAGCAGACTGAAGATTCCCCATAGAACAGCAGGCTGCAGCCACTTACAAACAACAGGGATTTTCCACCGATTTTTCAACCTGGCTCGAAACCCTATTGCACTCCAGAGTCAAAATACCATCAAATAAATTCTACTAATACTAACTGAACAACACTGGATGGAATTTACACAGCAACTCAGCCTTGTGTGTTGCACTTCTTGTAGTTCACATAAATAATATAGTTTGTCTGAGGAAGACAAGATGATATTTTTCAAATATGAAGATTCTTAACTTAAAAAAACACTTAAATCTAGGAATATCGGGGGAAAGGGACAACTAAGGCCATATTCTCAAGATTTTATGGGCAGTCAGACTTCACGGAAAAAAGATTAGGTCTCATAGGACAGCACTTTTGAGCTAGACTTGTGGGGTATTGCCTGCGGAGAGGTGAAGTACACAGAGAACAAAACTGAGACTAGACTTCATGGTATATATGCAGTATATTTAGCTCTCACTTTACACTTGGCAGATGTATGACTACAAGACCTGATCACAGATGTTTGGAAAAAGGATGAGATCATTGCAGACTCATAGTAAAAATCTACAGCTATGTAACTGTTCCTTGAACATTTCTTACAAAATGATAGGCTTGTGGCTTATGGAGGTCACCTCTTTAGAGTTAAGCTGTGAAGAATTTGCACAAATCAGAGTATAAAAAAGATTAATGCATTAAATCTACTGTTTCCTAGTCAGAATATCTGAGGTCATCATTATGTCACCAGTGAGGGTCAGTTGGGTTGGTAAGCCTTGGAACAGGTACAAAATCACCCCAACAGTGTACCTGTTTCACTGGGGATTCCAGTGCCATTACAAAAGACAAACCAATGCAGGGACCTCCATGGACCTGCATCCTGCGTCCCAGTCAGAAACCAAACCAAACCAACTGAGCTGTGTTTCGGGCAATTGTGAACCTCTTGAGAACCCATGCATCCCCCTCATTTTACACTCTCCTGGAACTGATCATTGGGATCAGATGATAAGGATCATCTTTCAAGGAAGGAGGTTGAGGTGCAAAGTAAACACTGCAGGTCCAACCCATTTTCTCCATGTTTCTTCAGCTCTCTCTGAAGGGTTCCCTAATTCGGACATGTATGCGAGTGATACATTTCTACAGGCCTAATTGACTACAACTGAAGCAGGTCTTTGTTCAGGTGAGACAACCTGGCAATCCGCAGTCAGATGTCTGCAGAGAATCCCACCTGCCAAAACAGAGGTGGAAGACCACGTCTATGCCCTCATGAGGCTCCCCATATTATGCATATCTGTCATTTTCTCAGTTACACACAAACATGATTTGATTATGATTTAAGTCCAAAGGCAAATACACTGTGTATTCCAACTGCTTACGTCCATAAATCTTCTTTCCAGCTGAGAAACAACGTGCAATGATATTAAGATGAAGTGCAGTGCCACAGAACATAATCCATAGAAGAAAACAAATGAAATTTCTCCACCTTTACGAGATAAAAGCAAAAAAAAAAAGCAGCTTTGATATCCCATGCCATCACTCTTTTCCACCTCACTTGGCACAGAGCTTGTAAACATTTCCTCTATACCTTCCAATGTTCTCATGAAACCAAGTGCCCACAAGGATGAAAAGACAGTAGCCTGGGCCTCCGAGGTTCCCCAGTAAGCACTACTGGTATCGCAGTCCAGGATGTAGAGAATGTGGTCAACAGGAACCATGCAGGGATAGAGGTCAGAAGGTCCTAAGCTCAAAGTCTCATTCAGAAACAAGCCAACTAGGAAGAGTGGAGTTCCTGAATATTACAAAATATATTTTTATCAAAACAGTCGGCTTCATGTTGTGCCAAACGAAAGACTACGCTCTAAATCAGCCAACACTGCATAGCTATGTTCTACGGCAAGAGCACCAAGTGAACCTCAATTCCAGAAAAGACGGAAGAGCTTTTTCAAAAAGCAAATATATATGGTTTTCCATTGGGCTAGCTTACAGAGATCTTGCTTGTGCATATGGAAAATATGAAGGATGACAGCAATGTAATTGATTCTTTATTGATGCATAAAGGGCAGTGAGACTCATCTGTCCACACTTTACCGCTCGGAACTAGACTGGTTTGCTTTCATGTTCCACATGGGGGTCCAGAGATAGCAGTGCATTCCAAAGCTCTCGGGTCAGATCTGGAGACAATCAACCATATTAAAGTGAAGCAGGAGACAGGCTTGTGCATGTGAGACAAAGGGGTCCAAGGACAGAGAAAATATTAAATATAACAAGGGAAGTTTTGTTGGGAGACTAAGTGAAATAGCAGGATACAACTGTGCTGGAAGCTTCGAAATGAGTGTCCAGATTAGCCTACACGACATAACATTTAATGACTACAGTAAATGGACCCATACAAAGTATGCATTATTCTGACATTAAGCACCAGATTACAACCAAAGAATGAACTGTCACAGAGGAACCCAAAGAGATCCAAGTGATAAATGATAATCCAGGATTCAGGCCAACATCCAAAATCTGTGGAGATGGCCAGAGATTATAAGTGATGGTTCTGGAACAAACACCTCCAGAACCATCAGAACACGTTAATAAACTTCAGTCTTGACGATATGAGAGTCCAAGGCCATGATGGCACCAAAGGGAATGAAAGGCCCTCACTCAAAGAGCCTTTTAACGTCAAACATATCA
The DNA here is from genome assembly GCA_019775915.2 of Cyphomyrus plagiostoma. Lineage (NCBI taxonomy): Eukaryota > Metazoa > Chordata > Actinopteri > Osteoglossiformes > Mormyridae > Cyphomyrus > Cyphomyrus plagiostoma. The sequence goes on along the minus strand of JABFEA020000021.1, from coordinate 20,770,217 downwards.
ACGCTTGGCCCATGCTGCAGGTTCCTTTTCTCTGTGCCAGAGAACCAGCTCAGACAGAATGCAGCACTTCAACCTGCAAATTCCTGACTGGCCTATAGGAGGAACTGTAGTTGTCCCTGGTCCTAGAAATGCTGCAGATCTCTACCACCAAAACTTGGAAGCCTTTACTGGCTAAACACTGTCAAAGAGAACAGGGAAAGAGAAATGTTTTGTTGGTTTTCAGTAGTGTGGTCATGCAAAAACAATGAGGAAAAATATTAATTCACAAACAGACCGAGAAGCGAATGCAATCAGTCTGCTAGTCACTGGTTCCTTAGATTTCATGGTTATACATTGTTCTGTTTCAGGTATCCGCCTCTTTCACGTTTGAAACCAACCAGTGATAAATAAGGCTGAGTGATTATTTAGGGGTGGCATGGTGGTGCAGTGGTTCAAGTCTACGCCTGGGTTACATGTGTGGAGTTTGCATGTTCTCCCCATGCCATCGTCCCCATGTCGGTTTCCCACCACAGTAAAAGACATGCTGAGGCTAACTGTAGTTACTAAATTGCCTATAGGTGTGAATGGTGTGTGAGTGTGCCCTGCAATGGGCTGGCCCCCCGTCCAGGATTGTTCCCCACCTCATGCCTGTATCTTCTGGGATAGGCTCCGGACCCCCCACGACCCAGAAGGATGTGTTTTTTTTTATACAAAAAAGGAGACTAACCAAAATAAACTATAACCAAACAGAACTTATTATCTACCAATAGTATGTGTCTGAGAAGTTGGTGGGCTTACCGCAAGTCAGTGTTGACAAACTTTAAACTGCAAGAAGGTGCCACCACCATCGACGTCTTTCTACCTGATTCATCCACAATACCTCCTCTTTTAAAAGACGCTGCAGCTGCTGAGCTGTCCCTCTCTTCACCGTGACTTCAGAGCTTGTTGCTTCCATAATGTGACCAAGCAGCAGCATGCAGTGTATTCTGCTAACTAAATTTAATAACCATAGTACACTAAATTTATACAGATCACAATATACCTCGCTTTAATATTTTAGGAATACTATTAATCTGCTTATCAAATTTTGGGGCGCAAGTAAGCATTCGGATAGTACCATAAAGCTGACATCCAGACCCATTTTTACATACAGAGCCCTGGTGATTACTGTGCACATATCGCAATTATATCGCAACGTGATATTGCGCCGCCTTAGTGACAAACAGCACACTCTGCGGCAGCAGCCAATTCCTGCCTATCTATTATAAATAAAACCTCAAACGGCCAACCTTTAACCATATCTTTGTGGGGACCTCTCATTCAGGAGACTGGTCCCCATAAGATAAAAAAAAAAAATTATCACATTGTGGGACATTCGGTCTCCACAAGGTAAGGTAAATCTGGACCACACACATACAGAAACTAAGCTAGGACGAAGATCCATGGTATTTTCACAACCATGTAGGTGTGTGGCCACAGTGCAATACTACTGAGTCACCCACAATTTTAATTTTAGGTAGCCACACACAATAAAAATACACAACAATAAAATTTTGGGAAAGAATAAAAAATCTCACCCATCAAAAGAAAAGCCAAAGAATCGGAAAAATCAAGACAAATAAGTGCAGATCTTGAGAGACAAGAAACTAAGAATGGTTTTGTTTACAAAGACATCCCATAATAAGTACCTAGCATTAATCAGCTAAAATGTCAAAACTGAAAAGCGGGAAAAATCGGAACCATGCTGACCTCAGGAGCATGGAATGTTATCGGGGACCTCTAGAATTTCCAGGATATGCGCCTTTGTAATTACAGCACTTTCCGTAATAACTATGCTTTAGTGAAACGGCATGTCGCACAAAGCTGGTGAAGTCACGCGGGCCAACGAAGAGCAAGGAGGAATCCGGGGAACTCGAGGGAAAAAAGGCCTTTCAGCTCACTGATTAACAGCACGTTGTCCGGCGTTTTCAGGATAAACGCTTCTGAAACATAATGAAAGCTGACTTCTCACCGCAAGATGCGGCAGAAGCGCGTCCTCCACATGCTGAGCGTGGGGTCAGTGGAGGGGGGCACGGAATGAGGGGGGAAACATGTATGATATCCGCCGTCTGATAGATGAGGCATGTCAAATAATATTGTTTTCCATGAATGTGCTGTGGGGTGATGTTTCTCATGTGGGGGCCCAGTACCGTAACACAGCGCAGACACCAGCAGAGCACACAGGGGTTGATGCTGAGGTAAATGCTGGGATGGGATGGGACTGGAAGATACAGAGGACCAACCATCACATGACCTGTCACATGACCTTCACATCATATGACCTAAGTGACTGACCTCGATGGATTCAGCAGGACCTGCTGTTGTAACCTTACATGTGCAATAACCTGTGATGGACTGTCACTTGTCACTCTTGTATTTGATGTTAGTCTGTCTTTGTATAATTTAATTCGTTAACAGTATGACTACTTACATATATTGTTTACTTTTATATATTGTTTACTTCTTTTGTATATTTGTTACTTTGTTTATGTATCGGTTACCGATCATATCTATTGCTTGCTTCGTACTTTAGATTGCATCAGCTTTGGCATCCCAGTGGACCACAATGACATTAAAACCTTGGAAAACAAATCTCTACATCACGTTCAACAGAAACAATGGCCAAACAACAAGGGATACCTGAGACGAGAATCACTTGAAATAATCGTAATGGAAAACAAAGGCAACGGATGCATCTTGGCATTCCATCGCAGTGCCGTGACCTGGATCCCCCTGTCCACAGATGACGGGACTTTTCAACACAGCAAATGGAATGCGATTCTGCAAAAATGCCTCAGAACATTACATCTAAAAGGCTTAACTGACCTGAAGCCCCTGAAGTGAACTCGGAGGGAGGGGCCTTATGACGTGTTTGCGGTGAGAAGAAAAAAATGGGTCTCAGAGTTGGACGGAGAACACACTGGTTAATTGGATGGGGAGAATACAGGGCTGCTCTGCTTTTCATTTCTCTTAGCACACAATCCTGCTGTTTATGCTAAAAAGGAGAGAGAAAAATGCATACAAACTCTGACCCACATTAACCTTCACTGATAGCCTCCTTACATAACTGTACCACCCCAGTGGGGTTTATCCATAATCACGCCACAGAGAAGCTGAATAAGTACCATGTGCACCGAGGACCTTCCAATAAACGGGACAGTGATTCTGTAAACCGGACACTAAAGCCACAGGCACGATTCTCCCAGCACCACGAGAGGAAGCAAAGAGTCGTCACACGTGGGAGAGGAATGTTTCATGCTAAGTACAAATTGGCCTCAAATTTTTTTAAACTTATTTAGCACGACAATTTTATCCAAAGCGACATACATTTTTTTTTAGAAAGCAGCGATGCAGCAGCGAAAAGATTTTGCCGACCCTGGGATTCGAACCACCTGCCTTCACAATCCTGACCTGCTGGGACACACACTGCCCCCCAAAATATTTGCCATTTTCCATTTATTTAGCAGACGTTTTCGTGCAAATTGGTGCATGATTGAGAAGGCAGAGTCAGACAGGCCCGGGAGCAATTTAGCATTAAGGGCCCTGCTCAAGCACCCAATGGTGCCGACCCTGGGATTTAAACTGGTAACCTTCCAATCACAGGCACCGAGTCCTTACCGACTGAGCCACACACTGCTGCCCCCCCCCCAAATGACAAATAACTCATGATGTTTGATCTGGAAGATCAAGGCAAACCGGCTGCTGCATGTATGCTACCCACTACTGGGACATGGGTGACTTCCTGTCGTCTCCACATCCGCCCCCTAACTACTTCCTGCACGCCCGGTAAACTGGGGACCACTCGCACCCCAGTATAGGCCAAACATCCTTAGCTACATTATTTCGGGGATGTTTCATATCTTACAGATATCAAATTAAGATACAAACACAGAATAACTTATTAAACCTATAAGAGAAGCGATGCATTAAAAAGGCACAGGCGGGCGATTTCCAGTTGCTTGGAGTGTGACTTGCAAGGAAATGCATAGATTCGTTTAATTGTTCCAGTTGAATGACTCGATTAACCTCCTAAACTCATCTCAATGACCCACTGTAACTCACAGCAAGCCATGTAATTAAATCACATAGCAAAACAAAGCCCCACTTGTGCAGAACAGTGGGTCAGCCCAGAATGGAGCCTGTTTATTCAGATTAAGATAAAAATTACCCATTATTTAGGACAAAAAAATGTTATTTTTTTAAATGTACTGTGCACAAAAAGGACACATTCACATGCATCAGATTATATTGGTCAAGTGTACAAACGACCCTAAATTAAGACATCCAACCACTCATTTTCAACATCCAGTAGTCCAATACAGAATCCCAGCGGGCCTGGAACCTATACCAGGAAGCACAGGGCACAAGGCTGGGGTCCACCCTGGATGGGATGCAATGCAGGTCACACACACACAGCCATGCATACTCACTATGACCAACTTTGCGACATTAGTTCACTTCCAGCTGGAGGAACCCACATAAGTGCAGGAGGAGCATGAACCTCCATACACACAAACCCTAGATGTGCAAGGCTATATTTCTAACCCCTGAGGCTGCAGAACGGTATTTTATCTGTAAGGTTAAGGTTAATTTTAGGTAGCAAAGATACTTCCTCAACAGTAGATGTCACAACAAGTAAATCCCAATACAGTGACAGTCCCAAGTAAATCAGTAATAAAGATCATTACAACCAGCGAGATCAGTGTAATTTTAATTATGATGCGCCAAACAAGAATACATGTAAAACTTTTTCATGTATCCCTCGTGTTTCCGCATCTTAAGCCTACTTTCCAACATTTTATCCTGTACAAATACTGTCTGTCAGGTACAAAGTGAAAACAGGGAGGTATAACGATTATTCATCTTCACGATCGGCACGATCGTCAGATTGCGTTAATACCATGTCAATGCAGCGAATCCGGGACACAAATCCACTAAATTGAATTTAATCCTCCCTTTGCACTGCCAGGCCCCGGGTGAAACTTTAATTCATCCAGACAGCTTTGGTTCGGCTGACACAAGGTTTAATAAACGAGCATTGCTTTCTGCTTATTACAAAACAATGCTTATATCAGCCGGTTTACCCAAAATATAAATATGCCTATATTTAAACACCTAACTGGACTCATCTGCACTCTACCTAAGCTTTTTGCACATTACATCCATCCATCTATCCATCCATCATTTATTTATTTATTTATACTGTGTACAGGCTTGACTCAGCATTGCACATCTCCTGTAAAAAAACAATCCTTGTACCTTTACCTTTATATGTTTATTTGTATTATGTGTATTTTATATGTATTGTTTATGTAATAATACCACCCGCACAAAAAGAAATTCCTTGTACTTCTCTGTACTTAAAAAAAACATTCTATATAAGTAAGTTTTTTTCATGTCTTAGATGCATTTACTTGTTTACATGGAACTGTCCATATAATACTTTTCCACGTTACTTTCCTTTAGAATTAAGGCAGCTGCAGGGAATGGTTACAAATGCCGAAGGAAGTTGTTCTTGGGCTCAGCTTTGTCATGTTGCAGTAAACGGGTCCAGATCACACGCCTTTCAGGCGCCCATCGAGCTCCACCGACCCCAAGAGCAGCGACCCTGCTGCACGCGCCGGCCAGACGCGCAGAAATCACTGCCTGCGCAGAAGCGAGTGATCGCCAGCAAAACACCGTACAGTAAATATAGTAAAAGACTTTTAAAGCGTGTGACTTGCATCGATTTGTGTAAGTGTGTAAACAGAGTTCCCCCCCCGGGTTTTTCCTGCTCCCCTTTGTGAGAGAGATCCCGGGACGTCATTCATTACCCAAGCAGGATGTGACAGGCTGCCTCCAGGAAAGTTTTACCCAGCGCCGTCAACTATTTAAATGCGTCTCCCCAGTAAGAAAACTGAGCAGTCGGGCTCAGACAAAAGCGATATGGGGCCGATGGCCGTCCAGCATCCCCAGAGTCTCCTGTACCAGAATTGGGACGCAGATCCCACTTCCCTAATGTATGCGTGAAGTTTATGCATGGGTGCCGGAAGCAAAAACTCACCCGCCTTCTCATGATCATATCCCACGACGATCAAATAATCGGCCAGCCTCGCCATGATCGCGTCCCTTTCTCACGGCATCTATCGGGACAATTCAGCATTTTGATCTTCCTAAGAGGACAGCCATGTTTGACACTGGTGGCGGCATTGCGCCTGCGTGCGACAGGACAGAAGCGCAGGCATGGGCGTGGGGTGTAAACGGAGGAAAAGCCCAGCACCGGGTATCCCAAACCCGCAGACGGAGTACGGTGGGGGGGTTAATATGGCCAGGGATCAACCATATGGAGGAGCATACAGAAGTAAAGCAGACTTTGCATGGATTTGATGAAACGTTTCTTGTTGCAAGTGGATTATTTCCTTCGAGGGGGGTGACCGTAATGTCAGAATGTTTATTTAAATTAAAGCTATCGCTAAACGTGAGGTGGCCGATTCATAACTGACTATGTAATTAAGTAAGCAAGAAAAGTAATTTTGTTTATATGTGAAAGTATTTGCATATAAATGTACCCGAAGATCTAACTGACTTCAGGAACGACCCCGCTGTTGCCCCTAGCTGACACAAATACAGGCTGGTATCATTCCTTCTCATAAATCTAAGTTGCCAGTAATATTTTATTAGGGAATATTTCGGGAAAGTACTGATTTTTTTGCATTGCAAGCAGAGTGTTCACAGCCTGAAGCAACTCCTAAGTGCTTGCAGAAAGGTTTGCAAAGTACAATTAGATGTAATTCTAGTGTAGCTGCAAAGAGTAACAGGCACTTACTGAATGTTACTTATAATGTCAGTGGGTTTTAGTGAAATATTCATAAAATTCATAAAACAAAGTTTGTCCAACCTACAAATAGTTTTAAAGTTTATTTACACTGTTAATCATTTAAATTACATCCACAAACTTTTAAATCTTCTTTTCCCAGTGACAGTCTTGATGACAGACCAGCAGATGGAAGTTAAGGGCCATGATCAATCACCCATTGATGAATTCACTCTGCTGAGAATGGGATTTGAACTAGCGACCTTCTGATTAGGGGCACAGCATGCCCACACACCACCCCCCAGTGGGACATTCCAGGCCAGCTCCCTTGGGAGCCGTCCAGGTGGCATCGTTATCAGAACCACCTCAGTTATCTCCTCTCGATCCAGCAGGGCAGCAGCTCTTTTGAGGTCTTTCCACGTTTCTGAACTCCTCATCTTATCTTGAAGAAGCAATTCTGAGGGGCAACACCTCCACCAGGAGACTTACAGCTACTAAAGTCAAAACCACCAGATACCGGGACACTTTCTCATCCCTCATTAATAGTAATTGGTCTGCTGACAACAGACTCTTTGCCCTTCAGTCAGCTGTAGAGGTGGAGATTTCAGGTCCACAAAGTACAAATCCAGACCAAGATTTTGTTTCAACCAACCAGTTGAGTATAAAGAGTCACAGTCACAGAGTACTCAACGGGTTGGTTGAAACAAAATCCTGGTCTGGGTTTGTACTTTCTGGACCTGAAATTTCCACCTCTGGTCAGCTGTGATCCCATAACTCTTCCTGTTACCATGTTTACTTGCTTTCATTAGTCATTCGTTTCACCATTAACTCCATCTCATGTTGCTTCTGACTGTAGGTAGGCAGCCTACTTTTAAAAGTCTTTGTAAAACTCTGTGTTACATGTGTACATAGTTTAAATTGTCTTAAATTGCCTTATAAGTTATGTTACTCTAGGCCACACCCACCATGACAGACTCCTTATATGTTTAATATAATTGACCAATAAAAGTCTAATTTTGATAATTCAACTCCCACTCCACCACCAGAGTCCTCCCCACAGAACTGATCGTTGGAGGTCCTGGTTGGATGGGGCCAGATGCACAGCATCTCCTGCCTGAAGCATGGATGTCACATCTCTTCCCCCTTACCAGATATCCTTCTAGCCATCACTACATCTTGATATCCTGCCCATAAAAATGACAAGCAGGGGTGTAGACAAGACTCACCCCTGCCGGGAGCCAACACTGTATACAGCTTTGAGTTTGGGCAGAGTTTGGGGACACAGCTCTTGCTATATTCATACAAGTGCTCCAGGATAAGCAATCTGTAGGTTGGATGGATGGACAGTCAGCCAGACACAGAAGTCTCCGGTGATGCAGACAGAAGGTTCTGTTTTTCCCTTATTTTAATATTTATTCAACCAATCCAAGTTTAAATTAATACTAAGTTAATAAAGATCGTGAATCACTATAAGCAGCAAAGAAAACTCACTCGTGTTTACTTAATTTCACTAATGAGTCATTTTCCAAATGATTTCTCCTGTGAAACTTTTAAATACACTGCTTCTTCCAGCCATAAACATGCTTTACTAAAAGTACAAAGAACACACAATGTTTTGATTGAGATTCTAGTTGAACTCTTAGAAGCTGCTGTTGTTGATGTTGTTGCATCTTTATTTGTTGACATTCCACTGGAATCACTCAATCTGAAAAAGCCTTTAAAATATTTTCTTCTACATTGTTCAGAAATACTAGTTGGTCTCAACAGACTACAGTACTGGTTGCATATACAGATGATTCTTTTGCAATATGTAGCACCTCTATTATAACAATACAATAAAAACTACACTGGTGATTAGGTAAGTTCTTAAAATACTTCCGTGATTACCAGAACAGCTTTATTCTAGTCCTTACAAGATTCTTTATCCTAATGTTACTCTTATCACAAAGAGGCAGGGACCAGCCTGTTATTCACAGGAATGACTAGATGTCCAGAAAGTGATCCAAAGGGGTACTTATAGATGTCCAGCCAATGATTTATACTGGAGGGTGAGTTAGAGCAATACAAGTGCATGGATGATTTGATGTTAATTTGGAAGTAAGCAGAATTTTTTATGGATATTAGGTTAGCAATTATAATCTTTGCAATGAATGTCAAGAGAAGATCTCATCCATTTCAGAATTTATACTGTCCAGTAAAGAGAATATCTCCCAGTTTTCTGACCTCAGGGACAGGAACAGTGAACCTCTGAGCTTACTAAACAAACAGGTGCTCAGTTGTTTCTTTTTTTTCTGGGATAACATGACCATTATCATGGTGGAATTTTCTTTTTACAAAAAACAGATACCATAAAACATTACAGTTGACAAAAATCCCAGAGAGAGTCATGTCAGTCAGTCCTGTGCAGACTTGCGCCCCCTGGAGGCCAGTGGGTCTCACTCCCAGAGCAGAGCAGGGCCCTGGGGCCAGGCTGCACCCATTCAGTCACGGGGCACGTGCTTACGATGCAATCATTGCCAGGGGAGCCAAGCAAATAACAGCTACATAAACACATCAGAAACAATTGCGCAAACGCACAATCGCATACCATATAAGGGTAAAAATCACTTGTACACTCAGATATTACCGTTATGCTGGAGGCAGCAGTAATTATAGAATTGTCATTGAGTTATTATTCAGTCACACAAAGGATTTTTGTTGTTGTCTCTTTCCCGTGTTGCAGTACAAATCACTTTCTGTGAAATATGTGTAAAGGGAGGGCAGGTGCTCTGTAGAATTGGGGAGGGGCTGTCATTTCAGCACAAACAGGGTAAATTTGAACGTTTTTCAACAAAACAAGTTTACAGACATGAAGACCCATGAGGGCCCTTGCGGACAAACGGGCCATGCAGGACAGGAAATCGTCTGGCCGCGAGTATTTTTTCCTGCTTGGAGCAAATTTATCAAAGCTTTCAGTGCACAAAGAGCTTCACGTGCCTCTGGCATTTCCACGCGGAACCAGTAAGCAGCGTTTAATGGCAAGAGCTGCTCTAATGTGACAGCAAACCTTTCCCCAAGGAGTTCCACGGCGGTGGTAGTGAACGTACCTTCAGTACCAGCCGCTGCGCGCCCTCCAGTGCATATACCGCCAGGGGTGTGCGATCGGCATGTGCTGTACGGCCTCCGGTGACATATGCATTGTTACACTCCTAAACCCGTTCCCTGTCCATGGCCCTTGCAGCCTCACGTCGTGCCCCCCCACAGCCATCTGCCCCCCACAATGGCTTTAGCTCACCTGAGAATTCACTGGATTTCCAGCATGACCCATTACGGCCGGCTGTTTTTCTTGGGCGTTTTTGAAGCATGTGTTTCTATCATTTAGCCGTTAAAGCCAAAACCACATGGTGTACGGAGCCAGAATGCCCGCCGTCTCGTTCGGTCCCTACAGGAATTGATTCATTAATGACTTTTCGCAGTAGCACAGCAAATAAATAAATACGAGTTCAGAGAAATAGTGGTGGAGGTAGGTAAGGAGGTGTATGGCCCATGTGAGTCAGAAGAAATTCAACATATGTGACTCCAGTATCACCTGTAAATGGCGTAGGGTGTGATGGGTTTTCACCATCAGGTCTGCAATGCCCCCTTCCCAAGCTGCTGTCACATGACGGCATAATCCTTTACTCTTAAACTTGCTCCCTGTAGAAATTGTTGCAGCAAACATTTTTGAAATTGTCAAGAAATGAGTCAGTGTCCCAGAATGCTTCATCTGGTGACTAAAGCCCCCCCCCCTGGTCACCTGCAGCCTCTTCTAACTTTCGGTACCAGTCTAGGTTTCAAGCTTCATTCATTTTTTTCCAGAACCTTCCCCGAATCGCAAGAAGATATTTTTGTCCTCCCCATTGATGAAACATCAGTAAATGAAAAAACAGGACAGCAGTCAGCACGATGCATTTATAGAATCAACAGTAATGAAAAGCAGAGCCATGGAATGGAACCAACACGGAAATAAATGCACTCTTCTAGAAGATCAGCCTGAAAAACATCCAGTATCCAGACGGGAAACAGCGGAGTCGGCTTTAAATGACCCGTAACGAGGCATGAAGTCACTTTCAGCTGGAAGAAAGCAAAACTGCATTGCGCGGTGCGTGCTACACTGACTCAGAGCCGCGGCCCCGGATTCCTCTCAGCGGAGCCGCGATTGCATCGCCTCATTGGCTGGGAGCCATGTGCTGGCTGTCAGTTAGCGAGGCCCCGCCCACCCTCCCTTTAAAAGCTCAGGCGTTGCTCAGCGAGCTTCAGACCTCTAGCGGAGCGGAGCAGCCGCCTCACACGCTCTCCTCTATACGGACTCCATCCATCCATCTACCCATCCAGGCAGGCTCACCCTCCCAAGCCAGGTACGTCTCCTCCTAATCTGAGCTTCTGCTACTGGCGTCCCTGTGCCTCTGCAGGGGAGACTGACTGTCTTACTAATCAGGATGTGCATCCCTGATCGCAGATGACAGAGGTGTGTGTGTGTGTGAGCAGGGGGCAGGGGGGGGTTATCCTGTGTATGGTATACCTAGAACAGGGCGGGGGGGGGGGGGCGGCGCGCCGCGGGGGGGGGGGGGGGGGGGGGGGGGGGGGGGGGGGGGGGGGGGGGGGGGGGGGGGGG
>JABFEA020000021.1:20731072-20746938 GCA_019775915.2 Cyphomyrus plagiostoma | reverse complement strand
TGCTTCCGGGATAGGCTCCGGACCCCCGCGACCCAGTAGGATAAGCGGTTTGGAAAATGGATGGATGGATGGATGGATGGATGGATGATTTTATGTGACCGAAATCATTTTCAGTACTGATTTTGACTAATGCATCATCTGCGACTTTATGTGACTTTTCAGCAAGTTCCCGTTTCATTGTCTACAGCCAGTAAACATGAGTAATCAAAACTGCGGATGTCAAATGGAGGATGTGAAGGGGTTGCTGTATTTCTTAATTTCTGTCAGATCTTCCTATTAAGCCACTGTGGTTCCAGCACCAGGGGAAGCTGAATTATCACTGTGAAATATATCAGTGCACCTGGGCTCTCCGTCCTAAGACCTCTTCACCAACTTTGTTGTTACAGGAAGAAGAACTTCCAGCTGAAACGGTCCCAGTCCATATCGCTTCAGATGACAGGTTCCCCTGACATCCCCAACTATGTGGAAACGCCTGGGGTCACTTCTGGCATAACCATGCCACAGAATGTCCCAGAGTACCAGAGGGTCACCATCAGTGGGGACTACTGTGCTGGGGTAAAGAGCACCCCAACCTGCCACACCTTTGTTTCCCAGTCCGGTCCTCTGAGACTCACGACCAGTCCACTTTTTTGCTTCCTCCCAGCTCCTTGTTTTACCAAAAACACGGACTGCTGTGGATCCCCAAGGGCCAGATTGGGAAACACTACAATATACCCATACCTCGTTATCCCTTCAACCAGTTACATGTTTCCCCAGTTCCCCGGGGCAATAGGGCCATAACTATAAATCAGTATGCTTAGACACATAGAGTCACCTGTACTCTGACCATTACTCTCATCCCTAAGTGATTCATTTTCCAGTTTTGTTCAATATCCGCTGAATCAAATTGTACTGTATAAACAAGCCATATTATTTGGGACATCTGATAAGGTTTAATACCAGTTCTGTGTCATATTCACATTAGGTTTATGGGTTCCATCCCACCCAGATGTGGTCAAGTCCCAGAACTGGCAGACAGACACAGTCTAAACGTTTTACTGCAGTTGCAGCCTCCTGACCCATCAGGTTTTCCCTCAGTGAGTCATGGTGCTAAAGCACAGGTGTAAATGAAGGAGATACCCCTTTTGCCCCCCCCAGACCACCATGGAAGATTACGAGCAGGCCGCCCAGGGCCTGTTGAAGGCGCTGCAGATCCGGGAGAAGTATTCCAGACTGGCCTATCACCGCTTTCCCAGGATCATTGCCAAGTTCTTATGCAGCGCAGGCAACAAGACGTGGACAGTGGAGGATGAAGTCCTGCCAGGTGCCAGGCCAGAAGGAAACCCACCACGTGTGACCACAGCACCCATGTACATGACATCACTGGGTGACATGTGACATGTGTCACCATATTGTTTTGCTGTGTGTCCTTTGCAGACACCTACTCCTCTCTTAGCGAAGGAGAGGACCCATATAGCATGGAGGACATCCCAGAGGACCTGCACTATAAACTGCGTCTGCAGGATGGCGTGGTGCACGTGTACGAGAATGCAGATGACCTGCAGCAATGCCAACCTCGCTGCCTGCCCTATCCTGACCTCCAGACCTTTGTCCTCGACATGAGCCAGGTGCTCTCCATGATTGCCGATGGGCCCATGTGAGTGGCGTGAACACTTGTGAAAATGTATACAATCATCAAGCTGGGCGGCATGGTGGTGCAGTGGTTAGTACTATTACCTCACACCTCTAGGACCTGGATTCAAGTTTGTGCTGGGCTTCCATGTGTGTTGAGTTTGCATGTTCTCCACATGTTGTCATGGGGTTTCCTCCAAGTAGTCTAATCTCTCCACATGGTCCAAAAACACGGTGAGGTGAATTGGAGTTACCAAACTGCCCATAGGTGTGGTTGTGACAGTGACTGGTGTGTGACTGTGCCCTGTGATAGGCTGGCGCCCCATCCTGGGTTGTTCTCTGCCTTGCACCCATAGGCTCCTGACTCCCCGCAACCTTGAGTAGGACAAGTGGCTACAAAAAATGGATGGATCATAAAGACATAATAGTCATTTAAGCAGATACACAGCTTGATGTGGTATATGGTTACTCTTGCTCTAATTCATAAGTAGAATCTAACTGAATGTGATCCCACCTGTCCAGCACACTGAGACCTTGACGCCACAGTCCTAAGCATAGTAATGCTTAGGACTGTGCTCTGTACAGAAGGTTGCAGCAGATGTGAGGAGGTGATACGTTTTTCACCCACTGTATCTGCTTGCAGTAAGACCTTCTGCCACAAACGGCTGAATTTTCTGAGCTCAAAATTCTACCTGCACGAGATGCTGAATGAAATCGCCGAGCTGAAGGAGCTGAAACTCGTGCCGCACAGGGACTTCTACAACGTCAGGAAGGTCAGTGTGAAACACCTCAGAAACACAGAGTTCAGTGCACACAGAGACTTGTTGATAGCGAAAGCCCAATGAGATCCAACTGAAAAATTCATGGCCCATTCCAGAAAAAGTCTGGAATGAAAAAAGTAGATCGCAATCACATTTACAGCCTTCTGGTGAAATCAACTTCCTGGATCCACGCAGTGCAGATTTTTGCTGGTAATTACCTGAACGGTAATTTGATTTATCTGACATAAATTACTTGCTAAGTAAAGGATAATTGTGGGATTGCATCCATCAGTTACTGGTCTTGTCACTGGTTTTGGAACACTGGTGTCCTGGCCTTACCACGCCATCCTACTCACAGGTGGACACCCACATCCACGCCGCTGCTTGCATGAACCAGAAGCACCTGCTGAACTTCATCCAGACCACCTTTCAGGAGGAGAAGGACCGCGTGGTTCTGGAGAAAGGGGGCAAGAAGCTGACCCTCAAGCAGGTCTTTGACAACCTGAAAATGCATGCCTACGACCTCACGGTGGATTCCCTCGACGTTCATGCTGTGAGTACAAATGTCTGATCACTACCAGACTTTTTTGATAACACTTTACTTAAAGCAGTTGTGTATAGTGCATTATAGATACCTTCATAATAAATTATAAAAACGGCGATAAACCTTTATAAAAAGGCATAACACATCATAACCATGTTTATTATGCATTATGAATGCTCTATGAAGCCGTCATCTATAATGCACTATAAATACCTTCACAATTCAGTACAAAGCATCCTTAATTGTCATACTGACCATTATAATGCATTATTAAGTTATCTATAGTGCATTATTGATGAGAGCTTCATAAAGAATTTTTAATGCATAGTAAACATTATGTGCTATGTCTTTTTATAAATAGTTATAGCCATGCTTATAATACTTTATGAATGCATTATGAAGGTGTCTACAATGTATAATGAGTGCTTTAAGTAAAGCTGCACGTCAGAAAAAGGTCCACACTTGGCGGAGTCGCTCATATTATAAACAGTGAGCTCTGTGTTTTCCTTCACTTTCAAGTGGCCATATTGGGTCATAGTTCCCTCTGTCTTCCTTCTCTGCTTCCAGGGTAGACAAACATTTCATCGGTTTGACAAGTTCAACTGTAAATACAACCCTGTGGGAGCCAGTGAGCTGCGAGAGATCTACTTGAAGACCGACAACTACATGAACGGGGAATACTTTGGCCGCATGATTAAGGTACCGTTGTAGTTTGTATGAGACGCCACTAGGTCTAGGACGCCACTATTGGATCGGTCAGTTTTTATGGCCCGACTTCATGTAAATAATTTCCTATTGTCTGTTTGTGGGAGTGGGACTTGCTGTTTGAGAGAGTAAGATTTCCAAAGTCAAGAATTTGCTTTGAAAGACATCCCGAGCCATTTGCAGGTTACTCATATACTGTACATTTACCAGTGGTGGTTCAACAGTTGTAGACTTTAGTGTTAATCCAACCACATAGTTATGCTTCTGGTCTTTGCGTAACTGCTGCCCACACTGTCACCTTGGCATGATTTGACCTTTGACCCCTTGTACGACAGGAAGTGGCCCGTGACCTGGAGGAGAGCAGGTACCACTATGCAGAGCCCCGTCTGTCCATCTACGGGCGCTCTCCTAGCGAGTGGCAGAGCCTGTCCCGCTGGTTCATCCAGCAGAAGATGTACTCTCCTAACATGCGCTGGATTATCCAGGTGCCCAGGATATAGTAAGTAGTTTGGTTCCGGAAAGAGATGCAGAGAACTTGATAGAAATGCCAGTCAACTCATTCGGAGACATAGGTGGCTGCATAGGGCACCTATTTCTGGAGGGGGGGGGGGATTTCACTTTGTCTTGGATGGGAGGAGCAGGTGGTAAAACTTGACTAGGGTGCCATGTGGGCCTTGGTCAGCGCTGCCTACAATTTTCACACCCAGATTTCTTTGACAGTGACATTTTCAGAGTAAAGAATTTAATACCGAACTTCGCAAAGATGCTGGAGAACATCTTCTTGCCCCTGTTTGAGGCTACGGTGGATCCTCAGCAGCACAAGGAGCTTCACATCTTCTTGAAATACGTGAGTTTAAAAAAACATGCTGTGCCAATCTCCTCAACTCTGCTAGTGTACCAAAGACGGGAAGGAGATAAAGACGATGGATGGACTTGCTTATGTTCTAACACCCAGACCTAAACTGTCATAGTTTTTTTTTTTTTAAGGAAAGATGAATGGTATCATTCAGACTTTCTGTTTCAAAGCAGCATAACAGCTCGCCTATCTTCTGTTCTCCAACTGTAGGTCACGGGCTTTGACAGCGTGGATGATGAATCCAAGCACAGTGACCATGTGTTCTCCTATAACAGCCCAAAGCCAGAGAACTGGACCATGGAAGATAATCCACCGTACAGCTACTACCTTTACCATATGTATGCTAACATCATGGTCCTCAACAACCTCCGAAAGTAAGTGGTTGCTGCTTGCAGGCTCTGCCCATCCTCAAAAACATCTATTGGTCACAGACTTTCATGCTAAACTAATTCTGGTTAGAGCCACGTTTGTGTGATTTACTTGAGTCTTTCCCACCAAAACAGTGCTCCACACACCTGTTACTGGATAATGGGAATTCAGACTAAAACAGGCCCACTCCTCTTGTAGGGAGAGGAATCTCAACACCTTCCAGTTCCGTCCACACTGTGGCGAGGCTGGCTCCATCACCCATCTGGTGTCCGCCTTCCTCACCGCCGACAACATCTCCCACGGCCTCAATCTGAAGCAGGTATGTGCCTCCTTTAGCTTGTTTCCACCGACACAGAGGCGCTGCTGCCGCCGGGCTGCTTCTCACTTAGTGCCTTTTGAGAACCTGCCTGCGTTTCCACTGGTTTCAATAAAGAACAGAATACAAATGTAAAAAAATATAACATCATTCCGCTAATAAGCTGGGAAATTGTTCCAGCACCGGCGATATTAGACCAAATTATATCGGTCATGGATTGAATTTTCTGGGTATGCAGAAGATTTCCCGTCCCTCTTTCGCTGATGTTACGGTTCCAAATTCTGAGACCAGCGTTTTTGTAGTGCCATCCTGGAACTGTTTTTTGTGTCATGTGACACAAGTTCCTGAAGCTACTCGTGAGAACAGCAGAAAAGATCGTAGGAATAGCCCAGTTGATCACGCATGACCCAACTCACCTGTCACACAACCTGTTCACCCTGTTCACCCCCCCCCCCCCGCCCACCAAGTCCAGCAGTTTTTTGCCCCAGGCTGTCAGACTTCTCATCTCCCACCTCCGTCATAAACACTGATTAAACTAACATTTGCAGAGCCGACTATCTAAATGCCACTGTCAGGGCCAGATCTATGCACAGGAAAACTAGGCAACTGCGTAGGGCACAATAGGGCCAAGACTAAGTTACAAAATCTACCCCCCCCCATCAGCGAAATGAATTTCTGGCAACAGGCCTGCTTCTGCCTAGGGCACCTGAAAAAGTAGATCTGGTAAAGTGATTGAGTAGTAATATCTGCTGGTTTGTTGTGCCAGTTAGATTATGCACGTTCTTATCAGTTTATCTGTACAAAGCAAAGAGGCGCATACAGGCAGCTCTGCGGCAGTGAATGCAGATATGGTCTGTTCGTAACCTAGCAACAAGGTGATGTTCAAATAGTTAGGGCCTGTTACACAAAACATAAGTGCACATGCCCTTACTGGTGTTATATAGCTAATTAGCATTATCTATGACAACTACACGATCAACAG
Source organism: Cyphomyrus plagiostoma (assembly GCA_019775915.2). Taxonomy (NCBI): domain Eukaryota; kingdom Metazoa; phylum Chordata; class Actinopteri; order Osteoglossiformes; family Mormyridae; genus Cyphomyrus; species Cyphomyrus plagiostoma. The sequence continues at coordinate 20,740,794 of JABFEA020000021.1, read as the reverse complement.
CTTTCCAGTTGGGTTTTATACAACCCTACAGTCCTGGTTAAGAACCTTTCTTGGCAGATCCACAGCACGACGAGCTGTGTCACTGCGCCACATATGTAACGGCTACGTGTTCCTCTGCTTCCAGAGCCCCGTGCTGCAGTACCTGTACTACCTGGCCCAGGTGCCTATCGCCATGTCTCCACTGAGCAACAACAGCCTCTTCCTAGAGTACTCCAAGAACCCGCTGAAGGAGTTCCTCCACAAGGGGCTGTGCGTGTCCCTGTCCACTGATGACCCCATGCAGTTCCATTACACCAAGGTGAGCGCTGCTCGCACGAGATCAGCCCCTTGTGACTCTTCTCAGTGATGGAGCAGCTGCTATCATGACTGTGGGACTCGACGCAGTGGTCCTTCACACCGAGCGAGCTTATTATGCAGCGCCAGAAAGAGGCAAGGTATGGTACTGCGAGCGTCACCCGAGTGTAATGTCACTGTCCCACCTGCAGGAGGCGCTGATGGAGGAATATGCTATTGCGGCTCAGCTGTGGAAGCTGAGCACGTGTGACGTGTGCGAGATCGCCAGGAACAGCGTTCTGCAGAGCGGCCTTTCCCACGAGGTAAACAGCAAAAATCCCCGGATAAGCCTTGTGAAAACTACATGATTATCATGCTGTACCAAGATAGGGCCTCGCCACTAGGATTCACGAACACATCAAAACTAGGCGTGATATCTAATGGGGCAAAGAAGGGCTATGCACAATCAGCAAAACAGGGAAACTAAATAAAACTGCAGTTTATTTTAACCAAATACAATATTTAAGCACTCTTTTGCCATTTATAATAAAGTCGTGATCATTATTCAGCCCTGTTATCCTGTATCGCAATAAGCTCAGAGAGGGATAATCACTACATAGATGAATTCATCACTTCTACTGGTATGCAGAAGATTATTGCGGTGAAGAGACGCATGTATACAGAGGCACATAGTACGTTCTGCAGGCGTGTTCAGGCACAGCTTCTTCATGCCCAGCAAGAGGAGTTTTGGGCCTGCAGCAGTAAAGCAGGGATACCTTCATACATCCCCAAATGCGTAACATCTGTATGAACACCAGAAAATGGGGGTCAGCTGCGGTGTCGCCAGAGTCATTAATACTGGCATTAGTGAATGTACTCATTAGTACTGGCAGTAGTGAATGTTTCTGTAAAACTGCTGCAGCCACTGCTTAGACCTTAAGTGTAACAACTCCTATAAAACACATGTCTTTTAACTTTCTGCTTGTTACATCAAGCTCTTATCCTGGTAGCACATGTGGCCCCTGGCGACGGGCATGATGCTGTGGAAGGTGCCTCTTATTACCCACTTTACATGTGTTAAAACACATGCAGCCAATGCGGATCTCACACTGCTGGCACCGGAAGCAAACGGCTCTGTCCTGCATGTGACCGTGCGGCTGCAACATGCCGACTCAGCTCCCATCACGAACCTTTGGGAAACACACAAGAAATACCACAGAAACCCCACACATACATACAAACCTGTAATCATATCTTTGTGGGGACCGCTCATTCATTTCTATGAGTTAAATGCTAATGCTAACTATGACAACCTTAACCCCTACAAAGCCCTAACCTTAATCATAAGTAACCAACCAAAATACTAGAATTTTTGCATTTTTCATTTTTTTATTATTATTATTATTATTATTGCAGTCACAAATTTTTAGTAAATTGAGTTCTCTTATGGGGACCATAAAACTGGTATTCATTACATTGTGGGGACATTTGGTTCCGACAAGGTAAGGTATATCTGGACCACACACACACAGTTCATACATTCCATTAATTTCTATGGGCATAACATTAACCCTAACAATCATAACAGTAGCCCTTTCCCAGCCCTAACCATAACTATAAATAACCAAACAAACACGAGAGACATTTGGTTATTTTAGTTTAACGATCGCATTCACAGATTTTTATAAAAGTTAAGGTTTATATTGTGGGGACCCACACAAGCTAAACAGTAATAGGTTTCACCACATTGTTTCCACAATGTGATGAATACACCACGCCCCCCCCCCCCCCAACACACCCTTTATAATGCTCTAAAATGGTTGTTTACTAGGCTTCCTGTTTTTTTGCAGTTCTGCGTAATCTGCTTGGTAAGGGTATTTACCAAGCACTTCCCGTTTTCCTTTGGGTATACTCTAGCTTATGCTTTCTGCTTTTGGCATACTCCAATGTACATTTCCTGCTTTTGGCATACTCCAATGTACATTTTCTGCTTTGGGCATACTCCGATGTATACTTTCTGCTATGGGCATAATCCGATGTATACTTTCTGCTTTGGTTATACCCTAATATAGGCTTTCTTCAATCGGTGTACTCTAGAATACACTTTAGGCATACTCCACTGTATGCTTTTTTCTTTGGGTATACCCTACTATAGGCTTTCCTTGTTGGGTATACATGGTCAGTCCCATTGGTCCCACCTATGACTGGTACACCTGAAGGCACTAAAGTTGACATTGTTTGCTCAATACAGGACAAGGGCCTGAATTCGGGGTTAATCTGCACTCTCCTGTACTTTGGCTCCTGCAGGAGAAGAAGCGCTTCCTGGGCATGAACTACCTGGACGACGGGCCAGAGGGGAATGACATCATGCTCACCAACGTGGCACAGATCCGCGTGGCATACCGCCATGAGACGCTATGTAACGAGCTGAGTTTGCTGGTGGATGCTATGAAGGCCACTTCCATGGCCGCAACCTCCACCTAGAGGAGTGTCACACAGACACATTCCAAAACAGGGACTTACCATACGCTCGGTCCTTTTGTGTGATTTCATTTTGACATAAGGTACTCTGGTCTCTGTTTCTATAAGCACATACTTTTCTAAGGTTCGATATTCCCCAAAAAAGCAAATGGCCTACTGTGAATGCCAGCCAAGAACTGATAATTCACTGTGAGTAACATGTAAAACTTTCTTCTGTTTCTAGTAGTCAGGTATTGTGGGGAAATAAAAAAAAATCCCATTTCAGGCACAGCCAGGACTGGCTCTTCCTACTTCACCGAGTGAGTCAGCCTTCATAGACAAATAAATGTACATTTATCAACATAGGTCATGTTCAACACATCAAAGTAGGCTTCTCTGGTCCAAATTTCACACTGGGCCACAGACAAGACAACTGGGGGCATGTTAGAAGACATATTCCTGACAACATGGATCACCAAATATGGGTTTCAGCCTTAAACCAGTCAGCTCTACACAACATGCTGTAGATATCCTCTGAGAACTTATGGTGCTTTTCCATTGCCATACCAGAACCAACCCACATTGCGAATAGAGACAAGTTAACAACACGGTTCCAGCTCACTTTGGTTTTCCGCTGCAGAAGTGTCGGCTCGTTAAAGGTTTTGCCAAGTTTGGAGAGCGACAGCGACGAAAAACTGAAGAGACACTTATTTACTGTTCACAAGGTGCGCATCGTGATTTACTGTGTGCAATTATTATTTTTTACCATGTGCTAATTTCCACTGGCACATCTGTGAGATTCGTCATGTTATGCAAGTATCAAGCGCTAGAGGAATTAGCATCCGCTTGTGTAAATGTTCATTACGAATCCATTCTGTTCAGCAGTTCTACAGTTTTTTTTTTTTTTTTTTAAGTAGGAGTTTGGAAATTTTCAAGTTTCAAGCATTCGGGAATGCCTCACCATGTGCAATACTACTACTAATGAATAATAAATAGAATACACACCCTTTTCTTCAGAAAATCCATGTGCAGAACAGCAGTATCTCCGCACGTTTCGACAAATCAGATGGTGGCGATGCAACTTGGTTCATTCATACTTTCGGGTCTGCAAGGCCATGTCAGCGGGTATGGCTGAGGTACGGCTTGCTTCTTGGTGGCAGTGGAAAAGCGATTTGACCAGAGAGAACCTTCACCAAGTAAGGAGCCCTGGGGCTGATGGGGGCCCTCAGGAAGTGGCAGTGAAGAAGAACCTTCACAGACTGACAGGGTCCAGAGGTGATCGGAATGCTCTGAGATCTTCAGAGCTGAAGAACCTTCACTGGATGATCATTCAATGTACGGAAATGCTGCAGTTTAGCTAAAAACCAGCAGAACAGACGTCATTTCCTGCAACAGGTGCAAAGTGGAAATACTGTCTAGTCTTTTAGACAGGGGTGCTGGTTTGGACATGAAAGGCAGTAATCTGATAACACTGTACAGTTTTAAATTAAAAAACCAAGAAAGTACAGAACTGTCCTGGACAACACCAGGGTCCTACTCACCGCCAATACTGGCCCAGTCTGGCCCACGTTTCTGTCAACAGGTGGAAAATATTTGGTATGTAACTTGTAGGAATATTTTAGATTTAACGTCTGAGGAAAGTAATACATTTTCAGATTTGTTCTTCAGTTCTATGCAGTTTATTTAAAGTGCTGTAAAGGGGGGGACTAAAACCTTGTGAACACATTGTGAAGAACATATCAATTCAAACAGCTGTAAAGTCCAGAAGCAGTGTTGAATTGCCATCAGTGTCATCTGGTGGCCACATATGGGCAATGCCTGTCCTCCAAGGCTCAAGAGTCTGAACTAATGAGCCAATGAGAATGTTTTCATTTCACTCAGTTTGTCAGCAGGTGTACTCTGAGATTATTACTGCTTTACACCAAAAATTGTTACTGATGCTTCAACACAAATTACATTTACCCTGTTCTTAAGGGTGAAGATAGTTTGGCTAAATGGTGTCATTAATAAATTTGAATTACACAACACGCACAGGAAACACGTATCAATCAATTCAAAACTTTTAGTGGACTGTATCTGAACACAGATCTGGGTCTGTCTGAATCTGCACTTAACTAAAAATCAACACTGCAAAACATGCAAATTCTGACGGGATGTGTCTAAACAGGCAACTGTTAAATTTGCCACCATGATAAGTTTACCACAATTTTTCATTTGGATCACAGACAGTTAAAGGTAATAGGTAGTTCATTTCAGCCAGTACGTTATGCAAAGCTTTGTTTTTTTTCCCATTAGCACACATCAATGAGTAATTTTAAGAAAGGAAACAAATCCTTAATCCATCAGTTATGGTTAAAAAAAATATATAATAAAAAGCAGTGCACTATTTAAAAAAAAAATTAAATTAAAAATCTAAAATTCTGCTGCTTGCCATCTAAATACAGCCTGTAATCTCCAGACAGAAAGGCCACACAAGCCTTTTAGTGAGTTTAGTAAGAATTTTTAGTGATTCAGCTTATTTCCTGCGCACACAGTACAATAGGAACCTTAGCCAAAGGGCTATTAAAGGCAGATTAATCACAGAATGAAGGCCATGGTCTAATTACACGCTAATCTCTTAGCAAACACTGCTGTTCCTAATTACTCCACTATCTTATCAAACAGCAGTGCTTTAAAAATGTTAACGCCTCATGGAAAATGAAACACAGAGTAATACAAAGATCAGTTTCATTTTTGGTCCAGTAACTACAAAATCCAGAATTCACATAACAGAACATCAGTCTGCAACTACATAAATATATCACAATTTCTTGTGAACCACTATAGCAGGGAATCGACATGTTAATTCAGTAGGAGATCACACTAAATTATATATATCTACAACTTTTACAAAGGTCAATTCCAGGTTACTATGGCACCGTGGTTGGCTTTATGGCCTGAGCGGTTGACCCGCCTCCTCAGCCAAGTGCAGGATGTGATTGGCAATGTCCTCCTCTGTCGGGGCATCGGACATGACCCAGGATTCACCAATGCCGGCCACCTGCAGACGACAGATCGGACAGTGCCGGCTGCGGTCGCTCCTGCAGAGGGGAAGAGGGGCAGCCCTTTACCATCACCTGCAGGGAAGGCATTCACAACAGGCTAAGGTGTGAGAACCAGGCCATTTTCAATACACTGCGAATTCAGAACCACTCCGTAAGACAGGGCTCTTCAAATATGGACCTCAACTCCAAATCCAGGCCTTGATTTCAGTTCTTCCAGGCAGTTGTTAATTACTGATTATGATTGATTGGAGGCTTCACACCTGGCTCTCAGGTAAAGGAAGGCTGGAAAATCAGCAGTGCTCAGACTTCGAGGACTGTGATTTGAATAACCCTGGTTTAATACAAGTCATCTCTTCATTTACCAACCAAGCTAGTGGGTATTTCTTGGGGTCCGTTAGGACCCCAGGCCCCCATGTGCCAATGGTGTGAGTCTCTGGACCCCGGGGCTGCTTGACCCACTGCCCGTCACTCACCACTTGTCGATGCACTTCTGGCAGAAGCTGTGCGCACAAGGCAGCGTGAGGTCGGCCCTTCCCTCCATGCAGATACAGCACTCCTCCTCTTCCGTCAGCTCCTGCACTCTGTCCTCGAGGGGAACAGCGCATGGTAAGCATCCGGCAATGCATCAGCCAGCCACGAAAAAAGCAAGTACATCGGTTACCCCGGGACTACGATACATGGAGTCGTTGGTGAGCTGACCTGCCCATCCACATGCTGGCCTGGCAGGCATCCGCAGAGGCAGCCTCTCCAGACGAGGTCTCAGCCTCACCCTGTGTGCTCATCACAGCCGCCGCCTGACCTGTAATGTCCTTATACAGCTGGATAAACTGATACAGGTTCATGATGCGGGACGCCTCCACCAATCCGTTCTCTTTGTTGATCTGGCAGCAAAACACAACACGCGCCTCGGCAGATGACGACGGCTTACGGCGACGTGCAAGCACAGCTCTGACAGCTGGAGACAAGCGTCAACTTGAACGGATCCAGAGGTTTGCACATCTACTCGAAGCCTGAATCTCTACTACCAAATGAAGAATCGATCCACAAGCTTGTACATTTTGTTTTTTATATCACGCGTGGTCATAAATTCTTGAGAGCAACGCTCTTCATACTACATCTTGCCAATTCAAAAAACAAAACAAGGTTTACGTTCTTCCGAGTTCAGAAAATGTATATTGGTGGAAAACAACAAGTAACAACAGGCAAAGACTGACAGTGAACGTAGCGTTAGCCACCCCCTCACCTTGGTGCAGACTATCCTCACAGACACCTTCCACAGGGCTGAGGCGTCAGACCCGGGCTGAACCTCGAAAAGCAAATGCTTCTGCTGTCCAGCAGCTAGCTTGGCAGTGCTAGGGAGACGAGGAGCAACAGGCAGTTGACGAAAGCTAGTTTGGAGAGACCTCAACGATGGCCTCGCAACCTCCACTCCTCGCATGGATGTAAAGCATTTCAGGAGAGCAGTTTCACAACAGTGGATGTTCATCTGAGAAATGTAACCAGCATGCACGCGTGTGAAATGTGCGAATCTGTACCTGTACAATTAGGTACAAAAATATATCACAAGTTTGTCATAGTCTTTCCGTAATTGTGTCAGCTTTTGAAGTCCACCCGGAAGGCTGGACACCCTTACACTTCGTTAAGTTCGGCGACTCTGCCCAGGAATTCCTCGTAGCTGAGGTAGCCGCCTTCTCGCACCAGACCCACATGCTTCACCACTCTTTCCGGAAGCCTGTTGATGACCGACTGCGTCTGGCTGGAGATTTCCTGGCCCATCCTGGGGACTTCTCAGAGCAATGCACCCTGGGAAACGTATGCTTCATTCAGAACACTCGGGGTACCTAAAGCAAAGACAAACGGGAGAAAACGGTCACACACAAACAAGACTGTTAAACACACACGCGGATGGTCTCAGTCCCTCCTGACCTACAGATTTGCAGTTATAATTCTTGACAAACACGGCACTGGTGCCCTGTAGTAATGACCACAGGATGACATCACACTCGCCTGTCTGCGAATCATGGCCGGACGCGGTTCTCTACAAAAAACTATACAAAAGCCAAGCTGCTCCCAGGAGTGGGTTCATTAGTCAGTAGGGGGCACACCCTCCTCTGGACCAAGCTGAACAACACAGTGCACTGACGGTGATGCAGTCTTTTCAAAGTCTCCACATTATTAAAGACAAAGGTCTGAACCAAGATGATTATTAGATCCAACAGCACTTACCAAATAGGTAGGGTTGCTGGCCCACATACATGTGCCATGTTCCCCATGCCCCATCAGAACAGAGAGCAATTCAATAACATTCCAGAATAACAATAGGCCCCAGAAATCATTTATTTCGAAAGATGATATGTCGGTGTTGAATAACAGCTACCTTTCCCAGGTGTACGCCACCATAGTGATAGTGCATGGTGGTTGATTTGAACCATTTAGGTGCCTAGATAAGCATAACTTACTAAACCCTGAAGAGAAATTAAGGGTTTGAGTCTGAAACCACTACTAATTTAACCACTGCTTCTACAGAGATTTCCAAAACTGCGGTTTATAAACCCATATCCAGGTATAAACTGGTTTTTGCTTGTTGCTCTATAACCAAGCGGTATTTGTGGCCGGCAGCAGCGGTTTATCCCCGGGACCTACACGTTAAAAGGGAGACACAAACGGCGTTAACCGGATGACTCATATAAAACATTGTTTTTAAAATAATTTATCGCACAGGCAGAATAATTCCTACTCAGACAATGATTCCTACCTAATACGGACAGCAGATTGCAGAATACAGCCCGCAACCTGGGGGGTCCCGTAAAGCGCACCTTGTCATGTCTATAGTTACCTTACCTAGTTAGACAGCCACAGCCGGTTAGGTGAACCACCCATGAAACGCATTAATCACTGTATAACCGCGGAAAGCTACGGCAGGAATCACACACACATCCGCTAGGGGTGTTTCCACACGACCCGGGGCTGCCCCGCCGACCCGGTACAGCACAGACTCCGACCGTGATCCCGGGGGCCGAGCAGCCACACAGCACTCACGTCCCCTCCAGGCGTGGCGTCTTACCGGCCGCGTTTGTCATGTTTAAGGGCGGCGGATGGAGGCGTCTTAAGACGCGCAGAATAGCACAGGCCCACTTCGAGGAGTATTTTTAAAAAAAACAGTGCCGCCCCGCCCCCGGACTCCAAAACAGTGCAGCCCAAAACACGAACCAGAGCCCTTTCCCCGTCGCCTTTTAATGACGTTTGCTGTTCCAAACGCGGCCACACAGCGCCACCTGCTGGTCGGTCCTGTGTAATTAAGTTGATCGATCAAGTCATTTTTAAGCGAGATGCTGCCTAAACAACAACTTTATTTTTGTATAGCGCATTATCACCACATTACATCGTCTCAAAGCGCTTTGCAGCATCCCCACCCAAAGCCCCCAGTGAGTATGCCATAGGCGACAGTGGCAAGGAAAAACTCCCAAGAAGGAAGAAATCTTGGGAGGGACCAGACTCAAAGGGGGAGCCCATCCTCCAGGGGCCGGCAGGGAGAGTCGAATACTGTACAATAAAATTTGAACGGGGAGCAGGGGGGAGATGACAAGGCGGTGCCAACGCTCCCTCCAATCGCCATGCAACCAGAAAGCAAGCAGCGGGTCATACATGGAAGATGACACAGGCAGAACGGCGAGCTGGATGCACGGACTATGCTGTACCTTACAGATGATGCGGAATTCGATTTGTACTTATAAAGTAGCATGGCTAGTTACAGGAGTATAGACAAATGGACAAATATGCTCCAAAACACAGAAAATATTTGACTTGTGTAGGTGAATTCAGGTATTGTGGGACATCAGGTAATGTGGGACAGTTAAGCTAAGACACATTTATTTCCTGGCTAAAGTAGATCCAATTAGAATAATTGTTATTGGGAGCTGGTATAAAAAGCACATGATCGGAAAA
>JABFEA020000021.1:20719694-20730972 GCA_019775915.2 Cyphomyrus plagiostoma | reverse complement strand
AAGGTATCATATGTGGGTTAATTACATTAGGTTAATGTTTCAATAGGCACTATAAATCAAAATGGCAAAAAGTGTCCTACTTCACCTGAATTCACTATACTTAATATTCTTATTTTGTTTCACTTACCTTGACTATATGGCAACATTAAAACCCAAACCAGCCTCTGGACTAAGCGGCTTCCGGTAACGGTCCAACTGAACATTCCGAACTTTTATGGAATCTGCTGCAGCAGCAGTAAAAATGGAACATTATTTTACAACAAAATTAGTAGTTATACAACTTTGAACTGATACTCGATTTTTCAGTATTTAATATTCACTCTTTTGCTTTTGACTGCTGAATGCCAGTGAACAGTGGATACTGGCAGTGAGTAGACACTGGAGACAGTGTATCTTGAAAGCTGCCATCTAACCTGAACGTTTTCATAGACATAATGAAAATCCCATGATTACAAATAGTATGAATTCCTTGTGGTTTTCATGTAATTTGAACTCACGTATCTTACAAATGAGATATTTGACAATGGTGCTGCTGTTGTACAGCAGGATTTGGTTTCTTATGTAAAGTCGTAACAGTGCTAGTGTTAATTTTTCACCTTTAGAGGTGCCATTTACTTTATTGGAAAAGACCCATCACCGCAAGCTGCAGTCAGAACAACGGGAAGTATGAGGGAACAGATTTCCACCTTCGCCGCGATAGCGCATGCAGAGGCACTGTGCAGTCACGAGTGCCATCTAGAGGCAGCATTTGGTACAAAACTGTTCAACTCAAGTAATTAATATTCACGTTAACATCATTTTGCGGTTATGCATTTCATACCTGCTAGAAACTCATTGATAAATGTATGAGGTAAATAATGTGGAAAATGGTTAGTATGTAAACTCCTATATAAACATGTATGTATAAATTTCATTCTTATATCTGCAAAATTTTGAATGCTTGTTTCACTAATATATATACCTTTCAAGCTGAATAGACATTAGTTGCACCAAAATATGCCATGTTCTGATTTATTTACTTATTCAGAAGAAGATTTATACAGAAGATTTATCATGCTTTTCTTATTTATTACGAATCCCTAAAGTCGCCATCTGTCAGCAGGCTCCCCCAGAGCATGTGAACGTTTCCTGCTGAGCGGTAACAGTCGCCTCACTCTGCTGAGTCGAATAAATATAGTAAGGCGATGGTTCCTCATTCGCTTTACAGAGCGCGCTCCCAGCCAGGCCCGCCACGTCTGTAAAATGCGCTGACGTAATACATTTGCATAACAAATATGTCATGTCCAATGGCCGAATTTGTGTCCCAGAAGATGCAACAATTCTTTACAGGTCGTACAACCTGAAAATGAAATACATCCCAATCTTACGTTAGCTGTGTAGAGGTCGGTATTAAGTTCTTATTGACTTACTCGCGTATAAACTGTTTACTACCCGCTACATATCTGGAGTTCTGCATTATGTTTACATTTCACTATATGTTTACATTGCGCTGTGTTCATGTATTTGATGTCATAATTTTAATTATATTTATTTTACTGCAAGTACCTTAATATGTAGCTGTGATTTGTGTTTCGTGTTTGATTTGTGTTTACCTGTGGTGGGAAGGACAGGCAAAGTGTCTGTCAGAACCGCTGTCCGGCGAGCGGGAAGTGGCGAGAGATAAGGCAGATAGGCGAAAATCCGAAAAAGGGATTTTATTTAGAGCAACAGGACAACGATATACATTAATGACGGATCTGGGTAATACTGCCACAGACGCGGACTAAATACACAAAACAAGCAGAAAATAACTGGCAACAGGTGATCACAATCGGGGTAGCACACGTAGGTAATGAAGGGGCGTGGCACACACGAGGATCGGACAAGCCGGGCGTGACACAAAGTGAGATTTTCATCGCATCGTATAGCTTGCTGTTTACTGTCCATATGACAGTAAACTCACAACTCTTAAACTCTTTTCACATATTGCAATGAAGAGTCACATGTTTGCTGAGCTGACTAAGGTGGACTTGCAGAAAACGGCCGAATGATTTGTATAATTTATCTCCCATCAAATCAGCATTGTCTGGCCTGACTATTGGAGTTTGTCAGCCATGAACTAAGCACCAGGGATAAAGAAAAACAAATCCTTCATCAAGAAATTGTTATTTTCAATAAAAACACATGTTCCTCAATTATTGGCACCCCTGGAAATTATACTGAACACAATGTAACTGAAGCATGTTTCCCATGTGAATTGTACATCTTTGAGTTGATTGGACTGCATAGGATCATTCCAGCTGTAATCAATGACTTCCTGATTAACTGGGGTACAAACGTGAGGCGACACAGAGGCCAAATTCCCTTAGTCATCTATCAACATGGGAAAGGTAAGAGAACACACAAACCAAGTGGGGGAGAAGTGTGGTGACCTTCATAAGTCAGGGAATGGGCATTTAAAAAATAGGTACTTGACTTAAAATGCCCATTTCTACTGTTTGGGCAATGATGAAAAAGTGGACAACAACTGGAACTGTTATCAGCCTGCCTGGAAGAGGACCCAAGTTTATTTTTTCCCCACGTACAGTGAGGAGGATCGAAAGAGAAGCAAAAATTCCCCAAGGATCATTGTTGGTGAATTACAATATCAAGTAAAATTTTGGGGTTACCACATCTCTGAAAAAACCATCTGACGTCCCCTTTGTGCTAACAGATTATTTGGAAGGTATGCCAGAAAGAAGCCTTGCCTGTCAGTTTCGAGCACAAGCGTAAGAGCCTGGAGTTTGCAAAATGGTACTACAACTTTGACTGGAACCATGTTCTTTAGTCTGATTAAACAATTTTTTTGCCAAAAAAAATGATGGATATAATGAAAAGAACTTGTACCTAACTGTACAATATGGTGGAGGTTCTGTGATGCTGTGGGGCTGTTTTTCCTCCAAAGACCCTAGAAACCTTGATATGGTACATAGCATTATGGACTCCATGAAATACCAGGACATTTTTAATCATAATCTGGCTGCTTTGTTTAGAAAACTAAAACTGGGCCTTCATTGGATCTTCCAGCAGGACAGTGATCCTAAACCCATGTCAAAATCAACATATAAATGGGTAGCGGACTGCAGAATCAAGCTTCTGCCATGGTCATCTCAGTCCCCTGACCTGAACCCCACTGAGAACCTGTGGGCAGAGCTGAAGAGGAGAGTGCACAAGAGATGGCCTAGGACCCTGTGTGATATGGATAAATTCTGTACAGAGCAATGGTCTCAGATGCTCTGCTCTGTATTCTCCAACCTTATAAAATGTTATAGGAGAAGATTGTGCTGTTCTACTGGCAAAGAGAGGTATAAAATATGAAATGCTGGGGTACCTATGGTTGTGGCACCTGTGTTTTCGTTGAAAATAATTATTTAATGTAGAAATTTATACTCTAACATCCTCTGTCTGAGTGCACTGTAACTGAAGTGGAACATTTTTTTTTTCTGTGTAATAAATGGGAAGATTTACTTGTTGATTAACTGCCCTAATTTATGAATCAAGCACTTTGTGTATAAAGCAGGTGACACATTCTGGGAAGCTTGTGTAATTTTTTGCACCATAATGGCCATACTGGCCGGAACAAGCTAGACACTGCAGCTGACCTCCTGCTGGTCCAGCCTGCTGGTAAGATTACTGTCTCAATTCAAAAATGGCTTCTGAGAGTATCGTCTTTCAGCTGAAGGACAGGTGCCTCATGGAGGCGGTTGCCAGGTTATTGTTGCCCTTAGATATGGAGAGGAGCTGACTGGGATTTCACCAGCATCCTGAAGTGTGTGCAGAGGGCCGGGTGCCTGCAGAGCTTCACACGTGGGTGAATATAGACGCCGGCTCCTCATTTGCATGGCCGATGGTGTGGATGCAAACGACCCACCTGGCTTTCTTTAGCGTTCCCTTTTCACAGGTGGACTTGGTGCAGAAGAGGGAGCAGGTGCAGGAGGTAGGAAAAGAATCGCTAAAGGCTTTAGCAGTTTTATGCTAAAAGAGGACAGCGACGATTCATTATGCAGCGATTCTTAGGACGCCCTGTTTGTGCTGCTCGGCTGCAGGCTTGGTTCACTGGAACCTGAGATGCCGTTCTGAAATCTTGTGCTATACAGGTTCCAGTAGCTCATTCTGCTTCAGTAATCCTGTGGCTATGAACAAACTGTAGATATAAGTGTGTGCCTTATTTATCTAAGGAGCCTTTGGTTTGGGTAGGTGGGTTTAACTGTAATTTGCATGTATGTTGTCTGCATGTGCCAGGAGTAAACCGCCATAATCTAGTGAAAGCTTTTAAAGGTGTACTGTCCCCCTGAGTGACGCTCCAGACAGAGCCCTGTAGAGCGGCCTGGATTGGATGGAAGTCTCCGTCAGAAGACTGGGAGTTCATCCTCCCAGGAAACACACTTTGTCCACCTTATTGTTCTGATTTAAAATAGTGGGAAGTGTTTGATCCACGGCAGCATGCAATTTTTCCCATTTATGGAGTTGGATGCATATTTCACCGGAGCAATTCACGGCCTTAAAGAGAGCAGCCTATTGGCTGTCCTATTGGCCCTCACTTGATGGAGATCTTGCTCCTCGGAAGGGCTAGTCAGGATCTTGGGGGAGTCAAACCAGGAGCGGCTGGTTACAGCTGCAGGAGCTTAGGATCCATGATGGATCCTCTCCCGAGGAGTTGGAGTTGGAGTTGGGGACGTCTTTCGTCCTTCCTCCCCGCTGCTGGACCAGAGCCACTTCAGACTCACCTTCTGGAGGCTGGTGCTCAGGATCAGAATGAGTCACGGGGTGGGAGAGAGGGAGAACATCCGGGGAGAAAAGGCATGAATTGGAGGATAGAGCCGACTCATTGCAGCAGTGAGAGGGACCTGTGAATGGCTGCCCTTAAATGGTAAAAGCTCTTGGGACTGGGGGAGAGGCCAACTGAGTGGGGGAGGGTGGGGGGGGGATAAGGGAGCCAGGATAGTTTGACTTCAGCCGAAAAGTCTCTGAATCCAGGAAGGAATCTGTTGGACTTTCCTGAGCTGAGGTGGACCGTGTGCCAGGCAGCCGTGCTCCGTAGCCAGGTCAGTGTGTGTCTCGCCTGCTTACCGTAGCGTGTTGCACTTCCGTGGGGGTTCCTAACGCCTCCGGGGGGGGCGGTTTTCCCTTCTGAGCCTCTGCGTTTGGGAGCTGCTGTCAGTCTCGCTCACTGTGGCTTTGCATATGCCCTCATACATTCATTCATTTTACATCATCAATTCACTTTTTCACAGCCGTGAACCTGAACGCAGGTAACCTGAACACGGTTAATCTTAGCACATTGCCAGTGCAGGTGTGGGATGGATATGTATCCCTGAGGTCGGTCATGCCGCTTTGCGGACTGCGGCAGCCTGTGCAGTTGCTCCCTTACCCACAGTACCTCTTCATAGTGACCCGCTGCATGACAGTCTTGAGGAAATCGCCCTTCAGCATCACTGCCTTGATTCTCACACCCCTCCCATCTTGTCTGCTATCAGCAGCACTCACCCTAAGCTGGTTCTTACTGTGCAAATTTCAAACACATCCAGCACTCCGGAACTTTCTTGCGCCGTCACACGTGGTGCGGTTCTCATGATGGCATCTGGCCGCAGCTGGCCCCAGAGGGAGAACATGGGGTTCAGCATCCTCTCCAAGTCTGTTTTCCTTGGAGAGTAACACCCCGTGTGGTGTCCCAGACAGGACCTCTTTAAATATAGCTGTGGTCAGAGAGAGGTCCTCAGGCCGACCAATGGTTCACGGGAAACAACTAATTCAATTACTATCCTTAAATGTCACTGCATGGATGTAAGCTTGTTCATGTTGTGAAATTGCATCATCTGCTTGGATGTGGTCCCTGGAGAACATCGTCCAGGAGGCCGTGACAGGTCCTGGCCTGGTCCCTCTGTGACGGCCGACCACATTCATTTCCTTCCTGCTCTCCATCTCTACATCCTGCTGTCAGCCAATGCTGCAACACGCCAGCCAGTGCGGCTCCACGCTTGGATGGAGATTTTTAGCATGACTGCTGGGGAAACTCAGCCCTGTTTATGTCGATGTTGGCCTCAGATGTCCTCGTGGGCATGTCTATCAGCAGCTGCTTGCAACCATCTCTGAATGAATCAACATGTAGGGGGAAACTCAGAGGGTCGGTTTTTTTCCATGAAGTGAAGCTTTATTTACCATTTGCGCAAGCACTGGTGTATAGGAGAACTTTAGCTTTCACATATCCTGTAATGAACTCCACACACATTGAGGTGAGAGTGAATCTTGAGGTCAATCATTGATCATGCACCGCTGGAGCATTTTTCTGTGAGTTAAGGGCTTCACCCAAAACTATTCTGCTGAGCATAGGATTCGAAATGGCGACCTACTACTCACAGGCACAGAGGACCAACCTGCTGAGCATAGGATTCAAAATGGCGACCTACTACTCATAGGCACAGAGGGCTAACCTGCTGAACACAGGATTCGAAATGGCAACCTAACACTCACAGGCACAGAGGGCTGACCTGCTGAACTCAGGATTCGAAATGGTGACCTATCACTCACAGACAAAGAGGACCAGCCTGCTGAGCCGCACCAGTTTTTTGAGGGCGATGTCAGAGATGAGGCCCAGTCCCATAAACATAATTATTGAAAGGTATATAGACTGTGCACAAGACTGACCAGAATTAGTGGTCAGCAGACTGATGGGTATGAACTTGGCAAGATGGACCCAGAAGCAATGGCCCAGCTCTCTTTGGACTGCAGAATGGTTCTTTTGTAAGTAGTTTGGTCTGTCTACTCATCACACGGCTAAGATGGTGATAAAATCACCCCCTTCCACCCTCTGTGGATTTGTCCGCTATATGGAAGGTTCAAGGATTTTAGCACATATCTTATGGTTCTTCTACACCTCACACATATATCCTCCTGAGTTCAAGGGCAAAAAAATGGCTTTTCAATTTTAAGATAAGATAATCCTTTATTAGTCCCACAAGTGGGAAATGAATTTTGAAATCTTTTTTACATATATTAAGCGTTGGGATGGTAAATCGCATTCCCCCACATATGCGATGTCATCTGAAAGCTCCAACTGTCCTCAACTGGGCCTAAAAGAGTAGCATGTATAGTATGAAAGATATGAGCAAAAATGTAATGTCCTCTACAGAAGACAAAAATGAATTGCTGGATCTCGGGAAGTCATATCGTGTATATGGTTTATTTCCTGCTGCTGTGCCTCTGACCAGAGCGCTTAACCTCCGAATGCCCCCAAGCGCTGGACGCTGGATGACCCTGAGCTGTTGTGCTCAGGCTTGCTCTCCAGCGGAAATGCATCTGTGTCTCTCATGGACAGCATGATGGGTGAAAGTATCACAATTCTATTCAGTGTTTCTCCTGCTTTGTGCCCTGTGTGTTTGGGAATTTGCTCCAAGACTTTTGTGGACCTGTATATGACGGATGGATGGATGGATGGATGGATGGATGAAGGATATGATTTTTATATGATGTTTAACCTTGTTCTTCCTAAAATTTATGTATAGTTTTGATAGTTCTGAAATATTCCTTATATTAAATACTATGCCACTTTCCCTTCTAAAAGAGCCTTACTGGTGATCAAAAGTTTTTATAGGTTTAGATATTAACGTATTCCCTTCCAAAAGACTGGTATTATCAAATTTTAACATGCTTTCAGCTGCTGTGAACAAAATCATTTAAAAATATTTTGTTCTCACTCAACACATCTTGCCAGGGGCCAGAGGCTAGCTAATTTGACCACAAATGTTCCACTAAGTCAAGATTGCAGTGATTATTCTTCATACGCTCTGTTATTCTCTCTTATTCACACAACAGAATAATTTCTTCCGGTGTCTTCATTATTAAACATTCTAATTTGTGCAGAACAGTAAACCAGTATAGAGTTAATGTGTCTTATTAACAAGAAAGAGCTCTGAGTAGCGTAGCACGCTGACCATTAAGGCCAAAAGTAGTGGTCCTATTTGTGTGTGTGTGTGTGTGTGTGTGTCAGTCATGTGGAAATTGGAAAATGCACAGTATCTGACAGCAGCCGGGGGAAACAAAAGAACTAGGTTTTTCTAACATCGTGATGATGTCAGAGAGGGCGCTACTGCTGCCCCAGCAGACGTTTTCCAGAACCTTGATGAACACATTTTGCCTACCCATAATTCCACAGGGCCTCCCACTTAAATACAACCTGCAGTTCTAGGCCATTACAACTTGGGGGGGCAGATGCATTTGACCTTAATGTTCTCCAAGTATTACTTACACTAGATTGTCAGCATCAAGAGGCAAAAACCAATTTTGAAAACTGATAAGTTGTTTATGCAATGCTTTGCAGTTATGTTTTACAGTTTTTATAAATATGTAACTCGCGTTGATTTCTTGTTTGCACAAGCCGATGTTTTTTCTGTCGTTAACGTCACCAACTGAAATGACTTGACCACCTGGCGCGCCCGTGTTAAGAGTCCAAGAAAATGTGCTTACATTTTTGTTTCGCCTGGTCCCAGTGCACAAAATTTTAGCGCACAAGTATAAATATAAATGTAAATAATAATAATAGTAATAATAATAATTAAATATTTATTTTAGACCGAAGTAGCATACATATTTAGGGGTGGCACAGGGGAACCCAGCCCGCCTAGAACCGCCCCTCTCCTGCATGTTTGTATATAGATATTTAAAACAATGACTAGAGGTTTCACAGTGACATGCAACCACGATGTCACCATCAAACAGAATCAGGAACTGTTGCTTATCCAGTAAAAGATTAGATGATTGCTTTTGTTCCAAGACCTTATTTTTGTCTCTGAAATAACAAAGTAGGGCAAGTTCTGCATCTTCTATAAAATCAAGATTCTTATCAGGCAAATACTGCCAACTATAGCCTTCAGATAACTTGGGCACATTTGGTGCTGTGCGTGCTATCGATTCATCACCATCTGTGTGTCTTACTTCCTCTAAACAAGCCTTTAAAATCCACACGTCTGTTGTAGGGACTTCCTACTTCACATGCATCTGCCACCGGTTCTTTAACAGATCTGAACCTTTCCTCTGGAGGATTCTTGATCCGTAAAGAGGGCCTCAGATGGTACCAGTAGCCTGGAGCCATGTCACCCACGACCAGCCCGTAAGAGCCCTTGCAGAAGTATAAAGTAAGTGTCTGTGTGCTGAATCTGTATCATGGGAGCAAGTTTGTTCATGCGATGAAGATTTGTCTTTGTGAAGGCTTTGCAGAAATATTTATATTTCTGGAAGGTGTTGGGTGAGAACCTAAGTCTTAACCAGGAGTTCTAGTTAGAGGGGGGGTAGCTTGACTAGACAGTGTAGATGGGCACAGGAAAGCATCATAAAGCCTAAACTTCCTATCTTAAAGTATTCTCATGATGTTCTCTGCTACTAGATGCTATGGGCTTGCCTCTCGTGGGGTTAGTGTCGTTTTACACCATGACTTTAGCAGGTTCAGCCACAGCGAAGCTGTCTGTTGGAGCCAGCGGGGACCTGAGTTGAGCCGGGCCGGGCCATGTGCTCTCAGCCCTGCTGACACACTGACGGTGAGTTCAAGCTTGTAAATGCTCGACCAGCTGCACTTGGTGGAGGCGCGTATGGAAGCCAGCGGCCTCCGGGTCCAATTCCAGAGGGTCCTGTGTGCGCTACCTCACAGTCCAGCCAACTTTTCTGGTTTACTTATGCTCGTTAGTAGTGTGGTAGTATAGTAGTATAGTGGTATAAGCGGTAGGGGGGTTTAAATGGCAAAAACCCAAAGCAGACAAGTGTGAGAAAAGACCTACATTCCTCAACACCAGGGACAGTGTTAAACTAAAAGCCACAACACGTATAATGCATTCGCTCTAAATGTCTTTAACTAGTAGTATAGTAGTATATTATGGACAAATTACTGTACAGATTACTCCCTCTTACCAACACTGTAATACACTGTTCTGAATCCTTCAGGTGCAGCATTGATTTAAAAAACATTTAAAATTTTCTTTTGAATGTAACAATTTAATTAAGGAAATATCACTGGAAAATGCACAAAATACTGTGGAAATGCATTTGACAATGATGGTGAAAGATAAAACCAGCCATTTTGGTCTTCCTTCGGTTAATAACACGTGAAAGGAGTAAATTTGGCCGTTTGCTTCCTGAAAGGTACTATGCAGTGACAATATGATAGAAACAAGAAACAGCTTCACATGAGCTTCCTAGAATAGCTGCTATGTGTTGTGTAGATGTCAGTTACTGTAAGACTCCCCATGGTAATGAAGCTTAAGCTTGTGGGCAGGGGTGTCACAGGGCCATGAGTACACTGGCAGATTCAGGGGGCCTCAGCGCGTTATAGGATAGAGAAATATAGATAGATGCTTTATTGTCATTGTAAGTACAATGAGATTTAGTTCGGAACACGCTAGCAGATGCACAGTATATTTACAATTAAATAGATTTGAGGCATAAATGGAATGGGAGAGTATGTACAGTCACTATATATGTACAAGATATACAGTAAGGTGCTAGGAGCCCCAAAATGTGCCACTGGGGGGCAGAATTTCTAGCTACGCCTACTTGTGGTTACCATTCAGGGACTTAGAGAGCCCTGTGGCGCCTCACACGTCAAAGCAACATCATCTGTCACGCCTGTTAACCTTATTTTGTAAAATTAATTTCATCTTCATTCCGAAGAGAGCATGTCGGCAGAAATTAAGGTATTGGGGGGGGGGTTTTTTCACAGAAGCCTGGTTGTTTTAAGATTCTTCCAAACAATTGCTACCACGCTACAACTGTTTATCTTGAATTAGTTGAGTCTGTCTTTTTTTAGAGTAGAATTCCTTTTCATTGTACAATAACATTTCGATCCCTACATCTCATTCTTTGATGAAGCACACGCAGATATTTTGGGATGAGAACAAAGCTTGTGTCAGATCTTTGGCGGCCACCCATGGAGAATTTTTTGGGTTCAAAGCTTTTCTCAAGGGGCCACAAGTGGCATGATTCCTCTGCCAGCCACAGGATTTGCACCAACAACCTTCCAGACACTAGCAAGGACTCCCAACCCAAAGGCAGTGAATGGGTTACAATGTCTTTGCAAGGAAGTTGTTTATTGCTTTTAATTTTCTAATGCTAATTAATTCATATTTTCAATGGTAGTTCAAATAAGCAAGTTCTACATCAGAGGTGTCAAAGTCAAGGCCCGCAGGCCAGATCCGGCTCGCGAATGAATTATCTATGGCCCCCGGGATGATATTTGATTAGTATTAGAACCGGCCCGCAGGCCACAGCCACCTGC
>JABFEA020000021.1:20699717-20710947 GCA_019775915.2 Cyphomyrus plagiostoma | reverse complement strand
CTACCAATGGTCATGAAAATAAAGAAAACACATTGAATGAGAAGGTGTGTCCAAACTTTTGGCCTGTACTGTATGTCCTCCTAGGTGCTCCTGGAATGTCTCGTACCCTGTTAGGCAAAACCTAATTAAATCTGACTCCAACTTTAATTAAACGTGAATCTATTCATTTATGATCCCTATGCTGCATTTAGGTTGCTCTGATTCCTTCTGGGCTTTCCTTACTTGTGACTAACTTTGCCTGTTCTGAGTTGCAGTGCTACTCTGGATATGCTTTGGCTGATAAATCAAACCTGCAAACATAATATCTGACTGTTTGGTCTCGATTCTGGGATGAACAGTGGCTACAGACTAGCAGTGTCAGCTTTTATGGCCAATCAGGTTTAGCTGTTCAGTTTAACCAAATGTTTCACCACAGGGTGTCTGCAAACACTTGTGTCATTTATTGCAGTATATCGCTACACAGCAGTTTAT
This sequence comes from Cyphomyrus plagiostoma, assembly GCA_019775915.2. Lineage (NCBI taxonomy): Eukaryota > Metazoa > Chordata > Actinopteri > Osteoglossiformes > Mormyridae > Cyphomyrus > Cyphomyrus plagiostoma. The sequence continues at coordinate 20,710,476 of JABFEA020000021.1, read as the reverse complement.
TGCTACACAACAGTTACAAACAGCTACAAAGCAGTTTATCACTACACAGCAGTTTATCGTTGCAGGCAGTTTATCGTGGCACGACATACCATAGCTGATGAAACTCTTTTGGCCACTTTCCCAGTCAAGGATTAAGCCTAAGTCTAGACTAGCTTTGAGTTACAATGGTGAATCTCCATTGAAATGGCAATTTAGTCCAAGACTAGTCTTAATCCTTGTTCGGGAAACCGGGCCTTTATATTTTATCTGAGTCAGGCTATGGTCAGGTCATTAAGGTCTTCCAGTGGTAAGGTGCTATGCTCTTCCCACGGTCTAGTGCGTACTTAGTCCTGGTTAGGGCTTATGCTACAATGTTCCCCTGGAATGTACTGCAATTAGCAGTGTTAGATATCCAGGAAGAGAGGGGAGTTTAGGGGAACAGAGTTTATTCAAAAAGTATATAAAATATACATTAATCATGGTACAACAAGGATGCAGAAATCAATCTAGCCTAAGTATAATCTAAGCGGCCACACTATTCTATAACTACACCAAATCTATGTCAAACATTACAACATCAAAAGAGTATATACTCCAGCTGATTGTGCACACGGGAGTTGTGAGAAAGATCTGGTTACAGATACAAGTTACGTTGGACTATGGGCGAGCTCTGACTGCAGAATGACTATTCAAATGAGACCAAATACGGGTAGGTGTGTCGCTTGCATTAACCTGGGGCAATGCTTCAGGTCTTATCTGTAAACTTTCTGTGCCTTGGCACAGGGGGCAGATGACAGGAAAAAGGGGAGAGGGCAGGATGGGTTTCTGGCCTGTGGACTTGTTTCCCCTCCTTAGGGTTTGATGTGAGATCACTGATGTCTGAGGCTGTTGGTCTAAACCCCGTCCTGTCGGAGCCAAGCTTCATCACGGGCTTTGATAGAGTGCAGGGTTACAGGGGCCCACAAGGCCTGCAGCCTACAACTGCAAGGCAAAGCGGCGTCTGCACCCAAATGAGCCGGCACAGTACTGTAACTCGCTGGTGTTCTCTGCAGGGACCGGCCCCACTCCCAACTCCTCTCCGGCACCTTCCCGAAGTAGCTCGCTCAGCGCTATGCCATCCGGTGAGTCGGTCTGCCTCACACACGCCATGACATGCTCCAGTAGGCCTAGGGAGCGTGACCCGGTGTTCCACTTCACCGTGGGACGTCCTGACTCAGTGATGTTTTCCTTTGTCTGCAGTTTCAGCAGCAGATATGGCCGAGGCGAATTACGTCAGTTCCTCTGTTGTCCAGGTAATGACCCCCGTTGGTTTCCTGTTATTGCTGCGTGCTGCGATGTTTGTGCAGAACAGAGCTGCTGACGAGTCCCTCAAACCCGTTGACATCCCATTCATGGGGTCATTTATCTGCAAACTTTCAGCTTTGCTTTTACCAGTGATGTGTAGGGTCTGAGAGTTCTGCAGAGACTGTTGCCAACAGAAACATGTGACATTGAGTTCAGGAGATGGTTCTTGTGGTACATAGACAGGACTTGCCAATCTTCATCTTTGTTGCTGTATTTGCGTCTCTGTGACTTAGCCTGCAGTTTGTTCCCCATTGTCCTGTTTAATGGTCACATCCAAGCACACTAAGCCTGTCTTTCTGTCACTGTGGCCTGGTTAAGGGTCTTGCTGTTGCCTTTCTGATGGGATCAAACATACCTTCAGCCAGCTGCCGGAAATGCTGAAAAACTAATGAAATTAATGATAATTAGATAGAACTTGCTGATCCCAAACACTTCAAAACAGTGGACAGTGCCTCAGAAAAGACCACGTTAACCAGATCCTCTAGACTATTGACTTTGACAGTTTATTTACTTTGAAAGATTGAATCAACACATATGAAAAGATATCAGTGCTGAATCTGCTTCTGATGTGTTATTTAAATGATGCTGCAGGACTCTCGGACCCTGAAGGAGGTGCGGCCTGTGAGCCTGGGCCCTGAGCCACCGAGGCCCTTACTCCCTGGGGGAAGCAAACTGTCTGGGGTCGGCGCTGCCCAGAGAATGGGCTGCGAGTCTAAGAAGACTGATCTAGTAGAAGGGGCCTCAGGTGGTGCCAGGAAGGATGGCACAGGGCAGGGCGAGGCCTTTGCCACAAGTTCAGCCCATCCGGTGCCCCGCAGTGCCCCCATGAGGGTACCCTGCACCGCTGAGATCAAGACCCTGGAGGCCTTTCCGCCGCTGATGCGCGCAGCCTCCTGGGATGTGGCAGGCTCCTCCCCCGAGCTTGAAGAGGAGCCGCCTTTCACATCTGAGCTGCTGGAAGAAGTGGCCACCCCCGTGCAGCCTGCAAAGATGGAGAAACTGGCCAGACTGCGAGAGGTAGGACTACCCGACTCCTGCCAGGTGCCCAGCAAAGCTAACATCCACTCGGGTGCATAAGTGCATTGTGTGGGTTTTGCCCATATCCTGGCTCTAGCGAGGAGAAAAAGCAAATTTGTCTTACAAGAACCCCTTGTGTTGGCCCGAATCACGTGACCTTCTGATCTACATTTTCAGGAGCACAAGCTGCTCCGGCATCAAAGCATCATAGGATCCAAGCTCCCGGACCTGAGTGAAACGGCCGAGCTGGAAAGAGGTGATTCTCCTGATTTTGGACGAGACCACGAAGCTTAGAGTAGCTTAGAGCACTCGTTAGCCTTGCTGTTTACATTTACACCAACAGGTGGTGTGGATGGGACATGCGGATGCTGTTTGAGGTAGTAGGAACGTACTGGATATCAGAACAATGTTCATTTTGTAGCTCTCACCATATAATTGGCAGCATATGGTGCAATACAGTCAACTAATTGAGTAATTTAACTTCTGTGGATTCTGCTTTCGTAATGCAGTGTGATCCAGCTTACCCAAACCTCCACGGTATCTGTTATATGGCGTCACTATATGCTTGCCCGTGGTCAGATGGCCTGTGTTTGTGTGTTTGTGCCCCTAGGTCTTCCTATGAAGAATGAGTCCAAGGGGGGTCAGAGGTCAGAGGTCATGCCCAACATCTCCGACGTGATGCTGCAGAAGCTGAAGCTGCACCGGGCTCAGACGGGCAGGTGTAGATGGGGGGGCCTTGTTGTGGGCAGGGTTAATGTGGAAGGGGTCAACCTTTCATAGGCATTGTTGTAAGGGTCAAGGAAACTATGGATAGAAAATTTAAAAATCTGGACTTTCTGCTGAAAACGTTCATTGTTGCAGTAACAAATACAATTAACCTGCAAGCATACTAGTTCTTTCAGTTCCTAAAACGACTGTTGTGCTAACTTTTACTAAGAAATCAACATAAACCGATTTACTCCAAACACTCGCTTGCATCAATGGCTGAATATGGGTAAAACAGCTGAAGTAGCGTTGGCCAAGGCAACACAGTTTAACTATGTCTAGTGTGCTGCACTTGTTGGCCTCCAGAGGAAATCCTCATTTGCAGTGTTTCCTAATTCAGTCTTCGGGGACCCACAGCCAGTCCACATATTTGCTGGAGTTGAGAGAGAGCAAAAAAGTACGCTGTCTGGCAGGAAGCTCAGAGGGAGCAAAAACGTGGACCGGCTGTGGGTCCCCAAGACGGCATTTGTTCCACAGACAGGCTGCAGTATGTAAACGGCGGGCCACAGAGAGGGTCTTTGTTTGCACTGCAGAAATGTGGCACGGCTTTAATCTCATGTGCTCTCTCTCTCCATTACAGCTCCCCCCCGCTCACAGAGAGAGAGGTCGAGGTTGGTATCCGATGCCGCCCGATGATAAACCTGCAGAGTGTAAGCTGTCACTGCTCTGTGTATACTTTGCATTTGGTGTGCCTCCGTGGACCCTCAGGAGGGGGGTAGTGGGAGACCCACACCAATGCATTCTGCCGTCCCGTGAAGGAGAGTTCGGATTAGGGCACTTATAAGGAACTTCCTGATGAACTCTTGCCAGGTACCTGCTACCATGAGATTAGAACTCCTGGGTGAGCCTTCAGCTTGTTCTTAGAATAGAGATGCTTTATTCGCCCCAATGGGAAAACTGTCTTTTTGCCTTCGCTATGGAAAGGTGAGAGTAAGCTTGGGGGGGTCACAACACAGGCATGCAGCGTCCCTAGATCTGGGAATTATGGGACTTACTCAAGGGCCCAATGACAGCATCTGTTGAGTCAAAATTACCTGGACCACATGCCACACAGATTGTACGATACCACAGAGGCAGCCCAGAAGGCAAATGGTCACTAGGAGATCTAGACTCCCAAGAGAGATCTGCTGTGGTACCCTTAAGAAAGACACTTTCAACTTAATTAGCTTGTTTAACTTGTAACAGGGTAAATGGGTGTAATTGTAAGCTGCTTTGGGTGGAACTGGGAATTTAGCAACTCATTGATGTTGAGGTTAACTTGATAACATGGGACCCTGAGCTGCACCCATCTTCCTGTCAGAAGGAGAACGCCACTGATATGGAAGATGGGGGAAGGTGGAGGTTAAGGCTTTTCTTCCTTTCCTGGTCCCACAGGAAACCATTTCCTAGCAACAGATGCTATCAGGACCCAGGGAAGATCTTCCAGGCAGTCCCGACTCCTCCTAACACCTTAAATTGTGTTTATTGTGTACATTTGGGTAAAGACCTCATTTCTGGCTCCCTGTCAGTAATTAGCACAGCAGTGAAATATGCTGAGATGCTCTTCTTTGTCTCTCAAAGGCTCTAAAGTCTGCTAGAGGCCCCACAGCTGCCTTTTTACATGGGAACAGTGAAAACAGTTTTCCACTTGAACCTTCAGCAGAACCTTGAGTCATAGCTGAATTTGTATTCACTTCTAGTCGCACACATTTATTTGCCAGTTAATGTTTGCTCTGTTCAGTGCCTTGGTTAGGTGTGGTGTATGGTTAAGTGGGTTAGGTTGCGGTTCCTTTGATTAGAAGGTTGCCAAATGCCTGGACCTGTAGAATTATTTCATTGTTAGGTCCTTGAGCAAGACCCATAAACCCTAGTTGCTCTAAGAATCCTGCTTTCTCAGAAATGTGCATCACTTTCAATATAACCGTGTGCTAATTAAATTAAATGTATTTGAAAATCAGTTTGGTGTTGAATTCCAATTTAAGTTCCTTTGCCCAGTGCCCATGTCCCCCATTTCGATGTGTACTGTATAGATGTAGCCACTTTGGAAATCACAACAAGATGCATGTCCTCTGTGCAGAATGCATTTGTGCAGCTCTCTCTGGCTTTCCGTAATGACAACTATACCCTGGACACGCGTCTGCGTCTGGCTGAACGGGAACGCTCCCTGACCGAGGAGAACACCGAGAAGGAGCTGGCAGACTTCAAAGGCTCACTTCAGGTCAGTCCGCAGGGGGCGTTCCCAGGGGCCACCCTCCCCCGCTCGCATGGTTCAAAAACTAAATAAGCTAGTGAGTAGAGTCAGAAGATCATAGCTAGCCCGGTGCTTAGCAGAACATGCTGCTGCAGCACCTCCTAAATAAGGGATGTGTTTATTTAATATTTAGGGTTGTCACTGTTTGTGGCCAAGAAGGGCCCCCCAAACTTCAGGGGCCCCACATACATGCATGCTTTGAGGGCTGGTAAACACAATCACTGGATGTACCCTGGGTAATTATTGTGGCTGTGCATCCCTGTAGAAAACTGCTGTACTATGGCAGAGCCCAGAGCACCGGGATTCCTACCAGCGCCTCCTGGAGACTGTGGCAGTACTGCACCGGCTGGCAACGCGCCTCTCCAGCCGGGCCGAGATGGTCGGCGCTGTGCGGCAGGTGGGGCGTGACATGTGGGATGGTTATTAGGAGAAATTTACCTCCACACCAGATCAGTCCGTGGGATGAGGTCCTTGAGATGTTCCACAAGAATTACTTTAGCTGTCTTAACCATATCGATGGGGTGGAATATCTAAGTGTTTATTCTGTAAGGCAGCATGACAGGGACTCTGTTATATTTCATTCTTTCATCCATCCATCCATCCATCCATCTTCCAACAGGTTATTCTGTGTATATATGGAATCCAAGCCATTTAAAACAAAGGAAGTGCACCTTCACTAATTGCCCTGTATGAGTAGGGTGTTGTTTAGATATTATTCTCCCTGTATTAATCACAAACGATCCATTCGGTGTGCCGGTGATTGATTAATTAGTTTATATTAGAATCAGCCACAGTCATTCTGATCAGTTGTGTCCCTCCCTCCCTCCCTCCCTCCCTCCTCATACCCGTGTCACAGGAGAAGCGCATGAACAAGGCCACTGAAGTGATGATGCAATATGTGGAGAACTTGAAGAGGACCTATGAGAAGGATCATGCTGAACTTATGGAGTTCAAGAAGCTGGCCGGCCTAAACTCTGGCCGTGGCTACGGCACATCTGCGGATGCAGGTCAGAGCGCCATGAGCGGCCTTCGGCATTAAGGTTTCTCCCGATGATAGAAGTTTATCTATCTGGAGTTAGAAAATAAGTCAAAAATGTTCTGAGGGCAGAACGACAAATGATTGATTTGGAAAGATGACTAATTAGTGTGTAGACGAGGTGGGTCCAAGCAACTAGACGAGACAGGACATCGGATTGGTTGGACCCTCCTCCTCTACAATCTGATTGGTTATCTCTCTGAACCAATTATTTTTTTCTTTTTTCCTCAGAACATTTTTGTTTAAGTAAAACTGACATAAGCAAGTGACATCAACACTGCAAAATACTTTTTTATTGTTATCCATGATGACCCTAGCTTCATGCTCTCCAGCTAGTTCTTGAATGAGTGTTTTAATGACTACAGGGTTGTACCTTAGAGGCCTTTAAGGGCCTCAGTCTTGTATGCTTCAGTAAATGCCAGTCTAGAAATGAAACATCACAGATGAAACTGTAGAACAAGCACCAGGTGTAAATGGTCAGGTATGCATGTTTCAGGCCCAGCAGAGGTCCTCCAGTACTCTGAGTGCAGACCTGTGTTATTCAGGATCCAGAGAGTCTAAAAATTCCACTGTTGCTCACAACCTAAATAGAGAAAGTGACTAAAAACATATTTCAGTGTGTTTTTGGCACCTACTGAGTAAACACTTACATCCTTCTGTAAATTTCCAGTGCGCTGTCGGCAGCGTGTGCATATACTTGTCTGGGGCATGTTAGTCAGAGTAGGGCCAATGTTTGCATATGAAGGTCTTAAGTGCTGTTTGTGACACGTTCCTGCAGACACGCTACCCTCCCATATCCGCCCATTTCCTTAGCATGGATCACCTAGACCGGTGATATTTTTTTGTATCATGGCATCATTTGAGGTATGAGGCTCTTTAGGGCTGTCACAATATAATCGTGATCACATGGCGCACACGCAGTAATCACCAGGGCTTCATATGATGGGCGTAAACATTTGTCCAAATGCCAGCCTTTTGGTACTATACAGACGTCTACTAACGCCCACAATTAGGTAAGCAGATTAGTAGTGTGCCTCAAATATGGATGAGAGGCGTATTGTGATGGCCAAAAGTTAGTCATCTGTATAAATTAGTAGATGTGTTGGACTGAAAAAGGTACCGTCACACCACCAATGTTTTTTTACTGTGTTTATCCACAAGATCCCCTCTTTTAAAAGAAAGTTGTGGCTGTTGCGCTGTCCTTTTCTTCACCGCCACTTCAGCGCTAATAAATCATTTCAGTGATTTACCAAACAGTAGTATGTGGCGTGCTCCGCTAACTGAATTTATAAAACATATGGATACAACGAGTTCATACATATTACTAACTTTTGGATGCCACAATATACCGCTGAATATTTTCAGCGTACTACTAGTCTGCTTAGCAAATCGAAAACATTTGTATAGCACGGAAAGGCTGGTGTCCAGATGAATATTTGTCCTACGGCTGCCGTAGAGGATGGTCGCGTCTGAGCTGAGATGCTGGGTCATGCATCTTACCATGCTCTCTCCTCTGTTTGGCGCAGACGATGGCGTTCCCCGTGCATTGCGCTCAATGTCGCTGACCATGGGAAAGGTATCGTGCCGCTCTTTGCTCCTGGAGGCACAGTTGCAGCCAGTATCCATCACTGGTGGAGCCAGTATCCATCACTGGTGGAGCCAGTATCCATCACTGGTGGAGCCAATACCTCTGACCACCTGATTCTGCTCCCCCAGGCTGTCCCTCGGAGGAGAGTCAGTGTGGCCGTGGTCCCCAAATTTAACCTGGTCAGCATCCCAGGCCAGGCTGCTGTCACTGCCAGACCCATGGTTCCTGTGCTGGTATGTCCCCACCCTGTCACCTCAGACATTAATCTTGATTCTGCAATTAAATACAGAATACTCACAGTGCTAATCTCTGCTCTGATATAGTGTGCCGTGTTGTGGTGTGATCTGCATGACGCGTCAGCGTGAGGCCAAAGCATCCCCTATGATATTGAAGGCGTTCTGAATCTGTGCATGTATTTCAGTGTGAGGCCAGCAACGTGAAAGTCTGCCCCCCCGCTAGACCTCGGCCGCAAGACAGACCTGCCGACGGGTGAGTAGTTAGCACCTGGGCGTCGCTGCTGCATCGCACTGCCGGTGCCAGCTTGCAGTCTGGCGGAGTCACAAACCACATACCAGCATCTCTTACGTTGCATGGAGTGCAAGGATGGGCGTCTACATCACTGCAGCCGACGCGGCATAAATCTCAGCGTGTTTCCATTAAAGACGCATATGAAAGAACTGCTGATGCGATGCGATTCTTAATCCTTATTGCGATGCAGTGCGATTCGACGCAAAACAATATGATGTAATGTGATTCAAAATGGTACAGATACAGACATAGCTAAGAGAGGGGGAATCAATCTAAATATAAAATTATTGGTCAAAAATTCTGAGTTTATTTATAAATAATAAAGGAATGGGGCTGCAACTAATAATTCTACAGTAAAAAATTTGATTTTACTGACGCAAAGATGTTAGAAATGATGCCTTCCATGTTCATCCAATATTGCATCCCGTTCACACTTTTTAAATTGGGTCATGGTGTCATGAACACCAGTGCCAGTACACCGGTGCAAATCAGTGAATCTCACTACCCCTAAGGTGTAGTACATGATTATTAGCATCGGTGTAGGGCTGGTGTGTGGATCAGCCATCGGTTCAATAGAGTGACATCCCTGTTTGGCTCCTGAGCAACGCTGGTTATATCCGTCCCCCACCCCCTGCCTCTGATTTCCAAACAGGAAGAGGGTGGGGATGGTTCACGGGAAGGTTGAGCTTGGGCAGAAGCCCGCTACTCATGTACAGCTAACTGACGGAGATTATGAAGCAGACTGGGTGTGGCTCCCATTAGTGCCCCAAAACAGGGGCAGCTTTGACTGAGTGAGCTAACCCTCTGTGTCTGTGATCAGAAGGTTGCTTTTTTGAGCCCCGGCCTTAGCAGAATAGTTACATCTGGCCCTTAACCCTAACCCCCCCCCAGCTCCATGGATGTTACTGCAGGTGGCTGCCCTTCGCTGCCAAGTTTGTTCTTGCCGACATGTGTAGGCGAAAATAGAATATCCCTACAGTGATCAATGAAATGTCATTATTCTGTTATACTGAAATTGCCCTGTTCCATCTACAAATCCACCAAAGTCCTGTGTAAGTGTTTAGGGAGCATTTCATGACATCCTGGTGTAACCGTTCGCGAAACACGACATCAGCACAGCGCCAGTGACCTTTATAATGTGTGAGTGTGCCCTTCCTGGTAATGTCACCTCATAGTGATAACCCTCAGTGTCAGTGTCCTTCCTCATGCAAAACCACACAGCAGAAAGACAGCCGAACCAGAACAGGAAACCTCAGCCCCTCCCAAAGCGCCCAGGTCCGCAGAGGAGATTTCCTCGGAGATGAAAGCCAAGATCGAGGAGGAGGCCTACAGTAAGGGGTGGGTGAGGCGCCCCTCTGTAACCTCCTACCATCAGGGGAAAATCAGCCCGGAACCAGCTCCTCAGATACCAAATATGAAATTTCTCATTCATCTAGACATTTTCAGCAAATAGTGGTCTTGTAGTCTTTTACCCTGACCCCTTTGATGTTGCTAATTTTACGGTTTGATGGAATAATATAGATTTGCCGTAAGATTTCCTGCATGAACATGAGAGTCTTAAGGTGTGAGTGTCACGTCAAAAGCGTGAGAATCGGTAGCCCTGATAATCAAGCATCTATTTAACCTTCTGGCCTGGATAACATATTAGTGAAAATACATATATCAGATTTGCTTACGCCTGTTTTACTTTGAGGGAAAGGCCCTTGTTACAGGTGTCCTCATAGAGCTTTTGCCAATGGCCTAATTCAGGTACCAGGAGGGATTGAGGAGAGTCAAAGAGATGCAGGAGCTGGAGGAAGAGGAGGAGGCAGAGGAGGAGGAAAAAGCAGAGGAGAGCCAGGAAGTGGTCCAAAAGGAAGAGGAAGACTTGGAGGATAGAACAAGCCACAGGTAACTTCCTGCCTGACATGGAGAAGCACAGACCGCAATCAGAGGTGGATAGTGTCAGTCCAGAAAGTAAAAATCCAAACCAAAATTTTGTCCTGATGCAGACACGGGGAACAGGACAAAGGGGCTTGAACTATTGGCCTGTATTGGTCATATTACATATGGGGATGGAGCAGTGCTGATTATCAGAATATAGACATTACAGACATTTCTCAACTTACGAACGTTCAATTTGCGAACTTCCAGACATACACTCACCTAAAGGATTATTAGGAACACCTGTTCAATTTCTCATTAATGCAATTATGTAATCAACAAATCACATGGCAGTTGCTTCAATGCATTTAGGGGTGTGGTCCTGGTCAAGACAATCTCCTGAACTCCA
>JABFEA020000021.1:20681405-20699617 GCA_019775915.2 Cyphomyrus plagiostoma | reverse complement strand
CTATCCTATCAATATGGGCCAACATTTCTAAAGAATGCTTTCAGCACCTTGTTGAATCAATGCCATGTAGAATTAAGTCAGTTCTGAAGGCGAAAGGGGGTCAAACTCCGTATTAGTATGGAGTTCCTAATAATCCTTTAGGTGAGTGTATAAACGAAGAGGACTGTAAGTCCAAATTGTGCTGATTGGGCTCCCGTTGCCTGTTCTTTGTACTTCCATATACCATTAAAATGATGTTGAATAACAACTTACGCACATTTCAAGTTATGAACGGCCGTTTGGAACGTAACTCATTCGTAAGTAGAGGAGTGTCTGTACATTGTTTTTTTTGCCAGCCCGCAGGTCACATTTAACAATGTTAAAAGCATGCAATGGGCCATATAACACTGTCTTATGGGCTGGCAGTTTGAGAACTCTGTCATAGGTGATGTTAGCTTATCTCATTGCAAAGGTCCTTGCTTTAGATGTTTCCAGAGAGTCCGTTTTGCAGAGATATCTGTATGAAAGTAGCTTCATCACTTTTTGTCTCATGTTTTTGCAGGAGAAGATTCAAAAGTTTGAAGGACATATTTGGGCGGCTGTTTCCGAAAGTTCTCAGGCAAAAATGGTTCATTTGGACAGCCATGATCGTCCTGACACTGCTGGCAGCTGCTTTATTTGCGTTTGGGGTTTTCAGCTACTTCTCTGAAAATCAAAGAGAGTTACCTGGAGTGTCAAGTTTGTCTTCACGCAAGAAGAGGCTCGTGGGGTGGAACTCAGCACTTGAAGATAAGAATGGGAGCCCATAGTAACAATACTCTGTCAACACCCGCTTATTTAATACTGAGACTATCAGGTGTTGGGAGATAAAGTCCCTGTAATGACCCATATAGCCTGCATTGTTTCCATGAGACACCTCAGTCATATGAGAAGGAAAGGACGATGGGTGTGATGAATGATCATTTTAACTGATATGCATGCGACCATTATGATCTCATGTCCGTTGACACAGGTGATTTGTTTGTGATGAGGTTCCTACCAGCAGTACTGAAGACAGCGGATACTTCATTGGAGCAAAGGGGTCACAGGTTCGAATTCTCATGATCAGAAGTCATAACTACGGTTGCTGTACTGGGATTTGACAATAACTTTAAAGAGGTTTATTTTTTGAAGAATTTTGTTTCATTGTTTTGTTAGAATACTATGTTGGGTGCATGTAGTTTGTGAGGTACTGGAGTGGATGATTTCTCATCATTTGTTTATCTTTATTTCAGCTGCTGCCATTGTATGTTTTGTAAGAGTCTCCTGACTGTCCATATAAGAGCCTAATTGCACAATTTATTAATTCCATTGTACATACTGTACACAGTGACAGCAATTCTTTAAACACCATGCAGGAATCACCCATGTAATGTAAATTAAGCTGTGGCGGCTGAGGATGGTGGTAATTTTCTGCTTATTGTCCCGCAGTTACTTTGGCAGGGTAAATGGGTAATTGTATACCTTTAATAAAGTGTTATTGAAAAGCGGTTTTAATAAAATGAGTTTTCCCTGATGACACATTACACCAATTGATTAATTTTCTGTGGATTATGAAGTCCACTAATAGAAATAATGTAAAACAGAGGCAACTCAGCATGCAATACTATGATTTGTGGACAAAAGTAACAAGAATATATCACATGTCATCACCTAGCTGCAAATTATGAAAGAAATCAGTATTGGAGTATGTTAATGAAATTGTGAGTAATCTTGGCTGGCTTAGTGCAGCTGTAGCTTAATTAGCTATAGGTCCAAATACTCAAAGCCACTTTGGCCTGAATGTTTGCTTGTATTTTTGGTACTGTGGTGTTGAGCAGACCCAGGCATAACAGCAGGAGTCAATGAACCAGACAATATTAACGGGTAAACAACGCACTTTTATCATTAGTCTTCAAGGGGACTCTTTTTAACATGCAACAAGCGAATCTTGTTATACGAGCGCAAACAATGAGCAAAAACAGATCTCACTAATTAGGCACTGACCAATGGGGAAACGGCAGGCTGGTCACATGGCACGCAATAGGTCGTACATATGATAAGCATTTACATGGCGGCTGAGACACGCAAGGATGGGACCAGACCTATGTTGTACGTAAGCAAGTACAACATGTGACACTCTGGGACACAACATGGCTCCAGTGGTGTCCTCCCAGTCGAAAGACATGCAGTCAGGCTAATCCATGTCTCTAAATTTCCCGTAGTGTACGATTGTGCATGCATGCCCTGTGCTGCCTGGGAGAGGCAGGAAAAGAGATGGATGGATTATTCATATATGAAGAGAATTATTTCCCTCTACCTTCTGCCTGTTACCCTTTTACTGACAGGCCAGTGCATCATGTTCTCTTTGCCAGAATTCAGGAGGGTGCAATGCATTCACCACTAATGATGCCTGAGAAAGCTGTTCAAAAATGGTTCCAAATTAACAAGCCCATTGTTTTTGACTATTTATCAGAGTGACATTTTGACAAAACAAAGTGGCTAGACAGTCAAACATTATTGACAAACTAAATGGCTCAACAAGATTAATAATCCAGACTATGCATCTGATGCAACGCGGAGGTCCTACCATATCTGTATCATACGATGGCCTCATCAGCACCAAAAATGAGCATGTGACATTAAGATAATGCAAACATTAATAAAATTTAAAAAAAATCAATAAAAATGTTTTCTCTGTGTTTTGTGATTTATGTTTGAATTTTTTTTTTGCATTTTTATATTTTGTGTTTTTTTTTGCCTTTACTTAAATGTTTTGCATTTTGTTAATGTTCTTAAGTATTGTTAATATTTTTATAATGTGTGTCAGGATAATGAAGCATTGTTTTTCACCCAATGAAACCACTGATCATCGTAAAATAATGTCGACCCCACAGCATATCAAAAAGCTCCCAGGACAAATGCCCTTTCATTGTCAATTTTACCTGGACAGATTTAAGTCCCGCAAAGCTTGCCAGTATGAAACTTTTCCCCTTGCTTAACTTTGCCATGCTAACTCATGCCAGTCAGCCCTTCTATGTCTCAAGTTACAGCAAACATTATTCTCCCTTACAATCGCACAGGGTAGGCCAGACACCTAGCTAATTTTACAGATTTAATTTGTTCCATTCTTTGTAGCTCATTTATAGCTTAGCTGTCCCACATGTTATCCAAACAATGGTGAACCAGGGGAATTCAAATCCTGTATACTGCCCCCCGGTGGCCTGGAGCACATCTGCTTTAAAAAGGTCAGCTGACCCTGAAGTTCAAGACACATGAAGAAAACACATCATTTAAGGTCTAGGCAAAAACGAAAAAAATAAAAAAACTTTAAAAAAACAAAAAGAGAAAAGTGTTTTTGTGTTTTATGAATTTATTATTAAGGTTTTGAATGCCTGCTATGTAAAATCCACATCAACTTTGCAATAACGCCACCTTTTTCCATGATGCATAAACATCGGGGCTACTTTCCTCCTGCCAGTCCCAATTAGCATACTACACAGGGATGTGTACTTCCTGTTTCTAGCTGTGCAGTTCAATGAAGTAGAACTGCCTGCGTCGGGTAACTGATAAGTCGTACAGTGGGCTTATTTCCACAACGTCTCTGTCTTGCTTGAGAGGAGGACCGCCCACCCTACTTTTTCCCCAAGCCCTCTAATGCCAAAAGCAACCACGGAGGAACTAGCCTGAACAAGAACATGTGCATCACCATGGCAAACGTCTGCCTCCACTTTATGCTTCTTCTGTGCTTGACCATCTCTGCACATCTTCTCCAGCTCACTGATTTCAAAGGTAAGAAAAACCCTATTCTTTTCTGGTTTCTCAGCATCTATCATATTCATGTGCCCAGGAATATAATAAAGGATTCCATAGACTTAATGCACACTTATATTTACATTATAAAGTTCTTTACAAAATAAAATGTACCATATACTATACTTGATGTTCTTGCAGTTTTAATTAACAATATTTTTAATAACTTCAGAAAGTAAGTAATTGTACAGAAAGTAAAATGTACTCACAGCATAGAAAAATATTAGCTTATTTACCAAATTTTCATAACGTTTCAAAAATGACAGACATCTTACACCTGAGTGTACTTATTCCCGCATTCCCTACCGGTGCCCAGCCTCTCCAGAAAAAGGCATAGCTGGGGTGTTCCTGCTCTCCTCCACCCCCAAAGAGTACGCGCTCAATGCATCTGCAGCCTGGGACATGTGTCAGCTCCTGGGGATGACCTTGGCCAATCAGGCTCATGTGCAAAACGCCCACGAACACGGTTTGGAGACCTGCAGGTACAGAGGGTTGGGTTGGCTCGAGGTGAACTATGATAAATGCAGCAGTGGATGTGATGAATGCGGCAGTTCCAATGGGAGAGCAGGCCACTGAGACAGAATTATAACAGGATTGTAAATTTACCTTTAAACTGGTGGCAGCTTAACAGAGATTCTGTGGCAGTTCATGTTTGAAAACCTACCGATGAGTTTGAATTGTAGTAGTCGGGTTATGAGAAGTAAAGACATGAAATTGTAGAAAGCGTGAGGCGGCAGTTACTGCTGCTAAACGTATGTCAAACACTTCATAAATACTGCAATGATGTCAGTGATGCTTTAGTACTGAATAGGCTCTGAAACCAAGAGTTATACTGAAGATCCTGCACTTAAAAATTTACTTCACAATTCAGAATCATCATACAGATTGAAGAATTGTTGATGTAGGTCACCGCGTTGGGTAATGGTCCTCCCTGGTCTCCAACCACATCTAGCAGTTCACCTTCACAGCCCTTATTTTGATCTTTGTATGTATTTCGTGACAGGTACGGATGGATAGAGGAGCGAATTGCTGTTATCCCCCGGGTTACATCTTCCACCATTTGTGGTCGCGGTGGAATTGGGGTCATAATTTGGCGAGCAGAGGCCGACAGGAATTTCGATGCGTTCTGCTTCAACGGAACAGGTCGCTGCATCAATTCATTCATATTTAGCCAGTTGCATAACTTAAATGACAGGAAGTGCCCTTCTTTGACATCCTGACAGGCCTCAGGGATAGTTTAGGAAATTATGACAGGAAGTGCCCTTCACTGACATCTAAACAGACCTCAGGGTTGTTTAGGCAAAGTGGAAAAGCAGAAATCTGGGTAGAGACAATTTGAAACAATTAAGAAACATAAATAGAATCAATATGGGTGTGTTACCATAGATTAATATCTTTACACACCTGTCAGTTCAATCTCGTCGCTAATGTCAACATGTATATGTGTCCTGCTTTTATTTTGGACAGATCCGAAGGTGCATCTGGCATCCCCAACAGCAGACATCTCACAAAGGACAGGGTCCTCATCTACCCCCTTGTTCTTTCACCCATCTCCTCCACACATCCCCCATTCCACAAGTCTCACGCCTAATGGCTCCACTCCGCTCTTCATCCCCTCTGCCTACTTGTCTACTTCAGTACCAGGATGCACAAACACGGCAACGCCCACGATGAGCAGCGACAAGCCGTCAGGTACCTCACCGCCCCCCCAGACTTTGAGTCTGACCTGCATGCATTTCCTATTCCCAGCATAACATAGAAATATGAGCTTGACTCTCTTGCATTTGGCCATTCGTGTTTAGATGTTTTCTTGGCTGTAGTCATCCTCATCATTACGGCTACACTGCTGATGCTAGTTACTGGACTGTTCTACTGCAGAAGGTGAGTGTCGATCATGCCAATTATCACAGTCGAAATTAAAATGCGTCAATCTGGATACAGAATGTAGGCGTGCTTATCACACAATGGTTTGTGTATAATCACTTTATATTATTTCCATTGGAGAAAGAAAGAGAAGCTGGACCCAGTTCTGTAAGAGGGATCTGTGGCGAACAAGAGAGAACAAGGACACAGAGGAACTGAAGCCATCCGGGAAACAGGATGCAAGGGGGGACCAAGTGGAGTTTGAGGTGGATGGGAATTCAAATGACATCAGTCTGTCTGTGGTCCCTGACATGGAGCCACCATCACCCTGAGGGCAGCACAATCTACAATGGGAAATTTCAGGAACAAAGGAAGTGAACTGTTCTCTCCAATCTGTTTTTTGCGAAAAATTTGTCTGAGCAAAGTTTGGTCTGAGCATCAAAGAAGGAGAATTAGCACCAGCTTGGAGTCTCTGTACAGGCCTGTTACAGCAGCTAGAGTGACAGACGGACACAGCCTTGAGTGGAACGCATGTCTGCTTCACATCACACCAGAAAGTGGCATTTGAAAACTGTTTGGGGTCTACCGGCCAGCCACAGAAAAACATAATTCTGAGGTATATAGCTGCTACGGAGGACATAAAATCACACTCAGAATGTGAGCCTGCACTGTGTTCGGAGCAGATTATAAAGTTCTGGCCTGTACTCATTTCCGCAGCCTGTTTATAAAAAGTTCTGGTTAGATCATTTATATGATTGAAAGCTTCCCATGTAATGTGCCGCTCAGAGACATGGATATGAGCCTCCTGAGTAGATTCTGAGAATTTGATCTGTGGTAAATTTTCCCGACCGCTCAGTATATTTCACGGACATATTTTTGGGCCCCTAAGAAGTGTGGGGCCCCTGATTCTGTAAAGGTATCCAGGCCCCTCAGATACCCTTGCATGCAGGTGCCATCTGTGGCAGCCAGGTCAGACAGCTGAGTATCTGATGTGAGACAATTTCTGAAGAAATAAAAGCCATGACTCTTCTTTTCTGTAAAGGTCATGTTACTTATGCTGTGCTCCTGAATTTGCATAGAAACTTGATTATGGCCTGACATCACACTGGAGAGATCTGGGGCTGGGGCATACTGTCAAAAAACTGCAATCATTTACATCTGCTAGGCTTCTGGGAGAGCAATAAGTTACTTTACTAAGTTTTCAATAAATGTGCTGAACAATATGTTGTCCAATTGCCTCTTTAAATACCCACCACAGCAGGACACACAATGTTTAACCATAAAATACTACAGATCTTTAAATTGATTCTGAAGAGCCTGAATTTTGGCCATGGCCTTGTGCAATTCAGCCAGGAAATCCCCAGCTTTGTGCCCTGAGTTTCCTGGGTCCCTCCTTGCTCACCAAGAGCTTGTATTGGATAAGAGGTATGAAAGCCAGAAAGAAAGACTTTTGCAGTTCTTGAAAAGCAGCAGAGTTAAGGTCAAATGGAAGGAACAACATGCAGAAATTATGTGTTTTTGAAGAACCTTCTCTGTGGAAGATTCTGGTGGTTGGCACTGGTCCATCGGTTGGCATGGATACAGTCTGGCAGGTCAAGCATTTTCCATTTTTCGAGGACTGCAGTGCCTATTTAATGTCAAACAGTGCTTATGAACATCAGTCATTTGTCTGAGGTGACTTAAATAACTCAAAGTGGCGTGACAGCAGGCTTGAGTCTAACCATGGGCTGCTCTTAGCAGAGATGCTACAGTACATCACAACTTTAATATTCTGTGGCTACAAAATCAGCCGTCGCACAGGCTTTTAAGACAGAGCAGATAATAATGCAGATCCTCTTTATCACAAACTCCGGTGTGTAACAGTGTATGTTACATTCTCAGTCCCTTTTTTCTCCTTATGACGGAGGGAAGGTTCTTGGTGTGTGCACTGCATGGGACACTATTGCTGCAAGTACCTCATACACTTCTGGTTTTCATCTATATATCTGCACCATCTAGCAGTGCATCACTTTCCTCTTAAGGCCAATCACACTATGCATTAGAAAGTTCTGCACGCCCTCTACAAGATCAGAAATAGCTAGAATAATATAAAATTAACAAAATTCACATCCACTTTCTGTAACCACTGATCATATTCAGGGTCGTTTGGGGGTCGAGGGCAAGGAACAACCCATAATATGGCACACTCACACGCCAGTGGGCAATGTGGTAACATCAACTGGCCAGAGCATGTTTTTGGACTGTAAGGAGGAAACCGGAGAACCCAGAGGAAAGTCCATGATGGCATGGGAAGAACATGCAAACTGCAGACACGGAACCCTGGTGTGAGGAGATGCTAACCACTGTACTCCTGTGCATCCCTTAAAATATACAATCATGCTTTTAAGAAATTTAACGAACCGATGTATTATTTGCCATTTGTACTGGCACAGATACATAACAATGCAATCCCATTTGGCTCTCAGACACACACACGAGAGCGATGCTTGGGGTACGAGCACAGGGCCAGCCATTTATCTGACACCCCCAGAGCAATACTGGGGTAACTGAGAACATTGTTCTGGAGCGCAATGAAGATGTGGCTACTCTGTCAATATAGAGCTAAAACCAGCAAGCATCTAACCATTTGCACAAATGCCTAACCTGCTGAGCCTCAGACCATGACACTGCCAACCTCGGGGTTACTTAGAATTTATTCTAAACTGGGATATGCCTTAAAATGGATGCCAGTCTATCGTAGGGCATAAACACAACCATACATTACGGGCCACTTAGATATACTAATCAGCCTAAATGAATGTTCCTGGAGGTGTGAGGGTACTGAGCCAACCTGCTTTCTTTGCAACGATATAAGAATTTAAATATTTATCATCTTCCAAGGTGTACTTTGTCAGCAGTATATACTTATGTGTGCACATTTAATACTACAAATAACTATTTCCTATTTACTGCTTCCTCAACTGTCGTTTGATACTTGTCTGTGTTGTGCAGTGATGGTGCCGTTAGGAGTAAACCAATGCGGGTTCAGCCCTCTAGTCCGAAGGGGGGAGAAATTCCCTGTTAGTCATGTGACCGATTGGCCCGGAAGCACTCGCTAATGGTCATGCGCTTTTGTTTTGTGCAGGGCGGAAGTAGTACTGTGCCTCTTCAGTGTGGTCGCGTAGATGGTCTCTGGTACCAGTGCGTAGCAAGACACTTCGTGCGGATCTGTGGCTCACACCGCCAAGATGTCTCGGGGGTCTATCGAAATCCCGCTGCGGGACACGGACGAGGTAAGCGCCCTTGTTCGACTGGTTCCTCTGCTCGTAGGTCTTTTCGTGCACGCTAGCTCTCCAGTAGCTAATCTCGGCGAAAATGGCGTTGTAGAATATCTGACCGGGAAAGTGTTTTATTAATTGAATTAAAGTGTCCCAAGTATTCATTCATGATCATACGGTTTACGCGGTTCTTACATTTTAAAAATAGTAGCTGTGCTAGTTGCGCCTCCGTAAGTTACTATGTCAGAAAGGAATAGAGTTAATGAACTAATTGAGTGGTTTGCTGGATCTGGCTCCTTTAACGTTACTACCTAGATGTGGTGACAGATGAGGCCACGATTTCTACTTCGTACGCCGCTTATGGGTACAGTGCGTATTTTGACACTTGTTTAGTAGAGGAGTTTACACCTGTGAACACCTGTACCCTGGTCGGTTTTTGAATAACCAGTGCAAGCAGATAGACACAAGGCGCGATAATCAATCAATCTAGTTATGCTGTTCTATCCATGAACGATGAAGTTCTTCAGTTAAATCTAGCTGAATACATGGAAATCATATTTGTAGAAGCACGTCAGGTCCCTTTAACAGAGTATATATTAAACAGGAGACGCAACATGTTAAGACGGTAAATAACTAACTTATACAACAATTTTACATGAAATCGGTTTGTCGTTTATTTGTATATGTCAGTTTAATTTGCATCTTGTACTCGAAAGCTCTGTTTAACATTACTTCTCAGATTTGATTTTCACCACAATCTTGTAATTTAACCTCAATTAGTTAAATAATTATAAAGTCATTATTTGTAGTGGTGTTCCAATCGATCGGCGACCGATCATTATCGGCCGATTTCCGTGGAAAAAGTGTGTAATCGGCGTATTCCGATCAATGCGTTTCATAGCTGATCACAAAAGCCGATCACCTGTAGCTCGTTTTGCGCAGGCGTGCGAAGGCAAATCATCAACAAACATGTCTGCCGTGTGGAACTTTTACACCGTCTGTAAGAGTGATGTAAAGTTTGCATCCTGCAACACATGCGACGACAAAATACCTTTCCAGGAAAGCTCATTAAAATGCTTCAGCACAACGAATTTAATACGACGTTTAAATAACAAACACTTGGCGGAGTATGGTGAGTTTTCAAGGCTCATTGCAGAGAATTCAAAGAAGACACCCAGAGCAGCAACGGTCAGACGGCAGTTAACGCAACCTAAACTTGCCAGCACTCGTCCGTTACTATGAGCGTGACAGTCAGAAGACTAAGCAAATAACCCGAAAAATAATTGACTTAATTGGGCTAGATGACCAGCCTCTCTCAGTGGTGGAAGACACCGGGTTCCGCCGACTGCTCTCTCACTTGGAGCCCCGCTACGTTTTACCTGGACGTAAATATTTGAGTTTATTCAGCGCTGCATCCAACATTGTGGACGAACGCAGGAATAGACTCATGACTGAAAAACACTGAGATTCTTTTTAATAAAGAGGAGTATCTTCCCACAATGCTCATCAACAAGTCATAGGCATTTAGCGTGTGTAAATGCTGTTCAACATTTTTTCCCTGTTCAAAACAAATGCTAAAATGCTTTAATTTCAGATTATATTAAGATTATATTAACATTATATTATTATTATTTTATAAATTATAAGAACAGGTTTTTTTTTTTGACAATGCACAACAGAGTTTGCTTCTGCACAAAACAGTAAGCCATGCTCTCAGGTATTTTTGATTTATAAATTTATTATAGTTTATTTGAATGCAATCTGCATTTGAATTTTTACTTCAGATTATTTGAATCAGTCAATGTTTTGGACTGAATAGTTGCTGCATTGTGCCTGCAAGTCTTTTGTATTTTTTTTCTCTTGAAAGAGTAAGTAAAAACATGCTTTTGTCTAAATGAAGGTGATTTTATGGTTCCTTTTTTCCAGATCATGTACCCAGTAGCACTCATCTTAACTAAATTGGAAAATTTTGAGTCAATGTGATCGTTATTGGTGATCAACAGTGATCGGCAGTCATTGGTGATCGGTATCAGAATCGGCAGCAAAAAACCTGATCAGAGCATCCCCTAATTATTTGTCATTGTTGACACACCACAATTGTTGACAAAATGTGTCCCCTGTGTTTAACTCGTATGTGACATTGTGACATAGCAAGGGCCAGCTAATTCAGCGCCCAGGGGGCATTTAATTACAACTGCACTTCCCTAATCATCACACCACTACTGCTCTAAAATATTATTATTATTATTATTATTATTGTTACTATTCTTATACATTTGTATAGGATGATAGGATGAACTTATTGAGGATGGCCAGCATGCACATTTCTTCATGGCTTCATTAAATCTGACGCAGGTCATCGAGCTTGACTTCGACCAGCTTCCCGAAGGAGATGAGGTCATCAGCATCTTGAAGCAGGAGCACACGCAGCTTCACATATGGATCGCCTTGGCGGTGAGTCCTGGGGGCCCTTTGGAGGCACTGCCTTACGGGCAGAAAGACGACGTAGGGGAAAGTACGCCCTGGCTTCGGGGCAGTATCGGTGGATCGGGCTGTGTGCAGCCGCTCTTCAGAGAAGGTTTTGGAACTTTTTTTTTTTTTTGTTATTGCACATGCGTGGTAAAGGTTTCCTGAAACCATGACAATTAGGAGCTTTGCGCTGTGTCGTCATCTAGCTACACTGCCATATTTACCTAATACTCTGAAATACCTGCTATCCTCTGTTGTCGATATGATAGAGATGACTCAACGAGCCATTATGAGAAGCTGCAGAAATGACAGGGCCAGTCTACATTTTCTATCATTCGCCTGTCATTTAGCATGTTTGACGATTCAAGCAGGAACCTTCCAAACTTAAAGCGTCTGTCTTTCTCAGTTGGAGTACTACAAGCAAGGGAAGACAGAGGACTTCGTAAAGCTCCTCGAGGCGGCCCGCATCGATGGAAATCTGGATTACAGGGACCATGAAAAGGACCAGATGACCTGTTTGGACACCCTTGCCGCCTACTACGTACAACAGGCTCGCAAGGAGAAGAACAAGGACGCCAAGAAGGAGCTGATCACCCAGGCCACCTTACTGTACACCATGGCGGACAAAATTATTATGTACGATCAGGTGAGCTGCTCATTTTCTCATCCAGAGCCACTGGTGTCTTGGGGTATCGAGTTTTCGGATGAACCTCATTGTTACGCCTGAATTCATCAGAACCACCTGTTGGGTCGAGCCTGCTTCTGTCTGCTGGAGGGGGATAAGATGGACCAGGCTGATGCACAGTTCCACTTCGTTCTCAATCAGTCCACTAATAACATCCCTGCACTTCTTGGCAAGTGGACTAAACGTTTTTAGCCCATATGCTTAAAGATGTCAGTCTATACTGAATACGAATGAGTGGTATAGCGTCTTGAATAGTCTCTCTTCACAGGTAAGGCCTGTATCTCCTTTAATAAGAAGGATTACAGAGGAGCTCTGGCCTATTACAAAAAGGCGCTTCGCACAAACCCGGGGTGTCCCGGTGAGTTCCACCGTGACTCACGTTAGAGGCCGGGGGCAGTTCCTGTGGGGCCAAGCAAAATGTCTCACCCTGTGATTCTGCCCTCTAGCGGAGGTGCGACTGGGCATGGGTCACTGCTTCGTGAAGCTGAACAAGCTGGAGAAGGCTCGGCTTGCGTTCGGCCGCGCCCTGGAGCTCAACTCCAAGTGTGTGGGCGCCCTGGTGGGGCTGGCTGTGCTGGAGCTCAATAGCAAGGAGGCCGATTCCATCAAGAAGGGCGTGCAGCTGCTGTCCCGTGCATACACCATAGACCCGAGCAATCCCATGGTGCTCAACCACCTGGCCAATCACTTCTTTTTCAAAAAGGTAAAGGGACCAATGGCTGGGGGGTGGTGGTTGTTATTGGGCAATGGTCTAAACCAGGGTTATTCAACTCGCGGTCCTCGAGGTCTGAGCTCTGCTGGTTTTCCAGCCTTCCTTTACCTGTCAGTCAGGTGTGAAGCCTCTGACCAATCAGAATCAGGAATTAAACTAACTACCTGGGAGAACTGAAAACAAGGCCTGGATTTGGAATCGAGGTCCAGATTTGAAGAACCCTGGTCTAAATGGATTATTCATCACATACTTTCAGATAATATAGATTTAGGGTGTTGTTGTTTCTAAGAATTAGAAGTTTTTTTGTTTGTTTTCCCTCCAGAGCTGGCCTTTTTTGTTTCATGATCATTTTCTTGTTTTGTGACATGTCTTTCATGCTTTTTTTTCCCCACACTTACAAGGATTACAGCAAAGTCCAGCA
Organism: Cyphomyrus plagiostoma; assembly: GCA_019775915.2. Classification (NCBI taxonomy): domain Eukaryota; kingdom Metazoa; phylum Chordata; class Actinopteri; order Osteoglossiformes; family Mormyridae; genus Cyphomyrus; species Cyphomyrus plagiostoma. The sequence goes on along the minus strand of JABFEA020000021.1, from coordinate 20,686,400 downwards.
CCTGGCCCTCCACGCTTTCCACAACACAGAGGTGGAGGCCATGCAGGCGGAGAGCTGCTACCAGCTGGCCCGCTCCTTTCACGTTCAGGTCTGAGCTCGGCACGGCTTCCCCCCCAGGCTATCGAATCTGTATTCCTTCATGACTCTGCATATGCTACCCGGCTTCACTGCAGTCACCTTACAGGGAATGTCACCCTACAGGAGGATTATGACCAGGCCTTCCAGTATTACTATCAAGCGACCCAGTTCGCCTCCTCCACCTTCGTGCTGCCCTTCTTTGGACTGGGGCAGATGTATGTGTACCGCAGGGACAAGGAGAATGCAGCGCAGTGCTTTGAGAAGGTTCTCAAAGCCTACCCTAACAACTACGAGACAATGAAGATCCTCGGTTCTTTGTATGCTACCTTGGATGATCAAGAGAAGAGGGATGTGGCCAAGGTATGGAGAGATGACTGCTGTGATTGTCTCTATTCTTCATAACCAATGGGGTAAGAACAGCTGACCTCTGTGTTTGTGTTCCAGGGCCACCTGAAGAAGGTAACTGAGCAGTACCCAGATGATGTGGAGGCATGGATTGAGTTGGCTCAAATTCTGGAACAGACGGACATCCAGGTATCACATTTAGTTTTCCCCACATCCTTCAGTACTGTAATGCTGGTCCCATGTTAAAAAGCCCATGGAGTGAATGCCTTGCCGTCACCTTTCTGTCCTGTAGGGGGCGCTGTCTGCATATGGGACAGCCACTCGCATTTTGCAGGAGAAAGTCCAGGCTGATGTCCCCCCTGAGATTCTTAACAACTTAGGGGCTCTGCATTTCAGATTGGGCAACCTGGGTGAAGCCAAGGTATGCTGGTTAGACGTGGAGGGAATAGGGACTACAACTACCCATCCTGTTAGCATGCTAGTGTGGTACTAGAGCTAGCCGTCCCGTTAGCATGCTAGTGCGGTACTAGAGCTAGCCGTCCCGTTAGCATGCTAGTGCGGTACTAGAGCTTGCCGTCCCGTTAGCATGCTAGTGCGGTAGTAGAGCTAGCCGTCCCGTTAGCATGCTAGTGCGGTAGTAGAGCTAGCCGTCCCGTTAGCATGCTAGCGCGGTACTAGAGCTAGCCGTCCCGTTAGCATGCTAGCGCGGTACTAGAGCTAGCCGTCCCGTTAGCATGCTAGCGCGGTACTAGAGCTACATGGTGCTATGACTTAGAGGGAACTGAGACTAGAGCTAGTTGTCCTGTTCCCTTTCAGAAATATTTCCTGGCCTCCCTGGAACGGGCCAAAGCTGAGGGCGAGCACGACGAGCACTACTACAACGCCATCTCTGTCACCACCTCCTACAACTTGGCCCGGCTCTACGAGGCCATGTGCGAGTTCCACCAGGCCGAGAAGCTCTACAAAAACATTCTGCGCGAGCACCCCAACTACGTCGACTGTAGGCCACCATCCCACCACACTCCCCTGAGCCTCCTGTCTCTGGTGGTACCGCTCTGATGCACCTGTCTGCCGTCTCCGACAGGTTACCTGCGCCTCGGGGCCATGGCTCGTGACAAGGGCAACTTCTACGAAGCTTCTGACTGGTTCAAGGAAGCCCTGCAGATCAACCAGGTAGCTTTCAAAAAGTTTGCAATTCTTCCTTGAGTGGTGGACACACGTTGTGTCCCGTCAGGCACTTTGACAAGTTGCCTTGTGCCCGCTACCCCTGCATTCCACCAGGACCACCCGGACGCCTGGTCCCTTATTGGGAACCTCCACCTAGCAAAGCAGGAGTGGGGTCCGGGCCAGAAGAAGTTTGAACGTATCCTGAAACAGCAATCGACGCAGAACGACACATATTCCATGCTGGCACTGGGAAACGTTTGGCTGCAGACGCTGCACCAGCCCACCAGGGACCGTGAGAAGGTACAGCAGCTTCTGGCCCGGGTTGGGCCGGACGTGGTTGGGCTAGGCTGGGCTGGCCGGGTCATTCAGCAGGTGATTGAGGGGCCACGCTCTCCCTGTTGTCTCCACCAGGAAAAGCGGCACCAAGACCGAGCCCTGGCGATCTATAAGCAGGTCCTGCGCAATGACTCCAAGAACCTCTACGCTGCCAACGGCATCGGTGTGTCTTCCAGTGACCACGTGTGTTTTGTTATGCCTTCATCGCTTCTGATTTCTAATCTGATCCGAGATCATTTCCTCCTCCCTCATTCACCTGTCTGCAGGTGCAGTCCTGGCTCACAAGGGCTATTTCCGTGAGGCCCGGGACGTCTTCGCCCAGGTGAGAGAGGCGACGGCAGAGATCAGCGACGTCTGGCTTAACCTGGCACACATCTACGTGGAGCAGAAGCAGTACATCAGTGCGGTGCAGATGGTGAGGGGAGGCAGCCTGAGCTTGGGGGCGGGGCCAGGGGGCGGGGCTGGTGTCAGGCAGGCATCCCATCGGTGTGGCCCACTGTGTGTCTGACCCGTGTCCATGTGTGGCTTTTTTTTGTACAGTATGAGAACTGCCTGAAGAAGTTCTTTAAGCACCAGAACACAGAGGTGCTCCTCTACTTGGCCCGGGCCCTTTTTAAGTGCGGGAAGCTACAGGATTGCAAGCAGACCTTGTTGAAGGTGAAGGAGGGTGTGGGTGGGGTGGATGCCAGGGCGGGTGTGGGTGGGGTGGATGCCAGGGCGGGTGTGGGTGCCATTGTGGTTTCTCACTTCCTGTATCTCTGTGGCAGAGGGTTGGCATTATGTCACGGATGACATGAGAATCTCATCTCCAAACCCCACTTCACAACCCCACCCCACCACAGGCCCGACACGTGGCCCCTAACGACACAGTGCTGATGTTCAACGTGGCACTGGTGCTGCAGAGGCTGGCCACACTGGTCCTGAAGGATGAGAAGAGCAACCTGAAGGCTGTGCTGAGTGCCGTCAAGGAGCTGGAACTGGCCCACAGGTAGGTGTGGCTCAGCGGGTAGGACGCCAGAATGTCACTGGTTCAAGTCCCGGGGTTATCAGAGTGGTTAGCGAGGTTCCTAACCCCAGTTGCTCCAGGTACTGTCTGACCCTGTATTGCTTTGGATTAAAGCATCTTCTAAATTAATGTGTGGCCTGCAGGGGGCAGACCTGCATCACACACAGGATGATAAATCCTGATCTTTCCTCTTTGGCCTACTGTACAGGTACTTCAGCTACCTGAGCAAAGCGGGAGACAAGATGAGGTTTGACCTGGCTCTGGCTTCCACAGAAGCACGGTAAGGGATCTCCAGTTTGGAGGGAACCTGGTGATGTTTTCCTGTGACTGCACCCTGTGAACCCAGACCTGTGCGTGTGGCCCTCCAGGCAGTGCTCAGATCTGCTGAGCCAGGCACAGTATCATGTGGCTCGGGCCCGTAAGCAGGACGAGGAGGAGAAGGAGCTCCGTGCCAAACAGGAGCAGGAGAGGGACCTCCTGCGGCAGCAGCTGATGAAGGAGCAGGTGAGTGCTGACCCCTTTCCCACTCGGGCGGCTGACCACCTGATTTCCCAGTTCATCGCCTCGTGATTCGGCCCGGCAGGAGGAGAAGCGCAGCAGGGAGGCCGAGGAGCAGAGGAAGCTGCTGGAGCAGAGGGCCCAGTATGTGGAGAAGACCAAGAACCTCCTCACATTCTCCGAGGGCATGAAGGAGCCGTCCAAGGAGAAGAAGAAAAGCAGTTCTGGAAGGGTGAGTGCCGCCATTGTGAAGTCGGGCTCTGACTGTCCTACTAGTGAAAATGGAAGGGGGCTGCTCAGGAAGTAGGGTGATGGCTGTCTCAGTAGGTTAGGAATCTCTGCCCATATCCGAGAGGTTGTGGGGTCGACTCCCATGGCTGACGGGGAATCGTATAAAAAGGTTGTGGGGTCGACATCCCATGGCTGGCTGGGTAATCGTATAAAACTTTTCTGGAATATATGTTTGTCGTTTTGTAGCGCAAGAAGGGGGGCGACATGGATGACTTTGTCAATGACGACTCAGACGAAGACTTGCCCATGAAGAAGAAGAAGAGGAGGAAGGGCGGAAGCGGGAGTGAGCAGGAAGTGGAGGACGAGGAGGGTGAGAGGAAGCCACGCAAGAAGAGGAGAAGGTGAGACTGCAGGGTCGGAGGGTGGGTCTGACGGGACAATCTATCTAACCATGCAGATGGTTGGGTGCTGGATGCTTCAGTGCTACTTAAATGTCCTACTGATTTTAATGCATGTTGCCTGAAATTGTAATATTTTGGTGGGACTTTCCTGCAAGTTGTTCCACATTTGTGTTCCAGGTCTGTGAAGGGAGGCGACGAAGGCAGTGAGGATGATGACCAGGCGTCCCAGTCCAAGAAGCCACGCAAGGCCAGGGAACGAAAGCGAATTGAGAAGGTCTGTGAGCCCCCCCCTCCCAAAATGTACGACTTGGTGTGAATGTTCATGAAAGACCCGCTTATGGCGTGGAATCCCCGACACAGGCCAAGCCAGAGAGGATGCCGCAGTCTCTCAAAGGGAAGATCAAATCCAAGGCCATCATCTCGTCCTCCGATTCCTCCTCCGACGAGGACGGCCTGAAAATCGCCGAGGACAGGTGAGCATTTCATATCATGAGAGGAATCGGTGCTTTGCTCTATGTGCAGAGTGCAGTGACAGTTCCCACGCATCCGTTTCCCAGAATCCCCCGGGACAGCGGCTCCGGCTCTGAAGAGGAGTCTTCGCACAGGAAGCGTATCGCGTCAGACAGCGAGTCGGACGGAGAGCAGGGCGGCGGCGGCAGCGGCAGCGAGCCCGGGAGCCCACGGGACATGGCCTACTCCGAGGACTCGGGCAGCGATGGCCCAGTGAGTCGGAAGCGGCTGCAGTCTGACTCTGAACAGTCTGACAATGAGAGCAAGAGGAGCCGCTCGGAGGCCTCAGGGGACGACTCGCGGCCCAACTCGCCTGTCGTGGACTCGGACAGGGGCTCCGACAACGGGGGCTCCGACAACGGGGGCTCCGACAACGGGGGCTCCGACAACGGGGGCTCCGACAACGGGGGCTCCGACAACGGG
>JABFEA020000021.1:20652074-20668590 GCA_019775915.2 Cyphomyrus plagiostoma | reverse complement strand
CCCCACCCCCCCCCCCCCCCCCCCCCCCCCCCCCCCCCCCCCCCCCCCCCCCCCCCGCCCCCCCCCCCCCCCCCCCCGGTGAGCAGACAGGGGACGAGGAAGAGAAGGGTGGAGGGGGAAGAGCGAAGAGGCAAAGGAGGGCAAGAGGAACCGTCAGCAGGTTCTCCCTCAGAATAACGCGTCTTTTTATAATCAGCGGGCGTGGAGGGAGGAGGAGAGGCAGAGGCGTGTGCCGAAGGGGCCCCCACCTCGTCGGCGTTCAGCTGGCCCTTCTTCGTGAAACGCGGAGGCATGTCCTTGGACTGGGCTGGCTGCTGGGCCAGATGGCTCTGGTTCTGGAAATGCTGATTCTGCCCCTGAGAACACAGTGCCACTCCAGGTAAGAAACGGATTTAAGCCAATATCTTGTGTAAAAACCATTTAGTTATGCAAATAAGAAGTGGTGTCTGATTTGGCACCATTTGCACAAGGACAGGTACACTGGAACGCTTCATACATCCCATCATTCTCAACTTTCACTCACACACAGATGAGATTGAAGCTTGGGGTCAACGTGCAGGGTCGGTCTATTTGGTGCTACTTGAGCATTATCCGGAGTCAAGGACCAAGAACCCAACAGACGTGACTACTCTGCCAAGGATGGGGTACATACCAGACACCTTCCGATTACAGACACAGAGGTAATACCCCTCTGAGCCACAAACCACCCCTGTATACCAATTATGTACTAATATACTCTATTGCCTTGGAGCGACTGTTGTGAAATTTACTATAGAAAATTTAACTAGATCACTAGGCTCCCCACACTTGTCACACAGAGCAAGCACCGAAGTTTTTGAACTTAGCACTCAGCTTACATTCTAAGTACAGAAGCCATTCAGATTAGGACACCGTGTGCTTATGCTCTAAACCACACACACAGCTCACCTGGCTGGATTTCATGAACGACTTGCCCCCAATGTCAAACTGGGACTGGGGAACAGGGGTTATGTGACCACCATGGCCATTGAAAAGAGGGTTGGATCTGTGGCGGCCCATGGTGGGAGAGAACCGGTCCTGAATGACACCGGGACCAGTGCCGATCCCACTGCCTGCAGAGGACGCACAGAGCGACAAGGTGAGCCAGGCAGTACAGCATGCAGCCAAGCAATACACTAGGATCAGCAAGATATATTCCCGGTGCAGCGAGTAACAAGTTACGGTTAGGAGTACAGTTAAACCTAAAGTAGAGCCTGAAGTATTTAATTCAGAGAAAACTGGATTTGTAACTGAAGTTACAAGGTAGAGCATCTCCATAACCGTTTAAATCATCCCTTAGTCTTCAGACCTCATGCGATTCCCAGCAGACAACTCGGCACCCTGACCCACCTGGCATCTGTCCAAACATGTCAGCCAGTCCCCCAAGAGACTCCCGGTCAAGCTTCATCCTGGTGGGCATGAAGGGCCCTTCCAGAAAGAAGTCCGTCCTCATACCTGGGACCATCTGTGGAATAAACACCCCCAAATCCTGGTGGGAATAGAGAGAGAATAAAGTATTACACAGAGAAACAAGTGGTAGGGGAAGAAATTGCCCCAGACATGACAGCTGCATCAGTCACAACCAGCAGCGCTTCGTAAGAAATCAGGCTTCCAGCAGTCAGCGAGCCAGAATGAGAGGACATGGAACCTGCCTTAACTGCCTCCTGACGAATCTGGTTAATCGTCTTTGGTCCATTGTCAATGAAAGCCTTGCGAGGAACCCAGCTGTTTTCTCGCAACTCCACAGTGTCCTGCAGCAGGAAACGAATCCTTGCTGGCAAGTCCTTGTTGCTCATTAAGGATCGCATACGGCCAAAGTACTGATCCATCAAAGACTGCAAGAAAAGAGGAAAGTAAATCAATGTGCCGTACCACCCCAAAATGTGACATCCGAGAATGCTATAGGATGATGAACGTGGTTAATGACCTTTTCCATCAGGGGTACCTTGCATTTTTAAATCACTGAAAGCCATGCTAGCTTACCTTGGCTTTTTCATGGTCCAGTCTAGGTCCCACTGTTCTCATTATCTGACAGAGGCACTCCAGGTCTTCTCCCATATCCTTGAGTTGAATTCTCTTCTTCTTTTCCAAAAGCTACAGCAGAAATACATAGTAGGTGAGGCCTGAACAAAAGTTACTCAGTGAATATGATTCAGTGGTAAAACTGATGCCAAAACTCAACTGTTTTGATGCACTTATGAAGGATAGATTCATGGATGAGGTCGAGTTTGCCAAGTTCTCCGATGAATTTGATGTTGCCCAGCATCTTGATCTTGGCAATGGCACGCTGCTCCTCCTCCTCAGAAGTAAGAGGGTTATCATGTTTGTCGTAGACTGGGAGAAGACAGAGGGAGAGTAGAGGAGATGAGTACCACAGCACACCCACTTACAGGGATGATGAGAATCCATCAGCTTTCCAGCTACTCACTCTCAACATTTCTGGTACGGTTTTCAAATTCATCCTGAAGCTTAGAGATCAGAAGTCTTCTGAAGGTCTGTACAACGACAAAAAAAGCAGATGAGGTAAAAATGACTAAATACACTGGGAAACAGATTTGTGTACAGAAGTCAAGGCCAGCAAGAATGTAATCCAATTTCCAATCCCGTCCAATAAGGCAGTCGGGGACCTATGGCCGGAACCACAGAGCACAAGCCAGAGGACACCTTGGATGCCAGTCCTTTCCTTTACATCAGCATTTCCCAAACCAGTCCTTGAGGACCCCCGAGACAGTTCACTGCGGCTGGGAGACACCAAAAACACGGCCTGTCTGGGGGTCCCCAAGGACTGGGTTGGGAAACCGCGCTTTACATCAGAGGGTAGGGACATGCATTTACACAACTAAACCCACAATCCAGGAAGTGAGGCTAGAGCACCAAGCCACTATACTCCTCAGTGTTCCAACACGTTTGATTACCGTGCTCTGCTTCTGTGATGTTTGGATCTCTGGGGAGGGGCCATCAAAGTTTGGTGCATCTTCTGCCAAACGCAGACATAGCTGAGCATACAGTGAGCTATACTTGGGCTCCTCGAGGGCTTTGTCTACAATCTGGATAAAAACAGAAGCCATGTTAAATGAGGTATCCATCTACACAGCACATAGCTCATCTGCATGTTGTATATCATACAGGATAGAATGATGACAATCTGACAACACTGTGCTCTGAAATTATGCTCATATTCCTCACCTTTGCAAGTCAACATCAATCCGCTAAACTACAAACAAACAGCCACTGAAAGCCTCTTACCAGCAAGATGATTCCTTTGAGGATGAGTTTAGAATCTACGCCCACATTCAGGAGCTCAAGGCATAGCTTGTCAAACTTTTCAGGGGTGAGCTTGTTAAGTATGCTGGAGGGAGAGGACAGAGACCAATTCAGAACAAGAGCATTTACACATGAACCAAAGGGACTGAAAGCAATCTAACATACCGGATTCACTTGGTCAAATGACACGCATTCTAACCAGCTTCGTGGAGGAGGAAACTTACCCTCTCACTTTCCTAAAGATAGCATCGTGTCTTTCTTTTTCATTTGAGGAGTTGACATCTCGTCTAGTGCTTCGTGAAGGAACCCATCTCTGAACGCTAGGCCCTGGGGCAGTCCCCAGGAACTCGCTGAAGGAAGGACAGATGACAAGCACCAGGTTTACTGTGATGTTAAGCATTTATGAAGGGCTCCTGAGTGTACTAGCAGAGCTTGAGATGGATACAAAATCTGGCTGAGGCTAAGGTATGGACCCACCTGTTGCCAACAGTCTTGGGATAGTGCTGAGGTGCACCCCGACCTCCGCCTCCGCCCGAAGAAGCACTGCAGACAAAATATTCATGAGAACAATCATTCCAAATTGTAAAATGCTTAGGCCACAAACAGCTGTAACATAAGGCAGCACCTGGAACTTCAACCACTGCAGCTAGGCAGGCCCACAGAACAGCAGTGCTGGCAAACCAGCTAGCATACAACAAACCACTCACAGGCACATTGAAATTATACCTTTAACGAGTGACTAGTGCTTGACTGAATCACGCGTTACACACTCAAACAGATAGTCCCGACAGAACGTAAAGGTCGCCTCCTCCCACTAGTCAGGATTCCAAGCGTAATGCAGTTGTGCACCTCCAGCGAGTTTCTCCATCTCACTAACATGTCAGAACAGCGCCTGAACGCAGGGAAGATCATTTACACCTTCTGCTGCAAGCTGCAATGCACACAGTTAGGCAGCAGTCAAGCTAATCGGCTCTCATTACATCCACATTTACAACCCCGTTCCAGCAAAACTAAAATGTGCTATGACCTTTCATTATAAAAAGGTGTGCATGTACACAAAACTCCTAATCCTTTAGGCCACTGGTCAATGTGGATTACAGCCAGAATTCACAAAGTAACAGCCTGATATTAACATGTATATAGTAGCTATAGGGACTATGAACCCTACAAATTCATCCCAACACCAATCACCCTACATACACAGTCACCCTTGGGTATCACTGATCAGCCTGCATGGTCGATATACATTTGATAACACCAGCTTCCACTTACACGGGTGCAGTCTTCATTTCAAGATGTGTTACGGAACCAAAGATGCTCTACCATGCCTGTCCTGAACAAAGGGATTATAACCACACTCCAGCTCTGCCATGGGACAGGTAGAGCCACAGTGGAGAGATCTGATCACACCGACTGCACTTAAAGCAATGCAACAAAACCTCTACAAGCAAACAGAATAGCATGCAGGTGGATCAGCAGCAGGCATGTTAATAAAGAATCGATCAGAGGGATACAAGCATGACAAGAACATAAATGGCACAAGCCGTGGGGGGGGAGGGGGGTGGGGTCAGACTGGCAGGCAGCCTGCTGCAGCCACTCACCTGAAACGAGAAGCACCCCCTTCTGCAACCACACTCTCCACTTTGGCGGCTTGACAACGAAGAATCTTCAAAAGAATAAAATTCAAAGGGCAGGATTGGGAAAAACTACCTGGGGGAGAAGTAAAGAACGCAACCTGAATAGATCATATCAGGATGCAAAACAATACAGTGACTCAATACCGGGACACATTTCATGAGCTGAGCTCCTGTATTTATGATGTTGCTGTAGTTTGGGTAGAAATTTTATAGATTGGGGCCAATTCCCTGACTATGGTTGACTTCTGAGAAATATACAAGATACTCACACACAAAATCTGGCGTTTCAAAGATGAAGGTTTAAAGTAAATTGTTTTGCATCCCTTAAATGGGCTATTTTGTAAGATTATTTCGGATGCACAAACCAAACCAGTCTTCAAATATAACAAGCATTTTCTTATAAGACAGCTGGGACAGAACAATTGGAGACTATGAAATGCTGTTTGCACCCAGGGAAAGTGAAGCTCATCTTATAGCAGGCAGTAAACATTTCAGCGTCTATTATAAACAACATAAAATGATTCCTATGGAAACTGAGTGAAGCAAAACTAAAACGTAAGAATCCTGGCGTACTTTTCCCATTAACGGTGAACCCACACTGACCACCTTATAATGGTTGGGAGGGTTACAATAGGGACGCAGACCCGCCTTTTCAGGCAAGGTTGCGAGGTGTTTTCCGGAAGGGCAGCAGGGAGTTACCCTTAAAGGAGGGGGAGATCTCGCAAGCAGCAATGAAACAGCAGCGGAAATGGGGAAACGGAGCTTAAAACCCACATCAATGTACGGGACGGTAGGTCACGTGGTTCAGTGACGTCACCGTTCGGTACCCTCCCCCCGTGAGGGGAGGTGCGTGCAGCGGGGAGCTAGGCAGCGCTTCCTTTGTACCGAGATTTCAAGGGAGTCGTCATCTACCAACTCTTTAGAGATAAAAGGGTAAAAAAACGCGGTATCAAAAGCATAAGGCCCCGTTATCCTTACAGAACCCGAGTACGGCGGCTCGCCCTGTCTGTAGTACTTTTAACACGTACACGGTACCTTACGGCCGCCGAATCTCGCAGTCAGTCACATCTTAACTCCTAGGAAAAAGCTGAGGTGGATGTGACCGTGCTCACGTTAACATATTGATACTGCCATTCAACATGTAAAACCGTTTTAGAATGGAGCACTTTAAACATAAACATGTGAGATGTCAACGTTTCAGTCACCTAAAAATATTTGTCAGTAATCCAAGCCCTGCCGGATTCCTCCTGGATCAATTAGTCAGCCAGTTAAAAAAAAAAAAAACTTCCAATACAGCCTTTACTGCCACCGAGGGAAATGATGCCCACTGTTAATGCTGGCAGAATGAGTTTTTGTCGAACTGAACTTATGGACAGAGTACATTTCAATTTCAAATGGAAAAAAAACAACACTTCACCGCAATAGGATCAAAACGCCAGTACCTCGACTTATCACTCGGTAGTCGGCTGCCCGACAGACACAGAAGCCGCTTCATCCCCCAACCCCCACCTCAGACGGCGCCATTTTCTACGGCCGGAGCCTCAAAGCCCGGTACATGGAAAACACATCGGCCATTTTACCGCGGCCGCCTGAAACAGTCTTAAAACAAAAGCTTACCTTTACCGAAACAACTTCAGCTTTCACGATGTCGTTGATTTCAAATAAGAGAAAAAGATAAAGGGAATAACAAAAAATAGTTTCAAACAAAATTCACAAACTAAGACACACGCCTAACCGCCTTCACAGCCACACAGAAGAATCTACTCGCACGTCCTACGTCACTCCCCAAGTCAATTTTTTATCAGGAAGGGCTTCTAAACATGCTGGCAGTTTGCGCGGACCCTCAATGCGTCGCTCTCGCCGAATGGTATGCGAGATTCGCTGTTTGAGGCGGAACCTCAACGGTACTGAAATCCAATGGGAAATTGTTAAACCGTCGCGTAGCAGGACGCCCCTCCCCACTCCTCCTGTTTTCGCCGAAGGGTTGATTGACGTGCAGCACAGCCGCAGTGCAGGAACTGGCATAGAGGAAAATAGATTTACAGGAAGCGAGGATCATACGGGCAAGCCCGCTCTCAGTGATGGGTTTGATACGTAATACTGCCCGCGGCGAATGACAGTGATTAATATTTTAAGGTGTGACTGCCCAACAGTGTTACGTGATTCACCCTTCTCCATTCTCATTTTCTTTGTTGGTTTGTAACACACAAAATGACCTGGTGGCAGCAGAAAGGCCTATGAGCTGGTCACCTAAAGTATTTAAAACATCCGACATGGTGTCATATAATATGATTTTGTAATGCTGTTTACATACAAAACACTGAATGCATGTAATTTGAAAGCATTTTAAGGAGTTATTTGCCAGAATAGCACCCTAAACAAACAAAGTCACCAGCTTCAGGTTCATACTGGTCTATTAATTGAAAGATTATGGTAACATACCCAAAAGAGGTGCATAGTTTAGTGCTTATAATAAGAAAGGAAGTTTTCATCTATACACATACATCCTATGGCATAAGTTGTAAGAAGACTCACTTCGTGACCCACCCCCAGATAACATTTTAACACTTGACAGACATTGATCGTACGTACACATGGCTTGTAGTTTGACAAGGCATATTCTTGGGAAATCTGTAGGTTGAAAGTCAAACAATAGTGGAAATTTGTTTTGCAGGGCTGGTGGTGTTTATGGGGTAATGTCAGAATTGTTGTATATCTTCTGTATGTATCTTTTACTGAAGGTCTCATTATTGGAAAAGAATGGAAATTAATAATATAACCAAATTCTCAGCATCATAGATGCCTTACATCCAGTTACTTGAATTCACTTTGGTATTTGACAGCGACAGCTTGCGAGAGCACAGATGGGTGCCTCTTTGCCATCATAAGCGAGAAGCTGCCCAGCCTCTTTTAAATATCCACTGCAAAGTCTAAGCGGCGACAGCATTTTTTTGTAAAGCGTGTTGCAGTGGGCACATGTCACCACTGCGTGCCACACTGTCCAGCATCACTGTCTGGCGGAAGGCTTGCTTCTCCCACCAAGTCTCCTGTTACTGTCGATCAGTAGCAGGGTGGAGTGGCTTCACATTTTGTCTGAAATGGAGAATCATCTTAGCAAGGCCATCAGTGGAGCCACCACAGGCGATTCTGTTCTGTGATGTTTACGTAAATATTTCTGATTTAGTCTCATCTTTGAATCTCATATTGTTTGCAACTGGATGAAATGACGTAAAAATGACAAGCTTATCAGCAACAATTACACACACATTACAAGAATATACGCATCATGTTATTTTCTACAACAATGTAGAACTATTGAATTTCTCTTGGATGAGACTGTTTGGCCATCTGACCCTGAGATGGTTGTGTTTATGTCCTGATTGCCGTGTGGTCTCCTAGGAGGTATATCCTTGTAAAGCACTGTGCATTTCAGCATGATATCCTGTCAACAGTGCAGTCCGGCAGAGAGTCAAGGAGGCGGCACCTGCGGGACAAAGAAGCCATGTGGCTGAGCGGCCCAGCAAGGCCTGACTCAGAGGCCCCTTCCCCCAGGCAGCGACTAAGCTACAGGAGTTACTGAGACAAAGAGCCGCCAGTGAGATGGGAAGGGCACTATACAGGGAACCACCCCTCCCCCATCCTCCATATGCACTTTACCGTCTGTTTGTATGCCTAGATTCTAGGGTTAAAGAATAAATAAGCATTATTTTGTTAAGCATAAAGCAATCATTTATATATCGTAAGTGTGCTTTTCTGAGAGAGACAAATTATTCTGATGTGTAGGCAACATTTCAGTGGTCATGCCACCCAATGCAACATGTTTTTCATTTAGTAGCATCATACTTTTAGGGTTATAATAGTATTGATGTCGTATGTATAACTGTGTAGTGTTTGTAGTGTGACTAGTACTCTTTCAGTAGGCTATGAATTACAGATATTCTAACCAGCATATTTCAGTAAATGTCTCCACTTCAGTGTTATTTAAAGGACGAAGGACATCAGTGCAGGGTTCTCCAGAGCTGAAAGCTGGACCCAGAAAGCTGGTACAGTATGTGTACTGCAGACAGAGGTGGGTAGTTCAGGTCCAGAAAGTAAAAATTGCACCAAAATTTTGTTTCTACTAACCAGTTGAGTATGCAGTGACTGTGACTCTTTATACTCAACTGGTTGGCTGATCTCGATCCAGATTTTTCCTTTTTGGACCTGAACTGTTCACCTCTCTGACCACGTCACTGACCACCAATGTTTGCTGTAGCGTCGGTCAGACCTCAGCTCCCAGGAGTACCCCCCAAGTCCCACAGCAGGTCACGCCACAACATATTCTGAATCCTCATGGACTGCAGAATCCACATTAATGTGGCCCACAGTAGCCAGTTTTGGCTCATATCATTGCAGAGAATCTAAATAGAGGTGCTATACACTGGAACAATGAAACTCATTATGAAAATGTAACCCTTTAAAAAAAGATATAGTTTAATTATCATGACAGAAATTCAAACTTTGAATTGAATTTCAGGTAAAATGCCTTTATTTTGCTTTTCATAATGCAGCACTCTTCAAGACTGGTTTGATCCAGTCGAGTCAATTGCTGCGGGAATCTATTGTCATTGTAATTAGGATGAATGAAAATCCCCCAAAGAACTAGGAGGTTGTCGTCGAAGTATTAATTAGTAGTTCATAATTTTGTGCCAAGACGAGCAGCCCCTCCCCACAGCTTTGGTGCGATATGTTCCCTGTGCCTGCTGTCTTCAGGCCGCCTGTACCAGGTGACTAAACCACACGTTGTCATTGACTCTCACGCCATGCATGTTTGCTAACTGTCACACATGTGGCGTGACACTCAGGCTTTCAGACTCTCACACAAGGACTTTTATGGAAAATCTATATTCTGTTATAAAACTAAAATTAGCTACATCAAAAGCATTGGGGTAGTTTGCAAACCCTAAAGGCTATTTTACAAGGTAATAAAACTGTTACATAGATGTGAATGCGTGTGTAGACTTGTCTCAACTAGAAAATCTCACCTAACCAGGTGACCCAAGTTTGCAACTCTGGACACGGAACTGGCCCACTTGGTTCTGTCTGAGTCCCTCAGTTCATCCCTGAGCAAGACACTGCTGCTTAAATAACTAATAAAATTTAAATCTACATGCAATCTCTGCAAGAATTAATATATAATGCCATAGTCATATAATAATAGAGCCAGTGTGTTTAGTTGGTTAGGACTCTTTGCTCACGACTGGATGGTTGCTGGTTCAAATCCTGTGGTCGGCAAGGTGGTTTCACTCTTGGGCCCTTGACCAAGGCCTTTAACACCCAGCTGCTTCATGGACTGCCTGTCCCTGCTTTCTCCATTGTACTCTGATTTGGATCAAAGCATCTGCTAGAATAAATACAGTAGCACACAAATAATAAACCATGCAAATGTTTGAATGTATTTCTTATATGTTACTTAATCTGTTTTGAAATTTCTCGCAGTTATGATACGAGTGCTACAAAGGATCATTTAGATTTGATTGATCCTAATTTAACATTTTGCAGTTCATTTTATTGCCAGCTAATAATAACAAAGGCCTTAATAGTCCCCTATGTTAATACAATGAGCTGATGAACATATTAGCAATGAAATAAATACATATGAAATTGGCCTGGCGGTCCGTGGGGTGGGTAGCACAAACCATCTCTTGCATGCAGATCATCAGCCGCCCACAGACCCGCTGTACAGGCTGCGGGCTTCACTCTGCAGAGAGCCAGGCCCAGGGGAGAGACGTCATCTTCTCCTTTACATTGCAGCACCCTAGTGTTGTTTTGAGCATCACCACAGAGACCCGGGGATGTGATACTTACAAGATGATTTAGGTAGAACTCCACCAGGGACCCAACACTGACCAAATAGCCAGCAGGCAGGAAGTTACTGTGCACAGGAATCTTGGTTACTTAACAGCGCAAGAGGCTAAGAAGTGGCAGATGGTGTTTCAGTGCATCATGTAGTTGATTAGAAAAGTCTTAAATAGCACTCTTTAGTTGTTTTGTGGATTCACACCTGAATGTTTACTGCAGTTAGGGTTAATGTGCGTTTACTGAATGGTATGACAGGAATGCTGCTCATCGGACTGGAACCAGTAACCAGCTCAGCGATAGCCGAGCTCTGTGCCGCGTCAATGCTGCTCCTAGGATTTGAACCAGTAACCAGCTCAGCAATAGCCGAGCTCTGTGCCGCGCAAATGCTGCTCCTAGGATTCGAACCAGTAACCAGCTCAGCGATAGCCGAGCTCTGTGCCGCGTCAATGCTGCTCCTAGGATTGGAACCAGTAAGCACCTTGGTGATAGCCGAGCTCTGTGCTGTGTCAGTGCTGCTCCTGGGATTTGAACCAGTAACCAACTCAGCGATAGCCGAGCTCTGTGCCGCATCGATGCTGCTCCTAGGATTTGAACCAGTAACCACCTTGGTGATAGCCGAGCTCTGTGCTGTGTCAGTGCTGCTCCTGGGATTTGAACCAGTAACCACCTTGGTGATAGCCGAGCTCTGTGCTGTGTCAGTACTGCTCATCGGACTGGAACCAGTAACCAGCTCAGCGATAGCCGAGCTCTGTGCCGCGTCAGTGCTGTTCCTGGGATTTGAACCAGTAACCACCTTGGTGATAGCCGAGCTCTGTGCTGTGTCAGTGCAGCTCCTGGGATTTGAACCAGCAACCACTTTGGTTACAGCCAAGCTCTGTGCCGTGTCAGTTCTGCTTTGCCTTCTGGTTTGTAGAGGGTGGGAAGCCTCTCTTCACTTCAGCATTGCCTGTTCCTGCTTCTGAACTGGAAAGCATTAAGGAATCTGTTGAGAAGTTAGTTCATGTGGAATTCAGTTCCTTCACTTTCCTTTGCTATTCCCAAGAAAACTCCACAGGGTGGTTGCATCAGATCTTTCTGGAAATGTCTAACTTCCTGCAAATAATGCCTATTTAATTAGGCTATCGAAGAAATTGTATTGTTATTGTGTCACTCATTCCGTCGGGGTGTGATAAAAGCTTGCTTCACCACGTTGCAGCTCTTTTCTAACTCACACCCAGACTACGTACCATGGCACGCAAACAAGTCTTTTTGTGCTGTGTCATTCACCAGCTGATGGAAAACAAGCTGTAAATGATAAGAGCTATAATGCCTTTGCACCTCCTGTCCTTTGGCTTAATTACTACACTTTAGGAAGAAGGGCTGCACTGCTGATGAGTGGAATCCCAAGCAAAAGTGAGAGAGGCTGCAGTCCACATGAGGGCAGAGTCTTGTGGGGACATCATGGTATGTTAGATGAGGTCATGACCAAAATACAGATTCTGTCTTTGGTCTGACCAATCTGAGGCCTCATGTGGACCCCTCAGTCAGACGGATTGGGAGTTATTTTGACGGGAAATCGAGTTCATGTTGGCTAGAAGGTGACTGAGTAGCTGGTCTATAAACTGGATTTAGAAGTTTACTGAGTGTCCATTTGAAGAATAGCAATTAAGCAAGTAATGGGTTAATGCTGAACCATGGTTTTATTAATCTAATAAAATTCAACAGGCAGAAATAATGCATTCAGCAGAAAAAAAAATTATGTCATAGTCAAATAATTCTCAGTTTTTGTTCATTTGTTCCATCTATTTTCTCGGCAGGCTGAGCTCTAGACATTTTATAAATATTTCATTGTGGTAGTCCCATGTTCTTTCGTGAAGCCTTTGTGATGGATCAACAGCTGCAGAGTAGAGGAAGAGCGTGCGGACATCGTCTTTGGCTCCTACTGCCACAGTGTGTCTTGCCCTGGAGCAAACAAAACAAAACAAAACAAAACAAAACAAAACAAAACAAAAACACTGTCGTCTGCCCAGTTCTCTGAGGTGGTCCCTCAAATGAATGTTACTTACTGACCATTAGACATTATATCATCTTGTCTTTTTAGGGGAGTTTTCATTACAATCTGTCCTCTTATTTTAGCCATAATTAATAGCTCATTACCTAGTGGAGTTGTCCCTTCCAGCTTCCAGCCAACATGCAAACGTGCAACCTCTATTAAAAAACATATCCTAGACCCCATTGACCATAAAAACTTCAGGCCCATCTCCAAGCTAACATTCATCTCCAAGATACTGGAAATACTATGTTCTCCCAGATCACCTGTTACTTGAACAAATCTGAAATCTTCCATAAATTCCAGTCTGGCTTTAGAGCTCTGCATAGCATAGAATCTGCCTTGCTGAAGGTACTTGAATGACATTTATCTCGCTATCGATTCTTTTAAAACACTTGGAGGTGGAAGTTAGTTTGCAGGGCCCAGTGTTAAAATAATTTACCTCCTACCTGAGAGAACGAAGCTTCTCAGTCAGAACAGATAACTGTTCCTGATCCTCCACCCCCCATGAAATGTGGCGCCCCCCCAATGTTCAATCTTTGGTCCTCTTTTATTCTTTCTACACACGCTCCCCCTTGGCCCTGTCTTTGAAAAATACAATTTTTTGTATCACTTTTATGCAGATGACACAGTTTTACCTTCCAGTTACAGCTGATTACCAGCGGCTTCCCTCGAAGAACCTGCTCAACTGCTCGGATAATATTAAATACTGCATGGCGAGGAACTTCCTTCCACTAAATGAAAACAAAACTGAAGTAATTATATTTGGCCTCCAAACTCTGTCACTGGCCTTAGCAGCGCACTTGGTGCCCTGTCAGTATATTTGCATAGTGAACTTAAAATCCTCAGTGTATTTTTGATAACTCGTTCAATTTTAACAAACAAGTAAGAATTTTGTAAAGGGCAGCTTTTATCATCTCAGAATTATAGCCAAGTTTAAGCCAATTTTATCTCAAAAGAAGGGATGGACATTACTGGTGCTCAAGTACGCATTCACCTTTAAAAGCGATATGTGCAGCAACCGATTGTTGTAACAACGCAAATACGTACGTATTTTATGTGCATTTGCTCCGATGCGACAAGAAATTATTGTGCATTTTAACTTCTATACCGCTAATAAAGTACAAATTAGCGCAAAAAGGTTAATATGTACTCTAATTTCTTGTCATATCCCCCCTGGTCGCTTAGGTCATCCTCACCTTAGCTTCTCTCAGTTCCTCACTCACCCCTCAAAATATACCCAAGCGTTCTCTGTAGCTGCCCTTAGACTTTGGAATATTCTCCCATCCTACATAAAGTCCCGCTCTTCTATTGATGAGTTTAAATCTAAATTAAAGACCCACCTATTTTTTCTTGCTTTCAACTCAGTTTGAGGTTCTTCTATAGTGTTTTGTCAAGTCCTCTATTGTCGCTTTCATATTTTTGTAGTAACTCTTTTATTTATGTGAATTTTTAATTTCATTTAATTTATTTGTTTATTTAATTTTCTTATTTCTTATATGCACATTTTCACATTATTTTATATTTTATATTTCACCGTTACTCATGTTATTTTATTTCTATATTTTACTAAGCATGCAGTGTTTGCCAATTAACTGTTCCCAAACTGGAAAGCATTTTGGGGTTGTTCTTTTTAAATGTGCTATATAAATAAATGACTTGACTTGATTTAGTGGTAGTAGTATTATCTGTAATAGCTGGCCTGCAGGTGCCCCCCCACTCTGAGGCCATCACTGCTCATGTCCTCAGGGCCATGTCACCTGAGCTGCTGTCACACTGACAGAGAACATGCGGACGAGTTGGAGCTTGTGCTTCGCCTGAGCGTCTCTCCTTTGCTCTTCATATACTAAACATTCTCTGCTTCCTTGAATGTACGGTGTAGGGTTTGACTGCACTGCACTGGCCCCCGTTTGTCCTCGTGTGCTTTGCTTCTACGCTGCCAGTTTCTACCTGCACTCCATGGTTCCTCCAGCTGCAAGTTCCAGCTCTGAGAACCACTGTGGGACCCCATGGTTCCTCCCACCTCGTTAGAACTTTCTTTAGATGCCAGGAGTCCAGCAAATATCATTATATCTCAGTAACAAACAGTTCCAATGTGCCACCATTCAATGTGTGTAAATGTTGTGTGTATGATGCTGTTGTTCATGTTGGACAGACAGACAAGCCACCTGCCAAATCTTTTCATTTATTCAGTTAATTATCCAGTTACTCAATGTCATAGTAATTATTAGCTCATTGCTGTTATTTAATATTTGTTAGTATTGCACTTGCTTCATTTTGTGTCAGTAACATCAATTTCATTACAATCATACCATCCTTTCAGTAACACATTACATTAACTCCACCTTCATAATGCATTCATCCTACATTGATAGAACATTCAGTTTACCTTCATAATACATTGATAGAACATTCATAAACAGCATGTAAGTATACCTTATATTATGATCCAAGCAGTAAAATCATGATGCTTGTTATTGATGAATATGAAAGCTGTTAAGATTTGTTAGGGTGTCAAGATATACTTCCATGCTCTCTCTCTCTCTCTCTCTCTCTCTCCCACTCTTTCAATGAATGTCTGGTGGGTGACCGTCACAGATCCCAGTGAAGTCCTAGCAGACCATGACGACAGATGTCACCCATGGGGAGGGACAGCCTTGTGCCATTTGCATGCTCCAGGGAGGCAGCATCTGTGTGCCCCCTTCCCCCCGCCCCGCCCCGCCCCGCCCCCCCCCACCACTCGCCACAGCACGCATGCGACGGCTAAACCGGTCAAGATGCGCAGCGGGGCTGGCTCCTCGTTCCGGAGGCACGAGGATGACACTGCGTATGGTACAGGGCTGGCTCAGCATGCCAGGGAACCGCGCACCGCCTGTAACGTCAGCCTCCCTCTCTTCACACATTTTTCTACTTCTTGCTCTCTTGAAAGCTCTGCCACTTCAAGGCCAGTACATTATTTCCCAGAAATCGCTGCACATTTCTATTAAAAGGTCTCTAAAGGACTGATTGTTCCGAGTGAATTCAAGAGCCGATATGTCACTGTGAGTAAAAGGTAATGGGCTTGGTTATGTAACACAAATGGGGCAGTTCTCACACGCAGCGGCATTTTAAATGGAAAGTGTTTAGTCCAATATGCACCTATAATAGTCTGTCGTGGTGGTGAGAGGCTCTGTGCTTTCAGAGACTGTGCCTGTGCTGGGAAGATCACTGAGTGATGGTGCTGCTGGGTCCCTGAGCAAGACCCCTAACCCTCAGTTATTCTGGGTCCCTGAGCAAGACCCCTAACCCTCATAAGTCTATAAGTCTACACCATGGAAACATGAAAGACCTGTAGGAGGTGCTATTTCAGTGATGAGCCGCAATGCCACAAATGGGTTAAATGCAGACTGCTGTGGAGAATAACACCAAATCTCAAACAACGGTCATGGTAGCACAAGCTAGAGTTCCTGAGTAACTAGCTGGAACAAATGAATCCTTGCCTTCAATATTTCGCGTGACCAAATACCTTCTTTTAATGGTCATACTAAAACACAACCAGCAGATGGCGCCAGTATTCCTTCTGAATGTCAATCCTGGCAACTCAAAATAAAACTTGATGGTATTTGAACACACACCACCCCACCTCACACCACACCGCCCCCCCCCCCCCCCCCCCAAAAAAAAAAAAAAAAAAAAAAAAAAATTAATAAAAAAAAAAAAAAAGTGAAAGGATGAGAAAAAAAAAAAA
>JABFEA020000021.1:20618056-20632511 GCA_019775915.2 Cyphomyrus plagiostoma | reverse complement strand
AATTTTAAGGGGCCCGGGGTTTTTGTGTGCTGTGCTGGCTTGCGGGTGGAAATTACCCCCCCCCCCCCCCCCCCCCGAAACCCACCATGTGGTGGAGGCATTGGAATGCCAGGGTCATATTCTGTAAATGTGGCCTTCACTCAGGTGAGTGTGTGAGACTGAGCTTTCATTTGCCTGATGACTGGGCTTGAGAAGGGCTATGGTTCAGGTCAGGCTGGGAGCACTGGACCCAGGTTACATAAGCATCTGGAGAAGCTTTCCCCGCGGTGCAGGACGCCTTGCCAGGGTACTGATCAGCTGATCAGTGGCTCATTCTTCTGGGAGAGACTGCAGGTCGTCGCTTTAATAAAGCCACTGATTGTTTCCATTCAGACATCACACACTGGAAGTGTGAGTGGAGACGAAGGGGTCCAAAGCCCCAAACAGCTTTATGGACTTTCTGTGCTGTTTGGCCTGATTGTAGCACCTCTGCGGGGAATTTTACCAAACCCCACCCCCTACAAGATAACTTTCCTGTGGGCTCATTTTACACATGCATACTCCTGTCTCCCATTACAATTAGGTGACCCAGAATTAAACAGTGTTGGTCCGTGGCTGGTTCAAAACAGTAGTGACTGATCATCTGGGTCATCTGGAAGCATATCAGGCAAATTCTGCAATGATTTGGGTCTAATTGTGGAAATACAGCTATCAAAGGGGTGATGTATTAGGGACCAGCCTGTTAATGTGGCCGTCAGTCAAGTGAATGTTCGCGACAGTGCAGAAGCTGAGCTCTTATACATCTTGTGATATTACTGCTAAATAACCAGAGGTATATTACTGGTATACTGGTATTACTGACAAGGTATATTACTGTCTACCAATGTTAAGGATTTCGGTATCTTCTAGGTCTTTACAGCACCTGAAAGTCTCTCAGCATTCAGGCAGCTGCCAAATGAATAAATAAATAAATCTGAATGTTGTTTCTTTGCCAGTCTTTGTAATGTCCACTGAGCATCTGTAGTGATCTTGTAATCATTATATTCTCTCCCAAAATGCTTATTTGCATGTCCTTATCCCCATTGCATCACCTATTCATTCTGCTTTTACTGTTCACGTATTCTTATATTACAATGTTTTGTCTTTTTTATGCATTGCTATCTGCCTTGTATTTGCCTGTCGTCTGTCCTGTATCTCCTTGCCATCTGTCCTCCATGTCACTGTCATCTGTCCTGCAGCACACTGCTGTCTGTCCTTCATCTCACTGCCATTTGTCCTGCATCGCACTGCTGTCTGTCCTCTATCTCACTGCCATCTGTCCTGCATTGCACTGTTTGTCCTCCTGTCCCCCCCATGCACCTGCACTATGTTATAAGAATGACACCGTTCCTTTGAAACAATGAGGCAATAAATCTTGAAATCGAATGAATCATCAAGGTTATTGTTCACATTTATTGTTGAATTCAGGGGTTCAGTTCCATTCTGTACCCATGCCATGTGCTCCAGCAGGGGGCCTCAGTAATGGATATTGGAGGCTTGTTGTTTAGCCCGAGCCAGGCGTGTAGACACAGTCCGACATATCAGGGCAGCCTGTCAGACCCCGTCTGTCTTTTTCATGGAAAAGGTCGCCCAGTGACCTCGGCAGCTCGGAGAAGTCGGCATCACATCAGAGGAACTGGGACCAGGAGTAAATTTAAAGACACTGGGGGGACTGTGTTGACCAGCTCTCTGACCTGCAGTGTACAAGCGGGCGAGTAAAGGATGACTTGGCAGAGCGTAAGTATACTTAGTGTGTGGCTTTATGCTTTAAATTCACCAGCTATGCAGGAACACCGCTTGTCAAGGCTGGTGTGTCGGTCATGCACTCACACTCCATGGCCCCCTCAGCCTGGGCCCTCAGGGGCCCATTTCCCATATGTCTTTGTAATTTAAGATTCACACCATAAAGGCCTGTTGTTTTTTTAAAGACTGATGGATAGGAGACTAACGTGGGCCAGCATTCGTTACTAATGGACACAGGAGAACACAGTTTCCTCATCATTTCACTTAGTGGATGCTTTTATCCGAAGCAACGTGAGATACAGAGGACGCAGTCAGACAGTCCCTGCAGCAATTGGGGGTTAAGGGTCTTGCTCATGGGCCCATGAGTGAAATCATTCTGTTGACCAGTAGATTCTAGCTCACTGATCACTGGCTGGCAGCCCTAACCTGCTGGGCCGCATGAGTAACCAGCTAAGTTGTACCCTGAGATCAACCAATAGCGGACAGCAGGCCTCGCCACCTCTTATGCCGGCAGGCCTCGCAGAAAGCCTGCCTCCTGCTGGTCAGGGACGATGTGTCCATCAGCCCCTCGTGGCTCCTCAAACTCCCGTTCAGTTGGAAGTGATGTCACCACCCGTCTCCCAGCATCCCCTGCTTTATCCAGGCTGCCCGCATTTGGCAGATGTCCTGGCATGAGTCTATGAAGACCTGGTGGAGGATTTAAAACTCTCACGTTGAAAATGTGCCTGAAACAGCAGCCAGTGGGGATGTGGAAGAACGGCACCTTCCAGCAATGCAGCCAACAACTGTGACTTAACTGTATTCATTTATAGAAAATATTAGCACTCAGCACAGGCCAAAACACAGCTGAGCCACACAGAGGCTCGTTATTAAAGGAGACACAGACAGCTAATATATCTTTAAATTCTGGTCCAGTGGTTGTATTAGAGAGATCACAGATTATTTTGTCCGCGTCTGAATTGCTAAATAACCAGACTGCTTCTTCTGGGACAGAAACACTGAAACCCATGTAGACAGATGAGGGACCTTTACTGTTTAACGTCAGCACTACTGTCCGTTGTTCAGTTTATGGTTACCATGCAATAACCATGCGGTCGGCATACAGTTGCCATGCTGCTGCCCTGCGATGAGTATATGGTTACCATGCGATCACTGTGCGACTGACAAGTAATCACCTTGTTGTGGTCGTCATGCATTTGGCATGTAGTCAACATGGTCACCATTTGGTCAACATTTGGTCACTATACTGCCACACAGTATGCAGGCAGCTCTCAGGTTCCCATTGTCTCCTTCCATCCTCTCTCTGTCTTTCTCACATTGTTTCCAGTCAAATGCAGCACAAACACCCCGATTGAGTCAGACCAGGGCAAGTGCAAGCCAAAGCCTCATATTTATAAACCGCTGCTGGACAAACGAAACATGGAACTTGCTGTTTGCACTTGGATCTCCAGAGAAAAAAATGTTAAAGTTTTATTTGCTGCCGAAAAAATATGGAGCGTGCATGTGGCTTTGGCCACCAGGGCTGGTGGTTTGAATGATGATGGGTTATCACTGGGACCAGAGGTAAATCTTTATTTTGGCTCAGGGCATGTGAGTAAAATACAATAAAATACAGCTACTGCAGCAGAGAGCAAAGCCCACCAAGCAAAGGCATGCTGTTTAATGCTGAAACCTGGCAGGGACTCGATCCTCTGCTCATCCAAAATGCCCAGAACTATTCATATTCCTGCCAAGAATGTGAAGGGGATTGACGGATATCGAGTTTCGTTCCTCTAGAGAACCTCACTGTGCACTTTTTAATGTTTTTGAGCCAAACTTTTCATTGATAGGAATGAGGTTTTGTTGCATCCTTGGGAAGCCAGATCGGTGTCCCTCCCATACCCTGATTAAGCACAATGGCCTTAATTATAGCATCAGAATCAACCATCTGTCACATCTCAAGTGTTTTTGTTTCTTAATAGGAAACATGATTTCAAAGGACAAGCACTGGGCTAGAGGTTAGAGGTGGATCTGATATCCCAAGCTTGATTTGAATCCCAAGCTTGGCTTAGTAGCTGCATTTCTGTGAGGCCCTTGAGCAAGGCCTTTAACCCCCCCCCCCTAAAAATACTCCAGGGGTGCTGGGAGGATTGCTGACCCTTTGCTTAGACCCCCAAGCTTCACTCACCCCACGTTAGAAAGAACAGCATGATAGGATATGTGAAAATAAACACATTCCACTGTAGCTGTACTCATACTTGTGAAAAAGGCAAATAAAGCCTCATTTTGAGCTGGACACTGGTCTGGGCGTCTCTGTCATACCTCAGATCAGGTGCGGTTACGAGCGCTACATGTTAGACTGAAATGACATCACGTTGCCATGATTCAGAATTGCATCCTGAAGGGCGTGAGGGAGATTGAGGTATTTAATTTTGAAAGTAAACATCTATGGGTGAAAATGAGCTGTGTCTGTTACAGATTGCAGTGTTCAGGCCCATATGCTCGGTACCTATCAGCCGGAGAGCCAAGCTGCGTTTAACCACATCGAGAGCAGGCCGAGTCATAATTAAACGAGAGATTGTGCTGCTTATCGGCTCCATGCAGAATCCGCCGGGGGGCAGCCAGGTGGGCAGATTCGCTTCGCCTCGGAGTACAGGAATGAGGCTTCGTGGCTCTTCTTCGCAGACAACCAGCAGGCTGTGTCATATCAAGCCCAGCCTAGCATGTTCGCCTCATGTCCCTGTGATCTTCCTTAGAGCACTCTAGAGCAGTGTATCCAAATCCGGCCCACGAGGACCCACAGTCGGTCCACATCTTTGCTCCCTCCGAGCCCCCAGCCAGATAGTCTACATTTATGCTCCCTCCCAGAGTTTGGGAAACACTACTCTAGAGGTCTGTGACCCAACCTGACCCCAACAGGCCCCATCAAGGCATAGGGTTTCAGCCTGGGTACGAGTCTTTTATGTTCATTGTCAGGCTGGGGTCAGGGGCTGATTTTTTTTTTAAAATGTGAAAATTGCTTTTTGCGCTTGCTGGGTCCTTTACTCATTTGTGGTTTCCGTGACAACCCCCCACACACACACACACACACACACCCACCCACCCACTGGCACCTCCTTTTCTCTCCCTGCTACCTAGCAAACGTTCTATGGGAGAAACACGGCAAAAGCTTTCAAATGTCCCCGTATATGCATATGACTAATATTTCCACAATTTTGGGTTCAGATCAAGTTTGGGTTCTACGTTTTGCTAGTACTGTTCCAGTCCAGTCGGGTTCAGTCTCAAGGTCTCAGGTACAGGCTGGGCTTTCATTTCAGGCCCGTACAGGACTCCAAAGCACGCCCACATCCAGATCCAGCTCTTTGTGGGGTTGAATCTCATACCTTTTTCTTTTTTTCCTCAATTTTATCCAGTTTCTTCCCAGATAACAAGGACATGCAGCTTCCAGCTGCCATTAATGTTCTAAGCCCTAATTGGAAAACCAGCTACTTCATTTGAAGAGAGTCTGAGAAATGTATCAAAGCCCCGTCACTGCCGCTTACGAGCACAATATGAAGCGGGGATAAACAGCACCCCTCCACCATTAATCGAAACGTTTATGAAGGACAAACGAGATGCTCTCAGACCGTAGACACTTGTTGTCTGAGGATGAGTGCCCAGAAGTTTCATTAACATCCTATCATGAGATGCACATTCGCTGCTGGCCTGCCTGTCAGGCTCCATGAGAGTGCCCTCCCCCTGCAGCTCGGGAAATTACCACCTGCTCAGCCGGAAGGATTTTCAGCTCGGAAGACATGTCCATAGAGCCGGACTGGCAAAGCGATGGCATGCTGTGTCCTCCAGGGGGCCCCCGCCGTCCTTCCCTCTGAGATGGGAAGCGATTCTGTTTCTTGGTATGATAAGGACACGCTCTGCCTTTTCTGGTTCAGCTTTGATTACAATCCGCCTGTTAATACATGCAGTCCCCAGTGATCTGTACTAGATAAGCAGTTGGAAGACGGATGGATGTCTTCTCTGGTATTGCAGTATCATTCAACTAGTTTAGATAGTCAGAGGATGTGGGGTGATTGGGGCCACACATCCAGCCCATGCCTGTGCTCTATAAGTTCTTTTTGTTTTTGTTTTGACCCCATTAGCCCAGACCCCATACCAGACACCTGCCCAGTGAGCTCTCGCTGTGAGAGCTGATGTTGATAAATGTCAATAGCTCCTTACAGCTTTCACTTTATTGACCGTTGGAATGACATCTTTGTGTTTGTGGTCCGGGCAGAATTTTGTTGGTATCTCAGCTCCTGATTCCTGAAAAGGAAAACCCCAAACTGCAATAAATGTATCCCTCATTGTCTAATGAACATGTAATGTGGCACTTCATCAAAGATAATTCTTATCTGACAATGGACTTGATTCCTTAGAACCATGTTTGACAATCGCTGGTTTAAAATTTGGAGACACTGGACACAAGTCCCAGGGCTGGGGTTTCATGTACCTGAGTATCTGTTCCAAGGCCAACAGAGGAGCACAGGGGCCCGTTCAGAGTCCAACACAGGAGCGCACAGTCCCATTCACAGCCTGACACAGGAGTACCGGGGCCCCATTCAGAGCCTGACACAGGAGCGCACAGTCCCATTCACAGCCTGACACAGGAGTACTGGGGCCCCATTCAGAGCCTGACACAGGAGCGCAGGGGCCCCATTCAGAGCCAGACACAGGAGCGCAGGGGGCCCATTCAGAGCCAGACACAGGAGCGCAGGGGCCCCATTCAGAGCCTGACACAGGAGCGCAGGGGCCCCATTCAGAGCCTGACACATGAGTACAGGGGCCCCATTCAGAGCCTGACACAGGAGTACAGGGGCCCCATTCAGAGCCTGACACAGGAGCGCAGGGGCCCCATTCAGAGCCTGACACAGGAGTACAGGGGCCCCATTCAGGGCCTGACACAGGAGTACAGGGACCTCGTTAAGGAGGTCAACAGCAGTCTGTCCTACTTTCTCTCTCCATTTTGACCATAAGTGGCATTAATCACTGCATTAATCACTGCACAGCGAGTGTCCACTTCTACCCCTGATGATGTGTAATGGAGAGTCAAACTCAGTAGGCTTATCAGGTAAGCAGGACCACAGTCGCTTCCTGAGGGAATTGATGACAGCATTTTACCTCAAGGGCATCTACGGCGAGCCTGGCGCTCTCTGAACATCATTCCCAAGTTTTTACTGCTGTGTCACTTTACTTCATTTCCTGTATCATACTTGTGGAAGCAATGTTCTCCAGAGAAAAACTGCCAGGAATCGTGGATTCCCAGTTGCCAGGAGGGTTTGGAGGACTCCTGGTTTTATGTTACATTTTAAAGACAAAGCAAAGTAAGAAATCTCCGAGGATCTTCTCTCAGTATCACCACCACCTCTAAAGGGAAGCTTGGAATAGGGGAGAAAGAAGCAAAGCTTTATTTGCCATTTGTACAAGTACATTAGTATGTGTTTTTTGAATATGATGATCTAATCTGTCCAAACCCAGCTGTGTTACATCGCTGATGTGGTACATCAGCACAGCGACGACTTCCGCCACGTCCCCATTGCTGTTAACCCCTTTGGTACCGGGCATTTAGTGATAGAAGTAGACCTGCATGCGTACATACGTATGTATGTATGTGTGTATGTATGTTTGTATGTGTGTATATATGTATGTACGTATATATGTATGTATGTGTGTATATATGCATGTATGTGTGTATACATGTATGTATGTATATATGTATGTATGTGTGTATGAATGTGAGTATCAGGACTCCATCCATCGCCCCTGGTGCAGGATTTATTGTGGGCCGCATGTGACTGATTCTCCTCCTCATCCTGGATGCACAGCTGAAATCACACTTTTACTCTCCTTCATGCTGATGATTCGCCCAACGCGGATTCCACTCTATAAAGGTTTGTGGTTTGTTTCTTAATAATTTAGTGCCTCAAAACATCAATTGTGGAGATTGAATTATTCATGTAATAAGAAGCAGGAATCTGCAGAAGCAACTTAACAGATCTGTATTCTCCAAAGAAAAACAGCTCACAGTGGCTCTGGAGGTGTTGCAGCTTAAATTGGTACAGAAGGAACGTGTCTACAAAAAGACTGTTATGGATGTGGCCCGTCCCTCCACGTAATACCTTCAATAAGTCACATAACTTGAATATGGAATTTTATTTGTGATTGAGTAGGAAAGAGGGTAATTTCACTTATTTCATGTAAAACTCTATTTAAACCACTTATATGAACCAGACAGCATAAAATGTAACTGCATACTAAATTGAACCTGTGATATTTAAACAGAGTTTTTAAAACGTTTTCGCTCGACTTGAACTGTGATCGTTTGTGCTATCCATATGCCATGTCGATGGTAATCACTAACACTTTCCTTACCGACTTGTATCGTTCAGTTAAACCGCGATAGACCACTGCGTCAGATAACTTGGACCAACAGACAGGAGCAGTGGCAGTGTGAACACAGATAACCTCTGACCCCTTGGAAAGCTTTGTGAGCAGGCCTATGATTGGACGATGGTGCTCCAGAGGGGCATATTGAATGAAGTACGTATGTAGTAGTCAATATGGGTTCATTCTTTTTGGGGCCCCTAGTGTAGTAACTGTTTGTGGCCAACAGGGGACCCCCAAACCTCAGGTCCATCTGCACTCAGGTGTTTGAATCAGATTGTCTGGCATTTCTCTTCGGTAGGTTCCTGTTACCCCAAAGCCAAACTTGTGCAGACCTAGAACCATGTTTCTTGTCTGTGAGTCTCTTTACTCTTAACCCCCCCACCCCCATCACCATCATTCTTTTCCAATCACTTGAAAAAAGGACAAGCGAAAAATAAAGTCTTCGACACGAAAATAAATATACTTCATAAAATTTCAGTGTTATACAGTTTTTAGTAGTTCACTGCAGGTCTGTTAGCGGTTTATTGGTTTATCCTCCACAGAGGGTTTCACGCTGAACACTCGCGGGAGTTCCAAGAACCCTGTGTTCAGTCAAGTGTCCCCCACCCTTAGCAGCATTGATAGCTACGCTACATCGGTGCCTTTAGCCACCGTCACTAAAGCCTCTCTTCCAAAGGACCTCACAGTCGCATACATTCAGCAACCTGGATTTGGACAGCAGGGCTCACTCTGACTTTTTAAAACACGTGACAGAAAGTATCCACTCAGCATTTACATGTATTTTAGAAAAGACATTATAAAGATGAATCTTTTTGTAGGGACCCGCGCACTAATGCTGCTAGATACTACATTTTCCCAGCTTCCATCTCACAGATACAGAGAATCAAACACGTTCTTTGTGTAGCTGAATATGACAATTTAACCTTTATGTATCCAGGCAGTGTCCTTTATTGCCATGTATTTCTATGCTAAATGCCAACTTTATGTGTCAAAGGTGTTGACATATAGGCATACATTAACCTCAAGTGGGACCCATTTTCTGGCATTTCTCTCCAGAAATACGCTGACTGAGACTGAGCCCGTATTTTCCCATATGCAAAGGAGACTTACAGCCAAATAATCATCTTCCTTCTCCGGAACAACAAATGCAATGAGTACAATAGCAGCGCTGATCCAGGAGCCTTAAAGTAACTGGCCTGCCTTTCTCAGCAGCGTGCTTTTCCATCCTGCTTACTGCATTTACCTTCATCCAAACACCCATCAAAAGTTCTGGCACATAGGCAGCAGGGTTCATGTGGGACTAGCTCTTCTCGGTGAGCTCCAGAAACATGCTGACTGAATTACGCCTCTGAAAAATGCATTGCGAGTAAATAAACATCTTAACTCTGCACACAAATTTGATGAGGGAAGGGTGGAGGCCCCTTTTGTAGTGAAGCAGGAGAGGAGGAGAGGGCCATCTACCACTAACCTGGAAATGAAATGGTGATTAGATAGATAGATAGATAGATAGATAGATAGATAGATGAGCAGAGGCTGGTATTACAGCAGCCCAATAGAGCGCAGGAGGGCTCCGCGTATGTCTGTAAGTGGGGTACCAGAGGAGGTATCCATAGCTACGCTCAGCCATCTCCTTCATTAATGGACACAAGTGATGCACTGAAAACCAGATGATGCAGAATTTGTGAGTTTCTGCAACTGCAGATACTGTAAGAACAATAGGCCTCATTCACCAACCATTCTTGCTTAAAAGTAAAATATAAAAAATAATTTTAAAGTGTAAAAATGATTTTCATGGTAGTAACGGTGATCATGCGGATTATAAATAGGTCAGAATCTTCATTAAAAAGTGCGTACGTGGGGTTTAAGAACAAATTTGCTCGTAAGAACGGTTGGTGAATGAGGCCCAATGATTAGATTAAATGATTAAATGTGAAGTAAAGTAAGCTATTAATATCTATCTATCTATCTATCTATCTATCTATCTATCTATCTATCTATCTATCTATCTATCTGTTTGTCTGTATGTCTGTCTGTCTGTCTGTCTTTTTCCTAACCCGATCTCCTGTTCAGAGTTGTGAAGGGGGGATGGCCAATTATAAGGATTAATTTAAATAACATATAGAAATCAGGTTACGTGTAGTGATTACATTAATTTGTAGTACCACGAGTATAAAATGCAGCACATGTGCAAATGTCCTGCAGGCTTAAACCTGCAAAGGACAGCTCTACAGGTCAAACTGTACTTCACACGTGAGCTAAAGACAGACTCTGTGACTGGATGTCCACCACAACTGTGAGGATGTCACATGTGACCTGAAAGGTTGAAACTCTCTCTTCACTGTGACAGGATCTGCACGGATCGTTTCTCCTAGAATCTTCACTCCAATTAAAAGCTACCTGCAAGCATAAACGGGTTTGGGGTCTTTGTCAGTGATCCAGGAGGGGCTGAAGCTGTACTGTGACAGTGCTGTCTGGGGTGCCGTTCACAGGTGCCTTCTTTGGGGCAGCCTGAACGTGATTTCATGCCTTTGTTGGCTCTTACAGCTTTTGATGTGCTTCTGCCTCTGAATGCAGCCCTGAGCAACAGACCCTATAAAAAATCAGATCAAAGACAGCTCCTCTCAGTTCCTCCTGTTTTAAAAATCCTTCTCATCAAATCTATGTTGCATCTCAAATGTCACCTGGCCATCCATCCATCCATCCATCCATCCATTCATCAAACTTATCCAACTTATGCTTATCCAGTACAAAATAATAGTAAGTTTATTTTGGATCAATTCACACTGCCAGACAAAAGTTTTTGCACACAGAGATTTTCTACATTTGCACGTTTCTCACTTAACATTTACTAAAAAATACACTCGGTATTCTTTGCTAACAAACAAAATTTACAGAATGTTCACCATTTGAGTACCTTTTTAGCAAGAAAATGTCATATCTTTGATTTATCAAAGTAGCCTCCTCTAGCAGTTATAAAAGGAGAGTAAACTCAAAGCATTCAATCTACAAGGGACATTAAATACTGCTCTGTTTCATGGGATGAAAGAGTTAAATAGTGTATTTAAAGTTAAAGGACAGGCTAGAGTTTGACTCTGCCGTCACCACACAACCAGTTAATATGATGTCAGACTTTATAAAGGAAGCTTGTTTATTTATTTATTTTATATTTTCATTCACCCAGCTTTCCAATGCTTAACAAGAACAAAAAATCTGCACTTTATGAAATAAATGGAAAAGTATTAAAAACTGGTTAAAAACTTTTGACTGGTAGTGTAGTTAATTGTCATATATGAAATGTGACATAATCTGAACCAGTAAAACATCCATCTATCCATCATCTAACCATCTATCCTGTTTAGTGTCTGGGACACCTACAACGATTATTTCGAATTACATACAGAAATCAGCTGAAATTTTAAATATATTTAATGATTAAATCAGTTCAGAGTTCATGTAAAATAAAGGCTGGCATATGTACATACATTTTTGTTTCCTCTCTGACTGCAGTTGTACAGTATAATTTTAATGCAGCCATCATCTACCTTCCAGCTGCTGATCCACTGCAGGAGAGCGAGTGGTCCGGAGCCTAACCCAGGCAGCAGGGGGCCGGGGGGGTGCAGTCTACATGGGATGCCGGCCTCTATAATACTAACTGCTTTTAAAATCTGTGTTTTGCTGTTACTAATTGATTCAATTTATTCAACGAGGGCAAACTACACACGCGTGAAAGGTGAAAAGAGCATTATACAAAAAAAGTTAGAAATTAGAAAATAGATGTTAGAATAGGCACCATTAAAGTGAATTGTGTTGTAGTGACTCACTCTGCTAGATGCTACATTTCCCGTACTTCCATCTCACAGAAACTGAATCAAACACATTCTTTCATGTAGCTGAATATGTCACTATAACCTTTAGGGATGCCGGCAGTGTCCTTTATTACCATGTATTTCTATGCTAAATGCTGACTTTATGTGTCAAAAGTGTTGGCATATAGGCATATATTAACCTTACGCAGGAGTCTCTCTCTGTGCCTTGAAACGTGCTGACTAAGTACAATACAGAGATCGCTGAAGGCATTGGGTTTTTTTTCTCATTGTAGAGCTGCCTGGTTCTTATGATTATAAAATCATCATCTTTGTACAAGCCCACCAATTTACCCATGAATACTGTGCAATATTTTAAAGAAAGTCGTTAATGTTAATTACCTTGCTGAAGGTACTACATTAATTCCCTGCCTGAGATATGAACCTGCAAACAAATCACTATCCAAAGAACGGACCCAGAGAACTGAGAACCTTAAAGCTGTTCTGTAACTCAGCAAAAATAAATTATACTTCCTGTATGGTGAACTCCTCAGGATTACAATACCATATCTGAGGTACTGTGTGGCTCATGCTGTTCTTGTTAGTAGAAGGTTATTGGTTCATATCCCACAATTAGCAGAATCATTTCATCATCTATGTAAAAAGTCTCATTTGGGCTGTGTTCTGCTGATGAGAACATTACAGTGCTTCTTTTTTTTCACTTCGCTATGATGCGATATGTATGATGTGTGTGGACTGTGAAGCACTGGCAGTGTCCATTGAGAAAATGTATAAAATGTAACGTTTTCAAAATAGATCTGACTGGTTGCATTTGAACTGATGTGAGTAATAAACAATGATACTGTTCTGTGAGGATGCGGTGTTTTCTCTTTTGTTCCCCATCCCATCGAGACTGCTATGTCCAAGACCAAGACAAGACCAAGACAAGACGGAGACCAAACAGAGTCGAGACCAAGACAAGACCAAAACGACACTGAGACCACAAAAAATTGATATTGAGATCAAGACTGGTCTCGAGAACTACAGGACTACGATCAATACATAAAATCCATGTAAACAGGCGCTTATGTTGGCATTAAAGTCTTATGAGAGCTTCAGAGCTCAAGGATACCGCAGGAGGTCTGGTTTACTCCAGGGTGGCCATTACAGAAGTAATCAAATAACTGATTAAAGAACTTAAAGCATAGAAAGAAGCCAGCGTGAGACAGATTTTAGTTATTCGCTGCCTCAAACAATCACACTGTCTTGCTGTGGTCTGTACCAGACATATCCAGTGAAAGACAGAACCCTCTCAATTTCGGAGGACTTTGTTGAGATTGCTGCCTGCCCTAAGGAGGAGAATGTGAAAACATCCAATTCACCCTCACTTTCCCTGGCACACACATCCCCATTCCTCATGCAGACCAGACCACAACCTGGCTGCTCTTTCACTGCAGAGTGAAAGAGCATGTCTCTGAGAAGGAGACCGACTTACCCCTCCAGCAGATAAGAGTCAGCTGCCATAACCAGAATGTAGAGTCAGCAGATATGGAAGGTCCATGTGCACCTTGGCAGCAGGAAGGATCTGAACCATGTAGCCACAACCAGCACATCAGCTAAAGCACCCAACCCGGTCCTCAGGGACCCCCAGACAGTCCATGAATGGAGGGAGGGAGAAATAAATTATGTGCCAATCAATCGTTGATAAGCAAAAAAAAAATGTTTATGTCATGTTTTGTTGAGACGACAGGAACCAAGCCATTTGTTTGTGCCCAGGACACAGACCTTTGTCCTGACTTGGCCCATGGCCTGACAGCTGGTTAGGGAAGAATCACAAGGTCATCTAGTCTACATATACTGTTTCATCTACTACTGTTTTAGATGTCTAACGGGAGTTGCTGCAACTGTGAAATTATTGATGAAGTCCTTCTCTCTCTCTCTCTTTCTCTCTCTCTCATGCACACACACACACACACACACACACATATGCACACAGGTTTGTAATTATATCTTTGTGGGGACTCTCCATTCATTTCTATGGGGAAAACTGTAACCCCAACATGTCGTCTTTAACCCCTACCCAGCCCTAACCTTAACTATAAGTAACCAAGCAAAATATGTAAATTTTGGCATTCTTAGTTTTTTGATTGCACTCACGAATCTTTGTTGGCACCTGGGAAATGGTCCCCACAACATCAACATAACAGATATTTATTACATTATGGGGGACACACACAAAGCTAATCCACACAGACACACGCACACACTTTACAGCAACCACAATGCCTGTTTATGCTTGTATTTTATTCACACCTTACAATATATGGCCAAAAACATATAGACACCCCTATTAATTAAAAAAACTACCCAATGAAGCCACACCCATCGCTGACACAGGTGTATAACTAAGCACATTCATGTCATCTCTTGCAACATATATTAGTAGCAGAGTGGGTGGTTGTACAGGAGGGGCTGGTGACATTCCACATGGC
>JABFEA020000021.1:20602587-20614615 GCA_019775915.2 Cyphomyrus plagiostoma | reverse complement strand
ATTATTAAACTAACTACCTAGGAGAACTGAAAACAAGGCCTGGATTTGGAATAGAGGTCCAGATTTGAAGAACCCTGGTTTAGAGCTTTGACTCATATCTCCAGGAGAGCTCCTCCCACATCCCAAAGGAAGCTGGAGACATCGAGTCTGAAAGGACGATGTA
This sequence comes from Cyphomyrus plagiostoma, assembly GCA_019775915.2. Taxonomy (NCBI): domain Eukaryota; kingdom Metazoa; phylum Chordata; class Actinopteri; order Osteoglossiformes; family Mormyridae; genus Cyphomyrus; species Cyphomyrus plagiostoma. The sequence continues at coordinate 20,614,452 of JABFEA020000021.1, read as the reverse complement.
CTGAGCCTTCATTGCTGCAGCAGCTGTGTGAAGTTGTGGCCATAAGGTTCTTGGTGCCTGTCGCAGCGATAATCCCCAAACCCAGTGGTGGACACCAGCGGTAAAGCTGTTGGCCTGAAGAAGGAGGCCTTCTGAGAGGAGCTGAAGCAAAAACTCAGCTGTGGGAGAAGTTTGGTGAGGCCATTGAAAATGACTTTCGGTCGGCCTCCAAAAGGTTCTGGAACACCATCAGGAACCTCATAAGGGGAAAGCAGGGCTTACAGCAGGGATGGGATGGAGCGCTGTTGACCTGAAATGGGCATATAGTCAAGCGGTGGAAGGAAGCACTACTTCGAGGTCCTCCAGAATCTCACTGACAAGCCTTGATACTGGGCTGCCTTGACAGATATGCATCTGTAACACTGGGTGAAGGTTGAGGACAGTGCCTTTGGATTGGCAAAGGCAGAGGATGTGTTCCATCTTCAGGGGAGAAGAGCTCAGACATTGAGGAGGAGCTCAGAGTAATCCATGCCTCCCTGGAGAGGTGCTTCAGGTATGTTCACTGGGAGGAGACCCAAGGGCAGAGCCAGGACACATTTGGACATGTCTAACCGGGACGAGACCCCAGGGCAGAGCCAGGACACGCTGGAGAGATTACGTCTCTCAGCCAGCCTGGAAAAGCCTTGGAATCCCACCTGAAGATCTGGAGAAGGTGACTGGGGGGAGGAAGGTTTGGGCATCCCGGCTCAGTCTGCTGCCCTCGCAACCCAGCCTTTGATAAGCAGCAGAAAATGGATGGATGGATGGATGGATGGACAAGCCACTTGCTGGTATACTGGAGTGTGAACAGTAAGCACCCATAAAACTCTGGTATTGTTCATGGGTGCCTGGCTCGTTTTTAAACATTAACTGAAAAATAATTCTGTGTCATTTTGATATAACAAGCTTATCATAAGCTTTACCATATTTTTTTTTCATATTTTACTCAGTGTTGGAATACTGGCATGCAGTCGATATAATTGGGAAGTTATCGGTCATGTTTACTAAATGCCTCATTGTGTAAAACACAAGATATGTTGGCCTAGTTCTACCATTTCAGTCTGCCCTAAAAGCAAAAGCAGCATACTCATCTTAAAAGGCTATACAATCTGATAATGGAAGATTTTAGCCAGTCATTAGTGCTCCGCCACATCAATGTGAGGACAGATTAAGAAATAATAAATCACCGGGCAGTCTGCCTTGCCAAGCCATGACATCACTTTTAAATGATAATTAGCAGCAAGAAAGTTTCCCTCATCATAGCTTAGTTAAACTCGATCCATCCACCAAGGGTGATATTTTAGTCCGGAGCTAAATTACCAAGAAGCAGATTAAAATGTCTTACATTTTTTAAGCACTGAATTGTACCGAATTGTTTGATAGATAAAAGAAATTCTTGAAACACAGCTGATGCATACGTGTACCTATTCACAAGTCTACATTCTGATTAGATGCTTAATGCGAATATACAGTTTTGTTTAAAATTATGTATAAAATCAGCTCGAAAACTCCCGGCGAGACTGTAATGGTTAATGTATACACGTTTCTGGTTAACTCATAAGTAACTGGGATTAAACAAATATGCACGTGACTATTAAGTGAACAGGAAGCGGCCACAATACCCGGCGTGATTATAGGCTACTCATGTACGGCTGGATATGAGAAGTATATGCCTTTTCGGTTCCGACACGTTTATAATAAACACTTAACTTAACTGTTTGTTTGGCAATTAAATGTTTAATTTAACACTATTCTAACAGTGTCATTTCTCCATCAGTGCCACTATACTTAGCTTTCCAGTTTCCTCGGTGCTTTTCCTGTCTCCGTAATAACGTACATTAATCTGAAAATATGCGAGTCCAAACACACTGCAGCGCAATTACGGTATTAATCTGCGCGAACGTTATTGGGGCTAAAATCTGCACTGTGATTCTCGGCCAAGCCTCCGTGAAATTCCCTTCAAACTCCAGTTAATTATTTAATTATTTTTAAATGTATTTTAAATTATAATTATCAGTCTGAAGGGCGGTAGTATTTATTTGGGTGATTACCGGCGAGTGCATTGGCAAGGAGCATATTATAATTACTTTTTTAAACAAAAGAAAAACCACGTACATAGCTTAATATGACGATCACAGCTTGTCAATGTCAAATATTAATAGCTTGTTAATAGCAGTCTCCTAGTGCATTCGCTCTGTCAATCTCCGGGACAAACACGATCACATCTGGCAAGCCAAGCAGATGCAGCTGAGGAAATTCCTGTTAACTACTCACAGTATGCACAGTTTTTTAAAAATATGCTAGACATGCTTTGTCCTTCGAAAAAAAATAGTACTTCGGAGTAATTATTTATCATTATAAAGTCTTGGGAATAACGTGGCTGGAAAAGACACCCCCGACTCTTGATTGGCTATCCTAGTCTCCGCGCACGCCTCTGATTGGCCAGAGGCTCAACGCACGCCTCTAATTGGCCAGCGGTTCCGTATTACTTGCATCTCGGACCGTGCAGCTAAATAGACTAAATTTAGTTAATAGTGGTTTGCTTTGGAAGGCTGCTGATCTTACATCTACCAGCGCTTTCCGATGCCCACTGACGGCTGCGTTTCCCCCCCGCTGCGAGCTCCGTAACGCGCCGATTACAGAGTCTGCCAGGGTCACACTTTCTTTCCCCAGGTGGGGTGTATGGACTCTGTCGATGCAGTAACAGGGTCTCTGGCTGTCCGGTTCCATCCACATGAGCCGGCATTCAGGCTAACCGGGGTGGCTGTCAGATCGGCTAGGGGCTTCATGGATGTATTTGGGGATGGCTTGCGCCAGGAGAACCAAAAGTTTGGTGTCGACGTGCGTGATCCTGAGCGGCATGACCAACATTGCGTGCCTGCTGTATGTCGGATGGGTCACTAATTATATCGCGAACGTGTACGTCCGGACCCCGGAGCCGGTACCGGAGAAAAAGGCGGATGGGGATGCCAAAGGAGGGGAAACTTTACGGATTATCGAGAGACTTAACAGACTCGAGAGTGTGGTCAATAAACACATTCAAGGTAAACCTTTCTATCACCATTACCATCTCCGCGTGTTCTCCTTTACTGGACGCCAGCGTCTCGTCTTCAGTAGCGATTTCGATATTTTCGGTAGGGGTACGTGTCATGAAAGTGCATCTTCATGTTGTGAATATGTCATATTAGGTACATACGTGGTGCATAAACCACGATTCTCCTGTTTTTAATTACGATCAGGTTTTCAGTGCGCTGTCGGAATACGCTCTTAAGTGTAACGAGCTGCCGATAAGCGGATTTATCCCAGACAGATGGTTTAATTTTATATTATATTATCATAACAAGCCTGCCTCCGATTTCTTCTAAACAAACGTGCTTAGTACTTACTTCTACTAAACTTGTTGGGTACTTGTTAGACTTAATTTGTCTCAGTTGAGGTCACAAATGCCTTTGGAGGGGGACGTGTGCCTGGTGCTTTCTTGATCCTTGGCGTTAATAAATGCGATGTATTGTAATGCAATCGGAGTGTCAGCACATAAACCTAAGCATAGCACTTTCTGGCCGCTCTACAAGCATGCTTCTTGTTCACTTTGGTACAGAAATGAGTGATTACTCACCCCATATTGTGAGCATTGGTCTGCTCCCTGAGCTCTGGCTTGCTTGTGCCTGTATTTGCACTGTGCCCAGATTTGAGCTAAATGCAGGGGAATCTGTAGGACTAAGTCCTGGCTCAAAAGACTGGCTCTTGGAAAAATTCTTCCTGAAAGATTATTCTGAAAGGTCTGCACATGTCTGCTTACCAGTGACTTAAAACGGCTGTCCTCATCATTTTTGTGAGGCAGTCAGGTCATCGTATGACGAGCAGGTGCATTGCCATCTGCAGCCTAGCCACTCTGGAAGGGTGTTTATGTGATGGCTGTCTGGCCATTGGCTGCCACACATACATGTCAAGTTAGACTCCCGCTCATCTTTCCTACTTGCTGTGCATAACAGCAGATGTCCCCCATGGCATTGTGGGAATGTGAGGGAGGCATCCGTGTCTGCAGATCTTGGCTGATGGAGAGATGCAGAGGTGACCAGAGGTCTGCCTGAGTCAAGCGTGAGCTTTCTGTGAATTTATTCATTGTTTGGTTTTACTCACTGCATTTTTTGCATCTCTTTATGCTGCTGTGTTACTTATTGATTGCATTCTTTCACTGAATTATGTATGTAAACCTTTGTGTCCAGCCCCCCTGTTTCATACTGTCTTGCATGTTCAGCCCTGCACAAACCCTTCCCTCGTCACTGCAGTGTGTATGCCACACTGCATTCCTGGGGAAATGTTACTTTGTGCCACTGTATACCTGTATATGGATGGTATGACTGCAACAGTGGTCCACCCGGGGTCTGTCTTGAAATGGTATTGCTGGTGGCAATATTATCTACCTCCCCAATGCCCAACAGCACCTCCCAGCCTGTCTATACAGTGAAGTTTAGCTGTGTAACTGATGATACATAATGTTTGTTTGTGGAAAAACCTTCATCCAGTGCAGTCAGGGTGTTTTTTTTTTTTTTTTTGCTTCAATATGGACTGATCATTTACAGGTGCAAATTCCTGAGGCTCATTTGAGGAGAAAACGTGCTCCTGAGCTCTAATTACCAATGCTAACCGGGCGAGCATCTATCTCCGGCCTGTTTTTCTGGCGTCGGGTCAAGGGGCACCTGGATGTGCAGTTAATGAGATTGTGTGATGTGGGTGGACGACCAAGAGTGAGCAGTGGGTGGTGTTCCACATCCTCTATAGGAAACGGATGAGCTCCCTTTTAGTACTGATGTTTCATAGATCTGAGCATCTGTGGTTGAGACATTTGTTGTCCTGTAGTGTGCTATGTGGAATTGGCATGTTGTAATTCGGTCTCCACATGCTGTGCAAACATGGTTCCAAAAAGACACCGGCGAGTGACACAGTCGATCAGCCGGGTACCTCATTTTCAATTTTTGATATTTGCCTTTTCTTTTAAAGCTTGATATTCACAGGGAATCTTGAGCTAAAGTGTGTACTCCTATGCCTATAGTAAGAGTACTGATGCTGTTCCTGTAGTCTGAATTGGGTCCTTTGGTGTGTAATGACTAATGGATTGAGGGTGGCTTAAAATATGCCCGTGTATAATTGTACAGGTGTGTAACTCCAATTCCTTATCCCCTCCCTCCCCAAAACTGGGTGTGATGCCTGCAGCACTTGTCCGTACCACTGGCATGGGCTGCTGTCCCTATGAGGTTGTTTCAGTGGTTGCACAGTACTTATTTTAACATTCAGCATCCTTGGTGGGCTTTGTGTGTGCGCTGGCTGCAGATCTGCCGCCTGTGGTTCTGTACATGTCAGGTCGTCTCGTTAATGGAGCCATGACCCAATGTGTCATTTAGCTTGACTTGCCTGACTCAGCACGGGATATGGGCAGAGTAAATGTGGTCTTTTTTTTTTTTTTTTGTGCATGATTCGGGACCGCTATGTCGGATTTCTTCTGGCTGAGATGTCTTCATGGCTTCCTGCATTTTATTGCAGAGTGTAGTGTGCTTTATGGCTGAGCAGGCCATATACTGCAGCAGAAGGCTCTGGAAAGCAGGCGAGCCTGTCATACTCATGCAGTTAACCAGATGCCATCGGCACAGGACTGACACACCCAAGGGGTTCCTGGTACTCCTCCTGGGCTGGGAGCCAAATTCTAAACCAGGGTTATTCAAGTCACGGTCCTCGAGGTCTGAGCACTGCTGGTTTTCTAGCCTTCCTTTACCTGTCAGTCAGGTGTGAGGCCTTTGACCAATCAGAATCAGTAATTATTAAACTAACTGCCTGGGGGAACTGAAAACAAGGCCTGGATTCGGAATCGATGCCCGGATTTGAAGAACCCTCTTCTAAACGGAGAGAGAGCGCAAATTCTGCTCCTTCACTGGAGCTGCTTCTGCGGAGGAGGATCCCGATTTTAATGTTTCCTGACGGGCAACCAGCACTTGTAGGATTTCTGCTACGGTCGCGGCCTGACAGAAAGGGTGGCAGATCGTCAGCGTGACCCCCACAGGCACGATGGGGGCTTAAGCCTCTTATTAAACCCATGCTGATGCTGTCGTGTCCCTGGAGCAAGATGACTGGTGTCCAGAATGAAGTATGCAATTTTTTTTTTCCTTTTCCAGAATTGAGGTTTTAATCCTACATTTATTTAGCAGGCACTTATGTAAAGCAGTATATTATTTGTTTGCCTTTGTTTATTTAAAGCAGGATCAGCCAGTCCTTGGAACAATTGGGGGTTAAGGGCCTTGTTCAGGGGCCCTTACTGCCTACTCTTTGGTGTATTTAATTTAGGAGATGGACAGCTGATTTCAGCTTTCTCTGTCTGCAGTCTGGCATGTTTGTGTAAGGTGTGGATGGTGTACTTTTCATGTTCTGTCGTGACGGCATCTCCTCTCATACTGTACTCACAATGATTGGCACAGTGCGGGAAATGGCAACCGAAATGGTATCCATCTCCTGCTGGGCTGTGTGAAGCACTTGCTCTTGACCCCATCCTCCTCCTCTCAGCTTGCTGGTGACTCACGTCTGAAGGCCGGTATCTGGAGGAGAAGGTAGCGGGCGGCTCGTGTGAGCCGAGGAGTTATGCAAATGGACCTTCGCATGCTCCCTTGCGTCTATTGATTTAGAGGAGCGGTATACTTAAACGGCGGTGGAGTTCTGCCACTGGGAATGCGTTTTTAAAGCTGCTGTGATTTGAGATGTAGCCTGTGTGGCAGTCCAAGCGGCAGAGCCTTCTCGATGGATGGAGCGAGGGAATTCCTCTGGGACTGGTTGCGATACGTCGGATTTATCTTGGGACTGTCTGCCAGGCTGCTTGTGTAGAGTCTGACATGAAGGGATGCTCCATAGCACATCTCTAATAAGAAGAGCAAACCTCGCGCTGTCTGTAGGGCTCCTTTGGGGCCTTGGACCCGCAACCTCTTCCTGAGGTTTTGTCCTTCATGCTAATTACAACAGGGCTCTTACGGCTCCATTTATGGAGGCCATCTGTTGCTTGCCCCATGGTTGTGTAACCTCATGGGCCTGTGATCAGCGCCTGGCTTCTTCCTTCCGTGGCGGTGTGCTCCATCTGTGTCGCTGTGGCGCCACGAGCGAGTCCTTCTGCAGGAGAACATGAGGGCGAACGGTGTGAGGGTCTGTCGCAAAGAGCGGGCGAGGGGAGGCGTTGAGATGCGGAGGAGGTTTAAGGGGTTTAGTTGGGTTTGGTGACATGGGCGATGTCATCTGGGTTTTGGCTGACAGAAGGAACGCTGATTGGATGGGTCTAGCAACGCTGAGGTATATGACGACCACTAGGAGGCGCTGTACCCTAAATCTGCCACCCTTTTAGGAATACGATCATGGCTCTGGGGATCTGTGAAAGCCCCGTGACAGGTGGGGGTTCTGTCATCACGCGACCATCAGCAGAAACTGACCTCTCTTCCTTAAATTTTGAGAAACTCCATTAGTGAGTTGTACAGTAATGAGTTTATTGTTGTACTGTGTGCTGTAAGCCAAAGCTGTGATGACCTATCTCACCCCAGAACAATGCTTTAAATATGGGCTTTCACTTCCTGCAAGGCTAAATAGGGCTGTATATTTCACAGAAGCGGCTGATTACGGGCACGTGGCCAAGGCCGTGTGGTTCGCTGCGGAAATCCTACAGTAGCATGTCAGTCTCAGGAATTTCAGGTCAGTGATGGCTGGTCCTGACCCCCTCTACTGTTTTGCCGTAGCTGATCTCTCCTACTTGTGGAATAACCCCCCCCCCCCACACACACACACACACACACACACACGCACACACACACACTTACCTCCTTTTGTGTGCAGAGCTAAGCTGATTATTTGACCCGAATCCTTTTTTTTATGAGAGAGTCGGGCAAAGCCAAAAACTCGCACATTCTTCTAGTCTCAGACAGGCGTGATGTAACTGAGCAAGACCGTCACGCGTTGCCTGGGTCGTTGGTCTCTCTTCCTTTCAGATTCTAATCGCATTTTCCTGCTTTCATCCTGATATCAGGCTCCATTCAGCAGCTTCTGTCAGCCTTGGCTAGATGCCTTGTCCCAGCCAGACTGACGGTCGCCTTTCGCATGTGGCTCGTAACGCCAGCGCACTGTTAGGACGTCTCGCTGCTGGCAAGCTGCAGCACGATTTGTCTACAGCAGGTGCTTAGGAGTTTCCACCCCCCCTCAATCCCCACCCACAAGAAGCCAGCAGTCCCAAACCTCTGCAGAGCTTCCAATCACGGTCGATGGGTGGTCCTCCTCGGACAGCCGGTCTCTGCTGGGGAACAAAGTCCTTGTTAGTGGCTGGAGGATCGAATTAAGCTTCATCTCTGCAGGGTTCCTCACCCAGGAGCTTCCCGCTGCATGGGAAGAAACAGGCAGGACGTTATATGAGTTATGACGGGAGCTGGAAGTTTATGCCATGGAAATGCTTGGGGACTCTGCTGTATTTTGTGATACCCGTGTTTTGAATTTGAATTTCGGGAGGCAGGGTGTGGGTCAGTAGGTTGGGATTCTACTTGTGACCAGAAGGTTGCTGATTCCTAATTTCTGTACTTGGTATAGTAACCACATCTCCTTTGGGCCTAAGACCAAGGCCCTTAATCTCCTGTTTCACTCTCACTTCTATGTGTGTGCGTCCTAAAAAGGAGAGCATGATGGGATACCTGAGAACTGCGGCATTCCGGAGTTGTACAAATGGTTAATTGCTTCATTTCATTTTCGTCTATCTCGGTCATGGCTTGTGTGTGAGGTGTGTTCATGTACGGATTCCTCGCAGATGAAAGCACCGCAACAAACTGCGAACCTGTGAGATACTTAGCAGCCTGCATTTCCCAGAAATGCTCTTAAAGAAATTATAAAGAAATGGGGTCAGAACCTATACATTATTCATGGTGTTTTGCAAAATAGCAGAAAGTCTCAGCAATAAAGTTATCGTAACTCGGGGGGGGGGATGCGGGAATCTGGGACAGTTTCGCTATGTATAGCTCTCAGCCCCATTATTACCGGGACAAACATGATGTGAGGTGAGCTGTTTAACATGATTTACAGAGAGGAGAGGTGGGAATGTGAACAAACACAGAGAACACCTCAAACGAAAGATGAGACATTCTTTGGAAAGCACTCGGTAATGTGAGGGGTATGTTAAAAATGTGTGTTCAGTTTTAACATTGTTTTTGTGAATATAAACAGGAAAATAAACCTTCAAACATGGTTTTTAAACCAGCAGGACCTCTGCTTATGTAAATCGGAGTTGTAGCTGGATCAGCCCCGGGGTCCAGGTTGGGGTCACCCTCAGGGGCTGAGGGAATGGGACGCGTGGGCAGGTGTATTGAGGTTACGCCATAAATGAGCAATGCATTGTGGGAGTCCTGCCAAGACCTAGAACACTCCGTTGGTGATGGGCAGTGAATTCATGATACCAGGTGTAGTTTATGTTTTGTGGTGATAGTTTTGTCATTTTCTGCAAGGGCTTTTTGTGAGGTTTTAGGGTACAATACTTCACAGATCAGTTCAAACTTGAATAACTTGGCATATATTGACACTTTTCATTTTCCACACGCTTCCCGTTACATAAAATATAGACGCGCCGTGAAACAACAGCTTGATGGTGCAAGAGTGAGTGCCATTGCCATAGCAACTCTTATTTTCTAATTTGGCTATGGCTCATGTTTTGCCGCAAGTTCCGGAACTATCTGAACTGGTTCCCACTGATTTGCTTGACTGCTACCCACAGGGCCCCACTGTTGTGGAGGCCAGTGCCGCAGTTTGATCTCCCTGACATCTTCTGGAATCATGTCTTTAAGCAGCAGAGAGCGGCCAGACCCTTCCACATCCACAGTGGGCAACTAGCTAAGAGTGTCTGTCTGGACACTGTTGGGAGTGATGAAATCTGGGCCTCTCACTCACAGCTCTGCAGGTGTTCTGACCTTTCCTCTTAAAGGACATCAGTGTTAGATATGTCATACACAGTGCTCACGTTGTCACCAGAGCTGGACTTCAGCTGTGTAGGGACAAGTCTGCGAACCACTGAAGTGATACTTTCCTTTTCAGAACATAAATCCATATGTAAGCTGCTGGAAAGCTTCAACAATGAAATATTAAAACTAAAATCAAACATTCACCAGAATAATATAATTGCTCAGTGGGGGATTTTATCCAAAATTAATTATATGCTGTATAATTAACAATTTCTAAGCTATTTAGGTTATGTGTCTTGTTCAAAGGTACAACGCAGGAGTGTTGTTCTTGGGACGTGAGCCTACAAACTTCTGCCATTGTAACCTAACCACATGCTACTGGAAACCAACCCAAGTTAGACCATGAAAAAGTCACAGACTGAGCACATATCACGCTGTTAACAGGACTTGATTACAAGGAACAGGTGACAGGTTTCCCCCTCTCCCCCCATTGGTAATCAAGACACCAGTACACCAGTCTTCCCAGGGGCTTGGTAACACTACCTGGGTTCGATGTGACCTGGTCCGTCGGGTGGAATAACACTGAACTCCACCCCCTTACATTCCTCTTCCAGCCGGGACGTGCCAAGAGATGTGACCCACGGCCGGAGGAAGTAATTATTCCTTTTTTCTGGGTGACTAGTGAAGCATGAGGCCGGAGTGTGTTTGGAGTTAGACACTCTGCTTAGTGACAGCGAGTGGTGACTTCTGTGAACCTCAAGGTCTTTCAGAGGTTTTCAGTCTATGTTCCCCTGCCTTGCACTGGGGTCCTTCACCACATAGATGAGGGTCATTCAAATCACGGTCCTCAAGGGCCGAGCACTGCTGGTTTTCCAGCCTTCCTGTACCTGTGAGTCAGGTGTGAAGCCTCTGACCAATCAGCATCGGTGATTATTAAACTTACTGTCGGGGAGAACTGAAAACAAGGCCTGGATTTAGAATCCAGGGCCGGATTTGAAGAACCCTGACATAGATGCTTCCATGATACCTTCTCCGAGGAGCTGGCAGAGTGGACAGAGTGGAAGACACTTTTGAATGTCTTCAACATGATGGCCAGACTAAGAGCATGACTGATTCGGTTTCCAGGAGTGAGATTCTGAAGCAGAGTTGAGTAGCGTAACTGAGTAGACCTTAAGACCTGATCCTACAGCCAACTGCTGCCTTTTGGCCTAGTGGGATGTGAATCTGAATGATAGCAGTTCACAATAGTGCATTACTGCAGTCCAATGGGTTACTGGACTCCAGAACTGGTGCAGTACCATAAATTCAGGGTTTGTCTCTTCCAGTCTGAAGCAGGAGAACCTGATCGCGGTGATATGAGTTTGATGCTGGCAAGGTCTGATGTTACCTTTCGCAAGCAGTGGTGAACAGTCCAGCACTGCTGAAACTGCACTCAGTTGTGTGAGCCTGAAAGCGGGGTCCGGGCCTGTGGATGCGTGGTACTTTCTAAGTATGTCTGTCATGTCATGGTCTGGAGGCTGGGTTGGGATGCTGAGGGGTTTGGCAAGTTGACTTTGATGATAGGAAAAGTTAAGCTATTTTTAGCCCTGATTCTGTTAAACGGCACTTTCCTCCTGATCACATTGGCTTCCAGGATGCTAAAGGGTGGATGGGCATGTTTGCTTTCTTGATTGGCCGTTCCAGTTGTATTTCCTTCAAGCTGTCCCATCTCAGTAACTCATTAGTGTCATCTGCAGTGTCTGTGCAACTGTGTTTATAATTACATACTGTAATTGATTTTCAGCTGGGTAAGTTTCCACAATTAATTATGATACAAACTATCCATCCATCCATCCATTTTCCAAACCGCTTATCCTACTGGGTCGCGGGGGGTCCGGAGCCTATCCCGGAAGCA
>JABFEA020000021.1:20572370-20588732 GCA_019775915.2 Cyphomyrus plagiostoma | reverse complement strand
TAGTCATGTTACAAAGGGATAGTTTATTAGCAGGAAACATGCTTGACAACCTCCTGCTGGAAATGTTTTTTAGAAACAGCATGTTCTAATGTGTAATTCATGCAGCTATTTAAAAAGTAGAGATACTCAACCAGAATACCCGAATTTTTTAAATGACAGGAGATGCACCCATGAATATAACTTACTTACCAGCATTTTGTGGTTTGGATAAAAGACAAGTGGGCCACAAAATTTAAGAAGATGAACTGTTACCATCACCAATCATGAATGACCCATGCTAGTAAGGTTGAGTGGCATTAGTGTTGAGTGGCATTGAGTGGTAAGTGAGTGGCATTTCGTGGTGAAGGAAAGCTATGCTAACACATGCAGTCAGGGTTACATGTCCGACATAGCTCAGTAACCCCAAAATAGATGAAATAAATCGTGATGGATAAACCTGTCAATATTATTAGTCCTAGAAAAAGTAATTCCATGGAGAAAGTAGGCTTAATTTACTTTAAATCTCCTCGCTGGCTCTGCTGTTTGCTACTCCGCAGTTGGCTATGTTCCAGTGGCCTCGCTAATTAATTTAACCGCTGTGCTTGGGGCTCTCCGGGGACCCGCGTATTAAATCTGGCCGTCTTGTGACACGGCACTGATGCCCTTTGCTAATGAAGTTCTAACCTCCTTTAAGCTCACAGTGGCATTTCTTAGCGGGTCCCGTGGACGTCCCCTCACCAACACACCTGACTTATAAAGGCTTGATGAGAAAATTAGCTGGATGGGAGGTTCTACTGGTATGATAGAAAAACTGGGAGTATACAATGACTATATATATATTTTTATTTATCTCATGCCTGTAGCCAAGGGGGTTCAAACTCATTATTTTGCTACAGGGCTCTCCAGTTCTGATCCTGGAGGGCCAATCTGTAACACAGTTTTCAGATTTCCAATGGAATTGGGGAACCCAGTTTTACTTATGTGGCTATGTTCCAGATTTAGCAGATTGTTATATCCAGAGCAACATACTTTTTTGCTTGTAGGAGTTAATTTACACAAAGTTCTAAGGGCAGAGTGAAAAAAACGATTGGTTCAGAGGTCCAAGCAACTGGAGGGGGCATGACCAAGACCTCTGATTGGTTGGTCCCTCCTCCTCTAGTTGCTTGGACCCACCCAAAGGTGGAATGACTTTGCTGGTCATAGGATTTGAAGCAGTGACCTTCTGATCACAAGCTGAACCTTCTACGCCACACACCAGCTCCCCAGTTGGCTAATGGACCTCGAGTGCTGCTCTCTGTTTGCCAGGTGCAGGAGTCTCTCGTACGCTAGCCAGCTCCCCCAGCTCAGCATTGTCTTCATCTTCGTAAATGAGGCCCTGTCAGTGGTGCTGCGCTCCATCTGCTCAGCCATCCGAAGGACTCCCTCCCACCTGCTCAAGGAGATCATCTTGGTGGACGACAACAGCAGCAACGGTGAGGCGCCCCTCGCTTCTGTCCCCGGGGCGCACCCCAGTACTGCGTTTTGAAAGTTGGATTCTAGACCCACGCTGCCGCAGTGCTGCTTCGCTGAATGAGACGAACACGCTGCGAAAATAAATTAAGGACTCTCTGGGGAATTGCGTGTAATGAAGTGTTACCCAGAACAATCAAACTAAAGACTAACTTTCGGAATATTTAAATGTCTATTTCCATGGAGAGATCGTCTAAAGTCCAGTGGTTGTCATGACAACAATACAGACGAAGTTTTTGTTTTTCATTCTTTTGCAGACCTAAGTGTGTGACTTTTAGGTGCCATAGGGGGGAGGGTAGGAATCTGGGGCTGTATAGTGTTTTGATTTATTTAACAAAGAGTTTTGAAAAGAGACGTGTGTCTTCTTTAGAAAGTAGGATCAGCCTTGCTCAGGAACCCAGTTGTGAGATCACTCTGTTGGCCCAGGGATTTGACCCCACAACATTCTGATTAAAGAAAGTCAATTTGCTGAGCCACACACCTCTCCCAAAGATTATAAGGCAGTCCTCAGATACCATGGCTGCTTATGTGCATTTCACTCAGTTTTCTGTTTGCCGAAGCATTCCCTTTCTGTGGCGCTTTACTGGTCCCTGCCCTAGCACCCAATAAAGGACTCTTCCCAGTGTAATCCCAATGTCACATGGTTCCTTGCACCTTTCTGAATGAATTCTGAATGGGATTCTCATATGTAGTCAGCGGAGATGATTACCACTCAAACCTGGTCCCCTGTTGTCCAGAAAGCGTCACTACACTGAATATAAAATAAACACATTCTTTATTCTGGAGATGCAGAATCTTCTGCTAACCAGCTAGCTAGCTACAATCTTCTGATTCTCTGTGGATGCTTATTTAGTCGTCTCAGTTAGGGGGGCTGAAGTAACTTCTTCAGTGGTGCACCAGAACCATCCCTGCATGCGGTAACCAACAAGTATAAAGGAGCCTCCACTATTACTTACACTTTTCTTGTAATTCTGTTTACCTGCTGACCTTGGATACCAAGGTGATCTTGGTTATGTAGGATGCCAAAGAATGCCTGGAGATCCAGGTAGTTTTTTTCCAGTTGGTGGACTTTTAGCAGATAAACACACATTTTTGTCTTCATAGCTTTACTTTTATTTTTCATTAACCAGAACTCCCGTTTTGCCAGTTATCGACATGCTAAACTCTTTTAGCGTTATGCTTCCCGTTCTGCAAATGAAAATATACCATTTTTTCGTTCCACGACTTGTCCTTTTTGGTCCCTCTTGAAACCCTTAGCTTTAGAGATCAACACCAACTTTAGCTACCAACATGTCCCCCAAAATCCAAAGATGTAGCTGAACTTTAGCGCCGTTTGGAGGGAATTATCGTGATATTTCAGCCTGTATAGTACACGCCAGTCAACCATGTGTTTGTGGTTCTGCCACTCTTTGGTGCTTCCACAGTGAGTGGGTCTATTAATATTGCCTTTCATTCATAATGCAGATGTTCCCCCAACATCCTCCCTTGATGATGAAAATATACAATAAGCTCTTGGGAGGAAACTGGAACATAAATTGCCCGGAAGGAATACTGCGTTATAGCTGCGCTGTTTTCAGTCTGTAGTCCATGTCTGTGATTTAGTGCCTGTTACACTGTAAAACCTAATCTGGCTCGCTTTGTGTTTTTGTTTTCTAAGCCCGAAAGCGCTCTCGCTTCACTCCTAAGTGGCATTTCAATTAATCATCTTTAATCCTGTCGCCACGGTTCGATAGCTGAGATATGCCAATAGGTGAGAACGTTCCGGAGTGTCTGCCGAATGATAAAAAGCAGACTGCCTGGTCGGTTTGGAGCTCGAAACCCACCGGTTTCCTCTCACCCATAGTGTGGTAGGACCAGCGGAACTGTGCATATTAACCCTATTACCTGTTTGTCATTAGCCAAGCTGGGACACGTAATTTTCACAGCATAGATGTTATGGCTGCCATCAGGAATCTGCCATTTATGTGTTGCTAAAGTGCAGTAAACTCCTGGCTTTGCCATGATGGCTGACAATTAAGGCCCCTCTCTGTCTGTGGGACTCTGCCCTTCATGGTAGGTAGGATCTGTGTAGGTGGGTGTACTGACAAGCACTAACAACAGGAACACATTAAGAGAGAGAGGTCCCTTGGTCTTACTTTCAGGTAGGGCTGGTGCAGCATAATCACGATCACATACCGCATTCGCAGTAATGATGGGCTGACGGCAGCTTTTCATTACTATACAGATGTTTACTAACGCCCACAATTTGGTAAGCGGATTAGTAGTACACTTAATACATTGACAGTTATATTGTGATGCCCAAAAGTTAGTCATCTGTATTAATCCGTTGTATCCTTATGTTTATTAAATTTGTCTAGCAGAGCACACAACAGATTACTGTTTTGTTAAGTCGTGTAAGTTATTTATAAGCAGTTAAGTGGTGGTGAAGAAAGAGACAGCTCAACATCTTTTAAGAGAGGAGATCTTGTGGATAAACAAGGTACGAAGACTACTTTTAGTAGTTTCAAGTCCAACACATTAGCCATAAGGACACTTATTGCTTTTTGATGTCACAATATGCCTCTCAATTATAGGCGAACTACTAATCTGCTTACCAGATTGTGGCCGTTGGTAAACATCTGTATAGTAATGAAAAGCTGGCGTTTGGACAAATGTTTATGCCCATTCTATAAAGCTCTGGTGATTATCGCGTGTGCGCCATATGATCACGATTATATTGCGATAGCCCTACTTTCAGGGTGAGGTTATAGTGTGACTTGGCTGGAGTTTAGAAAAGCCCATGCAGATGCTTAAAGTGGACTTTTGCTGACCTGTGTACATGGTCAGAGGACTGCTCAATCACTGGTATTGCAAAGGACTATGGGAGAAGGTCTCTGAAAGGTGAATGGAATCATGCGATACAGGGAGCTGGCAGCAGGGAGCAGACTGATTGACGTTAATCTCCTGTTTCGGGGCTGAATGGTGTGGTTGGGTCTGGGACTAACACAAGAAAAGCATAAATACTAAATCAAGGTACTGAGTTGTCAGTAGATGGTAAACAAACGCAGGGAGTCATGTGTCTGGGCTGAACAGAGAGTCAGCATGGGATTCGCTGTCTTGTTTTATGCCTTGATGAGGGTTTGACTTGGAGAAACGCTAACTAAATGCTAGCTAACGCAAACGCATCGATTGGACACATGCAGCCAAATCCTGAGCCCATTGTTAATGGAGTTTAAGAGCTGCCCGTTTTACGCTACTTGGTAATATTACACTCTGCTGCGGGTCTGTACAATCTTATTAGCTGTTTTGTCTTTCAAGGACATAGAAAACACTTGTGCTACATCAAATTATTTTAATACTGTATAAAATGCACACAGCAATTCTAAAATCCTGCTGTCTGATGCCATACTAGAAGTTTCTGAAAGCGAATGATGGGTCTCTGACAGGTTGCTGAAAGCTTTTACAACGGATTCAAGGTTTTGTATATCATTTATTATTTATTGATTTCTATATTCCCTTCAAACATTTTAAACACTTTACAGGCAATAACAGATATCAGCTGGGACAGGTAATAACATCATTACAGTATTTTTAAATAACAGAAAAGCTTTTGTTCAGTTTTATAACGTTTCCTAAGAAATTGCTTGGATGAATGAAGCCATGTAACCAGTGGAGCACAACCAAGACAAAAACTAAATGAGTATTAAGAAACCATGACCTCTTCTGCTGTAGCACTGAACTTGCTGAATTCATAGGTAGGATTAGTATTCTGCATCAAATCAGAGCTGATGAATGAGCTGTGGGCTGCATGTTATTACAGTCAGCCGGCCAGTGCAGACCACATGCTCTGTCGGCATGGCGTTCATACCCCAGCTAAGGCCTAAGCTGCCTGGGACAAGCCTGGCACCAGACCTAAGCGAATTGCTGCATCTAATTCTGAGTTGGCCAACCTGGAGCAGTGTGTTGTTTTCTCGGGAAATGTCAAGGAAACTGGGACCAGACTTCCACAGTACTGCCTGCGACCAACTCAGTATACATCATTAGAACTTAACTGTTCTCTTTTACCTGCCGTAAAACAGGCAGGTATCTCCTGCCACCTCCAGGGTTGGCCCTCTGTTTGGGCACCAAAGTACACAGTGGAGCAGTGAAGCACCAGTAACCCTGGTGGGGCAAGTCAGGAAGTATGGGAGGGGGAACAGTGTCGCTTCACATGGCTTCAGGCGCCTCAGGAACATCTCCCTGCTCATGCTTTTTTTGCCATGATGGTTAAAGCACAGATGTGCCCTGAAAATAAGGTATTGAGCGACTGTGGCTTGGGGCTGTCATGTTACTACCAAACAAGAGTGCCAAAATAGAACTTTTTGGCACCCCATTGCCAGGTTTAGAGGTCAAATGGTAAGGGTGATAGCAGTCAGGTGTTACAAGTAGTTAGTAGACTAGTGCTAGCTATACACATGCCCCTTTTCCGATGACTAAGATATGTCATATATACAGATATATATCCAGTGTCAGGCCGCCAGTGTAATACATGGCATTGTTAGAGATTTTGTCGACAGAGATCAATTCTCTGCCGTCATATGTTTCCCTAGACTTTAGCAGAACCGCAGCCCTAACCCAACCCAGACACTCATGCCCCGACCCCTTGTACCCACAGAGGACCTGAAGGGGAACCTGCAGGCGTTTGTTGCTGAGACGAACAGCCAGCGGCCCGGCCTCATCAAAGTGGTGCGGCACACGAAGCGGGAGGGGTTGATCCGCGCACGGGTGAGCGGCTGGCGTGCGGCTACTGCCCCTGTGGTGGCGCTCTTTGATGCCCATGTGGAGTTCAACGCAGGCTGGTGAGTAACAAACACCTTTCCTGTCGCCATAGGAACACTGTGTGTTTGCGCTATACAGCAGTACTGAGTATTGCAGTGATGGGTACTGCACTTCAGAAGTATAGTTAACTCCTTCTCTCTTTGTATGGAGTTTACATGTTCACCCCATATCATGTGGGTCTCCTCCTACAGTCCAGAGCCATGCCGTTAGACTAAAAGGCATCTGTACAATTTTTTGTTGTGTGTATATGGCCTTCCATATCCCACTTAGGGTGAAGCCCAGTCCAGTCCGCTATGATGGACTGGCATCCCATCCAGGGTGTTTGCAGGTCTGTGCCCTGTGATGGATTGGCATCCCATCCAAGGTGTACCCAGCCCTGTGCCCTGTGATGGGCTGGCATCCTATCCAGGGT
Source organism: Cyphomyrus plagiostoma (assembly GCA_019775915.2). Taxonomy (NCBI): domain Eukaryota; kingdom Metazoa; phylum Chordata; class Actinopteri; order Osteoglossiformes; family Mormyridae; genus Cyphomyrus; species Cyphomyrus plagiostoma. The sequence continues at coordinate 20,582,035 of JABFEA020000021.1, read as the reverse complement.
GTACCCAACCCTATGCCCAGCGATGGAATGGCATTTTATCCAGGGTGTACCCAGCCCTATGCCCAGTGATGGACTGGCATCCTATGCAGGGTATACCCAGCCCCGTGCCCTGTGATGGGCTGGCATCCTATCCATGGTGTACCCAGCCCTATGCCCAGTGATGGACTGGCGTCCCATGCAGGGTGTACCCAACCCTGTCCCCTGTGATGGGCTGGTATTCTATCCAGTATGTACCCAGCCCTATGCCCAGTGATGGACTGGCATCCGATGCAGGATGTACCCAGCCCCGTGCCCTGTGATGGACTGGCATCCGATGCAGGATGTACCCAGCCCCGTGCCCTGTGATGGGCTGGCATCCTATCCATGGTATACCCAGCCCTGAGCCCTGTGATGGATTGGCATCCCGTCCAAGGTGTACCCAGCCCTGTGCCCTGTGATGGGTTGACATCCTATCCAGGGTGTACCCAGCCCTATGCCCAGCGATGGAATGGCATCTTATCCAGGGTGTACCCAGCCCTATGTCCAGTGATGGACTGGCATCCCATGCAGGGTGTACCCAGCCCCGTGCCCTGTGATGGGCTGGCATCCTATCCATGGTGTATCCAGCCCTATGCCCAGTGATGGACTGGCGTCCCATGCAGGGTGTACCCAGCCCCGTGCCCTGGGATGGTCTGGCATCCTATCCATGGTATACCCAGCCCTGAGCCCTGTGATGGGCTGGCATCCTGTCCATGGTGTACCCAGCCCCATGATGGGCTGGCATCCTATCCATGATGTACCCAGCTCTGCACCCTTTGCTGCCAGAGATGAGCTCCAGGCTTCCCAACTTTGGATAAGTGCTTGGAAATTGGATGGATGGTAATAAGATAATAGGATAGTACTTCTACTTAAACTGTGAATGTGAAAGCTCTGCAGTGAATCAGCAGGACAGGAAGAGCACTGATTAAACTTTAGCGAAGAACCTTTTGAATATCATGGGCCATAAGAAAAGCACTTGATTTTCCTCATTAGATCAAGGCTGAACTTTCATTTGAAGCACAAATGACCAAACTGAAGCACTCTGGGAAAACTGTGAAGAGACCCAATGTACAAGAAAAGACCATAATGCTTGGAAAAGGTAGAGTTAAATAAGGAAGAGGATGACCAGCAACAAGATGGGTGGACTCAATCATCACAACAATGAACATGAGTTGCCTGGAGTTGATACTAGCATAATGACTTCTTCCATCCACAGATGGTCATGGTTATTATATCAAAGACAATACAGTAGTATTCTAGAAACAAACATAAACACACACCCTTCTTATTCGAGAAACGTAAACATAAACATATACCCTTTTCATTTAAGAAACATAAACACACACCCTTCTCATTGGAGAAACGTAAAGAAAAGCACACACCTTTTTCATTCGAGAAACATAAAGAAAAACACACACCCTTTTTGTTGTGCCTGTCCGCAGGCAAGCGGATAAAGGAAGGTACTCCAGTCAGGAATACGGGCAAAACAGGGTTTTATTGTGGGCTCAGGACAAACGGCGGACTCACGGCGAGACAGCGTCAATGCTAAGTCTGCCGGACCTACACTGTCGCAGACTTAAATACACAAAACAGGCGTGTGGAAATACAAGACAGGTGAGAACCAACAGGGAAAACGAGAGGTAACGAGGTGGGCGTGGCACACATGAGGATCGTTCGGAGTGGGTCATGACACTTTTCATTTGAGAAACATAAACACACACACCCTTTTTATTCGAGAAACATAAACACACACCCTTCTCATTGGAGAAACGTAAAGAAAAACACACACCCTTTTCATTCAAGAAACATAAACACACACCCTTCTCACTGGAGAAACGTAAAGGAAAAACACACACCCTTTTCATTCGAGAAACATAAACACACAGCCATTTCATTCGAGAAACATAAACACACACCCTTTTCATTCGAGAAACATAAACATAAACCCACTTCTCTGAGCACCACATCATTCTGTACTGTAACACTGAGATTTAGCCCTTCACTGCATACTGTAAAGCTCTGTTACGCTGCAGATAACCTTCTGCATTGGTGTTGTACTTATTAGTATGGCTGCTTTCCAGCTGGTTGACCTTTGACCTGTGTATGATTCCTGGGGCCTGTACTACGAAACGGGGTTACTGGCTTATTAAGTTATTACTGGCTGGTAAGTTGTCAGATTTAAGGTAGTCTGGGCAAAATGTAAGTGAACAAATATGAAGTCCCTTCAATTTTAAACTGCTCTACCTGTACAGGCCACTGGTCCCTGCAGGTTATTTGGTCATTAGATTTTCGCTCCACCTTCAAAAAAACACAACACCTAGGAATTCCTCTACTAGCTTGATACCACTCCATGTTCCCTGGATGCTCTTAGTGTCGTACTTTCTGCTGACTGAGTGGTTGACTTGTTTAGGTTCTTGCTTTGTTGGAAAACGCTGTGTAGCTCCTGCTCTGATCCTGGTAACACCTATACCTGGCCATTCATTGGACGCTCAGCCTAGCTTCACTTATATCTAGTCAAGTCCATGACAGCCGTATGTCTGTAATGTGCTATTTGCCTCAGTTGTACATTGCCTTGGACATAAGTGTTTCCTTAATAAAAAATAAAGTAAATATGTCAAGATGAGCACAGATTGCTCTTCATTTAAGTTTCTCAGCGACCGCCATCCTGATACCAGAAGGAGTGACTGGCTCCATATTAATCACAGCGCTGCTTCGCCAAGCATATAAAAAGACAGCAATTGGCCTCCGGAGGTTTATTTAAGCGACAGTTATCGATGGGCTCTGTAGCCTTCAGGAGAGCCGCGATTTGTTCTCCACCAAACCAAATCCACAATTTATCACCAAAAGGGATGAGAATATGCCAGTTTCTTCAAACAGCAGCGGGTCACCATGATTTGTCATCACGCAATATTACTCCAGCTCTCAGTCGAGATATGTGCCATTCATCTCACGTTGATGAAAGCTGTGACCTCTCGTATGTCAGGGTGGAGCCCATCCTGCAGAGGATTAAAGAGGACCGGACCCGTATTGTGTCGCCGTCGTTTGACAACATCAAGTACGACACGTTTGAGGTGGAGGAGTACCCACTGTCGGCCCAAGGCTTCGACTGGGAGCTGTGGTGTCGATACCTGAATCCGCCCAAGTCCTGGTGGAACCTGGCCAATCACACCGCCCCAATCAGGTATGTGGGCCTTCAGCTCATCTTGTACTCATGACCCAAATGCCTTTTCAAAGACCTTTTTCTAAAATAGTATTTACTAGCCCAAGGATACAAAATTATCGAGCATCAGTTCACGCAGAATTAACAGGCATAAATTTCAATGTAAATGTTTCTACAGCCTGTTCATCATACCCTATACTCCTGTCTAAAGGAACATGTCAGTGACTGAAGATGTCACAGGATTGTCTTTTCAGTATAAGTTGGGCTGTTTCGGGGAATTAAGAACATTTGTGAAGCCTGTGTAGCTCCTGATATGATCTCATCGCCTGTTCTTGTCATTGAACATTTCTGTGGAGACACTGAAGGTCTGTGGTATGTTCTTCTGAATCCTACCTCTGCCATTTCAGGAGTCCAGCTTTGATTGGATGCTTTGTGGTGGACAGGGAGTACTTTGAGGAAATTGGCCTCCTGGATGAAGGGATGGAGGTCTACGGAGGTGAAAATGTGGAGCTGAGTGTGAGGGTAAGTCATGCTCACCACTGAGACTCAGACGTCCCCATAAAAATGGTTGAGCTCCTCACATTTTGTCTTCATGGTGTATAACATCCCTGCCATTTTGGATTGACTACTACCTAAGGAAGAGAAACCCTCTCTGTCACAGGAAGAGAATGGCTGGCTCTTTGAGTCTCCTCCTGTAATTGCAGATTCACTGTTAAGATCATATAGATCAATGTTTCCCAACCCGGTCCTTGAGACAGTCCATGTTTTTGCTCCCTCCCAGCTCCCTACCAGACAGTTCACTTTTTTGGCTCCCTCCCAGCTCTCTGCCAGGCAGACCACATTTTTGCGAAATCATGGACTGTCTAGGGCCCCCGAGCACCGGTTAGGGAAACAGTTATGTCGCATTAAGTTATGTTGATCACCAGTGTTTCCAGTGCTGTCAGGTTTCAGAACAGTACCCTATTAATGTGGCCCATTTTTCTTTTCTCCTGTTGCCCCCTCTCCTTCTTACAGTAGAAGGTACTCACATATGTCAAGACAACAGAAATCCATCTAGTCTTAAAACTTAGAAGATCCTGCTGATTTAATTGCTGAAGAGCAACATGCCACTTTACTAGGATTAGTCTGTAATTTGACAGCATTTCAAACCAGTTCACATATTTGCATGGACAGTAATGAGGTTCTTAACAAGCGATGCTGAAGTGACATCTGGAGGATGGATACCGGCTTAAAGCGGCACTGAACCTCAGAGCCACAGCAACATATACACCTTAGCTTCTTAGTATTTAGCTCTACAGACTCCTACAGACTAATGCCATTATTTGGGTGGATCAGCTAGTTGACCCCATTCACATTGTTTTGCATTCAGCCTCTTTCGTGCATCCTATGTGATGTCAGCTGGCACTTTTGTGATTGGTAATTGGTGAAGAGGTGGGGTTTGAATGAGGTGCATTGGTAGGTCAGCTATTCCTTGATGTACTGCTCTCAGTAACCTTGTAAGGGTGAACCAGGCCTGCAAAGACCTTGGGTGTTTCTCAATACCAAGAACACGAAGGTCGTACATGTGGTCTTGGCAAGACTGGTCTTGCTAAATTGCCTTCCAAGAAGGAACTTGGGCCATAATGAATCATGGGATTAGTATCGTTCAATGTGGATGCAACTGATGTATCCTTGATATTTGATGGGGCAAGAACAACATCCTTGGACTTTTACCATCCTCTGTACTTCTGTTCTTGGGTATTGGAACAGGTCTTATACAATGGAAGATGACGTGAAACAGGTACACGAGAACACAAGTACGGTCAAGTATGCATATTGAGAATCAACCCTACTCACTACAGGACACTCTAGTGACTACAGAAGGCTGGGTGGAGCTTAGAATTACATTATGCAAAATAAATGCAAACAAACTTATGGCCAATCAAGAGTGAGCAATTCTTTACTGTGGGCTGGTTCTCCTTGCCTCATTTGCTGTCGTCTTTCCATATGATTAATGATTCAGATTAACAAATGGCATGTTCAGTATTACCCCCACAAATGGATTGCTACAGACATTTCCACATCCAAAACCTAATTTTCCAGCTACTTCTGTGGCTGTGGTGATACGTTATCTTTCTGGTGTGTGATTTATAAAAACAGAGTAGGTGTCCACCATATTGCACTCACATGCAAGCCTGACAACGTCTGCTGTTGACTTTATGTTAGTAATTCAGCAGTCATTAATAGTTCCAGAACTGCTTATCAAATACAGGGGAGCGGTGAGTCTGAAGATTTTCACAAGTCAAAATGCCAATAAATGGGATACCAGTCCATCAAAGAACATACACATCACTGAATATAATTGAAATGAACTGAATTGAATTGAATCCTGGTGGGGTCAGCATGGTGGCTTCGGGGGGGGCTCACTCTTCCAGGGTTGAACACCCTAATGTGCTTCTGGCACTGTGTGTGTGACACTCACTTTTAGAGGTGATTTTTTTTAGGTTTCTCCATGGAAACCAAAGGTTGTAGTATCGCCAGACAATTAGATTTCGCCTGGTAACATTATCGTGCGCATTTTTGGGTGGCATGACTATACTCTTACGGCAGCGGTGAGTACATGTAGAGGGTATTCTTCATGCTGAATCACCCACAGGAATTGCTACAGGTGATAACTTATCCGACGGGCTGACTCACAACGGCATTCACTGATGGACTGATGATCACGACCTACAACAGGAAAATGAACAAAAAAACTGCATAAGCAGCTTGATTAGAGATAATGGATGTTTTGCCTCCAAAAGCACTCAGGATGCATTGACACTGTAATTAAAAGTAATTAAAGCCATATGGTAATTTATGAAAATATGGAATATATTATTGCATTGCAGCATTAGCTTATTGTGTAATGAGGCGTTGTTATTAATGAATAATGCTGCTATTCTTATAAAAATCAGATGGCAGAGAGTTTTAAAAGTACTCCATAATTCTAGGTGAAACCTAGAAGTAGTAATGTACAATAGTATATAATCTAGTATCTGTCACCATTTCTGCTCTGAACTTGTAGTTAACCTCCCCTGGACTCATCTGTCTTTTTAGTATTTTTTCTACTATCAGTTATACTATTGTTTTTATAGTCATGATTTTATTTATTTATGATTTATGCACAATATCTGAAGCACCTCGATTGACAGTATTACAGCTTTATTGCATCCCTAAAGCAGATATGGTGATATGGCAATATCATATTGGTAGTATATCACACATGTGCAGTAATCACCAGGGCCAGCTTTTCAGTACTACACAGATATTTATTTATGTCCATAATTTGTTACGCAGATTAGTCGTACAGCTAAAATAGTAATCAGATGCATTTTGTGACAACCAAAAGTTAGTAATCTGTATAAACTTTGTCTCTATGTGTATTAAATTCGGGTAGCGGAGCACACCACATAATACTGTTCTGGTATTCTGTGGTTTGGTATACTTCAGGGCGATATGCACTGTAGCGGAGCACACCACATAATACTGTTCTGGTATACTGTGGTTTGGTATACTTCAAGGCGAAATGCACTGAAGTGGCGGTGAAGAAAGGAACAGCACAGCAGACACGGCATCTTTTAAAGGAGGAGATCTTATGGATAAAAAAGATTAAAAGACATCGGCGGTGTGGTCGGACATGTTTCTTAAACATAAGGATATGTTGAATTTATACTTTGGGACATCATAAAATGCCCCATTAATATTTTAGCTGTACTACTGTTTACCTATTTGTGGGCGTAAATAAATGTCTGTATAATACTGAAAAGCTGGCATCTGGCCAAATGTTTCCACTGTCATCTGAAGCCCTGGTGATTGTTGAATATGTATGATATAATATCGATATGATATCACCCAGCTCTAGATATGGTCCTTGACCACAAATCTTCTTTCTTTAACTTGCCTGCAATGCAGGTGTGGCAGTGTGGGGGCAGTGTTGAGGTACTGCCCTGTGCCCGCGTCGCCCACATCGAGCGCGCCCACAAGCCCTACACGGAGGACCTCACGGCCCACGTACGCAGGAACGCCCTGCGTGTAGCCGAAGTCTGGATGGATGACTTCAAGAGCCACGTTTACATGGCCTGGAACATTCCGCAGGAGGTGAGCACCCCACTTCCATTTTGCCTGTGCACAGTGGCAGCGTTTACCTCCACTGAAACCACACGTCTAAGTGGGGCCCCCTAACTAAATATTAAATAAACACATTTCATATTCAGCTAGCCAGCTAGCTAGCTATGATCTTCTGACTCTACTCACTGGCTGTTTAGTAGGCAGGGACGCCAAAAGTGACTTTTTGAGTGAGGCCCCAGGAACAACAAACTGACCCCAGCCTAAGAACTGTGCTTGTTCATTGACTGCTCTGTCAATCTTCTCAAAATATCCTTGTTCACCGCATGTGCTCATCTAGATATGTCACATTCTACTTTACCTGTCTACTCCCCCCGTGTTCCCCAGTGACGCATTTAGCGCGACAGAGCCCTCACTCTCACTTCCTGTCCCCTGTCTGTCCGCATCACCATCCAATTGCCTGGCTGGAATGTGTTTTCCAATATGTGTAGCCTGTAATGTACATGTGTGCATTGTTGTGTACATGCATGTAGGACTCCGGGATCAACATTGGCGATGTCTCTGAGCGAAAGGCCCTAAGGAAACGACTACAGTGCAGAACGTTCCAGTGGTACCTGGAGAACGTCTACCCAGAAATGAGGGTCTACACCAGCACCGTTGCATATGGAGTGGTGAGTATGATCCTGGCCAGGAGAACATGGCCAGTGGTCTGTGTGTGACAGGCTGAACCTGCACTCTTAGGTTGAACTGTCAGTCTTTTGTGGCTGAGAATCATTGGATCGGCTGTAGATCAGAGGTTGGAAGGTGGATGGATGGTTCGACCAACAGATGGAACGACAGACCTTCCGCGCATTGGTCGGTCCATTCATCCGTCCGTCTTCTAACCTCTGATCTACAAACTATAGATCATGAGGACTTGTGCTCCGAAGCTATACCTGATTTCTTTAACATGCTGTATGGTCCTGTAGTTCAAAGTTAGAATTTCACAGAGTAAAAAAAACTGCTCAGTAGGGAAGCTGTGACTTTAAACTCCATGGATCCCCAACTCCAGCCTCCTCAGCTTATGGCTGCAGAATGACTAAGCTGAACTGGTTCAGTGGTGGGGGTGGAGTCTTCCATGAGGCTTTGATGTTCCTCTCTCCCCATCTGCTTCCCCTAGCTGCAAAACTCTCTTCGGAGTGACCTGTGTCTGGACCAGGGACCGGATACCGACAACATCCCAATCCTGTATTTGTGTCATGGAATGACTCCCCAGGTTAGTCACATGAATCATGGGATAACCTCCCCCCCCCCCTCCAATCAGTGGTCTGTCACAATCCTGTACCTGAATCAGGGGATACACCACTGACCTGGGGGGGTTATCAGCATCCCACACCCCGGGTAATAGTGGGTGTCTGACAGCTGGAATATTGTGTTAACACTCCTCAAAAGTCCTATCCTGTATCACTGATGCTGTGCACCAGCAAGGTGGTACCCAAAGCTTCTCAGTATGAAGTACTCACAGAGACTGGCTTAACCAGTCCATTCAAATGACTAAAAAAAGAATATTCATTATGTAATAACTTAATACTCCATATCAAATTAATATGCTCGGCTTGTCAATGATGAAGAATAAATTGAGATAGAGAGAAAGAGCATTACGTTATCTGGTGACACATCCATGACGCTAGGAGGTGAAGGAGAAAGGAGCAGCAGTAGCCAGAGGGACGCTGTGCGCCGGGTTTGGGGAGAGAGAGACGCCGTGCGCCGGGTTTGGGAAGAGAGAGACGCCGTGCGCGGGGTTTGGGAAGAGAGACGCCGTGCGCCGGGTTTGGGGAGAGAGAGACGCCGTGCGCCGGGTTTGGGGAGAGAGAGACGCCGTGCGCCCGGTTTGGGGAGAGAGAGACGCCGTGCGCCGGGTTTGGGGAGAGAGAGACACCGTGCGCCGGGTTTGGGGAGAGAGAGACGCCGTGGCCGCATTTGGGGAGAGAGAGACGCCGTGCGCCGCGTTTGGGGAGAGAGAGACGCCGTGCGCCGGGTTTGGGGGGAGAGAGACGCCGTGCGCCGCGTTTGGGGAGAGAGAAACGCTGTGGCCGCGTTTGGGGAGAAACGCTGTGCGCTGACTTTGATGCATCTGGACGGCTGTGGGGTCAGAGATGTTTAGTTTTTACTTGATGTTCATGACTGAATTTACATGGGGACGGATAGATGAATGGATGGATCTCACCAAATTAAACAATTAGCAGTTATTTCTGTTATTGTAGCACAGATGAAAGGTTCCTGGTAGGGAACTCCCTGTGACTGTAAGGTGATCTCACTCTGTAAGGCCTCCTCTTCCTCCTGCTCCTCCATATTTGTTTGTTTGCTACCCATCCGCTGTTCTCAGCAGCTCAGCTCTAGGAAGCGACACCAGCTTACATAA
>JABFEA020000021.1:20556927-20571984 GCA_019775915.2 Cyphomyrus plagiostoma | reverse complement strand
TCGTGTATTAAATCATGTATTTTTCTGTAGATATTTGAAATAAAAACACAATAGTAACAGAAAATAGCAAAGCACTGTTCAGCTGGAAATCATCTCTAAATCTTGCTGCCATTTAGCTTGATTACAGCTTCTCAAACACGAGGCATTTGGATAACAAGTTTCAATAGTTAATCACCTGACACACCCTCCCAGCAGAATAATCACCTGACACGCCCTCCCAGCGGGTTAATCACCTGACACGCCCTCCCAGCGGGTTAATCACCTGACACGCCCTCCCAGCAGGTTAATCACCTGACACGCCCTCCCAGCGGGTTAATCACCAGACACGCCCTCCCAGCAGAATAATCACCTGACACGCCCTCCCAGCAGAATAATCACCTGACACTCCTTCCAAGCGGGTTAATCACCTGACACGCCCTCCCAGCAGAATAATCACCTGACACCCAGCTCACTTGCAGCTGCTCCCAGAGATGTAGGGAGCTTGTGGGTCACGTTGCTGTACTTTCAGTCCTCAGTGACCGTCTTGGGTATCCATGCAGCTGGAGCCTCAGCAAACATCACGTGTAGCTTCAGAAATATCAGGCCATCTTCATTCCCACAGCCGTGTGGTTCAGGTCTCAGCATGAGCTGAAGTGTGGAGGGAAGAGTGCCCCCTTCTGGTTACATTGAGTCCTGTCTTGGTGTAATCATTCTGAAAGTGACAGAGAAGAGGGCAGTTGAAGTAATTCGTAGTTCCTGTGAAAGTCTTCTCAACTGTGTCTTATATTTTATTATTTAGGGGGATGGTACCAAGGCCAGGTTTGGTTTTTTTTGGTCCCCAATCAAAGGCACATTTTACATTTAACGTGAATGGATTCAGTGCTGACCGAGTCACACAGCGGCAGCTGAACCGTCACTGACAGCAGAGCTAAGCGTGTTCAACTTCCCTGTGGGGTCTTCTGTGTTTCTTCAGTGGGTTTGTCTGCTTCACATTTAAGTCAGTAGATGTAAGGGAATGCACAAGTGCCTCTGATTCTAAAGGCATTGTTTATCTCTTTAGTTTGCTATTGGAATGTGATGCAGTTAGCACGCTATGCTAGATTAGCATTCTGTCTGTGTAAATGTGCCAGCCCCCCCTCACCACCCGTGGCACCCCCGGCCCTCCTGGGCTTCCAGAGAAGCTCCCAGAAGACCTCCTGGCCCTGTGTTCCAGCTGAGTAAGTCCCTAATTAGCCCCCACCGAGCTGTTAATTGAATGAATTGCAATATTAAAATCGCATTAGAAAGGCGGAATGTTCCGGAGCATAATTATGGTAATCAATTGTTGAAATAATTAACACATCATTTCAATGAGCATGATTTTCTCATTTCAAGCACCAAAGACAACATCCACACGTGTCTCTCTGTACACGCGTGCTGCTGAACACGCACACGCCTGGTATGGCGTGCACGAAAAGCTACAGTGTGCTCCGGAGTGTGTCTGATGTTTAATTCAAGGTGGAATCTGAGATTTTTAATAAAATGTTCAGTTGAGGCCATTTCTCTAAGCGAAAACCAGCAAATAGTGGGGGTGAGGAGCACTGGGGCTGGCGGACGGGGGGGCTTTATATTTGCCAGGGTGTGACTGTCATCTAGGTGAAAATACACAAATATGTATCTATCATATTCCTATGTGACATACATTTAATAGACATATTTCTAATATGTCTGTAATGTGCGTGTTGACGTTTCGTACACAGTGAAGCTGAAGCAGCAGCGGTCCTGTGTACCATGGCGAACAGTGGTCGTTCCTTTGGGGGTCTAGATCACTGATCTCCATGGGCTGGTCTGTAAATCTCCCGCTGGTAGCTCCTGTGTTCCCACTGAGGCTGATTTCATTTTGAGCTCCATTGTAACTCTGAATTTGCTCAGGTATAAACACAGTTGCATTGTCACTGTTCCCGGGGGCATTATTCTGAGAACGAAGTCTGCTGCCGGGGGTCTCGTCATCTTCAACCCTTTCTTTGAGAAAGCAGGGTCAGCTAATCCCTGCCGCAACTGAGGGTAAAGTCCAGGCACTGAGATTTGAGCCCACAACCTTCTGATCAAATGCATAGCACCCTAACCTGCTGAACAACACACCACCCCCATAATACCAAACGTTCCTGTTTAGCAACGTCCTAACTTCTGGAGGCCCTTTTGCGTTTAGGGAAGTCACCTTGGCCTTGCTAAACGCTCCCACTACCCGTGTCCCCGCAGAACGTGTACTACACCAGTAGCCAGCAGCTGCACATGGGTGTCCTCAGCCCCACCATCGACGACGACGACAACAAGTGTCTGGTGGACGTGAACGGCAAACCGCGGCTGTTGGAGTGCGGCTACGCCAGGGCCCGGCGCATGAAGCTGGAGTGGCTCTTCATTCAGGTCAGCGAGGCTGCGGGGGGGGTGTGGGGCAGGGGTGGAAAGCTCAGGTGGTTTCAACCAACCATTTCACTGCTAAGTGAACGTGACTCTTTATACTTGACCGGATGGTTGAAACAAAATATTGATCAGGATTTGTACCTTCTGAACCTGAACTTTCCACCTCGGGTATGGGGTGTGGTGAATCCCGCGATGGACTCTCTGGGGGCTTCGCCATTTGTCTGCATGTCGCGTTTTCTGACCGCAGTCAACCCACTGTGCTGTAGATGGGGGTCTCTCTGCTATCAGAGCTCCTCAGATTTAGACCTTCTCTGACACTTAGGCTGGTCCTTAGCGCTACCCCCCCTCCCCCCCCCGGTGATTCCCAGTTAATGTGTTGGCTCCTGCAGCTTGATGTGTCCCTAATGGTCCTTTTAAAGCAGGGACCTTCAAATCTGGCTCTCGATTCCAAATCCAGGCCGTGTTTTCATTCCTCCCAGGTAGTTAGTTTAGTAATTGCTGATTCTGATTGGTCAGAGGGGCTTCACACCTGGCTGGCAGGCAGAGGAAGGCTGGAAAACCAGCAGTGACCAGCCCTTGAGGGTCGTGATTTGAATAGCCTCGTTTTAAAGCTTTCTGTGAGTTATTATTCATGGGTCAGGGGGTGGGTGGTTTCTGGGTCAGGGGGTGGGTGGTCTACCGGAGGGGCATTTGGAAGGGGGCTGTTTGTATGCTATATGTACAGGTTTCCTGTCAGTGTCACATTGCCAATAGTGCATTCTGTAGGTACTGGGCTCAAACATGAGGTGATGTTATGCACCTTTTGTCCACTAGGGGGGCGCCATCCAGAACAAGAAGTCTAAGCGGTGTCTGGAGTTGAAGGGGAAGAGCAACAGCGAGTCTGGGTATCAGCTGGCCCTCCAGCAGTGCTCTGGTCAGAGTTGGAGCATCACTAACCTGCTGGTGGACAGGTCTTCATGATGAGGGTGCTCTGCAGGTGAGGCCCTCTGCTGGTGAAGTCCTGCTACTGCCATCCCTTGGATGAACAGGGATGTCTGATCCATTTGAAGTCCCAGAAAAGACTGATCGTGATCATGAACATCTACAAAGGTGGTCCTTAGAGTCTCTCACATAAAGACATGAAATAAAACCTTAACTTTTTTTTCCAGGTATTTCAGCATCTGATCGACCACGCTGTGTTGATGTTTTTAAAGGATCATTTTGCATTTTATTTGCAGTTTGAATTCACTGTGGACTCAGCTTACCTCTGCTACCATGTAGCGTGGGGCTCGTACAGACGGTTGTTAGTAAATCCTTTTGCCCCTCAGGTCAGTAAGGTGGTTTGCTACGGTTTTGCGCTGTACTGTTTCGTGGAAACAGCGATATGCTGGAATACTGTATATCAGACCGGATATTTTCTATTTGTAAATTTGAAATTTATTTATAATACCTGACAGTAAAAGTACTGATGCTGGATTACTGAGCTGGCCTGCTGTGTTTCTTCAGTGAGAGGCCTCTTAGCCCCCGCAGGCTACCTCAGACTGTACCCTAATCAGGTGGGTGGCCATGATGCAACACGCTTATTTGAATCATGCCTGCAGTCAGAGCAGATTGGCTGAATTCTGGCGCAAGGGTTAGCAATTCCACCTGCACGCATATCAGTGTCCCCCCCCCCCCCATTACGCTGCCACCGATGTCTCACACTGTTCTATCATCATTGCTATATGTCTAACATTTTTATCCAAAGCAATATTATTGTTTGAGAAAGCAGAGTCAGCCAGTTCCTGCAGTAATTGGGGTTAAGGGTCTTGCACAAGACCCCGATGGTGACATCACCCTGCCAACCCTGAGATTTGAGCACTCTGAGCCACACACGCCCCCCCAGGCATGAATGCGGGTCTCACTCTACCACTACGCAATCGCTAACCAATATTATCATGGTCCTGCTATTCCTTGACCGCCCCCACCCCCCCAGAAGATGAACCCTCTAGAATCAGGTGATTACTCTCAACTCAGGCCCTCGATTCCAAATCCAGGCCTTGTTTTCAGTTCTCCCTGGTAGGTCCCAGGTACTGATTCTGATTGGTCAGAGGCTTCACACCTGACTGACAGGTAAAGGAAGGCTGGAAAACCAGCAGTGCTCAGACCTCGAGGACCATGAGTTGAATAACCCTGATCTAGAAGTACACTGAAAAACAGAGGAGCAGCAGTAGTGTCCCCCGCCACTTTACTGTGTAACAATCTCCACCTCCTATTGGGACTTGAACATATCACCATCTGGAATCCTGCATATTGTAATTTAGGTCAGGGCAGGTTTGTATGATGAAAAAACCCCACATTTTGTAGGAAGTCCGTCATGTGGTGATTCTCTGTGCCTCACCACGTCTGGGGAGGGATGTTGACTTCTCAGTTAAAGTCAACTTAATAAAAATGTTACCATGGTAACTTAAACACCGTATATGTGCTTGAGGTTTAACAGTTTAACGCGCGGCTGCTACTCTTTTTGTTAACTGTGTGACTGCTGGACGACGGGCTTTGCCGGCCGGCTGGCTTGCTTGCTATGTCATTAAATATACAGGGTAATCATCTGAGCCACACAGGTCTACAAGTGCATCGCGTGAGACGTGGAGGAATTCAACCAGCATGAGTAACTAAACACCCGGCCAAGTGTCCACCAAGGTTGGTTACTAAACTGCCTGTAACCTGTAACTTGTGAGAAGGTTAGTGATGAGTGTGTCCAGTGCCAACACTGTGTGGGCAAACCGTGCGTGAATCACCAGCACGTCCGGATCAGCACCAGGCCGTCCCTGGAGAACGGGAAGGAAGCAGCACGCCATAGATTCCACACTCTGCACTGGCGATCGGCACTGGCGATTAGGGACACTGCGGAAGTCATAACGCCCCCACAAGCCAGGGAAGGGCAGGTCCGCAGGCTGGAAAGGTGTTTTCTTCTTTTAGTTTAGTGATTTCGTTTGTTGAAGTGAGTGATCTGTTGGATTGAAAGTATTTGTTTTTTTATTTAGCCAAAACAAAATACTGTGCAGTTGAGAAAGCAGCGCCAGTCAGTACCTGGAGCAGTTGAGGTTAAGGGCCTTGCTCAGGGGCCCAACTGTGATTCTTTGCTGATCCTAGGATTTAGACGAGTGATCTTCCTATCATAAAGGTATCATAGGTATGAAGGTATCATAAGTATGAAGTTCTAACCCACTAAGCCACAGACTGCACCCATAACTGCAAGCGAACACAGGGTACAGTATCATCTGGTTTGTACTGGTGTGAATAATTTGCCGATTGGATCTTGATCCAGTCAGCAGCTTAGAGGCCAGGTGATCCGGTGGGATGCAGCAAAGCCTGTCGACCCCAAGGCCACGCTGAGGAAGCCTGATACACACACACACACACACACACACACACACACGCGCGCGCACACACTTCTGTTATTTAAATCAGCAGATGTTCTGTTCTCAATAGGTCTCACCGTGTCACTGTGCATTTCTGCCTTGCAGGCAGGAGCAGTGAGGAAACACGAGCGACAGACACGTCAGGATCTATCAGGGTCCACATTATCTCCATCCGCCGGCCAAGCCGCTTGGGCCTCTGCACCTTCAGACTGGGGCTGACATGAGAAGTCACACTGAATACATTCTCAGCCTAATTACTGAACACTTCAACTCAGGTTGCACTTTTTAAAGCCTATTATATGGACTTCATATTTTTTTGTCATACATTACCACACAGTCCATTACATTACATTTAACATACAGATGCCAGATTACAAAAATAGTCCCAGCAAATTGTTTTTTTTTCACACAGGTGGTGAACATTCAGTCAGTGGTGTTAGAGTGCACATGCTGAGGTGGAGCCACCATTCAGTCATATAAGACCGTCTGTGGTCAATGACGTAGGTTGGTGGAACCAAAATCAAACATTTACATCTCCATGACATTTACATGTTGACTGCTGACCCTGGGATTGAAACTGGCGACCTTCCAATTGCAGGCAGTGTCCTACGTGGTAATAAATTGCAGAATAAGAAAATTTGCAAATTTTGGGGAAGATCTTGTGTGTTCTGTACAACATACCAGGACACTTCAAAATATCCTCCAGTGAGAACTTCCCAGTGCAAAACAGACCTGATTTGCTCTAGTGCGCCACCAGCAGATCATTAAGGGTCATGGTACAGGGTTGCATACATTTTAATTTCTCTTGGCCATCAACAGTAAATGCGCAGGAAGTCTCTGGAGCGCAGTCTGCAGTTCTGCTCTGGCAGCTGGCAAACGTTCTCCAGCTGACAGCTCGTCTGCTATCGCTGCAGCACAGGTGCCTTTGAAGCAGCCTCCATGTCCTCTCCCTGAACCCTCTCTGGGGTTCCTCCCAGGGTGTCCTGCTTAACACCAGGTGCTCCAAACCCCGCAGCGTACCTACCTACCCCCCGCTCTCCACACACTGCTTTCCTGCAGGTCTCATCTGTATAAACAGACACAGTGGAATCCTGGCTAAATTCTCAGAACACGTTTTTTTTTTTTTAAAAACACGACTCCCTCTTGGCTAAGGGTCATGTACGAATATCTGGGACACTCACTATTTTAAAAATCTCAAGGTATACTGAAACAGAAATGCCCTCCCTTGGTTACTACATTGTCTGTAAATTTGATCGGGGTTATATTTCATTTTTTTTTTACAAATTTATCCAAAGTGACATACTGTTTTTGAAGAAAGTGAGCTCAGCCAATCCCTGGTGCATCTGGGGGTTAAGGGCCTTGCTTAGAGAACCAATAGCAAAATTACTCTACTAGCATAGGGATTTGAACCCACAGTCTTCCAATTATAAGTACAGTAGCCTGACCTGCTGAGCCGCCCCCAGCAAATGGTGATGGTACACAACGGTTATCCTATTAATCCCATGATGCTTTGCTACAACACAGGAGGCTACAAAAAGTTTAATTCACAGAACACAGTCTGCAGAATGACTGTAACTCTGTGATCCATCTGGCTGTGAACATCACGTAACCGCTGGAGTCACAGAGAGGAAGGATCTCCACCCCTCCCCCCGCTCAAGACCACCCACCATGTGCAAGAAAGCCGGCCACTGAGCAGAAAGATGGTTAAAGTTCTCAATGATTTCTGAAATACTCATTTGAGAGATGTTTTGGTAACTTCTGCCAGTGCTGGACCCATTTCAATAATCAATCTCATGCTCACTTTCCAGGCTAATCAAATTTCACGCTTTCTGAATGAAATCCTGTGAAAAGCACATTCATTTTTAATGGCTATGGTGGTTTTGACCCCATTCAGAGCAGCTGTCTGTCCCACCTTTGATCATCTGCTCCCTTCCTCCCACACAATCTCTGTGTGCATCAGTCAGAGGCTTATCAGTCACACTGGGGTCTTCTAAGTATCTTGGATCTCTCTGCTTCTCCATGGAGGGGCCTGTGGTCGGTTTATCCAGGACACCTAGCATTTGTGAGGAGAGTAAGGAACAGACACGAGGCCTGGACTTCAAGCTGCCCTTTTGGACCTCAGTTTTCTGCAAACATTACACTGAATGTGGCTATTTGTGAGGTGAGTAAGGAACAGAGCATATTTTATGCTTGGTTATGACTGCTGGTGTCACAAAAAGCACAGTGACAGAGTCCAAAGGCTGTTTGCCAGGGATGGCATGCGGCTCAGCCAGTCAGGCCTCTCTGCCGGTGTGTCGAAAGTCTGCTGGATCACATCCCATGCTCTGTAGAGTAACTTCACAGTTGGTCCTTTGAACAAGGCCCTTAATCCCCAATTTCTACAGGGACCAGGTGACCCTGCGTTCTTTAATGTACATCACTTTTGCTAAAAGCATTTAATAAATAAATATTTATTTTTGTTCTCAGAGAGCAGCTAATGGATGGATTACCTTTTAATGAAATGTGACGCTATTCGCATGAGGATGTCACTGTTCCTTCCTCACTGTTTTGGAGTCTCTTTGAAGCATCCAGCAGGACACGTGTGATTAAGCTGTGCTCCTCCTAAACTGTGTATATAAAAAGCATTGGGACTGTGCGGGGGGGTGGTCACCTGAAATATGGAAGGGAACCCACAGGCTGTACGTGTAAAGAAGACGAGGCCCCTTTGCTGGCTATCTGAGTTGCTCATGTGGGCATCTGTGGATAAGCAGGTGATAAATCGCATGCAGAACATCTCGATTGTAGGTTTCCACAAGGCAGCCCCAGGCCAGATGCGGCCCCACTAGGAAAATATTTGGCCCCCTGAAACAGGTTTCCCTGTTAAGTTTTTGGTTAAAAAATATAAGATAGTATCTCAAAAACAGTCTGATGTCAACAACTAGTTATTAGCATTATTTGAAAAATGCTGTTCTTAAAATAATTCATATTCAAACATCCATCCATCCATCCATTTTCTGAAACTTCTTGCCTTACTCAAGGTCTCGAATCGCCTGGAGCCCGTCTTGGAAGCCACGGGTACAACCCAGGATGGGGCGCCAACCTACCTAATATTCAAACAAAACTTATTTAAACCACATAGCTGCCATTTCATGCATCTGTATAACTATACTGGTCCTGACTGAGTGCTGCTAAAATGGTTGAAACTAATTGCCGAGCACTGATCTAGATAATGCTGTCTGGTGTGATAGAAAGACCCAGAACAGGCATGACTAGATGTCCACGCCTGCTGCTCTATAGTGTGTTTGATGCCCTTTCCACCTGCGCATCACCCCTCTCCCCATTTGCACTCCTTGGGTGTAAAGAGCTCCCCCTCCTGCAGGGGGCCTCCCATGCCCCATTCTGCCCTCTCCAGTAACGACTATGAGTCATATTGCGCCTGACATGCTAATGACGATTTAAAGGCCTTTAGCGCATGGGGATCAGCCGCTAATTTGATGGGGTATTACAGAGGCCATTTATCAGGGTGATTTCTGGCGCTGAGCTTTTAGTTAGCCTCCCCAGGCTGGAACCCCCCCGTTACAGTATACTAATAAGAAGCTGTCTGTGCATTAACCCTTAACCGCCCCTCCCTTTATATAGTGTATCATCAGTAGACCCACCCGTTTAAGCCGCTGGACCATCTTCATGACCGCGAGCGAACGACCGGCAGTCTACACCGATAGTCTGCTGCTCAAAGATGGGCGGAGCAAATACTGTGAGGTCAGAATGAAAGCACAGACAGTCAGGAATAATAAATCTAATAAAGGAGATGTCATCACCCAGGGTCAGTGACCTGGCAGAGAAAGACAGCGGCCATGATGGTGCAGGAAAGAGGGTGATATAGACATTCCTCATGAAGGAACATAAATCATTACCCTGTGAGAAGAGGATCAGCATCATCTGCCCTCTATTCTCTCCATCACCTTCTACTTCACTAATATGAGGTGATTCCAGTACCACAGATCAAACCTCTGTTGTTTCAGAAGAAAACAAAGGTCGTTGTCTTCTTCCTTGGGTAGCTCCAGAAGTCAATAATGTTACCCGTTTGATGTTCTTCTCACAAAATAACCTCACAGAAAAGTTCTGGATTTATCATTCCGTGCCCTGCCTCGCTGATTTACATTTTGACACGATGAAATTACAGCGAGTGTGCTCACTGTCCCATTCCCTCGAAGAATAGCCTACTGATGCTAATCGACAACCCATTAAACTTTGGTAAGGAAATGGGTATTAAACACTTAGGAGAAAAATTGATGGAATTTAATTAAAGTTGCTGCAGCTACGTCAGGCAGACACTGAGGATTTTTCCTCAACCCTAACCACCCTGAAGGTTCTCCTCAAATCCAGTTATCCAGTGGCCTAACTAACACTAACTAACTAGTAACACTATCTTGTTACTCCAGACAACTAAGTCCCTCGCATATCACTACCAGCAATTCAATGAAATTTTATTTATTTAACATACCTTAGTCTCAGAAGCAATTGGGGGTTTAGGGCCTTGTTCAAGGGCAAAAAAGTACAATCACTCTGTCAACTTGCAGTACCACACATTGGCTGGCTCAAAGTCTGTCATCACCATGACACTGCTAACCAGTGGCCCTTCTGCCACACACCTTGTCCTCAATGATTACCTTCAGCAATTTTTTTGACAATGAACTGAAATTTGGATACCTCACTCAAGAGTATCTTGACTGGACTTTAAGAACCAAGCTGGTGAAGGCTTGTCTCGCTGAGGTTAGGGTGACCAGATAATCCATATCAGGGAGGCCACTGAGCTAGTACAGGAATTGAAAACTACCATTTCAATTAAACGGACCTGGATTCACTTGAGCACTGAGTTCTTCCTGTGTGCTGATTGGTCAGTCTCCTAAAATCATGCGTGTGTCACTAATGCTAATGTGAAACAGCTGGATGAGTCTATCAGTCAAGGAAACAAACCAGTCAAAGCACAAGAAGAGCTGAACTATTTAGCCAAACACAGGAGCCTTTCAGTTTGAAAGTAGTTTGTAAAACCCTGAAGTAGCTCAAAGTGTCCTCCCTGACATGGATTATCTGGTCACCCTAAGTAGGGCGGCTACTCTAGTACTACTGCTGAACAACATGTTAGCAGTGCAGCAGAACAATGTTAGCATTAGCATGTTCATGTTAGCAGTGCTAAAATGGAACAGTGTGTTAGTGTATTAGTCATGTTACAAAGGGATAGTTTATTAGCAGGAAACATGCTTGACAACCTCCTGCTGGAAATGTTTTTTAGAAACGGCATGTTCTAATGTGTAATTCATGCAGCTATTTAAAAAGTAGAGATACTCAACCAGAATACCCAAATTGTTAAAATGACATGGATTATCTGGTCACCCTAGGTGAGGTGTTTCCTTTCCTTCTTCCAGCTAGCTGGCTCTCTAAATGCAATAATTTAGCCAGGGTTTCTTCAGCCACACCTTGATGAAATAGGATATGATCCAGCCCTTAGATCTTTCCATCACTGACAATGTTCCCGCTAGGATACAGCAAAGACCAGCCAAACCACCCAAGGCTTACAAAAAAAAGTCACACTAGCAATTAGGATCATTGACAGACCACTTTGTGGATGAAACAGTATTCATGTTGATGAATGAGATGAACTTCCTCCTTCTTTCCTGCCTCTAGGGAACAAATGGAGGAGTTCCAGAAAGTGGCACCTCCTGTCACGTCAGAAGTCAACATAGGCGTCCTTAATTCTGCCTGTCTGTATTTGGCAGCTCGGCCTGCCAATTTAAATGCCTGCAGAGATCACGGTGAACATCACAGGGAGGATGGGCACCCTCAGCGGCTACAGATTCATCGCCGCGCTCTCCCACAAATCTTTTTGACAGCGTCTATGGCTTCCCCAGGCCCCGACAAATCTCTATGACAGCACTAATAGTAATAAAAACAGGTCCTGAAGCAGAACCGTGTGCTGGTGAGGAGGCGTGGAGGACGGCGTTCATCTCCCAAACTGGCACCTTCTAGAGCTGCCTGTTGTTTCTCCGGTGGATTGTTCATCCAGCTTTGTCCGTTGGGGACCTTTGGGGGCAGCGTTGATGGCAGGATACTGTGGGTGGGCCTCCTGTTTGGAAAAGGGAAGAGAGAGGGACGGCTTGTCATCGGGTCTGGACAGTCATATTGCTCCCCTGGCTAAATACGGTGCATCCTGTGTATCTGCAGAGAAGCAGCTTTTACAGTATTTTGTAGGGTTGTCCAACTACGGGGCCCTTGGAGATTGACAACTGGCACTGGGATGCCCTTTGGCCGGAGGGAGGGAAGGATGGAACCTGGTCACCCCGCAATTGGCATGGAGACTGAAGCCCGGAGCTATCATTGCCATCATCTTCTTATCAACTCCAAGATCACCTTTCCTCGTCTTTCGGTGTGATCTCAGAGCCGAGATGCATAATTCAAAGAGGTGCCAGTCTTCTGCTGGCAGCCAGAGATGTGCCTGAGGTGTGTTTCAGCCCTAGCAAGCATGAAATCCTGCTGCCTGCCTCAGCAGTCCTGCCGTTTCCGCAAAGCCCCAGCGCCAGGGGCCCAGAGGAGGACACAGAGGCACTGGTATCAGTCACCCAGCCAGGCTCGCTGCTAGTCTGGCCAGAAGCCCTCACACTAATCTTAATGCTGCTCTCCACACTGGTATCCATGCTGTGAGCGAAGGTGGCTGAGATCTCCACAAAAACTGCTGGAGGGTACCACGTTCCTCCATAGCTGTGGAATATCTGCTCTCACCAGTCAGATTCATAGACTCCACACTGTCCGTTTATCGATGTGTCTACCACTATGGACTCCACAGTGCTCCATTTCCAGGTCGTAACTCCACACTAACACCCTGATGATCACCTTAATGGAGAATGAATAATTCAAAGGGTCTAGGTACCCGACCCACTGAAGCAGGGAACCTCACAGACACCGTGACCGGTGACCTGTGCTACCCCCCCTGCTTCTTCATGGTAATACACCCTGCTCTGCTCCTATTAACAAATAGGAATGTCTACAATAGGCGTCGGATCCGGGCTAAATTCAGCCCCCGACGCCTCCTGGCAAGAGCTGAGCAGCTTTATGTGAAGCCAAGGTGAAGGAAGCAAAGGATAAATGTGGATGGAACGGGAGGAGAGTGAATAATGAGGTGAAAAATAATGAAGAAAAATGGATGGCACTAACAGAATGGAAATATACAGCAGTGTCATTCTGTTGATGGTGGTCATTATGATTGTTAAAGAACAACCGGAAAACAATGTGACTGTTGTGGTTGGAAAATGAAAGGCAATGAAATTCTTTATTATTGCCTATGCCAATTAATTACATAATATATGATCAATGTATATTTAATGTAATTACATGGCATGTGAGTGACTCTCTCATCCACACCTTGCACAGGTCCCAGCTATCACTGACTGGGGTGATGATGAGGTATTGCCCCCTACTGGCTAACGCAGACAATGCAGTGACCAGCCCTATGTGACTCCCCCTTACCGATCGCTCCTTCAACACGTTTATCCCTCAGACGGGTTGTATGATCTCTGACTTCCGACAGCAAAAACCTCTACAGAACAAACACTGAGGCGCATTTCCAGTAGCCAGTATCTCCACAGGCCACGAGTTTCAAATTCTCAAAGTTAAACTCAAGCAGATTCCTCATGCATTTTTCATCAGGTGAAGATTCACACGTTGCTCAACTGATGTGGGTGGGATCGGCTATAGCGAGAGAATGCAATTGCCTTGGTTTCAAATCGCTGGATGAATTTAAATAGAGTTTAAATTTCCCTGGCCTTCCTCTGTCCTCGTTATTGTGTTTTCAGCAGATCTAATTCATCTTGCACCCACCCCCCCCATCTGCATCAGAGACTCTCTGTATAGAGGCGGGTAAGCCCTGTTTCCTGTGTTTATACATTTCTGACTGATAGCTTTGGAATCACAACTCTAAAACTATTTATTACCCATTCTGCTTCAATGCCAAACCTCTGTACCATTTTGAACAATGTTTGCCCTTCAGTCAGGTGATTAACTGTGCCTCTCTGTCGTAATGTCATCTTAATATTATATACTATGTAATCTGAGTAATCTGAGTGTCTGAGTATTTATATTCTATTTATTACTTTGCTCTAATACCAGCGAGAATGATATTTCAGCTGCGTGTCAGTCCACGCATCACACATCTGAAGCTGACAATCAAAGATACTTTAACCTTTAACTTTACTTCATCCCCACTCTGTTGTATCATCTCTCTGTTTGCTCACAGCAGACCTGCCAGTAAATCCCTCATAGTGTGAAAATCACCCAAGAGAATTATTTCAGTCACAGATACTGTGTATTTATAGTGCACCATGTATACCAGCATATAGATGTACATTCACCAACTGTTTATTTATCACGCTTGTATATATTGCAGGTGTTTCTAGCACTTTTGCAGAATTTTGCGCCTTCAGATTAGATGCCAAGCTGCATTTTGTTGTCTCAGTACTTGCATTGATAATGAAGGTGAATCAAATCTAGATTAGTGCGTCTCAGTTGGGATGCTATACCTGTGATTGCAAAGTCACTGGTTGAAATCCAGGGCCGGTCTCACCCCGCTTTCTCTGAAATGTACGTCACTTTGGATAAAAGTGTCTGATAAATAAATACACGCCATCCATAGAGGCGGCCCTGATTTGTCTCGTACCGACTGCCGTCAGTTTCTTGGGAGTTTGTAGCAGTGGAATCCTGCTCGCCGCCTCCCCATTATTACCGTGATTAGTATTCAGGCAGGTCACCCTCGCGCCGACCACGTCACACGCCATTGCCCCTGACCAACGGGGAGCGTCAAGCGAAGGTCAAGCAGACGCGTCACTTACAACTACCTACGGGCAGCTTGCTTTCAGGTCACCTAGCCTTGAATGAATGACTCTTGAGGAACCATAATGTTCAAGTGTCTTAAACAATAGGTCACAGGATTAAATCCCCGAGCAAGGATTATGTCATTGGAGTGGTGTGGCTCTGCTGGTTATCACTCAGTGCTTGTTGGGCCCTTGAGCAAGGCCTTTAACCCCATCTACTCTATCTGTCTTGGGACTTAGACTGTATCTGAGCATCAGCCCTTGACACTATTAGTGTCTAGAAGAGAGGGTCAAAGCATCACAGAACATGTCTTTCTTAGTCCCCTGATGGTCCACCTTTGGGGTTCACGGTGTTTGCATTGTTGGGTCATGACATCTGTCAGTTCCACTGATACAGGACTGGGCGCAGTCACCCAGCATCAGCTGTGAATAAACCCAGACTGTATTGGTTCCACTGA
>JABFEA020000021.1:20523106-20556827 GCA_019775915.2 Cyphomyrus plagiostoma | reverse complement strand
TACAGGACTGGGCGCAGTCACCCAGCATCAGCTGTGGATAAACCCAGACTGTGTTAGTTCCACTGATACAGGACTGGACGCAGTCATCCAGCATCAGCTGTGGATAAACCCAGACTAGCAGCTACATCATGTGATCAGCATGTGACTCAAATGGAAAGCATTCGTTCTGCCAGAGACCTTGAAGTTTAGTGATTGAATTGATGTTTCATTTTTAAACTTTATTAATATTTCCTTTTGATACATGTGACACTAATATTTGATTATGTTTTCCCCCTGGGATCAATAAAGCATATATTATCTTTAATACATTTGACGGCAAAGTCACCTACAACCATCCATTTATCTATCACCAAGGGCAGATAGTAAGGTAACTCAGAACAGCACTCCAGTCAGTTATATGACGCACACACCCACACACTGCACTCAGTTTAGGGACAAACCAATTCAGCTGTATTCATTCTAAGACTTTGGACTAAAGCCTAAATCATACTTTACTGTGGATGTAAAACTATTTAACTGATGTTGGCTTTGATTCACAAACAATATAGTCAGTAAATATGTTTAATATTTACTATTCACCTCTGCCTAATCATGTTTTACATTGAAACTACTATTCGATTTGTGTGATTAAAATGTGATTTTTGGGTAGAAATCAATAATAATCAAGGCAAAATAATTATAACAAATATCAATAAAATATAAATAAGACAAGGTTTCCAGCGCTTTTGAAGATAATTGTTTTGAACTGAACAAACTAAAGGACGGAGTTTACATACATGCCACTTACTAGACACACCTGCTCAATAATCTTGCACATGCGTAGTCGACGTCTGCAGTTTCCTCTGGACATCAAATTCTGGATGCGCACCGACCACAGCCAACCCCAGATGGCGAGATTTATGTCACTTCCCTCTTTACGCAACCGGAAGAGCGTGTGGAAAGCTGGCCTTAGAAGTAGTAAACCCACAGACAGAGAGCCAGTGCAGGAATGACCCCACAGCTCTGGAGCTGTGAGGCTACAGTGGTCAGCCATTGCAGGGTGCAGATCAATGGGTTAGCAGGCTGTCCCTGTGATCTGAAGGTCGCTGGTTCAAATCTCAGGCTCAGCAGAATGATTTCACTGGTGGGCCCTTGAGCAAGGTTCTTAACCCCTAATTGCTTCCACTGGCTGATTCTGCTTCTTTTAATGTACAAGGATTGTCTGGCCCTGGTACACAGATAAATGTACATTGACAGCCCCTGTCTTTACATTCAAGTGACGCCGCTGCTTGTCCTTCCCTGGTCAAAGCTGCCGTTGTCCCTCCACGTCCCTCTGCTCGCTCCCGCTGATGCGCATTGTCACACATTGATGTTGGCTTTATGTAGCCGTCCCTGATGTCCCACATCTGCATCACAAGCTCACAGGGATTTCAGGACTGCAGAAACACCGACAATGCGTCTCTCTAATCTCAGCAATCTTCCAGGGGAATCCTGAGTCGGGGACACGGCTCAGGGGGAGATGTGTCGACTGACGGCAGATAACAAGTCGTAACAGAGCGAGTCCTGTGATCACATGACACCCTGTCATCTCCCTAGAATTACGGCTCTGAGTCAGTGAACTTCACATTTCTACAGTCATTAAAGGATTTGCTCTTCTTTACATTATTTAATTGTCGCTTTTATCCAAAAAATGTAACGTGCATTTCCAACAGTCCCTGGAGCAGTTGGAGGTCCAACAGTAAATTTAACCTGCCAGTCCTGTGATTTGAACCAGCAACCTTCCGATCGTAGACATGATTGTCTAAACCATAGGCTCCCAAATTTTTAAGTCTGCGGCTCCCAAAATAACCCCCATTTCCCTGGGTATGTTTCAACATAGACTTATCAGAATCAACCACTGACCCGCACACTGACCCCTTTGATAGTGAAGGAAACAATGATCACATCACTCTATAACCATCGGGTGGCTTAGCTTGAAGCCCAGGGAACAAAAACACCCAACAATCTGAGCTTCAGCAGGAGGCTCCAAGATCAGGACTGTCATGTGACGCTCGCCGGCCAGTGATCTGCATTCCACATCACCTCTGCTCCATACTGAATCAATAAGAGAGTTTAAATAGCCAAAGGCAGAATGCAGTGCGTCGTGAACATCCAGAGAGGGCTGCTTGGTAGCACAGTGCTACTTTGTGATGTACAGGAAGGCTTTATTTACCTCTGGGCCGGACTGGGTGCTGGGGGCTCTGCAGGTCGGGCTGGTGTGTGTGGTGGAGCCACTCAGTATGATCCTCTGCTTCATGCTTTCAGAGCCAGCAGATGGCTGACACAAATGGGCCCCAGCAGCGGCTCGGATGCTAATACTGCTTACCGTCTGACTGGCCAGATCTTTCTCTTCACTATCTGAAGAGCTGGGATATTTTTTTTACCTCCTCCAGGGTACATGACGGTCTAGTGTTTTGTGCATAAATCGTACTAACAAATTTTGAGCAATAACTTTAAATCATAACATGTATAATATGTTATGTAACGTGTAAGATCAAAGGGACTTTTTAAATTTATATTGGGACTTCTAAAATATATGACCAGTTTTTAACTGCTATTTGGCAACACTGAAGTAATTAGATGCATCTTTGTTTCAGATATCAATCTTATTGGCAGTACCTGTAGCTGCAGACAAGAAATCACAGAGAATCGATTGATGTTTAATTCATGTTTTCTGCTGAAGTTCATATTAGAAAACCTGCCCACATCTCTATAGCCTGTATCACAATGATTTTGTTTGTCTCAATTGTACCTTGCTGCTGAATTTTAAACTGCTTGACTATATATATTATGTCAGCTTTTGTTTGTCTAGGTCTGTCTGTTTCACTGTCTGTCAATGTTTCTGCCTGTCTGTATGCCTGACTGTTACTGTGTCCGTCTGCTTTCAGTGTCTATGCCTATCTGTCTCTCTGTCTGTCTGTCTATCCATCTGCCTGTCTGTCCTTGGTCTTTCTGTCTGAATATTCCCACCCTGCTCACTATATCAGTCATTGTGTCTCTCTCTTTCTCGCATTCCAGTATCAATCCCTATCTGCCTGTTTATTTCCCATTCAATTAAAAAAATGCATATTTAAGTTACATATATAACACAACATACTTTAGAGATTTAGTTAAACAGAACTTTCTTTCATGTCACCCATCTGACCAGCGGTAGTGTTTACTAATACTCAGACCACTCATTCCCCTGGGCCCCCAATCTCTGTGCCCCCTGTTGGCCGCAAAGAGTCACTACAATAAACATTAACTAAAACTGTTCCTTATTTAGCAGATGCTGAAGCAGCATGTTCTGCTAACCAGCTAGCTAGCTACAGTCTTCTGACTCTACTCACTGGCTATTTATTTAGTTTTTGAAACATCTGGGGCAGGGGGTTAGGCCCAGAAAAGACACACGCCTCTCTGTATGACTCCCACTGAGGTCCATCCAACCCCAGCTACAAACCAGATCACGAAGGTTACAGTCCAACATGCAGGATGTCAGCCGCTGTGATTGTGGGAACAGCGCGTCCACTTCAGCTTGTTTTCTTATGATAAATATTTCATGAAGGTGGACGGTGTGCAGCAACGAGGAGATTAATATTGTGTGTTCAAGGCCCCCCGAAATAATGATGATGGATAATAATGATGCTTACTTCTAGTTTACAGTCATTTATAGACAGTGACATACAATTGAGAAAGCAGGGTCTGTCATAGGAGCAGCTGGGCATAAGGGTCACCTTTCAGTCACAAGCGCAGCATCCTATCCCACTGTGCCACACACTGCCCCCTAGTGGTGTACTGCTATGGCAGCTATCTCCTGTAGCCATACGTGGAGCAGCAGGTGATATCTGTGTGCTCTGTTGAAACCATCTCAAGCAGAATAGTCTACGGTGAGCCACTAATAGCCAGACAATTCACAGCTTCATTTCGGTGGAGCAGTTTCCAGTTAAAATTAATCTGCATGATTGCTGTGCTTTTATTTGAATTAATTACGTTGATTAACCTCACTTTTCTGTTCTT
This sequence comes from Cyphomyrus plagiostoma, assembly GCA_019775915.2. Taxonomy (NCBI): domain Eukaryota; kingdom Metazoa; phylum Chordata; class Actinopteri; order Osteoglossiformes; family Mormyridae; genus Cyphomyrus; species Cyphomyrus plagiostoma. Next base: position 20,552,813 of record JABFEA020000021.1, on the reverse strand, counting down.
AACTGACAGGAGGAACAGCCAATGTGGTCTTCTGCTGCTATAGCCCATCCGCTTCACGGTTCGACGTGTTGTGCATTCAGCGATGCTCCTCTGCATACCCTGAGTATAATGAGTAGTCATTTGAGTCACTGTTGCCTTTCTGTCATTTTGAACCAGACTTGTCACTCTTCTCTGACCTCTGCCATCAACAAGGCACTTTCACCCAGAGAACTGCAACTCACTGGATGTTTTTTTTTTCTTTTTCAACCCATTCTCTGTAAACTCTAGAGATGGTTGTGCATAAAAATCCCAGTAGATCAGCAGTTTCTGAAATACTCATATCAGCCCATCTGCACTAACAACCAAAGTCACATCAATCACCTTTATTTCACATCCTGGTGTTTCGATGTGAACATTAACAGAAGCTCCTGACGCGTATCAGCATGATTTTATACATTGTGCTGCTGATATATGATTTGCTGATTAGAGTTTCCCTTCAACAATCAGTAGAACTAGTGTACCTAATAAAGTGGCACAGTCACGCTGCATACTCGCTGCATACTCAGGTAAATTCAATCATTCCTACACAGCTCTCTTCCAATTATAGATTTTTCAGATACACGCAGAAAATACGTACGAGGAATCACTGTATCCCTGTTTGCCTGCATTGCACAGTTAGACAATACATTAATTAGCCTGGAGCCTAGTTCCTACTTGTAACAGATGGTGTGAGTCTGTAAAATAGGATGGGGAACAGGAACTGTGACCCAGAGACGCAGTGGGGGATGCATGTTTCCACCCGGTGACAGGGCCGGCTAATTAAGACATACGCGCACACCCCAAAGTATGCAGAATTGAATTAGCCATGAGCATGAGCAGTGCAAAACACTTAATCCCCAATTGTTCCATGGACTGCCTGCCCTTACTTTCACAATTACATCCCAATTGCAATACTTAGCAGATGCATTTGTCCAAAGCAACATACAGGTGAGACAAATACCACATTGCAAGCATACATGCTGTCAAGGAGACGACTAGGCGTGAGTACAGCTTGGCTGAGCTAATAAGACTACTCAAGGACCATGTGCCACATTCAAGGAGTATATATTGGATGAAAGCAACTGCTCTATAAATGAAATGTAAATCTTTTAACTCTTCCTGTGATGTTTTGCTTAGATGGCTCTTGTCCAGTCTTCTCAAAGGCTCAGAATTTACTGGAAGTGCACGAGCCAAGAAAAGAAGCTAGTGGACAAAAAACGAGAACTAATGAGCCCTGCAAGAGCCCTGGGAAATAATACCCATTCTTTGCATCTGTTCTTTTAAGAGATAAAGTCTTGGCTCCACAGTATATATTTCCACAGCTGTATGTGTGTAGCAGGCCTGGCTAGTCAAGAGGACAAGAAAGGCCAAGGTCAGAGGTCATTTTAGAACACCTGTGCAGCCATTTCATTGGTTCCTGCCTATTGGCATGTGCCTGTTCATTTTTCTTCATTGGTACAGTGCTGTGGCTGGACTTTGCAGATACCTGAAGCACTGTACCTATAAAGAAGGCTTATAAACTGTTAATTTTATTAATATAAAAGGAAGTCTGAGGTAATAAAAGAAGATTAATTGCATGCGCATGAAAGTGTAAAAAAAATCGATCATTTCAACCCATTAAATAAATACAAATATTAAATATAGGCTACTTTCCTGTAGAAATTCTCATCATTTTTATATTGAAGTCAGATGAAGCAACCACAGCTAACAGTTTGATGTTCTCCAGAGTTAAAACCTGGCACAAACTGAATAACATGATAATAATCTGGCCAGACAGACACAAGGATGGAGCCAGAAATCATGGGGCGGCAAGAAAATCAGGTGGGACAGTCCCACAGCAGTTCACTTGCCAACAAATTCTCACTATAGACTCGATTACATCATTTTATCCTTTTTTAAATGACCCGTGGCATTACTGGAACCAGGGTAGGCCTGATCCCCATCTTCATGGGCAACGGTAAGATAGACATCTAAACTGAGGACTGATCCATAAAAATAACCAGAAACCAAAATGATCATGCACAGGCCAGAGCTTCAAATAACAAGCACTGATCGAAGACAGTATAGCATCATGCTCAGTAAATAGATAAAGTGTAAAACTTTGAGAAGATGACATTTAATTCAGTGTTGTGTGACTCCAATATAGATCATTTCTCTTAGATGACAGAAAATAGAACCTATTTGTAAGAGCTGATGGGATTTCAGGTGAACAAGGAACAATTAAACCGCAGAATTTAGTCTATGAGTAAAGTAAAAATTAGACATAATTAACTATATTAAGTCAAAAATGGGAATATAATGAGGACCCATGATTTACTATTGTTTAAAATTTATATTCTTTGCTATGGACTGTTTTGAACAAAAAAGGAGCATCACAAATCGTTTTCAGTCTTCATTTAAATTTTCCTAGCGCGAAGACAAAATTATATGTGTGACTATACCGCCACCTAGTGTTAAACCGTGGTATCAAGAGAGCTCCGTAGTGAAATTATTGTTATCGTAAAGATAGTAATAACGTAATGTGCTGTACTAAATTAATCTGAGACTAGTGTCAGTATGTCACAAAAAACATGGTATTAATTTTAACATTAATATTAGTAATACTACGCTGTTTTTTCGGAACTTATGAACACAAAACCTTTGGAGAGAGACGGACCTAAAAAGTTGACGCACATCGCATGGTGTCTCATGTCATACTGATCGGCTTATTCGGTGGTTGCGTTTGCCTGCATCGGGTGTAGGTTGCGTGTTCTCCCCTTAGTCTTTGTGAACATGTTCAGCAGTGCTATAAGAACAGTCTTTTTAACTCGCGGCCACCCCAGGTCCGGTGGAAGCTGGGCTCGGTTAAGTCGCGTCGCTCCACTGCTGGCTTCTGCCAGGTCTGTGCAGGACAGCGCGAAGGACAACGGCGGCCCCAAGGAGCGCTTTGACACATCCTTACTGGAATTCCTCGTTTGCCCGCTGTCTAAAAAAGCGCTACGGTTAGCTACCGTCATGTCATTTTATTTACGTTTATACCCGATGTCGTCCGTGTTTATTTGCGCACCCTTATCCACATTGCATCGCCTATTTTTGGGTTATTTTATGTGCGCTTGTTTTTATGTCACACTATCTTGTCTTTGTATTTCGCCGCCTGTATTGCACTGCCGTTAGTCCTATTATAGTAGCGTAGCCAGAAATATATTTCGTTGGGGGTCCGGCAGTTATACTGGTCGGACAATTTCGACCCTGGGGGCGGAGGCGGTGCCTGACGTATAACAAAAAGGTTTCGGGGTGGAAGGAGGTGTTTAAACGCGTTAATTTATTACGTGGCTACGTGCCTGTCGTATTGTATGTACTCCTATAAACCTTCCCGTTCCCTGTAACTGGCATATTTCAGTGTTCTTCTGAACACGTGACAGAATTAAAAATTGTCTCTACTCTTCACATCAGGGCCGCAGTGTGAAGTGATGTAGGGTAATTTTGAGAGTTATTGATCATTGGTGTTGATTGTTCAGCTGAAGGCAACTTGCCTTATCTGTAGTATTCTGTATGGGTCTCCTACGGCTTACACCATCTCTTTGCTCAGTTCTTAAATTGCACCTCCATGCCCTTGTCCCCTCCCCCTGAAATGGAGCATGTGAATTTAACCATGTTTCATGAAACACACTTTGCAGTAAAACCTGCTCACTGTTTGATCTGGGTCTTTGGTCCTTTAAGTTACATATGTCATCGCTTGGAACATTTTAAAGGTGTTGTTGTATTACTACTTGTAGACAAAATCAGATGTTGTTGCCCAAAAGGGCTCAGAATTGTTATTAATGCTATCAGGATCACGTATGACATCTTGTAATAGTGCTTTAGAAAATCCCTAGTGATGCTTTATCCCACCCCATCTCCAGGTATGATGAAAAGACCAACGAACTGATCAACGACGACCTGGGCATTGCCTACCCTGTCATCGATGGGATTCCCAACATGATTCCTCAGGATGCTAGAATGATCCGAAGGAGTTCTGACCAGGGGGAGTCACCCCAGCCATAAAACAGTGACTTTACTAAATGGATGTTTTCCCCCAAGATGTATTATGCGGGCTCTGTCTGATTTGGGTTAGGGTTTGGTAATGTGGATCACTTTATCCAAAGGGAAACACGCCAATAAATGTCATTCAGACCCATTTCTAGACAGATACATTTACTCAGATATTTCAGGTAAATCACTGGAACTAAGGTACAACAGCAGTGTCCTTCTGAGAAAGCATGAAGCAGCAGGCAGTCAGCTGCAGATTAGCATCACATTCAGGTGTCCATGTTTTTGCTACCAGCATCCTTATCTGTTTTCTACTTTAAAACTGCACTGCGCCAAAGGAAAATTCTCACTGATATGGAAATGTGTTTCCAGTGAAATATGCAGTGACTTCCCTTGTGATTTTACAGTTAAGTTTAAATATATCTGTATGACACAGACAATTTTGTGGAAATATTTAACCTGTTGTGCAAAACCAAGTACTTGTATATTGAAGTTTCTGATATTTCTGCCAGTTTTTAGAACTTCTGGGTTTATTTTTCAGTTAAGTCAACAAATCAAGAAACATTAATATTTGAGATTAACATGGACATTCATTTCAAAATCTAAAACCTTGTAGAAGAAAGTATGCGTTTGAAACACCTTTTGTTCTGGACCGACAAAATTAACTTTTACACTTTCGCAAAAATGTTAAAGATGACAATAACTGGAGACAACAATGAGAATGCATCTTAAAAATCAAATGAATTTTTACGAACTTATTTTTTTTTGGCAACGTGATGTATTTCTATAGCCTAGGTCAAATGTAACTTTATCAAGTGAGCATATCCAACAGCATATTTCACATCGGAGTTAAATCCATGCATGTGTCATGGAAGAGGCCAGGGACACTGTGTGTTCTTTGGTGGTCTGTAATTTTGATTTCGTCACACCGGCATCAGGAAGTCTCATCAGAGGAGACTGTGGTTTAGGCGAGTCACCATCTCCTTTCACCTTGAAGAAGAAGGATTCGTTCAGCTTTGTCTGAACTGCTTTCAGCTCACACTTAGCTATGCTACCTTTATTCTTTTCCAGCACATTTTTCCCCTTATTCCTATTTAAAACACATCCATTCCTGTGAGCTGACATGCAGCAGTCCGATTTCTCACCTTCTGCTTTAGAGGGCATCTCCAGTCCTGTTTTTCTGGGCAAACTTAGATCAATTGGCTGCTCCAAGCACTTGGATTCTTGGTGCCTTCGCTGGAACGCCCATGAGACTGACATTTCCTCGGAGCTGAAGAAATTTTCAGTTTGCGTGGCTTTCTCCGCAACGGCCTGGGTTGGCGCAACTGCCCGCACCTGTGGGCGCCAGGCTGGGATGCTGGCGGCTGGTATGGCACTCATGCTCTCTTCACTTGAACTGTCCTGGGCCACAATGAAGTTCTTTTGAGTGATAAAAAGGTCTTGACTGCTGTTTCCACTAGTCCCTTGCGTGTCCTCCTGGTCATTTTCAATTTTTGGCACACAGATTACTTTTCTGTCCCCACAGCACACCTTGTGTGAGACAACACTTGAGGAACATCTGTCTTTGCAGGTGGAGGGCCAGACTATAGCTCTTGCCGTTTCTCTGTGTTCCCCTCCTACACTGGTCCTCTTTACACGAGCGCATTCTGCACTGCAGGAATGCGTCCAAGGGTCCAAATCTGTTTTACGCCCAGGTTTCTCCTGTGTCTTCTTTTGAATGCGACTTTGCTTGGCCTGCTGTTGTGAAAAATATGGCCCTGCAGATACAGGGGGAAAGTTCTGGAATTCTCTATAGTCAGCATATCTGATACCTTCACATGTACCCAGCTGTGTTGTAACGGGTTTGCTTTCATTCAGACAACCTAGGAGCTCACCTTTGTATTTACCTTGCTGTGGCGGAGAAAGAAAGCCCTCCACTGGATTTAATTTCACCTTCTTGCATTTTTTATGTTTGTTTTTTTTAGCTTTCTTGGCGTTTTTTTGAGTCATGCTTGCAAAACAGTCATTGGCCTTGTCTGCCCAGGACAGCTGCTTCCCCGCCTTCCTCACTTTGAACTTGTCTTTTTTGCATTTTTCACTATTCTTCGACTTTTTCTTCTTTCTTGCCAAATCCTCAAATAATACCCTGGCTGGTTGGGAATCCGCCATCTCTTCCCTTCACCCTTCATAAGAACAAAAATATTTTATGTGGGAAAACTGCTGACAGATATTGACTCATCAATTGTTCCTTAAAGCAGTGGTTTTATGAGGAAATATACAGGACTACATGCATGTATGAAAGAATATGAGAAAATGGTTACAATATTTTTAATAATACATGCCTTACCAGTTTTCACCGAGTTCAGCTCCTCAGCTGATGAATTTGTAATGGCTAGTTACAAACCAATATATGGATCTAAGTGAATACAAAAAAAAAGAGATTCTTAAAACTACCCAGTAAACGTGTTTGATGTTCACGACAATGCACAAAAAATATATTTAAAAGAAAACAAAACCAACTAAGGACTGCAAAATATTACATACAATTTTGTCTTAAGTCAGAATTTCTGCTCTTCGTACCGATATCGTTCGTCGTTGTGAATTCGGGAAAATGGCGTGTATATGGCCTACTGTTATTTTAATTTATAATAAAACACATTTTATGTCCATTAAAATTACACTTCACGACAAAATATTCATTTAAATAATATGAAGACGTAGACCTACGTATACTTCCTCAATATCGCCAACAGTCCTCATACGGTAAGTTAGTAACAAAGCAAATCAATTTAGCATTTGTAGAAGTACCCATGGTAAACTGAGAAAATGAACAGTCGGACAAGATATCCAACAACCCATGGCTTATTAAATTCTTGACATAAATGTAACTGATTATTGAACTGCACGCTGCTCACACTCGTTTTCCTAATTGCGACTACGAGGAACAGAATTGCAAACCAGCTGTACAATAGCTATTTTTAAAAAAACTGCATTCTGTTAATTTCTTGTAAGAAAGGCATAATGTGGTTGCTTAAGTTAAACACTGTGTAAACTGATTTTGGTTACTGGACTGAGTCGCAACATTATAATACTATAATATCTATGAATCATAAAATGTCACACCTGATTACTTCTTAACTATGCAGCAATGCCGTAGGTCATGTTGGTTACCCGCCTTCTCGCACGCGCCGTCCGTTATCTGCTGCCACGCTGTGACAGACAAGTCGCATTTGGCCTGAACGTGAGTCTCAATAGTCCCGCGGCGCGTGCGCTTCATGAACGCCGGAAATGAGTTAAACCTTCTGGAACATAGGCTATGTTCTCAAAATGAATATAATTTTTACATTTTGTTTTGTTTGCTGTTTTGGATGTACTTTCGAAGACAAAAGAATGAGATATTTTAATTTAAGTAAGCCAACTGTTGGGTGACAGCAAACTGAATTTTGATTGTTTGCTGAAATAAGCCGATGTTTAATATTTGATGTATTATCAGTCGCGTATTGCAAAATAAAATCCTTTTTACATTAAGGAATCTGCTTCAGCAGCTATTTCATTTTGAGGAGACGTCTGTTGGAGTTTCTGAAGGGATGGCCCTACGTAATGTTAGTGTGCTGAATGAGTCTCCTGCTAAAAATTTAATTAATGTCTCGATCTTTTCGTACAGTAAGAAAGATAAAATTATTTAGCATGGTTTTCACGCTAAAGCGTTTTATTACTTTGTCTTTCCTTCGTCTTGCTAAATTAGAAGACTTTTCAGAAAGTGCATAGTGGGTGTTTTGTTTTGTCACAATTTTGACAAGATTTAATGTTCACACATAAAATAAATGAGCTGATTTGATCGATGCATCCCCCCCCCCCCCCAAAAAAAGGCATAATACTCGTACTTCAATTAAATGCAGGAATGGGAAGTCTTCAATAGCGTGATATATTTTCTTTCTGTGATCTACAGCTTGTATTGCTTTTTCCCTTTTTGCCATCAGTAAAAAGATGGGCTTTGTTAAGAGGTATCAGGATCATGACATGCATCTTCATACATTTCATAAAAAAATAAAACCAAGGAATTATGAGAAAATGAAAAAATCAGATTTGTCAATTACATTTACAGTATTTTGCAGGCACTCCTTCCCAGAGCGACTGACAACCAGTGCAATTACATTGGGAATACATATCCTGCGACTGGACAGCTATATTGATAAGCATTGACAGTTTGCAAATCATCTCATTTTAATTTCTGTGGCCTTTTTCCACGAAGCAGGAATTTTCTTGTATAAGCCTACCCTCACTGGGCAACAACAAACAACCAATTATTCTGGGTAATCCTGTATGGTGGCTTTTCGTTAACTAATAAATTCTGTGTGATTTATCAGCTTCAGTGGGTCAGTGGGGTCAGGATACGCACATATTCTTTGTCAAGTCCATATAAGGAAGCAATTCAGTTGGGTAAATAGAGTAGCAGCAATACAATGTGACTTTCTGTCACCTGCGTGTCATGGATGGACATGACAAGGTCATGTGGTGAATGTAAGGTATTGATATTTGAAATGCATACCCGTGATGACATGTTTATTGGATATGTATGTGTATATATATACACACACACATATATACATATGCATTAGGTGAACAGCATTGACAAATTTGATCTTGTATGGGCAGGAAAATCATGTGATATTATGGAAGGTTACTTGGCACTATATAATGTAGAACATAGTCATTATGATATTATAAAAAAGCATGCCAAATAATGTAATCATTACAATGTAATCATCATAATGTAATCAACACAGTGTAATCAATTGGGTATGTATCTGTCCTTTATGTTAGCCTCAAAGTTTCTGTTAGCTATTTTACGTTGGCCCGGGTTGTATGAATATCCACCTTTACTAGTGTTGCAGCTTAACACTACGTTGAAGGACAAATATATCATCAACCCTCTAGTTAGACAAAGTGCAACAAGCTGAAGCTGCCAAGGTTTGCTGCTAAAGGGAGGGGATTCAGCTGAGTTCACTAAAAGTTCACGGCTGAGTAGAGATGGTCGCGCCACAGTTATGTTCAGTCAAGGGACCAAACAGTGAAAGAAATGATTGACAAACTTATCACCTGGGGGTGTGGATCAAGGGAGAAAACAACGATGGTGAATAAATATTGGCGCAAAACAGTACTGGACACACTTGCAAGTGTCCATCTTTGGTTGTAACCTCATTGTTGCAATGAAGACTGAATCTGGATCGACACAAGCAGCTTCTGACTTCTGATTTGGCGCGGAAGGAAAAACCACAACAATAGTGGTTTCACTACTTTGTCTGTTTTACACACATAATGTGGACATTTGTAGTCTATAAACAGAAACAAGATTTTTATTCATTCTGCTATAGTACTTGAATATTAGCTCTAAAATCTGAATTTAAAGTATTTTGGCATAATATTTTGGTGGATAAATGAAAAACAGTAAAATAATAAGATGTAACAATGCAGTATAATTGTGTGGTAGAACTGTCTACTTAAAGTATCCCAGCAGAAGGTTAAACTAATTATTGAAGCACTTTGTAGCTGCAAATGTGGTCAATCATCCTGCTTCTTAACATTCTTACTGCAGCACCAATTCCTGCAGGAACCTTTTGAGCTAGAGCGTGAAAATCTTCTTTATAAAACGTTCTTTATGCCGTATAGTGATATTACAAACATTATTAATACACAATTATTCACAGAAAAAGGACATATTTGGCATTATACATTTTTCAGGTGGATTTGTATGATTCTATGTATCGGTCTGGATGAACCAGAGGATGTTCAACATGCCCAGCAGATCTGGTTGATCCTGTGGGAGCTAAATACTGAACAAAACGTCAGTCTTTAAGAACATTTTAGAAGAAAACAGCTTTGGCTGAAATCTGCTTGTATGCAAACCAGCAGCTGTCTCTCCAAGCTATCAGATCAACCGGCCTTTCAAAGGTTGATCGTGCTGGTCTGCTGGCTTGTTACTGCGCTCACTAAGCTATCACATCATTGGGCTCCATCGTGTGTGGGCTTTTAAAGGTGTCATTCGAGGGTTTTGAGCTGTGTATTTAACCACAGAAGAACATTATATTGGGCTCTCATAAGGAAGGGATGGGAGCTGCTAGATTGAATGAAACGTTTAGTTGGTCAAGATTTCCATTCAGATCTTTTGAATTATCTCCAATAAGAGTATGTGTAACATTTATCGACTAAGAGGGATCTACTGAGCTGGTGGTGTTCTGATGGAGGTGCCTGGGAGGACGAGCAGGTCCATAAAGGCCTTTAAGAGCTCCTATGACATGTGGAGGTGAAGGTGTCAAGGCCATTTCCAGACCTGGATCTGGGCTCAACACAGCAGTCAAGTCACAGATGACTCTATCTATCTTTCTATGCCTGTCCGTCCATCCGCCCGCCTGTCTCTCTTTCTCTCTCTGTTGATGAGTCATTGTCCAACACAGAGTATGCCTCTATGATATTCGATTTTATTATAGACAGCAACACATTGCAAAATCACTACAACTAATTCTCTCCATCTCTATTTCTTAGCATTGCAATCAATGTCAGTAAAGATGTACTGATATCAGTACATTTCGACATCTGATACAGTAGATAAATACCCAAGAAAGATACAGTTGCAAACTAACTATATAGAGTGAATGTTTCATCCATTTTATATTTCATATTTATTCCAGAAATATGTACCCCTGAAATTCCTAGTCTACATTAATGTTTTGTGATGTCATTGTTTCGTTTCGTGCTGTTTAATCCTGGTCATATCCTCCTGAAACCCAAGGAAAAAAGTGTCCTTCAATTTTAGGTTATTTGTCTTTGGAGGAAATAAGACATCTTAAAATTGAGATTTTTTTCAAATTCATTTTTATTTTTAATTTCACAGCATGTCCTCTTTAGTGTACAACAGGAATAAATATGTTCCCTAACATCAGTGAAAAGATAGATGCAAAAATAAAATGTCCACTACAATGGACATAAATGAATGTGTGGGGTCTCAGGAGGATATTTTACATGTCACTGACTGGGTGGCACAAGTAAGAATTCCAAAGAATGTAGAAATGGCAACTGATCTTGATGCTTTTGAGGACTGCAGATTATGGGTATGAAGTGAGGTTATCTAAGGCTCTCCTCTCTGGCTGCCCATATGAAGTCCGTGATCTTATTCCACAGCATACACCAGAAGACCCTTTCATATTCCAAGCAGCCTATGGAATTTGCCCTCTGTGGGGGTAACATGCGTGTAGGCCATTGCATGCTTTAGCCAAATTCTTCTGAGCTACACCGAGGCACACAGGGTGCGAGGCAGTGATGCACGTGTAACGGATTTCATTGTGCATAGGTGAGCCGAGTACTCGGGTATTTAATGTGGCAGACGTCCTTCTTCTTGAGTGAAAGTGCTGAAGTGTCTTTTTAATCTGTTAAAGCTGCACCTGTTACATGTGATTAAAATGAAACTGAGCTTTATTTGTCATTCCTACAAGCACAGGTACATTGGAATGCTGCTTTTCACATATGTCATCATGCATTCCTTTGAGATACAAACACACACACAGGTGAGTCGAAGGCTTAGGGTCCATGTCCAGACATCACCTATTTATCTAGTGCCCCTAGAGCAGGGCTGGCCAATCTTATCCAGAAAGGGCTGCTGTGTGAGAGTTTTCGCTGCAGCTCCCTAATTATGTTACTAATTAGAGGAGAGTCCTCACACCTGGGTTTGAACAGCTGACCTAAAGGTTACTCCAAAAACCTGCATACACACCGGCCCTTTGTGGATAAGATTGCCCACATTTTGGGGCCTTGCTCAAGGGCCTGATATCAACATGACTACCCTGCCAAGCATGGGATTCAAAAAGGTGATCCTCTAATCACAGGCAAAATTCTCCTGTCAGAAGAGGGGCTCAAACCCAGACCCCAAGGAAAGACCGTAACCTGAACAGAGTACCTAGACTGCTCGTATATCCTGACTTCTCCAATATAACATCTAGCCATTGCTGCCAATCTCTTAACCTATACAATTATAAGATAAACACGCAGTAAAAAATGCTTTTTTTGCCTAAATACTGCATGTGTCTTATTGTATAAAACCACATTACTCATTTGCTGAACTGTTATTGTTATTGCGGTGTGAGGTGACATCGGTTACTGGATTGCTAATGTTAATTCTTTTCAGATTCTACAGGGAACTATTGTAATAGCACGCCATCACTGAGATAGCTGGCATTCTGTCAGCATGAGGTAATGAGAACCACAGTTTTGGGGTTAGGACTTGCCCCTTCCCCCTTCATTCCCAGGTTACTATATACTGCTTGGCATCAAACGCATGGTGTTTAGGGTGACATGCAAGGGGCAAAGGGTCAAGTTTGTTTGATGGCTGTCATCTAAACAAGTTGTGTAGTCCCTGCCTTCTGAAAGTTGGGTCACTTAAGAGGAATCCTAAACGGGAATACAAGCTATTTCTGGGTGCTTTCTTTGTGCCAGGAATGTGGTGTAGTTTCCTGTAAATTTAATTGTGTAATGCAACAATAAATACATGATATCAGCCCTGCATCATTGTTTCAAGGTGAAATTAATAAAAACGTGTGGATTTGACTATGTCCGTAAAATAGCCTTTGTGTCTGTGGTCTGAATATAATGTAAAATATTTTCCAAAATTGTGTATACTTGAGTTCGGATATGTGTTGTATGTCTAGAAACTAGATGAAGATTTTACAGTGCAGTTGTTCTCTGAATCTGAGGTCGAAGTCCCTTATTTAATGATTCGCTCTTCGTTGTCCCACTGGGTGGAGGCTGCCACTGTCACTTGATGTGGGACAGACTGCTTTCAGTGTTATGTCATACTTTTTTTCCTCGTGCCAGCAGTATAGGCCACGTCTGCTGTCCTGGCAGAAACCCAAACCGCACCGTGAGGGAAGGTCTATGCTCAGGAGAAGCCCGGTTTTCCTGTGCTTGTGTCATGACATGGCCATTCCTGTTCCACATTTAGAAACCTCCTTCATATTTATCCAATGTGTCATCACAGGCCTGTAAAAAGGTCTCTGCTAGCATTTCTTGTGGTTCGACTAAGGTGCAGGTGTGTCCCACTCAAGGGCCAGTGATTACTCCCCCAGTACAGGAATGACTGACACTTACATTTAATCCCAAAGTAATAGATTATCAAAGCATGAGAATCTTTTTCTGACTTATAAAAATTTGTTGTATTACAATGGAGATCTATGCTGCAACCCTAAATGACAATGTTGGATACAAGGGTGTAAATTATAGGGGGGGGGGGTAACCCCCAACAATCAAAACCAGCTAATACAACCCCCTGGACCCCCTTAAATGGTTGGAGACCCCTTCCCGCCCCCTCAATGCTCAACCCAAATTTATACCCTTGGTTGGACAGGACTTCTATAGATATGTCTCTGATTCCTGTTTTCATTTCCTAGGTTTGTTTGTGGATGTCATAGTTTATTTTTTCATGTGCTAGGTTATTCTATTGATGGATTTGAAGTTGCACTTTTAAAAAAATGAATTATTTAATTAAAATAATTAAAATTACGTTTTTATTTTATAAGAGTACGAATGTCGTATAAAAATGCATGTTCGATTTCTTTGTGTGCCGTGGTTGTCTGTTCCAGGCAAATCTAGACCTATTGTAGTGCATCTTTATTGCAGTTGACGTCGCATTTACTAATATCGCAAGTATAAAGTTACAGTAGCCCGGTGAAATCAATACGTCGTGTCTTTCCATGTATTTTAGTTTTGAAAAATAAATATTCATGTAAAAAGTGAACTAAGACATATTGCGAATTTATTTCCCAAATAAATTTCAAATATTAAAATGAGATATTGGGGATCATTTGAAATAACTTTATTAAGTCGGGGTCAGGAATATTAGTAAACGGTGCGGGTCCGAAGGGACACCATGCGCATGCGTCATCCTATCCAGGCAAGGGGTGACATCAACACCAATAATTAAAACGGCTCATCAATGGTCAGTGGGACCTATAAAGGGAACTTATGGAGACTTTAAATAATCCCAAGAGAGCCCAGCACACCCAGGAACCGGTTCGCAGTGTCCCGCAGCCAAACTACATCCCGATTTGAACCTGACTATTTTATAACAGTGGTGAGTACAACATTCATTGCAATTTATATAGCATTTTCCCTTGTTACATTTTGTGTTTTATGTATAATGGCATCAGTTTTCTTAACATTAATATGTATTTTTTCCTCCAATATTAGATAATCAGAATGACTTCTATCAAGACACTTATTTACTTTCTTTGTGTTTTATACTGCACTGTCCAGTCAGAAGGAGGACCTCTCAGGTAATTGTTTGATTTTGTACTAGTGATCTTGGAGAATCGTAGATTTAATACTAGTAGACATATGCGACAATAACTCCTAACCTCTGTATGATAATATTGTGTATGATTCAGGTCTACGTTTGCGTTTTCGTAAAAAGTACATTATAATAAAAATGAATTCCTGTAGTTTAATTATAGGAACTAATCATTTTTAAGTTTGCTCACTTTTCTTGTTTGCCTTTAACAGAAGGAGATCAGTCAGCGAGGTACAATTAATGCACAACCTTGGGGAGCACAGACACTTGCAGGAGAGACAGGACTGGATTCAGACAAAGCTGAGGGAGATCCACACCGCCCCGCTGAAAGGCGGTGACGGCTGGCAAAGAAGGCGCACCAGGACACTTCTTCCCGAAGACACCTCTGGATTTGAGGACTTCACTACAAATGAAATCCAAAATCTGCTGCACGTTCCTGAAACCTCTCTAGGTTCGCAGTAAAATGTAACGTTTTACGGAAGATCAAATTTTAAAACTTTCTAACATCTGGAATTATGATTTATATCTGTATTCCTTTTGTATTTCATTGTTTATTATATATAATATTTTTTGCAACATGTAGCTAGGAAACATTGCCATCATGTTTCTGGTATAGAAGTAAAGCACTTTATTTTGATTTCTAGATACAAAACTATTTAGAAAAGAAAGGCACTACCATAATAAAAATGTGACCAAATTAATTTTACATTTATTTATGTAGCAGACGTGAGGAAAGCTTTAAAATACTTAAAAAAAACTTTGATTATATTTATTTGTGTATTGAATTTTTGTTCATAAATTTTATTTTATATTTTTAAATATAATGTACGCAATATAATTTGTACTTGTATTATAGATCACAGGAAAACTGGGGAAAGAACGGTTTCCTACTTGCACTTTAATAGTAATGTAATAGAACAAATATTTCCATTGAAACTGTATTGTGTGTATGTGTGTATATATATGTATATATATATATATATAATTCAAATAAATGTGTAATAAGTCAGCACCGATTGACATGTTTTTATTTCTACGCTATACCTTCACAATGATCTTGAGTTCGGTTTTATATGCAGCTTTTATGATATACTGTTTAAGCATTAGGGTAGTTATGTGTAAGCAATACACGTAAAATACACGAGTTACAGCGAAAGGGAGCCACTATGAAGACTTTTTATATTTATTGGTTGTCAGATGAAAGTAAATAAATCTGCTTTATGATTACATGCAGAAGTGAAGTTCGGCACGATGCCAGTTTTTGTATTGGTCGGAGAATAACGAAGCTTGTCGAAGTCTGCTGTTGGCTTGCGTTGAACTCGGTGTTGTCGCCATAGTAACGGTATTCTCGCGAGACCCCCTCATATTGCGACAGCTGGGCCCAGTGTAGTGTGGCTGTACTGCGGGTATAATTTCGTTTGCTAGGGCAAAAACATCCATTCCTAATCAAGGTGATGTTTATAGTTACTAGTTGGGCGACTAGTTGAGTGTAGCTCTGCGTTTCGCTTTCGACGCCGATGTTGTCGACCTCGAAAGGTAGCTAATACTTTTATCTGTGGTTTACAAAGTATCTGCTACGCTAGCTGCCGATGCGCGGGGTCATATAGCCAACTTAGTAAACAGACTAGTCTTTGGGTATGTTAGCTGGTGAATAAACTGTTTATATATGTCCACGTATGGTGTGCTATGTTGAAGTGGCAGTATAGGTGTTTAGCCGGTTGGCTTCTCGCGGCCCTAGGATGTTATGCAGTTGGTATGGTTCTGGCCGGAGCGCGGTACCTTAAAGCGGCTCGTGCTGGTTTACCAGCCGACACTGGGGGGGCTGGTATGGTGATAATAATAATGATGATGATGATGATGATGATGATGCTTTTGAGGTGATAGAAAACAGCCACCTTAATCATGGCACATTCACAACAAGTTTCACAACGCATTGGGTCTTTACCTTAAGCGTATTTGACATGAGACGCATGCCCTCCTGGTGCTTTAAGACTTGATACGACCTGTCATGTAATAAATGCTATAACAGCAAGTGGTAAAGGCGAGCGGGGGGAAAGGGAATGAAAGAGTAGATGGGAGACTAGAAAGGACGTGCGGAAAGGAGATGCACACTGGCGTATTAGTGGAGCAGTAACAGCGTAATAAAAGACCTCGGCTTTCCTGTGCAGTAACTGCATACGTTGAGAAAACTTAAAGCAGCAGATCTCAGTGTCAGAACATAATACCGTGTGTTCAGAAGCCGTGTGGCTCCGACCAGCAAAACAAAAGGGAGGGAAATCAGCTTGGTTTGCTTTCTGTCCAGGGCTGGGTAATCTGGACTGGTAGCTTCCACGCACGTGGGATGGCAGCCCGGCCACAGCTGTATGACAGCAACTCCAGTGACACGGAGAACTGGGAAGGGAAAAGCAGCAGCAGGCCCCGCAAACTCTGCAGACACTCGAGGTGAGCGAACGGAATCCTGGAGAGGCGTTACCGATGAGATGTTATTGCTGAGAGGTGACTGCTGGGTGTGAGACAAGGGAAGGTACTTCTTACTCGGTACCTGGGCTTCAGAAGGCAATGGACTGCACCCTTCCTGGGCCAGGAACCAGGAGCTTTCTTGGCACCGATGCAGGACCTGTAATTTATTAATGTTTGCGTGAACCCCGCAGTTCGTGTCTAGGGCACGTGTTGTCTGGTGTTTGGTGGTTTTAAGAGGAGGTATAGTTTGCTGTAGCTTTTTAGATAAGTCTGACAGCATCATTGGTCCCGATTTTGCACCAAGTGCTGTTCTCTAACCAGCTCGCTAGTCATCTAGCTTGGCTTATTAAAGTGTCGGTTTGTATTCTGTAGGCGGTTGTTTGCCGTGTGTTATCGCTCGCTGGTGTGATGTGACTTTTTCGAAAGCACCTTTTTCTTGAGCAGTTTTCTTTATTCACGAAGCTGCATATTACTGCAAGTTATACCGAGGATTATAAACTGTAAATTGGTATAGATGTAAGAAGGCTTTCTATTTTCCTAATGTTATTTTTTAGTTCATGCATTGTAAGGTTCGGCAAAGTGAAATGAGCCTTTTAAATGATTGCTGTTATAGTATTATAAATGTCGCGTGGCCCTGTCTTTGGAGGCTACACCTACGGCTAAACGAGCGCGTCAGCAGAGCTGCGCCCATTCCGACGGGTCCCGCCCCCCCGGTCTGACACCTTCGGCTCCACCTGCGTCTCCTCCTCCCCCGGCGAAACGCGCGATTGATCCGCCGTACGGACGGGGACGCTTAACAGAGCCAGTGGAAATATGCCGAAGTTTGTAAGCGATGCTCGACCATGCTGAAGCGGCCGGCCGGCCGGGCTGCTTTGTGCGGGGGGACGCGAGCCTTTTGCGCGGTCATCCCGCAGATCATCCCCTGCTGCTTTGTCCTGCCTTTATCGGCCGATTCAGACGGGTAGGTCTTCACCACTTCCTTTGTTCCAGTTTAATGGTCTTCTCCGAGCCATTAAATTTACGATGGAAAGACAGCACGGGGTTACCACGCATAGTGTTTTTTCCCTCTAGTTATCTCTAATGCGAAAGTTTTGGAGGTAGTTATTAATTTAAACGAGATATTGTCTCTGATTCCGTTAGGAGCTTTTATTTTGGCTGTAATGAAGTGATGGTCTTATGCAGGTGGCGATAATTGCAGGTATTCCCGGTTCTGAATCCGTGTCTCAGAACAATGCGATGTATTATTGATGAGAGCTGTCCTTGCGGGCAGCTGGAAACCCTGCATTCTTACCCCTCCTCGCTAGTATAGCAGCAAATTACAGAAGGGAGCAGCGGAACACCGCGCCTTCGAAGTGAACATGTGCGGAGCCTGTCATTACACTCGATTCCCGGGACACACGATTGCTGTTCAGCCATTGTTTGACTCATTCAGTAATTTCAAGGGAGTCTTAAAGGCATAGCCTGTTGATTTTTATGAATGGACCAACTGGCCTTTGATTAAGAGAGAAGAAAATCAAAAAAACAGAAGCAGTTTTGATGGCTAACATAATTTTCAAGGCCAGAGCTGGAAGAGCTTTGCAGCCTCTTGCTGTCCTTTGTGTGTCCAGATGCTGTCTATATAGACCGGTGACATGTTCTCCACCCCCACCCCGCATAGTCCCGCCCACCCATGGCTGTCGCTTCCTGTTATGTGCAAACGCACAAGCTCTTCAGGCGCCGCCGATTGGAGGTGACAGGCCAGCAGGGCTGTCGCCGCCTCCCGCCTGTGTTTGTTGTGCGGGGTTGTCAGCCCTTGGCAAAGCGCGCCATGGATGTCTGAACAGGAAGGTCTAAAGAAGCTTCCCCAGCCTTTTATTCTTGGCCCCCCACGTCACAGACGGCGAGTCTCCCGCATGTGCTGTTTTTCTGGCTGCACTGCAGGCTGGATTCCCACCTCATCCGGAATGGCCCGACGTCTCCCCGTGGCTGACACAGCACAGTTAGGGGCGTCCCCTGATTGTTTGCCGGATGTTGGACCTCAGGTTCCTTCGACCTGGATTCTCCTCTGTTACACAGCCACCCTGCAGTGGCTGTAATTGGTTAAAGCTATTGATTATTACGGATGTGACTCAACCATTGTGGTTTCTCTGTCTTTTTTTCTCCCTCAGGATGGAATTGATAGTTTCTTAGTGAGCTGGTGAGAGATGCAAGGTCACTTTGACCTCTTTGGAAGCAGAATGGGGCGAAATGAAGCTGGGCTTTTGGTTTAATTAAGAAGTATGAAGTGAATTGCACTGATTGCTCTGCAGTTTGTTGACTGCTACGTTTAACAATGATGTTGAATATCCCAAAGGGCTAAATAAGTAATAAAAAAAAAAAAAAGTTTCCACTCTGTCTTGTTTTCTTTCACTATTGCTTACTTAAACTATTTTATGTGGGGAAATTATTTTGCTTTAGGTAATTTCACTCCTAGGTGATATACAGTGTGAGGGTCTTCTAGAGGATTGGTTCAGCATGGCGCACTGCAGATGATGGGGTGGGGATGGTCATTGCAGAGTCCCAGCTGTCATCCTGGGTTGGGCCAGTCTGTTGCCCTCTCCTGGCCACATATGGGCAATGTTTCAGCTGTCAGAGGGGCACCCTTGAATTGTTCCGTCCACCCAGTGTGTGCTCTGCCAGCTTCAGTTGTTAAATAATGTTGATTTTGGACTTCCAGCCATGTCGGCCCTCCTCTGTTTAGTGACGGTACCGAGCTGCTTTGATGCCTCCTTGCACAGCACTTCTACTTAAGTGCAGAGAACTGGGCTCGATTCTGCCTTGATCAATGACCATACGACAGTGTTAGTGCAGTAGGTTCTATGTATTTACAGGTTGATCTGGCTTTTCTTCTGACCATGAATAATTGACGAATTGGATGCTTAGGGATTCCTGCATTTTTTTTCAGAGAGATGGGTCTCCCGAGGTCAGTTATTGAACACAAATGCATTCAAGGATTGTGTGGTGATTGATGGCTGTGTGATAATTTGGGTGCCTCTGTTTCTATCTTTTAGGCTCTGAAGAGTAGCCCCTAGGTCGGGCTCCCCACTCTGCCTCCTTGTCGGTGGCAGTCAGTGAGGTACACTTGGCTGTGGGGTCCAGTCCTCTGCTCCCTGCCTCAGGCTGTCTGCTGATGTGATCTGGCCATTGTGTGTGTGTGTGTGTGTGTGTGTGTGTGTGTGTGTGTGTGTGTGTGTGTGTGTGTGTGTGTGTGTGTGTGTGTGTGCGCGCGCGTGTGTGTGTGACGCTGTGTTGTTCTGATCACGCGGCCATGACCTCCCCCCCTCCAGCACCCAGTTGCGAGCCCCTCGGGCAGCGTCGGACCCAGTGAAGATGAGCCTGCATGGTGCCAGCGGGGGCTACGACCGAGAGCGTGCCCGCGACCACCACCGGCGGCGCTCCAGCGACCGTTCCCGCGATTCTTCCCACGAGAGGGCGGAGGCCCAGCTGACACCCTGCATCCGGAACGTGTCCTCGCCCACCCGCCAGCAGGGTATCGGTGCGTAGGCGGCATGTCGCCTTCCTGGCGCCCCCCTGTGGTAGCTGTATGATACTGCAACTTCGTGCCAGTCTGTTCTAGGGCTGCTGCTTTCAGTGAGCCTGTTAAGGGCCCTGTCAGCGAGAGCAGGATAGTGTGATGTGCTGGTGCTAATGCTGCCGTCTCAGTACTTTGAGGGTCTCTGTCCTTCCTCCCCAACCCACATATACCCCAATAACACAGGTGCTTCTGCCCTTGGTGCAGATTAAACCACATTATGCATAAGCAACACACACATGCTCATGCATCTGCCTTCCCCAAGAAATCAATAGGTTCATTTTAAGCCACTTTAACTTTTAAAGGGCGGGTGGTCGGTTTAACATAATGGGAAGACTGCAGTCTTCGAAAAGAATAGCTGGCTTTGTTTTTGTCCAAAAGCTGCAAGATGAAGTGATACCTGAACAGATCCTAGTGGCCATTTATGTGTTTATATTTAGTCATTGTTTATTACTGGCATTGTGTATGTGTTAGTCAGAATGTTTGTTCCGTGTTGTGTCTGTTTTATGAATATGTTCTCCTGTCATTAAAAATAATCCTGAAATTAAATTTACATTGTGAACATAGGTGTGATGTTTCAGAGGGTCATAGCTGACTTATCTGTGCATGGCAGAGCGTGAGCGGGACCCCAGCTCCCATAGGGGCTGTCCGGGGGGTGGCCTGTCTGCTGGCAGTGGGATCAGCAAAGGGCCTGGGATAGGAGCAGGGGACCTGGTCTATGTGTATGAGGGCACCAAGGAGGGTCCCCGCAGCACTCGGGCCAGTGAGAGGGTGACCCTCATCGTGGACAGCACGAGATTTGTCGTCGACCCCTCCATCTTTACCGCACAGCCCAACACCATGCTGGGGAGGTAAGGAGCGACGGTGGGTGGGGTTTACCTGTCGCTTACCTGTTACCTTGTAGACACCCTTAAGGCGGGAGATTAATAGCGACTGCTTCTTTGTTTCAGGATGTTCGGGTCCGGAAGGGAGCACAATTTCACGCGGCCCAACGAGAAAGGGGAGTTTGAGGTGGCCGAGGGAATCAGCTCTGCTGTGTTCAGAGCCATTTTGGTGAGGAGTGTGTCTCGCTGGCTCTCACTCATCTCCTGGGCGGAGGTCCAGCTCCATGCTTACGGGCCCTTCAAGCTGACTTCGCCTAGCCAAGGTGTTTGGTTCAGGTTCAGCCCGTCCACTGCTCACTTTCGAGACAAACCTGCTCATTTTAGAGATGTCTGTCAGCATTTCAGGGAAAAAAAAGAGTGTGATGTTGATGCTACTCATCAAAATCCCGCTGAGCCGATGTGCTGCCTAATCACGGCGCAGCCTGTGCCTGGTGGGGGGGAGGGGGGGTGCCCGGGAGCTCAGGTTTTTAGATCATGTGATGTGTTAAGCTGCTAAATTCTCTACAAAAATCTGTATGAGGTGCTGGTGCTCAGCTCAGCTTCTGTGGGCAGCATATTCTGAGCTGCACGTTTCACATCTTTACTGGGGTCTCCTCTCAGTCACGGCGGTGATTTGTGGGGGGTGAGAAGGTCCCATCAGGCTCCCAGACGCATAGCGTTCATTTTGACTGGGACGAGATATGGTACATTAAATGCAGGAAGTGGTGTGGAATATTCTGGAGAACGAGGTGCGGTTCCTGGAGGACGGCTTGTCGGTGGTGCAGTTTATTGTGTACTAGGACGTGTCGGGTCCATACAAGCATGCACTGGGTCAGCTGGGCTGAATGCTCCGGGCCAGATGGCTTGAACGAGCCACTCGGCGCACCTGTAAACACCAAAGAGTCCTATAAAGATTATGGTTCTATTTTGAGGTGACTCGCGCTCCATGTGCCGATTAATAATGCCTGACAGCGAGCTGCATTGCATCAGGGTTTGGCTTCCCGACAGCGACCGTCTGCCTGCACAGCGCATTGCGTCAGCCGAGGGTAAACAAGCTACGGGTGGCATGATTGCCGCTTTGTGTCGTGCAGTGACCCGCGCTTCTGTGGGTGGTTTCACTCCTAGGACAGGTGGCTGCCGTCGGCGTTGATGCTGTCTCCTGCCCGCATCTTGCCGGCTGACTCTCGTTCTGCTGCTCTCTGGACTCTCTCGTTGCCGTGACGATCGCGTCCGTGTGACAGTGTGTGAAAGTGGGTCACACGAGCGCCAGGGACGCGTTATATTCTGGGCGCTCACGACTCACGGCGGCCTCGTACGTTGGCATCGGCACCATCATAGCACCAGGAAAACAAAGACCGTCGAGCAAGAATCCGAGCTCACCACGGCAACAGCCCGAGAGCGGTATAAAACTAAAGGGAGCCTTTAAAGTCCTATCCTCCGCTTTGCTATTGGAACACTGCTCTGTTTGGCTGGCTAAAAACAGCTCGGCACTCCTGAGGGGGAGGGGCTTGGCTCGCTCACCGTGCTGCCATTTGCCGCTTGCGGAAGGCTCACTTGCCGCGCGGTCGCACTAATGGCCGCCCGTCTGTCTTTTGCGTTGCTCCTGAATGGCAGGATTACTACAAATCTGGGATCATCCGCTGCCCCGATGGCATCTCCATCCCGGAGCTGAGGGAGGCCTGCGATTACCTCTGCATCTCCTTCGACTGCAGCACCATCAAGTGCAGAGACCTGAGTACGTACGGTGCCTCTCTGGCTCCCTCCCGGCGTTTGCATCGCAGCGTGGGGGGGGGGGCTCTGTCAGTGTGGGCTGCGGCCGGTAGGTTTGGCAGCCGCCGGGCACATGAGACCCCCTCCCACCCAGGTAAGATGCTTCCCCCCACTGCCGCCTCCCACAGGCGCCCTGATGCACGAGCTGTCGAACGACGGCGCACGGCGGCAATTCGAGAGCTACCTGGAGGAGATGGTGCTCCCCCTGATGGTGGCCAGCGCGCAGAGCGGCGAGCGGGAGTGCCACATCGTGGTGCTGACGGACGACGACGTGGTGGACTGGGACGAGGAGTATCCACCGCAGATGGGAGAGGAGTACTCTCAGAGTGAGCGCCGGTCCATGAAATCCACCGTTACTCCGTACATCAGGATTGCTCCATTGATACTTGGACTGGGGATGAGGGGGCTTGTTTTATTAACTTGTTTGAACAGAAGGGTGCACTGTAACGGGCATGAAATTTAGTATCAGTGTGGTCTATATCTGACGATCTTGAAGTGTCTGCATGTGCTTCTGTGTATTCTGAGGGTTAAAGCCGCATTGCTGTCTCCTCTGCCTACAGTCATATACAGTACAAAACTATACCGCTTCTTCAAGTACATCGAAAACCGAGATGTAGCTAAATCCGTTCTGAAGGAAAGAGGGCTGAAGAAGATACGGCTGGGTATCGAAGGTAAGGAATGACCTTAACCCTGGCTGAAGCCCCTCCCCTGAAGCTAGCCCTAAATATCCTAAATATCACTTAGTAACGTTAACTAAGATTGACACGTCAGGCTTTTTTTTTTTTTGTTTTTACCCAGCATCAGTCAATGGCGATATGTTAAACAATGTAACGTGCCATTGCTGAGCTTAACCCAGTGAGGCGTGCGTTTCCCAAAAGCTCTCATTAGCAACTTGCAGTCGGAACCATGCAAGCGAATGAAGTGGCCAATAGGCTGAGGGCTCCTCCCCCAGAGCAGAGCCGCTATTGGCTCGTTCCGGCCGATGACGGTACGTGCCCCGTGGCTTGCAGGCTACCCCACCTACAAGGAGAAGGTGAAGAAGCGCCCCGGCGGCCGGCCGGAGGTCATCTACAACTACGTGCAGCGGCCGTTCATCCGCATGTCCTGGGAGAAGGAGGAGGGCAAGAGCCGCCACGTGGACTTCCAGTGCGTGAAGAGCAAGTCCATCACCAACCTGGCGGCGGCCGCCGCCGACATCCCCCAGGACCAGCTGGTGGCGCTACATCCCGGGCCCCAGGTGGACGAGCTGGACGTGTTGCCCGACCACCCTGGGCCCGGAAGCTTCTATGCTAACGGCGGTGATGGGGAGGGTGACGGGCCAGCGCCTCCTGTCTGAGGAGGACATGGACGACCCCATCGGCTGGTGCCAGGAAACAGGGAGGAGGTACCTGGGTCTGATGCCACTGCCCACCCCTGTAGGCCTGGTCCTTCCAGACCAGCTGTACTGTACACTCGATGGGCGGGGGCCTTTTTTAAAGTAATTTATATTATTTACTCTTTTTTTGTTTCTTTGTTTTTTTAACTTGACCAAAGGAGTTTTTATTTTGTACCAGAGCTTCTGAATAAAATAGGGTGCGCTCTCCCAGTCTCCATGTAAAATCGGGCTTTAACCACCTCAGGAAGAGGGCTTTCTGCCCAGCCTCGCCATGCGGCCTCTCACCGCCGCGACCTCTGACCCCTCACACCGAGACCCAATCACACGGCGGCGCTGTCGGGCATCTGCAGCCCGGCCTGCCTTCCAGGGTACATTCAGCACCATGTCACATTCCTGTAACCAGGAATCCTTTTGTTAACAACAGAAATGTATGTTTTAATAAAGTCTTTGAGATCACTTTGAAAACAAGTCTTGCCTGATGCCTGTCTCACTGTTTTTATTCCTATTTAACTGGGAGCTGTTTCTAAACCGGTCTGGGCTGCTCTGTTCTTGAATGCAGACATTTGTGTAGAAGTAGATTTGTAGACGGGGCCAGCAGGATTTTTGCCTTTGGAAAGGGGGCGGCCGGTCGTCACAGCACTTAAGGTGCAACTCGTGATGGCACAGACCCGGGGCGAGTGACTTCCTGTTCCCTGTCTCCTAGCAACAACATGTAGGTCAGTTCATCTTTTGTTCCTTCTGTGATCTGGGATGTGGAGTCTGAGCTGCAGGAATTTATTAAAATACAAAAAAAAAAAAACTGACAATGTCAAATGACATGGTAAAGGAGGATACAGCTGGCAAAAGACATCGAGGTCCCTGTGAAGGTTTATGGTTGTCCCGCTGAATTGCTGGCAGTGGTTTTCGTATGCGAGGTATATCATACAAGGAAGTGCAGTACTGAAAATATGTAGCAATTTGATATGATCAGGATAAAATAAAGGTTAGAGAATACAGAAAGCTGTTTATTGTGTGTCATTTTTCCAGGCGTAAAAGGCATTTCTACAACGATTAGATATTAAATTCAGCTCACAGGAAGGCTGAGCCGTAGCGCCTTTGAAATGAACGTGGATAGTTGGTCTCCTTCAGTGTCTTTCAGTCCAAGATTGTGTGTAACTTCACTCCAATGGTACAAGATCAGGCGCTTATAATTTATTTCCCCGCTACGGCAGCGATTTCAGCACAAGTTTGTCAGAGATTCTGGGTAGGTCAGGGTCCAAAGACTAAGTGAGCTGCAGACGGCTGACTGTGTGTCGACTGAGTCGTTCCCAATCCAGGACACTGCGCTGCTGCCGAAGGCTGCTCCTCACAAAGGTCTGACGTCTGAGACGTTGCATTTTTTTTAACCACTTGGTGGCAGCAGTGTACAATTTTTTGCATTAAATGGCTGAAAAGTGACTATCCGTGTCACTTTCGAGGAGGACATCAGCAGTAAACACCATTTAAAGCTGTAATATAGAGCGGCGTCTATAAACCTCACTGCTGCGATCGTGACATCTGTCTGTTTAAGGTTAAAGCTTCATAATGGGCTGTTGTGACCTTTTGTACCAACCAAAGCAATATATGTGTGTTTGTCTTGGTAAAATGCACCATCTCCCACGCCCATTTGTTTTAAGTTAAAAAAAGTCTTTTGCTTTGTGTTATTTAATTTTAAAAATATTTCACTGCTGATACAATACACTTTTACCATATACTTAGAGTAAAGAATTCTTACATGATAGAATAAACATTTATGATACAGTTCTCGTAGGAAATATCCGACACGGAAACCTTCCGTAGTGTAAAAAGGTGGCCGAGTTGGCATCGAGAGACCCGTGTGCGATGGCAGTGCCCATGGCCTGGGTCTCGCCAGCCGTCACTCGCTCCTGGGCAGCGTGGGTGGGAGCCCGTTCAAAGGGCCCTCAGTCTTGCTAAGGCCTTACAGGGGCCAGGGCAGGTCAGTGAAGTCCACGGGGCCCCCCAGTCCCGCGTCGGCCTCCAGGAGGCTCATGATCACCGCCATGGCCGCTTCATCGTTGCTCGGGCTGCTGGAGCCCTGGTCGTCCATGATGTCGATGCCCAGATGGGAGTTGTCGCCTGGGGGGGGGGGGGGCAGTGGGAAGACAGACATACTTCATGTCTAACACTCATCACTGTCATCACTGTACACCCCAAGGAAGAGCAGGTTTACTCTCTCCTCAAGAAGTAACTTTGCGCACCCCAGATGTCTCAAAATCTACATAAATACTTCATGAACAGTTAGAGGACTGTGGCTAGCTAGCCGGTTAGCAGAAAATGCTGCTTCAGCATCTCCTAAATAAGGGACATCTTTATGTAATATTCAGTGTAGTGACTGTTTGTGGTCAACAGGGGGTGCCATGCAAATGCTTGGTTTGTGTGGCGGTAAATGCTGCCCGAGATCCAGGGACACACAGCACATGGCGGCGGTGACTGTACATACTCATGATGGAGTTGTTGGAGTACGGATATCCTATGGAGTCCGGCCCCAATGCCATCCCAGTCGAGGGAAGGTCTGGGGTACCGCCGTTCTGAATCTGTCGGACAGGACGGTAGTATCATCAGACGGATGGACTGAGGTGTGAAAGATGAGGAGTGATCTGCCCCGGTGGGGGGAGATTACCTTTTTTCCTCCAGGGGAGCAGGTATCTGGAGGCGGGGTGCTGGTGATGTTCAGGGGGCTGGAGCTGCAGCTGGAGGGTGAGGAGCCACGGATCCTGCAGGCGACACATAAGGAATGAGGAGGAGCCTGGGGGGGCAGTACCAAGGAGGCAGGGGCAAGAGAGCCTGGGGGGAGTGAGTGGCAGCCCAGCAAGTGGACCGTCCTGAAGAAGCCAGGGAAGGGGGGAGCCCATGGGAGAGTAAGACAGAACCCAAGGTCACATTACAACACTCCCCGTCTCACCTCTGGATCTCCATCACCTCCTCAGCGATCATGCGGCCTATCTTGCCGGCCCCTGCCCGTGTACCTCCTGGGATGCCAGGGACGGTCTGGAGGGCACGCTTCCCGGGGCCTGCAACCCAACGGCCATTTGTCAAGCTGTGGCACCAATGTGGCAGCAGCCAGCCGCGTTCCAATAACTTAAATGTGTTGAAAATTAATTGTAGAAGTTGTTGTCTTTCTCCCCCTCTAAGTTCAGTTCTGAGATTTTGTCTGCTGTTTCTATTTCTAAACGCAGAAAACAGGGAGGTCATTTCGGAAATGCTGCCTGAAGAGGATATTTAAGCAGAGCACTCAGCCGCCCCGTGCTTCACGGTGTCTGAACACCCAAGTTCACCTCTGTCTGCAAGGATTTTTTGGTTTGTGCCGGAATGACTTTTACCGTCTCCAGCTGTCAGCACGCTGTCCATACTGTGGGGGGAGCCGGCGAGCTGGGGATAGCTGGGGTCTGCGTTGTCGAGTGTACTGCCTCTGTGAGATAGGGCAGTTTCTGATTGGCTGAATCCTATTAAGCATCCCACCGATCACTGTGCAAGCTGTGCCAGTAAGACTCAGCAATACGGTCTTTATTTGGCTTTCACTGGGAGACTAACGTGATTAATAATAGGAACTTCATTTAAAGGTCAGTAAAAAAGGAATACTAATCAAATACCCATCGGTGCAGTTTCAGATAATAAGGGAGGCCCAGACTTACGAGACGACCGTGTTTGTGGACACGATGTACTCCACCTCTTTGGTCCAGGGATTCATGAAACTGAACCAGCGGCTCCTCAGCGTGACGAAGGAGCCGTCCTTGATCTTGAATTTGTAGCAGTTCGTGTGGATCTTCTCCCTAGTCTGCAGCACTGCAGATGCAGAAAGGAGGAAGGCATTTTTAGCCTGCCTCCCCCAAGCAGGCAGCGCCCTCTGCTGCTGAACTTCAGGATTACACACCAAACCCAGAAGTCATGGCTGTTATCTAAACGATGTCTATGGAATCAGGAAGTCCATTGTTCATAGCAGTCAGTCTGTTTTTGTGAATTGGAGTTTTGATAAACGTGATTCTGGTAGTTCCCGTTTGCCAGGACTGGCGGCTATGTTTTCCACTCCCGCGGGTTTAGCTCAGGACACGGCAGGTAAACAGAAGGCAGTCATACCTTGCCTGTGACACTCCGCCAGGTGGGCGATGTCATCCTGGTGGAAGTATTCATAGAAGGACGTACCCAGCAGCTCCTGAGGAAGGTAGGCCAGAATGGCCGTCGCCCTGGGAGATGGGGACAGGTGAGGGCAACAAAGAACAAAGCAATGAAAGAGGGGAAAAAGTGTGTGATTAAAATGGGGGAAAAAACGGGCGGGTAATTAAACCAATACAAAGAGACTTGCTGTGTTGGGAACTTTACCTAGTCAGTAAACCTATCCAGATTTGTGTAACTTTGTCCTCAAGACAGGCTACAATTTCTTTTTTGCCCCCTACTAGTGATCGTAATAAATATCCCCAACACCTGCTGACGTTTTAGGATGTTGGTCTGATGGTACCTTCACAACAACTAGTGACAGACTTAATATATATTAACTTATTTCTATGGTGGTACATATTCACTAACAGTGTCATTCCCCTATAGCACTGAGCCGGTTCTATCTGGTAGTTTCCCGTCAGGATGTAACAGGGAGCCGCAGCGGGAACGCGGTCGGTGACGCCCTCACCTCTGGTCGACGAAGACGAACTTGCCGTCGATGGCGTGCCGTGACACGTACTCGGTGGGCTTGACGCGGATGTCGCCGCTGCTGGCCGGCGGTACGATGTGGGGGTGCAGCCGGCCGATGGCCACCAGGCAGCTGAGGTTGCAGCCCTCGTTGTCGGGCTCCCCATCCTCGTCCAGCCCCATCTTCGTGGGCGGCCAGCTCTTCAGGTAGCCCGTGCTGTGGATCGTGCAGAAGCTCTTTCTGTCGGCTGTGGGGGGGGGGGATAAAAGACCTTTCAGGGTGTCGTGGTGTGACCACATGTACCATGGCAACCCGGCCAGTTAATGCATGATGTCTCACTGTACAGCTGCACTAAGCGCTTCACCTGAGTCACGTCACTAAACATACACGGTATATAATGATGTCGCGAGTCACTTTAAATAAAGATTCAGTCCACAACAGATACTCTCAGCGTTTCTCATTTAGTCTTTTGCCTTTTTACGATTGTAAATGTGTTTTTTTTTTGCTCCTTTGGGATTAATAAAGTGTCTACCTGCCTTTCTGCATGCGTGCACGTATGCGTGCCTGCCTGTCTGCCTTTCTGCGTGCCTGCCTTTCTGCGTGCCTGCCTGTCTGCGTGCCTGCCTGTCTGCGTGCCTGCCTGTCTGCGTGCCTGCCTGTCTGCGTGCCTGCCTGTCTGCGTGCCTGC
>JABFEA020000021.1:20502806-20512819 GCA_019775915.2 Cyphomyrus plagiostoma | reverse complement strand
CTCGAGATCTTCAGGAAGGAGCAGCAGAGAAAGTACGCACCCCTCGAGATCTTCAGGAGGGAGCAGCAGAGAAAGTACGCACCCCTCGAGATCTTCAGGGTGGAGCAGCAGAGAAAGTACGCACCCCTCGAGATCTTCAGGTACTTCGGAGCACACATTTCTGAGCACTTGACTTGGACAACCCCCAAGTTCACGCTGGTGTAGAGAGCTAGACAGAGACTGTATCGCCTGAGCAGATGAGGGAATGCAAAATCTCGTCTGTGCTACAAAAACCCTTCTGCGGCACTGTTGTGTGATCTGTGCTTTGCGGGAGCAACACTGCCAGGCCGTGCAGAGGGTGACACGGTGCACCAGGATGAAGCTACCCGCCCTGCACCACGTCGGCACCTAGTGATGTGAGTCCAAGCCTCAAAAGATAAGATAACCTTTATTAATCTCGCAGTTGGGAAATTTGCATTGTATCGTAAGTCGAATATGAGTATGATTTTTGTTTCTTTGTTTCTTTTTCATAGACACAAACATAAGCCAATGAGCACACCTGAAACGGTATTGCTGAGAGGGAATGAATGAGAATGTGTGTGTGTGTGTGTGTGGGGGGGGGGGGGGTTAGAGTTAAGGACTGTTTTATTTCTTTAGTGTCATTTCATGTCAACTAATGCGGGTGACACATAAAACTCTTGAATCCCTTGAATGAAATGCTCCTCACTTTACAATGGTTTGACTTAAGACACCTCATACAGTGTTTAACAACCTACGGTACAGTGTTTGTATCTGCATTTAACCAAATAATCATTAATTCAGTGACAGCAGCTATGTACTAATTAATTTATCACATGATACTCATAATTGACTAACGTAATTGTAATTTTCAAACTCATATAAGCATTGAGAGACACTTCAGACATTATGATTATTTTATGTTTGGAATATACATTACCCGGCTAAAAAAAAAGTCGCCATTTGGATTTTTCATTGGACCGCCTTTAGCTTTGATTATGATGCACATTTGTCATGGCATTGTTTCCACAGGCTTATGCAACATCTCACCCTTTATTTTCATCCAGATTTGCATTCATTTCTCACAGAGATCCTGTATTGACAAGTGAGTTGAACCTCCATAAAGCCTCCTTCAGCACATCCCAAAGACCTTCAATGAGGTTAAGGTCATAACTCTGAGGTGACCAAGTCATGCCTGAAAATGATTCCTCATGCTTCCTGAACCACTCTTTGACAATTCAAACCTAATGAATCTTGGCATTCTTGTCCTGGAATATGCCCATGCCAACAGGGAAAAAAAATCCATTGATGACGGATGGAGGCAAACCCCCAGGTTGTGGGGTCGAATCCCTCCTCCAGTGGAGTTTGCTTTTGGGTTGCTTTCTTCCCACAGTCCAAAGACATACAGTTAGGCTAACTGACATATCTAAATTGTTTGTTGTGTATGTGTCTTCTTATGGACTGTCCAGAGTGTAATCAAGTCCTGGGTGTCAGGATATTTGATAGACACAACCGTAAGCCAATGAGCACACATGAAACAGTATTACTGAGAGGGAATCAATCTGCATTCAACATGGTGTCAGAAATTACCATAATATATGGAAGACTTAGGTTAGGTTAGGCTGGACAGCATGAACTCGTTCAGGGTGTTGCCATTCCCCGCATTTGATGAAACGCCTCAGTATCCCAGTTGTCAACACCCCAGGCTAAAATGTGGTCCAGTCCCACCCTCTGAAAGTGGCAATTCATCTGCCGCAGCCAGGTGTTGCGTGGGCGTCCTGTCAGCCTGGTCCAGCTGCTCAGGTCCTCAGCAATGAGGATCCCGTGAGCCGGATCACCCTCAGGGAAACACATCACATGGCCGTAGTGCCGTAACTGACACTCCCTCACTGTGCAGGTAATGTGCCTCATTCCGGGCTCCCTGAGCAACACACAGTCAACCCAGCAGTACCCAAGGACTCTCCAAAGATACGCAATACCAAAGGAGTCCAGTCTTCATGTCAGGTCATTGGATAGCGTCCATGGCTCACAGCCATACAGCAAAACAAGGTACACCAGGTTTTTTAAAGACTTAGACATTCGGCCACTTAAAAAGATATCGGGAACGCAACACACCCCTCTCCACCGGCCTAATGACACCCCCCCCCCCCCCCATGCTCTCCAAATCAGTCTGCTGACTTCACAGGAAGAGTCACCAGAGACATGAATTTTGCTGCCAAGGTAAGTGAAGCTCTTGACGAGGTCGACATTCTCCCCGCAGACAGACACCCAGCTGAAGGCTGTGCCCAAGAGGTCAGTAAAGGCCTGGATCTTGGCTTTAATCCAGGACACTTGCAAACCCAGACACTCAGACTCCTCACTCTCTCGGGAGCCCTGATCAGAGCTTCCATTGAATTGTTCTAACCAGAGGATTAGTTTAAACGGCTGCTCAAAGTAGCTGACCCAGCGAGTCAGAACTACAGTGTCATCAATAAGGGTCATTCCATCGCCCGCCTTTTCATCCAAGGTGCCCTGTAAGATTAAACAAGTCTGGGGTCAGAGTTCACAAACTTGGCACTTCTGTAGGCCGTGCAGTTCTGTAGGAGCATCCAGCGTTTGCCCATGAGTATATGAGTGATCTCCCTTGTTGCATCACCAGAATTGGAGCGCCAAGTCCATTGATGTGGCACCGCAGGCTGGAATCTGGATCCAGAAATGACTACTGGAGATAAAAAGTATGCCGATGTTTAAAGCACCAGAAAGCTTCACCTTTGATTGCCTGGAAGAATGGCCAAAATGGTGATAACTCTTTATATGCTACCAGACGGCTACTAAGTTTATTGAAGAAACTGCTGAAGTTCATTAAGTAAGCACACTGATTTACGCCATGGTCAGTGACATGGAGAATATTTATAAGTCATATACCTTTGTAGGGGGAGAAAAAGAAGATGACTTTAATACTGTTCTAACGAAATCTTACGCTTATTTTGTGCCACAGAAGAAAAACATAATTCACGAAAGGGCACGATTTAATCAATTTCAGCCACAGTGAAATTAACCCATATGCAATAGATTAGTTTGTTAGTGTTTAGTATAAAGGATCTTACAAAAAAAAATATTGCAACTCTCCACAGAGTCTACGCTTATAACCGCTGCACAGATGGTTAGGCAAGCTGAAGATGTAGATAACCAAGTCAACCAGCAGGGGGAGACAATAAGCAGCGTAGGTCGTGCGTCAGAAAACGCCAGCAAGAAAACATGATCAACGAATAGGTATGGAATGTAGAAAGTGTACGAAAACGGGACACTGGGAGATAATGTGTTAATCCAGAGCTGTGCAAGAGATTACACAAGAAAGCTCCTCCCTTTATCTTGGTGCCATAAATAATGATGACAGTAGCCCAGAACTTTGGAGAGTGGACTGAAAAATGCTACACGTTTTTATACGGACGATGTGGTAGTGTATGGGGAGGGCTGTAGGGGGCAGTGATGGCCTGTTGGTTAAGGAGGTGAACTTGTAGTCAGGCGCATGAGATTGGGGGTGAGACCAGACCCTGAGAAAATCGGCGCAATAGGAACTGCCAGCACCCAAAAATATACATGAACTCAACAATGAACTGGACTAGAGAAAGACAGTGTTGCCCTGCATTCCTGCATAACACCCTCAGAAGATGGCATGGAGGAAAGAGAAAATCGGCGCCACATGCAGGCAATCCTGACACATGCTGGAGAGAGTGAGGGGAGCCACATCAGTGACCATGATCCCCCAGAGATGGACACTGGACGTCCAGCTGACTCTAATAAATTCCTTTCATCCTTCCAAGTTCCAGAGAGAAGTATGATAACGGTAAACCTGCTGAAAGACTGAATTTATAAGACTGTTTACGGTGTAATTTTTGGGTGAATAGGAATGAGGTCAAATCTTAGTGGTTGTGCTATTGAATATATTACAAGGTTTGTTATTTGAAAAAATAGCATGTATGTTTACAGAGGTATAGGTTGCCAACTTTGGTCAGCTGGCTAGCAAGAGATGTTCAGTCCAAGACAATTATGCACATGCTTTTACATGCATGTAACAGTTTCATTAGCTAGTAAACAGTCTGTTGGGTTTGCAAACTACCACAACGCTTTTGATGTAGCTAATTTTAGTGTTATAATAGAGTAATATATACATATATAATAGATTTGGCGTAAGATTTATTGCATGGGCATTAGAGTTTGAAAGTGTGTCACACCAGATACATGAGAGATGCATAACTCTTCATAGGCTATGCTGTTTTATAGCACTAAACTGATCATTTTTCTCTCATGCTAGATGCTGAGAGCTAATTTGCCTACTATATATAAATATTATGGGTTACAAAAAGTTGTGAGGTGTCGAGATATTTGAAATACCCAAACATAAGCTGACGAGCCCTGAAATAGTATTGCTGGGACGGAATGAAGGAGCAAGCGGTGAGTAAAGTGGGGGGTGGGTTACAGTTAACAACTGTTTTACTTCTGGAGTGTCATTTTGCGTCAATCAATAAAACTTTCAAGTGGAGACAAGCTGAATCATCTTCTTCACCTGAAACTCCGTGTGTACTCAAGCCTTGTGCCTATACTGCTTGGGATGGCTTTTAGACCGACCTGTGATCCAGAGCAGCATATGTGGGTACACTAATTTTGTACAGTAATTTATCGACCAATAGAGGGCAGCAAAGGTTGTTTTATGTAATAATTAGGTCTCCTGCTGAGTTGGTAACGACACGGTAAAAAATATATTATAACTTAATAGTGGATTAAACTTAAAATTAAGTGAAAACAGGTTACGGGGCTCAGACACACATAAAACCAGAACTCCATACAGCCGGTCTGTTAAATAAAGATGCCCCAGAAACATAAACGACTGATTATTAATCAGTTACGGTTCCCGTTACATGGAAAACAGGTATTATGCCGGAAAAGGCATCCCTGCCGTAGAATGCATGCCTGTCTCTAAATGACCGATTGGTCGCTGATCTGAAACGAGTTGAGTTACTTTGTCGAGTTAGGTTACCGTAGTGCTAATCGATAGCCCTAACCCGAACCCCCAAAACACCCCTAAAACCCTACCCCCAAAAAAACATTAACCCCTAAAAGCTCAACTCGTCAGAACACTTACGGCATGCATTCTACGGCAGGGATGCCTTTTTCGGCATAACTCCGGAGCCAAACGAATCATATTCCACTCTAACCAACTTCGAGACCTATATGTATAGAAGCAGTGTGACGTAAAAGCCTCCATCGCAATCGGATCTCGGAGGCTGACAGGTTTCTTCCAAGTAACATGTCGATAATATTATCGCTAAATAAACTTTTCTGTGATTACATTTCGACTGTTATTTCCGCGAATTTGCTACAAAACAATGAGTGCATTGATGCACGAGACTGCGGGAGAGTGCACATGATAAAACCTAGACAAGACATTTTAAATCATGTACGATTTCCTCAGGCTAAATGTGTTCACCCGCTCTAATTTTTTACTTTTATGGCAATATCTAACACTTAAACACACTGTGGACTTGACGGCCGAAGAAAAACGACTTCAAAATCTTGACGATCCTGACGTCGACTGTAAAAACAATACGATAAGTTCGAAGTTTTGAATTTCCACAAGTAAATACGTGAATGGTGAATTTGTGTAGTTTATGGTTTTCCCCAGCAGAGGGCGTCCCAAAATCAGTTTCCGTCTCTGGGCTCAGGCAGTAAACTAACACAGCAAAACTTCTAACAGCACGACTATAAAAATAATTAAGAAGGCTAAAGGAGAATTTCTGAAAAGTTAAAGCTATCAGTTTAACATACACTTAAACAATGTTTCCCAAACCAGTCTTCAGGGCACGCTGGACAGATCCACATTTTTTTTTTTTTTTTTTAAATCCTAGGTCCCAGCCCACCTGTAAGATGCTTAGAGCTCCTGATTACTTGGGTCAGGTGTTCTGAGACCTGAGATAAGACGAAAATGCAGATCTGTCCAATGTCCCCTGAGGACAGGTTTGAGAAGCACTGGTAAAATCTTCACCATTCACAAATAAGTTGTTTTTAATCGGGTGGAAGGCTCTGCTAAAAACGATGCTGTAAGGAGTCCCTTCATCGTGGTTTTTTGACGGTTGGGTGGGAATATTTCTGGCACAATATCTGGACCCACTACTAGGACAAGGACCCAGTCATGCATTTAGAGGGGGCTATAGCTGTAAATTAACCAGGGCACGGAGAAAGGCCCACTAGCACGAGGAGGAACAAATACCTACTGTCCTAAATCAGTCCCTGTTAACTGGGTCAAACCCCAAACCAGAACAAAGGAAAACATGCTTAGTAAACGTGTTTCATCACTCAGTTTATCCATATCTCCTGAAGTGACCTTTCAGATAGAATTTTACAGAATCCAAGTTTACGGTGTTAAGAACCTGTTAGCATGATCAAGGCAGGGACACCGCATGGGCTAGAAACCAGTCCCCCATTCCCAACTTTCATATAATTAAGGGAAAAAAGGTGTAATTTTAATTGAAGATTAAGCCATCAATTTACAGCACATAGGATTTTGGTCACTATCTGGCCACAAAGTGCCAATCATACACCCATTTGTACTCCAACAAGCCAACCATGTCACACTGTATTCCCCTACATACCCCAAGCATGAATTTAATCCCACACAAAGCTGCGATGTTACATACAGTATCCATATCCCAGAAGGATGCAGCTTTAAAGGAGACCTATTGTGCTTTCCTGGTTTTTCCCCTTTAATTTAGTGTGATCTATAGATTTATGTGCATGCAAAGTCTTAAGGCCCAAAGTACAGACCGAAGAGAGCAATTGACCACAAAAACCACTCAACCTGGCTGAAACACCTCGTGGGAATTTCAGCCCTTACTTCTGCAACATAGTGCGGTCACCTAGTAACACAAACCTTACTGGCAGCCGATCCACAAGGATCTGTCCACAGACTGAAAGGCAGAGGCGGAACCTGTAGGGCAAACTGACGAAGCAGAGCGCACTGAAACCGTTTCAGACAGAGAGCGAATATAGATGCACAGAACACTGGAGCATATACAATTTTGTACTAGAGCCCAAAAATAAAATTACCAGTGAACCCTTTAAATGCATAGGGGAGGAATTGTGATCCTTAGTACCGGACTGGGTAACATACTAGTGTATGGATCCACAGTCCGGCTCTATGGTCCGAAGGGCAGTCAAACATTTATGGCAAAAGTTTGAAGAACAGGGAGTCTTCACCAGCGCTCGATAAAGGCATAGAGAGGCCAGTAAAAAACAGAAGCCACAGCTACCTACCATGTAACATACACTGACGTTTCCATGAGAAAGCACATCGAGTGACGGTGGCAGACTGACTAGAAAACAGGAGGGAAACGTGAGCATTTCTTCATCTTCACCTGGAGGGATCGGACTGGACCATAATTCGACTTCTGATTGGGTGAGGTCAGGTCAGGTGTGGAGACGCCTTGCACTGGGGCCCCAAACACAATGGACAGAACTTCCAGCTCCATAATCTGAGTAACTGAAAACTCAAGGTCACATTTTTGACTGTTGCAGGAACACTGGCATCCATCCAGTTCGGACCATGTGACATTTAATTTTTCAAAAGCCCAACAGGGAGCAAGTAGAATTAGTCAGAACTTGCGCAACCATAACACACCTGGCCATACAGTGACCAAGCTATAACTATCCTTCAGATTGTCATTACATATCGGAATGCACTTTCCTGTTATGTTCCCACTCCAAATCACTCGATGCAAATTTAATCATTCATTTTGTTATCCAGTTTCACTTTTAATTTTTATTATGTCACACATCAGCAGTCTTCAAAACTAGCAATTTAGCCATCTGTATATCAGTATTTAACACCAAGCCAAAAAGAAAAAGCACTTTAAACTTCAAAACCAGATAATGATGGAAATAAGGATCTATAAAAACCAAAAGTTGAATTGCACAAAATGCATAAATTACACAAGTATGAAAAACACTTGTACTCATTTGTTCAAATATACTCTAGACAGGGCTACGTTGGCAAGAACAGGGTATCAAAAGGTAGACTCCACGGGGTGAAGAAACTATCAGAAAATCTTGGAGAGATTTACTACGAGGATTGAAAATAACCCAGTGCATAAGTTATCCATTCTGAACAACATTATTATAACACTTCAAAAACAATGCTGGCCTTCACCTTGCAAGTAACATACACAATTCAAGTCAAAAGCCTTCACAGAAGCAAGACTAAAACGTACATTAAATGAAAAGTTTAAATGACTAGGCCGAGACCTAAAGCAACACAAGCACAATGGAACATACAGAAAGTTGCATTTTCTTCATGCTGGGTATTTTATCATGCAAAAATATAACATTCTCACCCCCCCTCCCCCAAACCCTTAGCACCACACCCCTTTACTTGTGCAGCTGTATTCCTTCAGCAAAAAACAGGCCTATTTCTGTAGCGACTTCGCTTGCACAAGGTTTTGAAGTGCAAAGACTGTACCGCATCAGGGTATACCCCACAGCCCCCCTGAAGAGGCCTCGACTTTGCTCTGCAGTCCACAAGATGTATTCGGTCCAAAGTCCTTCAGGGTTTCTGAAGGAGAAGAGTCCATAATGCACCTCTGTCCATTAAATATACTTGATTAAATTAAACGTAGAGCTTCACACCTCCCTCCATGAGGGACTTCAGATACTGAATGGTACCTGGGGAGGGGGGGAGCAACAGAAGAGCTCAACATATATAATCACTCACCTCACATGGTTTATAGACTGCTTTGGTTATGAAATGACAATGTAGGATACTTACTAAGTTAACAAAACTGGCGGGATTTCCACCCTGGCTGTGAAGCCTCGGAGTGGGGCGGGTACCAGCGCATCTAAAGAAAGAATACCAGTGGTTCTGTGGTCTGTCATCCAAAATAACAGGAAACAAGCCTCAGTTTACTGACCAATACAAATGGAAGTTTAACCCAGTGTTTCCCCAACTCCAGCCTTGGGGACCTCCCACACCCACCATCCTGCCTCCCAGCAACCTGTACCAGGTATTTGGGATTTGACTGGCTAGGAGCACAGTGAGCATCCCCAAGGGCCAGGTTAGGAAACACTGGTTTAAATCAGCCTATGGCCTTGTGAGGACTGGCACAAGGTAGGAATGGAGATCACACTCCCCCACCACCAGGGCTACAGAATTTCAGGGTGGTACCTTCACTGACAGTCCAATCATTTCAATGCATCCCTACATGGAAAATAGGTGAACAGCAGCTCCTGGGCTGAGTCCAAGTCAACACAAACAGCCCTTCCCTGCTTTTAGTACGGCGTGGACCAAAGCTGGACTAACCAGGTCGTAGGGAATCCCCCCAACAGTGAACCACCATCTCACTCCTTAGTGACAAGGTCAACTGCCTGACAGAGGGGAGGATTTGTACCAGTTAAGGCAAGGTGCCATTCCTTTGCCACAGAGGGATTACACACAGGCCATGGCTACTTGGAGAAGCAGCATCCATCAGGGTTGGAGCAAGGCTGCTAGGAAATCTGAGCGAGAAATGCTACTTTCACGCTACACACCAAGAGGGGAAAAAAGGAAAGACGACCAATTTGATTTCCTTTGAAAGCCCAGTGAAGATGCAGAGTGGAAACTGGAGCAGCAGAGATTGTTCCTCCAGCCCTGTGGAGCTGCACACCGGCACGCTGCTCTAGCCAGGTAAAGCAAAGCATGGTTTTTGGCCAGATTCTTTAACCACTGACCTTTGGCTCTCAATAACTCGCCATAACAGCGAAACAGAAAGCACACCTTATTCCCTTGTGAAATGGGTGGTTCCGGTTAACACCCCCAGTTATTTAGGCTCGTCTGGAACCTTGCATGCAGAATTTTGTTCCAGTTGATATTTAAACTACTGATTATCTTTGCCAACTCAGGAAGACAGGTGCAGAACTCAGATCAATGAAGGGGGGAGAGAGGATTACATTCTTGGGAAAAAGTAAAATCCATTACAGGAAGTAGATGTCCATGGGGGGGGGGGGGGGGG
>JABFEA020000021.1:20449977-20477295 GCA_019775915.2 Cyphomyrus plagiostoma | reverse complement strand
CCCCCCAAACCGCCCCCCAGCTTCCCCCCCCCCCCTCGCCAAACCCGCCACCCCCCCCCTCCACACCCCCCCCTAGCCCCCCCCCCCCCCCCCAAAACAGACACGACCCAGACCCGGTGCTGTGGAAGCCGTGGAAGGAACCGCATCTCTAAGCTCCAGACCAATGGCCTAAGAGACTTATTGCTTGTCCCCAGACCAGAGGTGTGAAGTGAGGAACCCATTAAGTCAGTGCTATTCTGGGACAGATAAGACAGAGAACTTAAAAACCCCCGGTTGAAATGGAAGTCTAGCTAGAAGCCAGAGAAACCAATCTGCCCAGAGAACATACTAATACACCACAGCCTAACATTTACTGGAGAATTATATTTAGTGCTGCAGACCCACTCCAAATACCAGTTAACAGGGTCCAGCTGGCTGAGATGTTTATTCTCCGGCAGCAAAAAGAGAATCGATTGTCTGAGAAACACAAAGACCAATTTCAGGCTGCCATCAAAGCTACGTGGAGGAAATCGCAGGTAAATTCCAGAATAGCAGCACATGTTTATACAGAGAGAACTATGAAAAAGTGCTTAAATGCAAAGCAGGTGTCTGATGGAGGAACACCAGAACCGCCACGTGACTTCAGATATTGAGATATTTTGAGAAATTTTCCTCTTACCCCCCACATGATCCGATTGCTTTCTGTGGTGTGAATGTTTTTCAGTGTGAGATTATCAGAAAATGTGGTTCAAGAAAAAAAATGTATCTCATGGAATGCTTCCTAACTACACTGTCTTACGCCGTACACAATGGATAAACATTAAATCTGTTTAGTAATGAAATCATATACAGTTTGCCCAATGCACATTAGAATGCTAATTTGGCCTTTAACTACTGCTCCACCTGCTGGCCACCTGCAGTCACTTGAATTTTTTTCAGCACCCAGGTTGATCCATTGTCTCTCCTTTCTGAGCTACTATTCAGATGATGCATCACTGGCTTATCCTTGGTTTCCTCTCATATTCTGGACGTTGGTTGTGTTTCGTGCCAACGGAGGCAGCCCCAGCACCCCCAGTGAATCACCCCAGGAGACTGTCTGCTTTGAGACATCTCCTTTTCCAGGAAACTGATCCGCATTTCCCTGAAGACGGTTGTAAAGTGAGCAGTCTGACAACAAGATACCACAACACAATAATGTAAACATCAGGGGACGAAAACGCCAGGGGTAGGGGCTACAGTTTGCTTTAATGACTTGGGGGGGGGGGGCTTGTAGGGATCTCGATTTGTTTGGAATAGGGACAAGGAGGCAGTGACAGAGTCTTCCCAGAGGGGGAGGGGGTTCAGCCCATCTCTCCTCGGGATTGAAGAGTCATTCAGCAGAACTGACTCTTCGCAAGCTGTCAGCAGAATTAATCTCATCAAAAATTTAAGGAGGTGGGGGTTTGGCTGCACATTTGGAGAAGGGGCCTAGAAGACATCACTATGGGGGGGTGGGGAGGGGGGGGTGTAGTGGCACAGCTCTCATTGGGGGAAAGTGCGAGCCAGACGAGTAGTCGATACTAAATATATGCGGACATATCTTTACAAATCTAGCACGGGTGTATCCATGCACAGGGGTGAGGCTGGGGGTGGGGGGGTTAGTGGATGGTGGGTGGGGTCCTGTTTCCCTGTATCAACAAGGCACTGTTACTGCTGGGTGTTGTTTGTTTGGGCTCGGGCGGCCTTCGTGATGCCTGTGTCATTTCCTGTTTAGACACATGGGGAAAAAAATGGCCTAGAAAAACTGTTCATGTTGTTCTTATACAACGAAAACCCCCTCCTGGTTCCCTGCGACGCCCCATCTCACCATTCCCGCTTCAGTTACTTCGGCGTCTTTTCATATTTTCCAGGATTTGATGTGACTCGCCGAAGAGCTAAACTGCTTTATCGGAGCCCCGTGATCTAAAGAGCCAGTTAATGGTTTAGCAAGATGCAAGCAAAGTGTTTTTGCAAGACAGTAAGAGAAAGGTAGATGGAAAAGTAAGAAAAAAAACCTACAGAACTTTGTGCACCCAGTCAAATAAGTGGCCGTTTGTGTACACAGGCCCAAACTGATATTTAAGTACTATTCATGCTGGTTATATAATCTTCTATGTGAGATTTGGTGTTTGTTTATGATTTTTGAGAATTATGTGCAACGCTGTTAATAATCCTGAGAAATGGTGCCACTGCTTATTCTAAGTGATGTCGGGTGGGCATGACAGATCTCCAGGCCCTGAAAAGCATTTTCTTCTGGCGTTAATCAAAGACACATTTTGCACAGAGAGACTGAATCTTGGGGCCTGAGCGACCCGGGGCATTTCAGAGGGTTGGGGGCCTTGTTCAAGGGCTAGACAGACATGTGGATGGAGTTGGAACCAGTGACCTTCTGATCAAGGGCAATTTTTAGAATCAAAAGGTAAAGCAGTAAAGAGAGTCTCCCCACCCATCCCCAGACACTTTCCATAGGATTACCAAGATCACAGTTTTGGTACCTGTATGTACAAACAAATAATTATTATATATTCAATATTTATCGGTAAGCGTTTCGTGATGCAAAACCTCTTTGGCCTTGATCATGAATCCAAACCCTTAATGGTTAATCTGTCTCCTGTTGACCACTTTTTTTTCCTGCTGGATGGTAACTTGGTTTTCAAAGAAGAACACCTAGATTTTTTTGT
Organism: Cyphomyrus plagiostoma; assembly: GCA_019775915.2. NCBI lineage: Eukaryota > Metazoa > Chordata > Actinopteri > Osteoglossiformes > Mormyridae > Cyphomyrus > Cyphomyrus plagiostoma. The sequence goes on along the minus strand of JABFEA020000021.1, from coordinate 20,474,617 downwards.
ACTCGGAGAAAGAGAGGAGACAACTTCCTCAGAACCCAACTGGAGTAAAGAGAAGCTGATCCACATTAATGTACTGGGACAGACTTTCAGAATGCGTATCGCATACAGGGCACAAGACTTTTTGATATCATGGCTTAGAAGAAAGAGCGGGCGAGCTTGGTAAACAGCCTGACAGAAATTATGCATGAACAGAAGTCTGGTTTGCTGTTGGACAAACTTGGGGGCAAACTCTTTGGGATTGGTATGTTGCAACCAACCAGAGCACTGCCGATAGCAGCAAAGTCCACCATACAGCTATTAAAGTGTGACGTGTTTATTTACTTTTGAGACATTTATCATTTAACTGCTAGGCAACATTGACAGGCAAAAAACACATTAAGCTAATTAAGCTCACTGTAGAAAATCAGCAGCAAAATATATGTTATTCTTTGGAAGTAAATGTAAAATGAGTTAGGTCAAACTACTGCTGGCAAAGACTCATGGGTATTTAAGGGCAGAAATACCACCTGATCGAAACCATAAAAAGGACTGATGAGGGTTGGTATACAGTATGTGATCTAGTCACACCCAGCAAAACAGCATGGGGTCTCTGTGACCCCCAGCAAAGGGGCCCTGTCACCTTTCCATGAGCAGGCTGAAATGTTGAATGCCCTGCTCAGGCACAGACTTTGATTTAGGAGGCTAAATTACCTCCTGCCATGACTACAGTGAGAAATGTTGCCCAAAGAGGCAATCAGGCCCTGCATCCATGGCAACAGAGGCCCTACTCAGGGCTAAACTGGCCAAACATGGCTGACGTTTTGGTTTATTTATTTACGTGTTTATTTCCAGGCCTGCTCCAGTTACGAAATCCAGCCACATCTCTGGCAGCTGCAGCCAGTAGGCGGCGTCGTGACAGGGAGGGATGGGGAGATCCCAGCACCCCGAGCTGAAGTCAGGGCCCTGAGCTCAGCGGCCCGTCACATCTGATTGGTCACGCAGATGCCAGGATCCACTTAGCGGCATGAATATTTGATAGCCAGCTCGCCATGTCGTGGGTCCTGTCTCTTCCTGTTTCTGTTTGCAATCCCAGCATGCCCACCTCAGGCTTTCAGAGGGACACTCAGCCCTGCATAATTTAGGCGAGTCCCATCTCCAACTTGTCAGACATCAGGCCCCCAAGCGTTGGTAAAAATGTGGGGGGGGGGTATCATACTATCAGTGAAATAGGCAGTGCAGTGGTCATCAAACACATTCACAGGGTACATCACTACAATCATGCGACAATTAACTACGCCATGAGTATCTGTTCAGCTTTGATACTTAAAGCAGTGTATTACACTGGTCATGGGTTCTGTTTCATTGCTAAGCAGCTGGTTGTTGATTCCTTACCTGTCAACGACATGTGTAGATAATTTTGGGATAAACAACAAGCCATTCAGTGGCTCTATCAAATAAAGATATGAGTAAATAAACACTAGGAAATGACGGCTACTGACCCAAAGTCATGCCCGACCCTGGAGGTCCGGGCCTTGCGGCAGTCGGCCCTTCGCTGGACCGGTGTTACAGGGAGAGCCTCTCACTGTGTGGGCTTGTCCGCTCACAGCCATTGATACGGACTCAAACGGAACCACAGCTTCATGTACATGCACACCTGCAAACCACACGTCAATAAATACACTAATGGGAGCAGTATGCCGAATGTTTTAACAGGTGCGAGCTTCTGGAGTTTCCTGAGCGATAAATGTTGCGTCACATCACGTCCCAAGGCAAGCCCCGGAAAATCAAAGGCGGGGATGTCATGAAAATGTGAGGAAATGGAATTCAAGCACTAAGAGCAGATATTAGGTCCACAGAGAGCATCTGGAAGCTTCTGGGCTTAAGGAGTCCTTTCTGAAACCTGGTAGGGAAACACAGGTGATTGAGCATAATGATGTTAAGTTTCCGTCCAACCAATCTGGTGCCTCTATTTAGCCTTAGCATGTTTTTAGTCAGTGGGGGAAACCCCATGACAGCATGGGGAAAAGTCCATACACATGCGACCCTCGCAGAGATTAGAACACAGGTCCCGCAATGCTAACCACTGCACCACCATACCGGCCCCAATGTTATTTTTCCTGAAATCAAAATTACTATAATCTGAAATCAGCCATTCTTCTGGAGCGCCATGCTGGACTTAATAACTTGATGCACTAATTAAACACACGGGCCTGCATCACAAAGCCAGATGACTTGTCGGATTTAATAGGTACCCCTATTCAAATGGACTTTATCTTGCCTTATTTATTTAGCCCAGACTACTTTAAATCTGACAAGTTATCCAGCTAAGCAAGAAATCCTGTTTTGTGATATAGGCCCCAGGTCGTGGTGAGACGTCCTTGACACATAGCGGATACCCTTTGAAAGTGAGCATGGAGGCATCGCAGATATCAGGAGAGAAACGCCAGACCATATCCAAGGCCTGTATTTACATGCCAGCCCTCATCCACGGCTTAATGCCTTTTTCCCAGAACTGAGGCCCACACAACTTCCTGGATGCTATACAGAAATGTGACAGTACAGGTATAAATCTTGAACCCGCACCCAGAGCATAGCTTGTGGTGTGGTTTTCTGCTTTCTGATGTTTATTTTTTACCAGGAGTCTTTACCTGAAGCAAGTGGAACCTCTAACGATTTCTGCCTATACCAGAATGATTAATGAAGTAAGGTTAATTAATCAACAATACTGCAGAACCAAGTCTAGGATTCAAACCTTACATTAGGGCTTCCAGTTCAGCTCGTCAACTGCTAGGACACCTGCTGGCCACAGGGGCGGCAGCACAAACAAGGAGGTGTGTCCATTGCGTTGTGGTGATCACATGTCCCTGGCCGTAGTGACCTGTCCGCCCCACTCGCGTTTAATCATCAGCAGGGGTTCATTCGCCAAACGTCGAACTTTCACTCAGATCCATAACGGTCATGTTGTCGAGCTAATCGGAAAGGGGTGGGGGTTGGAATCTGTGTTAATTGCACTAATCCCCTCCGAAAAACTAGCAGGAGAGTAAAACACTGCGACGGCAGGTCATGTCTTTGTGCGTGTTTTTTTTTTTTTAGCGACCACACAGGCAGGCCTGCTGGAGGAGGTGGAGGTGGTCTGGAGGAGGCAAAGAGGAGACGGCGAGGGAGTTATTTACAGGACGTCGTCCATTGCACTTCTCCACATCTGATAGCCCAGACCCTTATAAGTCAGGGAAAGTGTAGTGTGGCACCGTGTGTATTATGGTGGGCAGCCAGCGGGGGCGGCGTTAGGCTATAGCAAGCTTTTAAAGGACAGGTTCATCCATTATTCCAAAAACTCCATCTGAGAATGTTTATTTAACCGCTCAGCCTTTGATCTCAGTGTAAACCGGCATCCCACTGCTCTCAGTGCCAAGTGTCCATTTATGGAGAACGTCCAACGCGTTGCTCCCCGAACCGTAATCCCCCGGATCATACCGCTTTTCCGCAAGTGAAAATCGTGGCCCCGGATTCTGGGACGTTCTGCCCCGTTCTGTGATAGGCCTGCGACGTCATCGTAGAACGGAGATGTGGATTTACATGACTGCGAGCCAATGCATGCCGCTAGATGTTTTCCTCCTGGCGGGTTCCCTGTTCCCGTCATCACACCGTCACCACATGGGGGCGCTGGGTTTCATAGTGGGTTAGGATGCTGTGCTCCTCATCTGAAGGTCACTAGTTTAAATTACAGGGTCTGATCCCACCAAACAAAATGTATGTCACATTAGATAAAAGCATATGCTTATATATTTTTTTAAGTAACAGGGTTGCAACCCAGCCTTCAGCAAACACTCCCTTCTGGTGAATCAAATGACCATCACTACAGGGTAAATTACTTTAGTTTTTTAGTTTAGCTTTTCTGTTTTCTCCATTCACTTTTACACCTCCGGCGTTTGTGAAGATGTAGCAACGGACTTTTGGCTCGTTGTATTGGGAGGGGGCTGTGGGCTGTGGAGGGGCAACAGGGGTATTTTATTATTCTGCTATGCCCCTCAAAGGGACGCTGAGGCCTCTGCGCGAGTCCCATGTCCCCATGTCACTGTCGATTCGCCCAGTACCAGAGCAGCATGGGGTGAAAAGCGGCTCAGAACAGAACCCAAGGGAGCCCAGGATACTGAAGCCATGCCTTCTCCAGCTTCCAGTAGACAATGTTTGCCTGTGGTGTAAAAGTTAGATGAAAATGAAAAGGGGGAGTGACCCCCCCTTCCCCCCCCGCTACGCCTATGAGTTTACAAGCTCCACCCGCTGTTGATGCAAACCACCTGCCATGACCTCTCCCTGACTCTACGCCTCTCCTGTAGCTTCAAAACATTTTAGGGCCTCGCAGGGGTGGCCCATGCAGTGCCTGTATGATTTACGTCACAGCAAACACGAGCCGTCCCCATATAACCAGGAAGATTTAATTCAAATCCTTTAAGCAGTTCCTCCATCTGCCACCAGACAGCAACGATAGGCAGTGTCAAGGTTTATCTATGGAGCAATTTCACCATCATAATTCTAAAGGGCAATTTCACTACGCAATTTAACTTTGATGCTATAAATATTACTAACCACGTAAAACTTGCTTTCTATCGACGAACATAGTTTGCCTCAAGATATGATTCAGTGTTTCTGTGTTTGAATAAATCTCATATTTCAAACCAGGATGATTAACAACTTTCGGTTTCTCCTAATTCAAGAAGGAAAATGCAAATATAGACTGACAAATATATTGTAGAACAATAAAAAGACAAGTTCAGGCATTTTATGTTTTTTCAGCTCTTCAAGCGGGCTTGACCATTGGAATAGGGTGATAGCGACGATCTTCGGATAAACTGCATAGCAACGCTGGCACCTAGTGGACAAACGCAGAACATGACCTTTCCCTGGCTTTATATTAAAGAACAGTGAAAAGCGCTGCGACTGGTCATAAAGGAGCTTGTTTATTGATCAGAAAACGAACTTCATCCCACCCTTATATCAGTGGTCAGGTCCTCCAAAAGGAGGTTACAGTCTTCAACGCTGGACAAAAACCTGAAACATTAGCCACACAGCACAGCTGATGCAGGAAAAGTATTAATGTTTTCTCTACAGAATCATTGCTTTTAAACATGTACATAATAATAATAATAATAATAATAATAATAAATGCTTGTCTGAGTGTAACTGTGTAAGCTACTGTACGGCAATTGATAAATTCATTCCTATTTCTGGGTACGTGACTCCATGATGTCTCAAAACTTGCCTTAATTAACTCCGTCACGGAAGCAATGCCAGTGTTCCGGGTAATTCAGTTTCCCCATGTTTCCCCTGTCGCGCGCCGATTTGTACACAGTTTCGCTGTTTTCATTTCTTTTTACGAAGGTCTTGAGGTAAACAAGCCATAAATTTTAAAACATCACATGACTTTTCGATGTTTTTTGTTTTTACAGATGATAAATTAAAGTATTGAATTCGCTGGATAGAGATGTTTCTTGATGAAAACGGTATAGTATTGCTTATAAAATTAAATTATGCGCGACAATCTATTGTATTCACATGTAATAATGTACCTGAGAGATTTTTAGATTGCACATAATTCTTTGCTTTAATATTAGGGGAAACATAGGGAAACCGAATTGCCCGGATCACCGGTTTGCGATCCGCGCTGGATGGGCTCGCCACGTAATAGGTAAAACGGCACGCGGGATGAACCCACAGGTTATTGACAGGCCGGGATCATCCCGCCCACCAAAGCCTCATTTCGCCAGTCTTTGACAAACATTGTTAATTCGCCACAGTCAAAAAAGCGACTATTAACCTATAAATGAAAATACAATATTCACTGTTGCACGGTTACTACAACAAAAAAATCGTGCTAATTATTAAGTGTACAATATCTTCGGGGGCTGTTTTATGATCTGATTGAGAACGACAGAGATGCTGTTGTCATTGCATGGGTGCTTGTGACAGGGAATCTGTTTTCTTCATAAAACACTCTTGACATCTCAACACTGAACCGGATTTCAACAGAAAAAATTATATTCTCCTGCCGGTGTCGCCTGTGCTTCCTAACACCTGCTCAGCTAAGACAATTGTAAACAACGCTTGAATGCTGAAATTACAATATTTCTCTTCAAGGTGCCTCGGCGCAATAACCGAACATGGTGGACAAATGCAGGTCATATAGTCTGACTGCAGAAGGATAACAACGGGCTGTGAGCTGGAGGCGTGATCGACACCCCCAGTGAGCACCGGCGGATCTCAGCTAAACCAGATGCCGGATGTGCGAGTCGCTGTGAGGTGCAGGACGCGATGGAGTCGTGCGGGGATCTCCGATCTGCGAAACGGGATCCCCCTCTGGGGGCTCTGCCTGCCATTGTGCGTGCAGTCATGCCTTTTACGCATGAAATAAAGCGATTTTTGAGGAAATACCCAAGATACGTTACACAAGGACTTAAGTGCTCTGGCCAGTGTTAAAGCACAAGAGAAAGTACTGCTGTGCGCGTTTGTTACACAAGCGTTATGCTCATCAGACGGTAGCTTTAAGCCCGTCGACTACACGTTGAATAAGCGCCACCTGTCGAATCCTCGTCTACATGTTCGGATTCAAATTCGAGTCTCAAATATGCCAAAATGAAGTCCAACAATCCAATATCTTGCAGGTTGAATTGTGGATATTGCGTTTAGACATTATCCTAACGTTAAGTGAAATATGCAGTGACATTTAAGCTAAAGTTAAAATCTAAAAATGTATTTTAAAAAAAAAAAAAACACTGACATTTGGCGCCACCTAATGTTAAGTATAGCAAGAGGATATTAGATAGTATTACAGGATAATACTCTCACGGAACTATGACCGAACAATAATTACCGGAAATAATAGTAATATATAAATAATAAAAACACAAATAAACAGCAATTTTCCCCACATTTTATTAACATACAAGAGTACAGCAGATATAAAATAGCATCAAAATTAACAAAAGGTGCATACATATAAAAATTAATAAAAGTATTTACAGCACAAAGTGTGCACAGAGTATGTTGAAAATAAATTAATATAAATTAAACGCGAGTCCAACATTTGTCACAGAAAAAAGAAATCACGGCATGGTTTAACATTTTCTAAGGCACATTCCATTCATTGCCAGAGAACCTTGTCCAAAAACTGTAAGGAAAGCTTGAAACAATGATTTAAAATGTAGCCCAAAAAGTTTCTATATTGTGTTATTAATTCCTATGTATTGAAATTCCAGGAGCCAACCACTTCTGTGCCAAAGCTGATACAGTTTGGTGTCCCCCCCCCCCCCAAAAGCTTGACAATTCAGTGGATGCAGACCATCTGCATACAAGTAGTGTAATGAAAAAAGAAAAAAAAAAAAAAAACACACACACACATGTACTACTGGGTGGTACGAATACAAGACATGTGGAAGATAAAGCTTCATCCGGTTACTTTTAATTGTCCAACTCAAACATCAGGCAATAAACAGAAAAACAACATAGGTCACATAACTATAAAAATGGGCTTTGGTGCTCGGTAATAACTTTCACAGAGGGTCGCAATTTATTATTAGCCTCCCAAGATTAGAAGTCCCCAAGAAGTGACTGAACAATTCAAGAAACCCATTCCCTGTTGTTTACTATACAGGGACTCATAATAACATGGACCATTTATTTATTGCAATAAGAAGTAGATTTGGTTTTAAGCTGAAGTTCCCCTGAATGACAAACACAGGGAAACAACTTGGTGGTGGTCAGGCTAACAGCACGATCCTATTCACACATATAAGCGTGCTGGTAACATTTAATGAACTCAAGGTTTTCATGACAAATAAGGACATGTAGTTCTCACAATACCTTTTAATGTTTCTTGAATCTGTCCAGTGCCCAAAATGGCAACTCTACTACCCTGACCAGTGCTAAAGTCATAACATAAGGTCTTACACACCCGTATCATTACAGATCTTCGCAAAAATGGTACAATCTGAACAAACATTGAGTTATATTTCACTGTAGAATCATTTGCAGGCTAGAACTGCAGTAATAGGTTTCTGTCCACTATATGTAATATTCTTAACCATTGTAACTATTTACAGTATTAATATTTTACAGTATTAGTACACCACCTTGCATCAGTTCCTTGGAAGACTACATTCGTGTTAATACTCATTGCTATTTATAGGCAAATACAGGAGTGATTTTCTGCATATAATCTGCTGCAAATACGCAACACCCGTATCAAAAGATGTGCTGTAACCTAAGCCACCTGCTCTCCCCTAGTAAAACGATAGCCGTGCCGTTGACAGGTAACCAGCGTGTACGACACGGAACCAAAACCAGCTTCTAAGAGGCGCGGGGAGGGGGGGGGGGGGCTAAAAGTTCGCAAGTGAATTCCCGACAAATTCCAAGCTGCCGCGCGGGACCGCTGTCCAATTCCGAAACTTTTTTAAAAAGGCAGCAAAAATAACTTGATGCGAAAGCAACACTTAAATGGGGAACAAAGAAAATGGGAGGGAAAAAAAAATGGGGCAAGTGCTTCCAAAATGCCACAACTTGGCTTCCAGTAATAATCAGCTCAAATCTACAATGAGCTTCACCATTCACTGCTGGAATTCTGCTCACATTAGTACAAACTCTTCCCCAGACTGCATGAAACATGAGCAAAACAATGTACAGGAGGCAATCAACGCACTACAATATATTTACAAATGCAGATACTGGCGATATATATATATATATAAAAAAAATGTACAGAGAAATGCATTAAAAAAGAAAATTTGCCTTTTAAGGCCATATATAACTGTGCCTCCTGTGTCCTATAAATATCTCACTAATGCCCATAGTTTAAAAAACACCTCTCGTCTTTGTTTTCATAAAGACAGAAAGAAAAACAACTTTACAAAAGATAATAGTGACACTAGCTCCAACTGATTTTCAGTAAACTAGTAAGGAACAGGTCCAGGGGGCTTGGGGGGGTGCAGTCTGCCACTGGAGACAAAGCTAAGGGATGCTGAGGAGGACCTGATGGATGCCAATCACCAGCTCTCCTTCAGGTCCTCTGGCAGTGGGTCAGGGTGGGTATCAGGGGGTGGGGGCAGCGCCTCCTGCTTCTTGGAACTACAGCAGGGCTTGAAGAGACGGGGGTCGATCATCACCTCACCAAAGCGACCCTTGTAGACGATCCCACAGCACACCTTCTGCCTGGGGAGAGGGGGCAGAAACATGTAGATATCAGGTCTACAGAATGCGGAAGCAGCAGCGTTTCCGTCAACGCAGCGTCCGTCGGCTTCCTCGAAGCTCCTCCTCCTCCATACCTCTTCCAGTAGGTCAGGTCCAGGAAGGAGAAAAGGGCCGGAGTCGAGTGTCTCCGCTTAGCCTCGACGTCCGAACCGTCGTCCGATTGGTTGCTGTAACTGGGTGACTGAGAGGGCGACGCACTGGAGGTCGTACTGTGGGCGTCCGAGTCTAGGGTACAGGAGGAGGACGTGGCTTCAGTGAGTGACAGGAACGGCCACCTTTCCCTAACGAGCGTTTCACGAAGTGCAGTGCCGCGGTACGGGAAGAGGCCAACAGCGCCTTACCCTGGCGAACAGTGTACAGAACAAGCAGCTTACTGGCTCATACTCCAGAGGGGAAATCCCAGAATAAGAGAGAAACAGCACTCACGCTGCCTCTTCAGCTTGTGAAGCTGCCCCAGCTTGCTCTTCTTTCCATCACTGCCCTTCACTTTTTTAGGTTTGGTCAGCTTGAAGCCGGGTCCTGCTCTGGCATCTACCACCTAGTCGTTCACAAAGCACAAAAAAAAAAAAAAATCACCACCACAATTAACCCAATTGTATTCCAACCAAAAACTACATTTACAGCACAAGGGGATGAAAGCGGTATAAATTAGGATTTACATGGCTCCAGTTCTTCTTGGATCCAAGTGGAAGTTTTTTCCATCTCTTCACCAGCAGGACACATGCATTGCAGATGTCTCCTACGCGATCTTCCACAAGCCTTAAAGGGAATATTTAAATATGTCATTCAACAAATCCTAAAAAACATACGGTAATAAAAAAACAGTCTTTATTGCAGTCCTGCAAAATAACAAATGAAAGCACGCATATAAACAATTTTTAGGCATCAAGCTTGGATTTGGGGCACATAATTCCGATAAAGATGCGCAGCGCTACTCACCCAAAACAGAGCCTGAAGTTTTCTTCGTATCTGCTACTGTCTGTGAAGCGAGAGCTGGACGACTTGGTCTTGCAAATGCAACAACCTTCGTGGCTCCGATAAATCTTGGACTTGTGAAAGCCAAACATTGTCGAATGCGATTAAGGTCTCAGATGGGAGGAAGACGAAGAGCTGCGAGCAGAAAAACAAAACAACGTGGAAAAACAAAAGCAGGCAAAAGCATCGGTGCGCTGGGGGCGGACACCACGCGCATGGAAGAGGTTTGCGCGAGGTCTCCTTTAGTTAATTCGTTTGTTTGCTTCAATTATGAAATGCTTACAGCCAATCACAAAAAAGACATTTACTTTTAATCAACGTTTACTTTATCAAAACGCATAGCTGTCCCCAAACATACAAATAGCTATGAATCTTACTTTGCATGTTTCGCTAACGCGAGCTTTAAAAACCGCTCGGCGCAGCCATTAACCGTTTAACGTGTACTATCGCCTCAAAATTAAACCCAACGTCGCCCAGCACTAAATATGACAAGCAAATCTGGCTGAAACTCCACGACGCGCTCGAGACACGCGGCTGTCGACGAGCACATTTTTGCAGTTATATAACAAATAGCTCGCTAAAAATGCAGCGCAGTTAAACTCAATTTATGATTCCTATAACGCTTACATTTAAACAAATGTCTGCACGACGCGGCGGCATCTCTGCATTAACCCATCGTAACTGTATCCATCGGAATATCTAACTCTGACGCCATCATGCAACAATCAAAGGTCCCGTCTTAAAAAAAACGCGTATGCGGAGTGCCCGAAATACGGCGCTCACGAATAAAAACAAACACATCGAATTCGACTTTAGTCAAGTTAAAATGATTCTGCATCAATTCACGGTACAAGTCACCTTAACCAAAGCCGAAATACAAAAACAAAAAGCAGGAGGTCCCCCCCCTTCCCCTTTGAAGGCACGCTATAGCAAGCATGCACGCAAAACTTCACTTAAATTTAACAACAGCTTCTGCGCCAAATCTAGCTGGCGCCTACGGCAGCCCAAATAAGCTGCGCACGGACCATGCCTGGCCATAAGCTCGTTTTAGAAAAGTCCAACTTTCGGCCACAGAAAGCGCGAAAGCCCTACGTTCCACACTTAGTTTTTGTTACAACCACGCCGCGCGCCCCATCCACGTTCTCCTATTGTTGTGCGCAAATGATCACCTTGCCCAAGTGTCTCTGTACACTTTTCAGCATGCGCGAGACATCCATTAAGTTCCCCCACGCACATTTACGCGATTAAATTGCCCGCTGACAGTTTGTATTGAGACAATGCCACAAACGTAAAAATAAACACGACTTACCGAACAAAACTTTGAATCGTTGCTGTTTTCTCGATACGGCACTGCGCATGCCTTACTACAACCGCATATAGCCTTACATTAGAATATCATTAGCATAAAAACATTGACATGGGTGGTAACGTCATAGGAAGGCCATATAAGGATTACACGGGTCTCGTTCAAAAAGAAATACAACCAATGGGACGATGAAAGACCAGACATTTAAGAATGTTGAATTCTGGGAATGGCAGGCCCGAGAGCAAAATGCATGCAGTACTTAAAAGAAGTTGCGAATTAAGAAAACTACATTCCCCAGAACCTAACAAAGTCGTAGAGAGCGAAACAAGAAGTCTATTGTTAAACGGCCTTTACGAAATGGCGCGAACGCGTGTAATTTGATATTTAAAAGAAGGTATTAATCAAGTAATTCTCAGGTTGTAATATACTATTTTTTTCTGACGCGTTAAGACAAGATATAGTGTTTGTAGAAAGTGAGCCCTAATGCACTACAAATTTCACACCAAGCATAGCTGTCCTTCCTCTTACAGCGTTGCCAATTTTGTGGAAGTGCAGGGCGAGATACTGCTATAGTAAAGAGAACAGTTCATTCCGGATCACATTCGAACCAATTGTCTAAGGAAGCTTGTAATGCCCCAATAGTTTTTCAACTTAAAATTGGTAGTGAGTTACATGTAAAGCGATTTCCCGGATGCGTATCGTGTAGCCTACAGCCTCCATAGAAAGCTAACGATCAGGGATTACGTGTAATACGTGACTCTGTTCCCATTGATGTGCATCGTTTGACTAGCGTAAAGGGAAACAGGCATACTGAACAAAAAGGAGCTGCTTTTAAAGGGGATGCAGCAAATGTCGGCCAAATGTGGTAATCACTGAACTATACCGCGAAACCAATGAGAAATTCACAAGATAACGCAATGGAACTTCTTGTTAGAAAATATTTGTTTATTAATAAGAATAAGAAGAACAGTTAAAATGCAATATCAACCTCTTACTACCAGTTACAGCTTTACACTTTTCCTACAGAAGAGAGAGTATAAGAAGATTAAAAAGAACGCGTAGAGAAAACCACTATCTCAAGTAATGTTGTTAACTGGAATCAGCATACATTACAGGCTGTTTTGGTGTAAAAATATACAATACACTTTTACATAGACATTTTCTGGTATTTTTCAATTTACATTTTTACACTGTACACCATTATTCATCTATAATACACCACGTAACACACATCTTTCAATCAATAGCAAAACAGACCTTCCCAAAATCTCAGCCAAGAAATTGGTGCCCACAATAGCAAAGCATGTTACTGTGGAGAAATTGTCACATGTGCTTCTGGTAGACAGGAATTTAATATACTGCTCAGTAAATAAATGGGGAAAAGAAAAAAATGGTATTGTCTTTTTCTTCTAAATGATAGTTGCATAGCAATAACAGCAGCAGTTAAGAATAGAAAAAGGAATGTTGAAATAAGTTGAAGCTGAAAATGGTAAATGATGGATCTCTCCTGAATTAATTTGACAACAAAACGCTATCTTAAATAAGGCCAAGTCACTCTTGATGTGACTGTAGCATGTCTGCCTAAAAACTATATTTATGGCATATGGTTGAAAACATGGGTTTGTGGCTGCTTTCCATTCCAGAAAACTTAGCATTTACCTAGCAGATGCATACAATTGAGAAAGCAGGGTTGAATAGTCCCTGGTGCATTTTGGGGGGGGTTGGTTAAGGGTCTTGCTCACAGGCTGGGGGGGAGGGGGTAGTTGGTTAAGGGTCTTGCTCACAGGCTGGGGGGAGGGGGTAGTTGGTTAAGGGTCTTGCTCACAGGCTGGGGGGAGGGGTAGTTGGTTAAGGGTCTTGCTCATAGGCTGGGGGGGGGATGGTTTGGTTAAGGGTGTTGCTCAGAGGCCCAATGGTGAAATCATTCTGCTGACCATGGGATTTGAACTAGGAAACTTCCAATCCCTAGCACAACTTTCTAGTCAGCTGAGCCACACATCGCTGATGGAATGGCAATGCAGCCAGGCATCAGTGCCTGGTGTTCATCACAAGGGTTCACAATTCAGAGGTATTTTCAGGTGTGCTCATTCTGCCAGGACTAACAGAGCGAAATCAAAACAGAGCTCATGTTCACCAGGGCAGAGGATTACAGTGTCATCAGTGAATGGCTTATACATACAACAGGTCATTAAGCTACATTAATAACACACAAATAAAACGGTGTCTTTTTAACTGTCTTAGTATGATTCGTGTAGTGAGGGCACAATGTTTACAAAAATGAATTGTTTGCATTGTCACTGGAAAAACTAACATTTTTAGAAAGCTTAATTTCTACCTTTAAACCAAAATGTCTGATCCCTCCCAAGATTAGTACTTATAAAGCATATTTCTATATTTGTTTTTATTTTGTTAAAAGCTGGCAGACATATCAAAATAATACTGTTCCTCTCTGAAAATATATTGCATGTATTTACTTAATTTGCGTTAAATAAAGCACTTTTCAACAGTTCACATTAAAAAAAAAATTAGCTTTCATTAATACAGTTTAGACACAATGGAAACCAGAAGAAAAACATTGGTGGTAACAGCACGTTTTAGAGGATAAACATAATGACATTTTTGAAAATGCTCATTGCACTTATAATATGGCAATTATAACAGTAGCTTAAAAATAAGCTAAAGCTTCTTCAAGTCTCAGTCTTTTTTTTTTAATTTTTTTAAAAAAAGTTTATTCCTCCGGTATAACAAAGAACAGTTCGTGCTTTTTTCTGTTTATCAGAGAGCTGAGGCAGGGCTAAATACCTATGCCCTTGATTAGTGAGGCCTCCAGGGTGATATTGAAGTCCTGTAAAGTTTGTAGCACTCGAATCAGAGAGTTCACCAGAGTATGATCCTTTAGCATAGCGGTGTCCTCATACATCTGTGCCGTGATTGGACAGTCTGCGAGGAGGGCGATCCAATGATGCAGCAGGTGGTCTCTAGTGGGAGGTAATTTCACATATTAGTGCCATCTGGCTTCACAAGACTAAAGCAGACAGTGGCTACGGGCTTAAAGTTTTTCGTGGGGTAATCTGACGTCAATTATTATGTAACATTTCTGTTCTGTTGTACACACACTCATCTTTTTTGCAGTTTCTAGTGAGAATCTGCTAATTATTACATGTACGTAAGCATTCTTGCTAGATAAATATATACCCACTGTCATAAATTTAGCTGGTTTTAATATCAATTTGACTTTTTCTTCAGCCAAACCAAGCTCAGAGCTTCAGAGGGTCAGAGGGTCAAATGTGCTCAACCAAAGTGTGACCGGCGTACGGGCGTCTTAAGCCTCACGGTGTGCCGTTTTAACCTCACATCTTACAGAGAGGTTGATGGCTATCTGTAAAAGCGTTTTGCAGAAAATGAGCTATCAGGGTACGAGCGAATAGACAGGGGGCTGGCAGTAGAGCAGTGAGAGAGCTGGCTGGCTGGCTAGCTGGGTGGGTGAGTGCCCTCCCCCAGCCAGACATCATGTGGCGAGACAGGAAAGTGTAGGCAGGCTTGGGGGTGGAATGGTGCTCTTGCTGCTGTCAGCCTGCCTTCTGTGTAGGCAGCACAGGCAAACATCCTCCAGGGGGTCAAAAATTGTGCTATTATAACACTTTATATCACCGCTCAGTTTAATGTTAATCTTATATTATTTATTGTATTTATTTATTGTATTGTTTGACTTTATTGTACTGTCGCAAACTTGTCATATTATCATTTTGTAGTCTGCAAGGAGGGTGCACAAGGAAGAGTTCGATTGTACTTACTACATTGTGCTTTGTGCATGTGACAATAAAGGTCTGAATCTTGAATTCTTACATGAAACATGTGACAAAAAAATAACCCAGTCTTAGGATGTGATGCAAAAACTGAACAACTTAAGGGAAGAGTGTTGCGTTGTGGCCTCACCTGGCCCCCAGGCACACCAACATCTGGAACTTCCCGTCTTTGCCGATGTTCCTCGGTGTGCTGTTGATAGCCCGCATGAAGCGGCAGAAATCCCGGGCCCTCATCTGCCAGTTCTCATCCAGCTCCAGGTCCCTCTGCTCCGGACTCTCAAAGTGACCCTGTGCCCTTTCTGCAAAGCGGAGTGTGGAACGTGACACCGGACACAATGCATCGATGAGAAAGAGCAATGAATTCAGGCTCGAAACTGAAAGGTAGTAGAGGCGCTCACCTAAGAAATCCCAGATGAAGATGTTCTTGAAGAGACGTGGGGTCCTGAAACCATGCAGGAAGACCTGCTCCAGTGCCCAGACCAGCCCATATTCTCCACACAGCAGCAGGGTCAGGCTACTCCTCTGCACAGAAAGGCAGCACCATAGGTCACCCCAGAAGATTAATGCGCAGCAAGGTCGTCATTGTGAACCAGGCTGTTGGTTCATGGCTGACGGGAAATGACAAATCCAAGAATCCACGGTCTCCTGTGTTCACTCACCTCTTTCTCTGGTTTGTGGAAGTGCTTGACGATCCCATTGATAGCCTCTCCCACTCCTTCCTGAATCTGTCCTGTGTTTAACTCTGGGGCAGGAGACAGTACCGGTTAAATGCATGCACACAGTCTGCCCTGCATTGTTTAAGCAAGGCCTGTGTGTCAATTTCATTTCTGTATTTTAGATACTGTGACATATTTCTCAACAATTAAAAAAAGTAAAAGCAAAGCCTGACAGCTGACTGGCTACAAAGGCTTTTCCACTCATGCTGCGCTCATCCCTCATTGGTCTGACACTGAGTCCCTCCTACCCTAGCCCCGCCCCCTTGTTTTTGATGTCCTTTCACACTTACTTGGTTTGCTGCTCGGTGAGATGTTGACAAACCTCCGTATCATTCCTGGGGACTGCTGCATGGGAGGAGTGCGGCATAGGCGTTCCTCGTTCTCTGGGATGGGGGTCACCAACTCCCCCACCAGGACGCGTTCCAAACTGCCATCATCCACACTCTTACCCAACCAGCGGCCGCATGGAAACCTGGCAGAATTGCATTGCTGGGTTATTTGCATGACACATGCCTTTGGTGTGGATGCTATAGATCACATACGAACTGTAGAGTATGGAAGCTACTTGAGCAAAGTCTGCTCAGTGACAGTATTAACAATGTCAAGAAACCAATACATATATTTGTTTTCATTTTAATACTTAATTAAATACTTAATTAATTGTCAAAGAGTTGTTCGTAGAGCGTGAGGAACCATTTTCACACATAAATTGGTCACCACCAAACCTTTGGGATGTTCTGAGTGGTTCAACACACCTATCATCAGTACAAGATCTCGACAAGAAATTAATGCAAATTTGGACAGAAAAAAATGTTGAGATGCCTCATAAACACATGGAAACAATGCACTGAGAATTGTGCACCATAATCAAAGCTAAAGGCGGTCCAATGAAATATTAAAGTGTATGACTTTCTTTGGCCAGGCAGTGTATCAGATCATTCACACAAGTGGCAGCAATAGCCCAGAATTGGTGACCTCATCGTGTTGCGGTGTGAGACTTTCGGAGTAAGGCTGGTAGTCACAGATCTAATTATATGGCCCAACATGACCTTAGGGCTTCCATTCATCACATTTAATTACTCATAGACCAAGCCAAGAGCTTCACGCATTCATAACTGAAAGGTTTTATTCCTGTTAACTAGCTGAATTGCGATCATCCACAGGTACCTTACACTTCATTCGTCGTTCGTGATCCCTGGCCAAAGGTAACATGCTAAACAGAAGCAATTTCCTAACAGAGTTTTACTCACTTGTACGTGTGCCCAGTGACCTCGTTCCTCACCATGACACACTCCACCAGCCACTTTGCATACAATCCTGAGTTATCGTGGCCCATCTGTACTGTGGTGAGCTTACCCAGATTCTGGCACTGCAGGAGAAAGACACAGTTTCCATCAGACACTTGTCTGATTCCCTGCTAGGCTTCCGTGCCCTTTCACCTCTTGGGATGGCTACCGGATTCTGTCTGTCTCTCCAGACCCCACATCACTTCCATCTCCAAGTCAATTTATCTGCAGCCTGGTGGAGGAAAGCCACCGGCATCATCCGCCATCACAGAGCATCTCCACATTACGTGTGACTTCCAGCTAGCAACGGACTGAACTCCCACATCAATCGAAGATCTCATGGATCCACCCATGCACAGCTTTCAGATTGTTCTACATGCAAGACAGTTTTCCAAGAATGCTGCAACAATAATTTCACACTGAAGAAGGTTTATGACGTGATCACATGTTACTGTAGGTGGACTCCAAACATTAAGTAGCATTTATTTAAGACAATTACATCCCACGCTGCTACTGACTGTCGGTAGACAAACCAGCATAAAAATATGTGTAATATTTTCATGAGTACAGACTCGCTAACTGTCTTGAAATCGTCTCGCATCTCATATGTTATACTGGAGCACACCCAGCAAGACAAATTCCTTTTATGTTTAACGTACTTGACCATATTGGTCTTTCAGATTCAGACTGGTCCTGTCTTAAAGGTGAAGTCTCAATGATTAATAATGCTGATAGGCAGACAGGTTCCAGGCTCATTGCTCTACTTGGCATTGGTTGAGCTTGCTTTGAGTGTCACCCACCTCAAAGGTGATCTCCAAAGAGTTCTTGGGCACCTGGAGAACCCCTGTTTCTGACAGTTCTCCAGAGACGCAGACCCAGGGGTTGGCCGTGAACATGGACCCCCCAAGCTTCTTGCTTGGGATGACCACTACGTGGTATGGAATTACTGGTCAAAGGCAAGAAATCACATGCATCCGGTTAGAGCGTCTTGGTGTTATATCGGCTACTCCACAGGACAATGAGAAGGCAAAGAGCCCAGGCTTGATTACCTAGCTAGTAAATCTGAAGGACTTGTAAATACATTGGCTTAATGTTCAGCCTAACCTAATGATCTCCAATACTTCATGATCTACCTGGGAAACATCAAAGCAGTTTGTACTATATCCCAGCATATACCAGTCACATGACCTTGTGTTTGTTAAAAGTGCCTAGTATACCCAGTACCTGAGGCCTCAAACATCTCTTGATACCGTGATATTTCCAATTCTCCATGTGAGCCAGCAGATGTCGACCCCTTAACAGCACACATGCTTGAATGCAGCACTGGTTAGTTGGCACTTACAGACGGTGGTGAAGACATTGGTGAAGCAGAAGTAGTCGACAGCATTGAAGGACAGCAGATGGTAGAGGAACTGCTCCTTCTCGTCGTCGCAGCGCAGGAAGGCATACCGCTTGTACAGCTTCCTGCGGGTGCACAGGTGGGACCCAGCGATGCATGAATTCCCCAAGTAATGTGCTACACCGACCAGAAAGGTGCACAAACGTCCATCCATCCAATCATCCATCCCTCCCTCCCTCCCTCTATCCTTAACCACTGTGGTTTATTAATTCATTTCACACTAAATTCTTGTTCTAATGATCCCTACAATGCTCCAGCCAATCCAGGATGGAAATTAATCTGTTTTAATGAATATACTTTTAATATTTTATTTCATTCCAAAGATATATGGCCACATTTACTTCAACGGCAGAATGAGCAAACTGAATGACTTCCCCAGGTCCTGATATCAATCTGCAGACCAAATTCGAAGGTGTTTTTTAGAGGCGACACACCCCGGGAGTGACCCAGTTCACTGTGAAGGTCCCAGCACTTAATGAACCCCATTCAATATTTAATAGCGGGTTACAGAGTGCATGCAACCTTCACCTGGAAAAGCAGTTGGCAGACAGATGGAACAGAATGTATTTAACACAGCTCATTCATAATGTAGACATTCTGAAATGTTTCAGCTGTGCTTAATGTGAGTCTGAAGAGAATATTCAAGTTAATATATACTGAAAAGGAGACATTACGTTTAGTATTGTTTTTTAAAAATTAAAATTTTAAATTTGGATTGTCTCTAACAGAAACAAACTACACTAATACTATATACATGCAATAATTACAAAAAGGGATTTTCCATGCTAATTATTATAAATATGGGGGCGGCATGGTGGTGCAGTAGTTAGCACTGCGGGGTGGCGTGGTGACGCAGTGGTTAGCACTGTTGCCTCACACCTCTGGGCCCTGGGTTCTGGTCTCCGCCTGGGTTTCATGTGTGTGGAGTTTGCATGTTCTCCCTGTGTCGTCGTGGGGTTTCCTCCGGTTTCCCCCCACAGTCCAAAGACATGCTGAGGCTGATTGGAGTTCCTAAATTGCCTGTAGGTGTGCATGTGTGAGTGGTTGGTGTGTGAATGTGCCCTGCGATGGGCTGCCCCCCCGTCCGGGGTTGTTCCCTGCCCGTTGCTTCCGGGATGGGCTCCGGACCCCCCGCGACCCAGTAGGATAAGCGGGTTGGAAAATGGATGGATGGATGGATTATTATAGATATACTTTTCCTTATCCAGATTACCCAAGCAAATAGAGCAAAATTAATTCTAGTCCTATTATTCTCTGAGGAGTGTCCATATATTGAGAATCCAGCTTCAACCAGATGAAGCATAGATGCATGGGCCTTTTGTATCAGACACCAAGTACCAGAAGGCCAGGTGATGCTCCGGAACATTCCGGCACCCGGGACGGCCTAACCAGTTACAGGCGACTCACTTGGTGAGCTCCTGGTCAGACAGCAGCTGCTTGAGGTGCCTGGAGAGCATCTTCTTCTCCATGGTGAGGCGTACCCAGGCCCGTGCCTTGCCCACGTCTGTCTTGATCTCGCCGATGTTCTGGATGTGTCTGTGGCGGAGGCCCGAGAAAGGGGGGGGGGGGGCAGCTCAGTAATGGGTCCCTGGTAACTCCTGGTCTGCTCACGCCGCTGCGGCCTTGCTCTAAGCAGCTATGCCCAGCCCTGGTTCCTTGGTAGCAAACTAGGTCACATCCCCAAGTGAGTCCCCATCACCATGGCAACGGGTGAACCTCCTCACAAGGACGTCGCAGGGGGTGATGCTGCATGCAAACTATATTCCGTTGTTTGGACCTTCCTTTTAGCGCCTGCTTTGAGTATGGCGGGGGTTAGAAGTCAAGACGGGGACCCAGATCCCCGCAGCGCGCCTGGCTGCCTCCCCCCCCCACCTACCGGCACATTCCACACATCCAGATGCATTCGACTGCGCTTCCCTGTCTCACGGAGCGCCGTCTGCGACCCGAGAGCCGCCCATGCGCATTCGCTGGGTTTCTCGCAGAAGCATGGCGGCACCACAGGGCGGCATGACCCTGCTCCCTTTTCATAAACGCGCCATCGCCATTCACCCCAAAGCCCGCAACAGTGGCTGGGCACCAGGAATACAGCTCAAAGAATAGAATGCGGCCTGCAGACTGCCAGCATGAAAACGCATCACCTGGACTGACAACTGCACAAGATCTAAAGGTTTGTGTGGAGTCCTTTGTCACATGTGTAGGGGGCGCTGTTTGGAGAGAGATCCTAGATGTTGAAGCTGTGCAGGGGTGGATTAGGTGCTTCTGGGGCCTCACTCAAAAAGTCACAAATAAACAGCAAGTGAGTAAAATCAGTAGATTGTAGTTAGCTAGCTGGTTAGCAGAACATGCTGCTTCAGAATGTCCTAAATAAGCAGTGTGTTTATTTATTACTTAGTGTAGTGACTGTTTGTGGCCAACAGGGGGCCTGATGGAAATGTGAGGTCCAAGTGGCAGTAAAACAGGCTCAGTGTGGCTAAGCTAACGCGAGTGCACTCTGGCCCAGACAGGCCCTCCCTTCTCCCTGATCCCGGCCTCCAGGAGGTCGCCTTATTAGGGTGGAAGTAATAGACGAGATTAAAATGGAGCTTCCTCCTTCACCGCACTGCACAGGGAAATCACCTCTCACTCCATGAGCAGACTCTACCCACAATGCACTGTTCTGTTTACAGTTCACACCTCGCCCTGGAGCTTACAGTTGTTTTTGTAATAATGTCTTTTCATTAACTTTGTGTCACTGGCAGATGAAATACATTGACTCTGATAAACTGTGTTAGGAACAAAAATATCAAACTTTGATTCACTCTGGGTAATGCCTGATTTCTGTGCAAACTGCAAAGACATACACAGAATAAAAACAAAGGACTGTCAAAAGCAGAAACATAAACAGTAAATAACAGGAAAGGACTCCACAGGAAAGTTTTTATGATATTTTCACAAACTGGGGATGTGTACAGGAAACGGTTTCAGATAAGTTCAGCTTGACATGTTTGAGAAAAACATGATGGCATCATTGTATGGAAGCTTTGATCATTTCTGGCCCACTCCATCTCCTTTGTAGGGCAGCTTAGGCCACAAATAATATTCAGATCCCCCCCCCCATCATTCTTGCACCCCACATAAACTATTCATTTATCTTATTCAGGTCAATTGGAAACCTCAGGCAACAGTCTGGACATCATGAATCGTTTAGTGTCTGAGCTGTGGGTGGGAGACTGGCTTGGTGTGGGAGGGGTCAGGGTTAGTGGGGGAGGGGCAGTTGGAGGGTGGTGCACTGCACTTACCGCATATCGTCAATGAGGGAAACTTTTAGGGGGGGCAGGGTGAGTCCTGCATCAGACTTGCGTCTCTCTGAGTCTTGAATAAGCCCTGAGACAGATGAAGTATACAGTGAAATAATTTCTGACACATGGGAATGACAGAAAAATGCATACCTCCAGCTAGGGGGGGTATGTTTACACACTGAAGAACCAGCCACCATTAATATTTGCACAAGACTATCACTTCAGCCTCCAGACCAGTAGGCAGCGCTCTGGCATACAAAATGAGGAATTACCGGTTCCAGTGGCACAAATGTACAAAGAGTTTTAAAATAAAAAAAAGTTGCTTTTAAGTTTTTATTATTAAGTAGTCAAATAATCAAGAATACATACACACAATCTTTATTTTCTATCGATCTAGCATTCTCTCCTCTAAATTCGAATTAACAAATTTCATCAGGGTTATTAATTGATAGCATAAGTACCGTGAATATTTTTGCTTGCAGTATGTTTTCGTGTAGAAATTACCTGATATTACTTGATATCAAGTGATTACACTTAAATCTATTCTTGCAATAATATGGGACCAGGATGAACTGGAAGTGCAGCAGACCAGCAAAGAGCATTTCAGACAAAGTGAATGGGAGAAAGCAGGATCTACAGAGGGCAGGATCCTGGGAGCCCTTTCTACACAGCGGCAACCGTACGACAGTACCTGGGGGGTTCAGGCCTGATGGGGTGGCATCACTCTTCTCTTTGCTTTCCTGGTAATGCAACAGGTGTGACCACAGAGCTGATTTTCCCTGGCGGGGGGGGGGAAGGAGGCACAGCTGAAAGAGGCGTCTCAGATTGGGGGAGGGGCTTGCATTTACAGAGCCCTCTGACGTCACCCGCGGGAGCCAACACAGCGGGTCTGTCAGCCCCAGGACCAATCATCTGAGAGCCCTGCTGTGTCGGCGCCACATGGGCTCAGGCTCAAGGCCAAGGGCTCTTGGTTACAGTGCAGCGTCGTCCCAGGCGTGCATGTGGGCGTTTGTCTACAGCGCGGATATTCTTACTCACTGTCTGCTGTTGTGCTGTTGTGCACATATGCATACACTATAGTCTGAAGCACTCGTGCAAAAAAATATCAGTGTTACACAGAGTTTACAAAAGTGCTAATGCAATAAAGTGCCATATGCCTGAAAGTATGGGAAGGTCAATCTGAATTCTGTGAAATCTGACTCACGTAATGGTTTTTGGGACGGATTGCTTATGTCAGCTGAAAACTGCCTGTACTATGTACGCATTAAAAAAACTGAATGTTGACTTATCAGTAAAGGCTTTAGATTGAAGTTTCTTCTGATCTAACGCTTACTGATCCCCTCCTTTGCAACGCTCACAAGATCTGTATCATATGTCGACATTGCACAATATTTTTATTGCATGATGTGTTTACATTACATTACTCTGTTTACATATCCATAATTGTCATAATTGTACTCGCATTTATGGTCTTATTGACTGTTTAATTGTACTCTATTTTAAGCACCTTCATTTTGTACTTGTGTTTAATTTATGTTTACCAGTGGTGGGAAAACAATACAGAGAAACATTTTCAATGTGTAGTGTAACTGACTACTTACTGTGTATATTACAATAAACTTTTAAACTGAATTGGCTTTAGTAATTATTTCTTAAATCAGTAATTAATTACTGAAATAATATCCCATCATACTGCAGCTACATCAATTTGTCAACATCACCTGGCATCTCACTAGTTCCTACACTCCTTCCCAATGGTCCACCTGCTTGCCAACGTGATCTGGCTCCGCTCTCTCTTACCTAATTACCAAAATTATCTGACTCAATCCTCTGCTCATTCTTGACAGTCTACCTGCTTGCCAACAATATCCAACTCGTCCCTCCACTCATTCCTGATGGTTTACCTGCTTGACCTGTAGCCCGTGGCTCCAGATGCGCTCCAGCAGGTCGCAGAGGCTGGCGATGAGCGTGTTCTCCTCCACGCCCGTGATGCTGACCTCCCCATGGCCCAACTCTACCGCCTCCCTGCCCATCTTCTCCACCAGCATGCGCTTGGTCTGCGGCACACCCAGGAGCATTCTCAAGGTCACTGTCTCAAGATGTCCCAGTGCAAGGCCCAAACCATCATCAAGACCATATAATCAACATCATCACTTTGACGCTGAACATCCCGGTGGACGAGACCAGTATTACAGTCAAATGATCATACAGATACATGACAATGTAAAGTGATGATGTTGAATATGCTGAACAGCTACTCCTGGCATACTACCTTGTTCCTGCATTCCTTCAGCAACCCTTCTACGAACTTCCAGTTGGTCTGTGCAATGACAGAGGGTGACAGGTTGGACAGCTTGGGCTGCCGGATGGTGGTGCCCAGGTTTCTGGCCTCCTGGATGTGCTTCTGCAGGGACAGGAACTTTGCTTAACCACGTCTTGAGAAAGTAGTGAGTGGGGGAAAAACAAGTAGGACCAAAGTCTATAAACCCGAAGAAGAAAAACAATGTTCTTGCTCTAAGTCACCCATCCATCAATTTTCCAACCCGCTTATCCTACTGGGTCGCGAACGGAAGCAACGGGCAGGGAACAACCCCGGACGGGGGGCCAGCCCATCGCAGGGCACACTCACACACCAGTCACTCACACATGCACACC
>JABFEA020000021.1:20436807-20449877 GCA_019775915.2 Cyphomyrus plagiostoma | reverse complement strand
GGCGGAGACCAGAACCCGGGTCCCAGAGGTGTGAGGCAACAGTGCTAACCACTGCACCACCATGCCGCCCCCGCTCTAAGTCACATCCTTTTTAATTCATATTCCACTCAGAAATACCAAAATGTTTTGAATTTTATGGGTGCTTAACACAAAACTAAAACCGGAAAATCCCACTAACACGTCAATCAAATAAAATTGTCCAACCTCATGGCAGACAAAGATTAGTGGTGTGATCCCACATGACTTAGGAGGACCGAATTCCCATGTTTCAGTATAGACGAGGGGGGCGGGTCTGTGGATAGGCCCAGCCAATGAGAGCCCTCCCTTATGACTGACTCAGACCCGTGTCTATTTCCAAGTGTCACTGGAGGTGGGTCTAACAGGGTCACAAATCTGAAAAATATCCATCTGCTAGCCCAGGGTTCTTCAAATCTGGACCCGAATTCCAAATCCAGGCCGTGTTTTCAGTTCTCCCAGGTAGTTACTTTAACCATTACTGATTCTGATTGGTCAGAGGCTTCACACCTGACTGATAGGTAAAGGAAGGCTGGAAAACCAGCAGTGCTCGGACCCCGAGGACCGTGATTCGAATAGCCCTGAGCTAGCCTGTCGTCCCCTAGACAGCGTAGGACTCCTAAAGGCTCTGGCTCGCTGCGGTGAAGTCTCACCTCTCTCTGGTCGTTATCCAGGTACAGGTGTTCCGCGTGCTGCTTCTGCTTGTCCCGTCTCCTCCACTGAGCTGCGGTACTGCGCTTGGACCACCTGGTGTGCAGCGGACAGCGCCGAAGCATTACTGCGATGTCACAACAGTGCCAACGTGCGGCGGCACATGCATTCACACTACAGGCAATTCAAATACACCAATTACGCCTAATTACATGGTTCTGGGCTGTCAGAGGAGGTGATATAACACCGGGGGAACAGAAAATAGTCGTATGTGACTCTTCCCCGTTGGGAAATTGCCATCTCACATATCCCATCTTGCTTTCCATCAGATACAGAGACACAAATATAGAACAGCAAAACTCAGGGTTTATCCAGAATCTCTGGCGCAATTGGAGGTTAAGGACTTCACTCAAGGGCCCATCAGTCTGCGAACCCTGGGATTTGAACCAACAACCTTCTGGTGATGGGCACAGCACCCTGACCCGCTGAGCCGCACACACAATTCTTCTGTCGCTCGGATGGCAGTTCCTACATTATTGTGCGGTTTTGGTCCGATTACGCATCGTTCCCTGCGGCCTGCGCCTTACTTGTTGCTAGTGGGTCCAGCTGAGAGCACGTCGGACTGCAGGCGAGGGAAGAAGCCGGGCTCGTAGCGACCCTGGCCGATCTTCATGTCCAGCAGGTGGGGGTGTAGTGCCGTGTGGTCGATCTTGGTCACCCGCGCCTCGATGGCCTTCTCTGTGGGCGGCATGCGGGAAAGAGAGTTCATGCGAGTCACATGGCCGTCTATGGGCTTCACTGGAGCTCCGGGGCATATTAAATTACCACCGAGAATGAGCAGGGGATTCACAGCTGCGTTTCAAACGCCCCTTTAAGAATGTATGGCTCCCCCTACCTGCACACCTAAAAATGGCAGCCTAGTAGATCGCCATTGCATTTCAGACTCGTGTAGAATGCAGTGAGGATTTTCTAACCCTTATCCCAAGGGCCCAATAGTAAACAGCAACTTTTCCCACTGCTACTGTCATGCAGGTGTCACTGCAATACGAGGGCCTGAATCAGCAGTACGGATTCTACTCCCAGCCCATCAGACTGCTGAACTCTGATCAATGAACCCATTGTATTATCCCGAATCCATCACATCCTTACTCATAATCATATGACCATTCATTGTATTATGTTATGTCATTTATTTGCCTCAAATCTGCACGCTATTCATTACTGCTATGCTGCAGTCATTTATACGTCTTGTTTGCACTATTTGTTTCTATTTTCACTGCCGTCATTGTGATTTGGTCTGATATGATTATGCTGCCGGCCACAGGGCATGAATCCATGACATTCCAGATGCGGGCACAGATCCCAAAGCCACCGAGCCGTGCGTACCTGACTCTTCGGCATTGGTGCACTTCTGGTACATGGACGTCCTCAGCGTGGGCGTCCGCACATTGAGCATGCGCACCTTCTCCACGCGGGCATCAAACACACGCAGCGCGTGCTCCTTGTCCTCCTCGTCGTGGCAAAGGATCTTGCTGTCGACGAAGGAGGCGAACGTCTGCGTCTCCAGGAAGCGCGACAGGAAGGGCAGGTAGGGCTCCGGCTGGTCCGATAGGAAGGAGGCCTAGGGGGCGACGCAGAGCCCTTGATTATAAAATTGTGTGGAAGTACTGAGTGGCCTGGTGGTGCTTCATCCCTAATAATAGAAATTGGACCTTGGCTTCAGAACCGGCTGACTGATCAAGCATCCTGTTAAAGCCTTTCCCAAACCCCGATTCCTGATTGCTTCCCTGGTGCTGGCTTTTGTTTCCATCTCGTTAAACCCACCCCCCCCCTAAATATAGCCCCCGTCCGTTTCTCCCATCGCATGCCCACCTATCTGTCCACCCCCTGTACTGTTCTTCAAGCTTCGATTAATATTCCGCTTTGGCACTTGAGCAGTACTATAATATTTTTGTGATTACTTGCACATCCTCAGGACGGAGTGGTGGAGCTGTGGCTAGGGATCTGTACTGGTAACTGGAAGGTTGCTAGTTCAAATCCCATGAATGGCCAGAGTAATTCTAGGTTGGGCCCTTGATCAAGGCCCTTAACCCGCAGTTGCTTTGCCCTGGGTATGATGTTAATCTACATCCACCCCTATGAGGAGGTCTTCCCTCTTACAGGGAGGGACTCTCCAGCCACTGGAAAAAAACTCACACTGGTCATTTCGGACTGCTGAGGTATCCTGGAGGTGGTTTGTTGTATGGTGGGTGCAGTAACGCACTGTTATCAGTGCATGCTCCTTACTGTATATCCCCATTAATTATCTATTGTTCACTGTCTTTTATCTTGGACTGTCTTGTCCTTTTCTGCAGTGCTGTTTATTCTGTTGTACCCCCCATGCATCTGCCATCATCCAGCATCTGGTGTCAGAATTTCACAGTGTCCCTCTAAATAGAAATAACAATAGAATTTGAAACGTGAAAACGCAGCCTTTTTTAAAGTATGAGCTGCTTATTTAAATTTCAGATGTATTAATTTCAGGTTATACCCCTCCCTCTGACCTGGCATGACACGACACAGCGGTTATCTCCCAGCGATGCAGTGCGGCTGTGTCTAGACGGCCACTTGCCTTGTCAAAGTTCTGCATCTGGTCACGGGTGCTGAACCATGACTCTTTGTCCTGGCTGGATTGGATGACGAAGACCTCGTAGTCGGCGAACATTTGCGTGAAGCGGTTGGCGAAGACCTCGCGCATGCGGATATTGAGCAGGTGTGTCCGCAGCTCCTCCTCGCCGCACTGCACCCTGGGATCGGCGTTGGTGCCGGAGGTCTCCAATCCATCCAGCTGGAAAAGCCGGAGGGAGCAAGGGAGAGAGCGGAAAAGAGAGAGAGTCAATGAGAGGCTAAGCAGAAGAATAAGCCATCACTTTTCTAATTTTTATTTTTACTTATTGCGGTTGAAGCACATTTATAGTTACATTCATTCCACTTCAATACATTTAAAAACTTATTTGGCAATTTGAGCCAAATTAAACAATTATCTTGGTAATGTTTAAAATGACATGAGAGCTGGAGAGAAAGAATAGAGATGGCAAGGAAAGAGTTATGTATAACGAGGTTGTAAGAAAAACAGTACAGATATGGTAAACAAAAGGAATTACAGTCTGAAGGGAAACAGCTGGGCTCATAAAGCTGCCCATTCCTACATATCTGTAAGGAGGCGGATTGACTCAAGCTGCCTGGCTACTCGCCAGCATTAGTGCAGCAACAGCGGGTGCCAGTTATCAGGGATACTTTTCATTCATCCCCCTGCTGTCCATCAAGGGTAGTGAACAGGGCTATGAACAGATGAGGACTTCTTCACATTAAGGTCACTCAGATTAACTCAGCCGGAAGTGGCATCCAGTAGTACCCAGTGGCTTATGCTGCTCTCATCCCCGACCAGTATAAGCAGTTAGAAGATGGATGGGTACAGCTGTTTTCCCATTATTTCTGAATTTTGGAAATTTACTATTAACACAGCTATATTGGAACGTGTTTTTGCACACCCTATCTTGCTCTACTTTGTGAGACACACAGGTGAGAGCAAAGCTTGGGGTCAGAGCCCAGGGCCAGTCATACATTCAGAGAGCCTATGTTTAAGGGCCCAAAGGAGTTGTGGCTACTCTGCCAAACACAGGAGTTGAACCAGCAACCTTCTGATCACGAACACAGAGGCTTAATCCATGTAGCCTCCAAGAAAGAGCGAACCACAACAGCCCAACAAAGGATGCATCCAATATATCATCCTCCGAGTTATGGGCCCTGCATGCCTCGGCTGTGCCCCTCTGCTCCACTTCCTCTCATGGACTCTTTAAGGAGTCCACATTGATATCACGGAACAGCCCCCCAGCAGACGTGTTACCTTCTCCAGCCTGACACCGGTTCGCCTGACCAGGTCCTGCAGCCGGATGCTCTCATTCTCCTTCAGCAGACCCAGAGGAGAGCCGGCCAGGTTGCCGTTGCAGCGGTCCGAGGCCACGTCGCACCCGCGGAAGCCCCTCGGCCCCCCCACGCCCTCGCCGCTGCACGCGCTGCCCTCGGGGGGGATGCCAAACATCATCAGCACCTCGCAGATCTCCTGGACGAACTCCAGCTTGTTTGGGAACTGCGGCAAATCCTCCGGCAGTTCGATGAAGTGGTTGTCGATGTCAACAAAACACAGGTTGGCCTACAGAACAGTATTAGTACAAGTTACTAGTCACTGTTATCGATGTGATACAAGAAATACAAGACCAGGATCCTTGCATATCTAATTTCCTCCAGCAGGTGGCAGCTCACAGTTTAAGAAGAATGTTAAGTCAGTTATAGCAATTCTTCATAGCGATACTTCATAGAAATGTTCCTTGAAAAAGGAGACTCATTTCTTGGTAAATCGGTGATTCACTGGGACATACTAGATTTGTTATTTGTATTTGGCTAAAGGGCTAATATTTGGGTGACTGCAGATATTACACCATTAAATAAGTCACTCAGTAAATGAGTCTTTACGCTTTTTATTTATACAAATAAAAAAAGTTCACATCACACCCTGGCTTACGGTATTTATCTCTTTGGAAAGACACTGAATAACAGTATGAAACCAAACAATACAAATGAGAATAACTTGTAGTCCACAGACATGTATTAACCTGCAGTTAATGTGATCTGCTGTTCGTTATCCTCAAGGGTAAAAACGGGTTAAAGTATCAACATACACACCCCGCTGGCAGGACTGATTCCGTGTTATTCTATGCTTTACTGAATTTCTAGGGCAAGAATATTTACAGAACATAATGGAGAGTGGCTGAAGTAAATCCGAGAGCTCGCAGTGAAACGGCTGCTTATGGCGGCGATCGTGCAGAGACGTCACACAGCTCCCCGCATGGCAGCGTCATTCTCAGACTCAGGCGCGCTCATCGCTATCATCTCTGCCTCAAAATCTCCAAGCTGGTCCAGGTACTTCAGAATTACTGTCCAATCATTACTGGCATTTATCATCCATTATCACTGCAACTTCAGGACCTTGCTGTCCTACCTACTTGTATATAGTATATATATTGCATGTATATTGTCTATATACTGTATCTTATGTATATTGTGTGTATACTGTACATATGGTAGCATCTTGTAAATTGTATGTTTGTTTAAGGTATACTGCATTTGTCGTATGTATGTTGCATGTACTTTATTGTCCTTGTTATTCTGTTATTTGATATTGCTCTTCCTCGTTATATGTCATTTAAGTCCGCAGGGGGGAGGCCAAGCAAACGTTTCGCTGTACATGTACAAGTGACAATAAAGCTTTTGAATTCTTTGAGTCCTCGAACCTCTGAACAATAGGGGGTGTAATGGGGAGACTGACATGTACATAAAAGACAGAGAGATAGAGAGATTCTTGGGTGAGTCATTAGGATAATTGCCCAGAAGTACAGTACATTGTATGCTGCAACCACGAGGTTTCCTGTGTTTGTCAAAATGTCAAAATTCTGGGCACTTCTAGGCTGAGTAATAGATTTCCCGAACAGAAAACAGATTTCTGACTATCACTGCTGGCGACACTGACAGCATTGCAAGGGATTCATTTTGACAACCCAAGTTCAAGTTTAAATCGCAGAAGCACCTTCCTGATGCATCTTTGAGTACAGCATTTAATGTCCATCATTTTCGATAATATCAATATAGTGGGAAACGTAAACCATCAAAGTTGCCTGGAAGAGAAGAGAATGGGGGAGACCGATGTGGAAACCCAGTGAAGAAGATGAAGGTGAAGCATCCCACCGTTCTTGTTCCTGGACCTGGACAGCTAACGCTAATGTCAGACATCTTGAAGACATAAGTTTGTAGCCAATAGGGGGTCCATGCGGATGTGAGGTGTGTGCTGGGACCCACCTCCTGGGGCAGCTCCAGCTTGGATCGGTCATCCTGGCCGTTGGAGTGCAGGCCCATCAGATAGGGCACGGGTGCATCCAGGAAGTGCAGCAGCGAGGCGGGCAGGATGGGCACATAGACGTGCTGCCACTGGAAGGGGAACATCAGGGCGGTGATGCTCTCGGCCACCGTCATCAGCCTCTGGTAGTCTGTGGGAGACATGGGAAGCAGGGGTCAACCAGAGCTCTCTGCATCCTTCACTGGGTCTGCAGAAGATCAACGTCCCTCAGTAACAAAGACATGCGACTGCTCCTCAGCTCACCTATTCTGATGGTTAAACATACATCAATAAATAAAAACACAGCTTTTTTTTTCTTACATTACATTACATTTACATTTAGTCATTTGACAGACACTTTTGCCCAGAGCACCACACAAGTGCGGATTGCAGAGCATGGTCAGCTAATGTCCCTGAAGCAATAGGGGTTAAGAGCCTTGCTCAATGGCCCAACAGTGAAATCATTCTACCAGCCATGGGATTTGACCCAGCAACCTTCCGCTCACAGGCAGAGCTCCACAACACCCACATATAAATGTTATAATTCCGTGCATTAATTTTGTCTTGGGGGTTTGGTATTAAGTCATTTGCAGATTGAAGTTCATAGAAGTCAATTCATATTTATTTGTATCTGAAATCAACTAGTTGTAGGTGGGGCAGTGACCTCGCACCCCTAGGGTTGCGGGTTCGACTGCTGCCCCCAGCTGTGTGTGTGAGGAGTTTGCACGTTCACCCTTCGTTCATAAGCTCCTCTGTTTTCTTCCAAAGAGAGAGGTTGGGAAGAGTATTGTCTTTACATTTTCCAGTTGTGGTGACTGCAGCTGCATGCTACATGCCCACAGCCAGACTGGCATCTTATCGAGGCTGTCTGTCACATGCCCTGTCACCTGCCTCCCAGGTGGTTACAGGTAACGGATGCATTCATTGGCAAGTTTGTGTTCTTTATTTAATTATATTAGCATTTTATATATTTTTGCTGTCATAGTGAAAAATTTCAATATGTAACATAAGTAGCACTGTCACGCGCTACGAGAAAGATAAACAAAGCTACTTCTTACTGGAATACTGCCAGACCGAGAGAGTCCTAGAACCACTGCAGGGCTGACAGAAAAGCTCTCAATCAGGATGCTGGATGGCCAGCAAATGTAAACAGTCAGGGTCCATGCAGGGTTAGATGGTGGCCGGACTACCAGTGTGGGGGAGTGCTAGTATTTGGGGTGAAACGCCCAAACTGTGCACGTCATTTCTCATTTTATATTTTGTTGTTTTGAGTTATTTGCCCCTGTGGTGACAAAAAGGAAGCAACCTTTTCAATTAAATTACAAAAAAAATAAAAAATTCTTATTATTACTTTTTCAATTAAAAAAATCATAGTTAATATTCTAAATACAGAATGTGTGATCTTTTGTTTGGTTTCAAATTTGTGCTGTGTCTAGTTCAGGAGTGAAGAAATATTGCTGTTATGTTTGGCCATTTGTGTGCCTGAGAAGGAACAGGCCGATATAGAACTGATATGGTTCAGAAGCGTGCAAAATGGATTTATGTATTTTTGAAATACAAACTACAGCATTTTATTTTGATAGTCTGCTTGGTGGCTGTGTTTTAGTTTATTTTGATACACTTACAAGTATGGCATTTTGTAATCTGCATCAAAATATATTTGGATGTATTTTTGCCCTTAGTGAACTACAGACAGCAGATTTGGTACAGCTGTGTTTTCCTGCTGCATTTTGGTCCCCCTTCTTCCCATTCCTGCTTCCCCACTGCTATTCCATCCTCCCCCTTTCTGGCTCATCGTCCCACCACCCTTTACCCATAATTCCGCTCGTCGCTCAGACATTCAGGCAATGGCTCCCTGTTTAGGATTCAGAGGAACGGGCTTCTGGGAGAATCCGGGAGTGGAATGCTAATCTGGGCTCTCGGAACGCCACTCCTCCTCGTGGGGGTGGGCGACACAACGCTGTCTGGATCTGAGACGCTCCTTATTTAGGCAATGAAATGAAGGAGACATGGAGAGACATGTCAAGGACTTGGCTGTGATGACAGCACAGCCACCATCATGGTCCCACCCAGGTTTCTCTGAAGGGACGCAGATCCTCCAGGTCCTAATTCAGTGAACGCCAAAATGCCACAAAGCTGCAATATATCCAGCAGTGAAGTCAGGGCTAATGCCTGTCAGTCAAAATACACCTGCACACAGGGGCAGGGTCAACCCCAATGTAGTGACTGTATTTCACCAACAGAGGGCACTATGCAGATATCTGGTTTGCCTGATGGCAAACACAGCTGGGGTGAGCACTTGGCAAAGATTTGTGCTGTTATTTGTGCCATGATTACTGCCCTATGAATTCTGCTTTTTAATTCCAACTGGCGTCAGTATAGCGACAGCCCCTGCATATTAAACTCTGCCGTAGGCCCTCCCCGATAATCCCTGGGGGCTTAAGCCCCATGAAGACCCTGCATAAACTGTGTAACATTTAAACTTCTGGGGGGTGGGGGAAAAGGAACGCATGATGTCATCTCCAACCAATGATATTTACGCTCCATCAGTGACATCCTCCCCTGCTGTAGATTGTTGCCGAGCAACAGGCCAGAGATGCACCTGAAAGGCCTGCCCACGTTCCTTGGATTAACCCTTCGGGGAGGCAGTGGGTCCCGTGTGCTCATGTTTATTAGCTTAGCACACGCTTTTTGCCCGAAGTGATGCAAAAGTGAGCCTGATAATACATGAGGCGAACGAGTCTCTCTCTCAGAGCAGCTGGACGAAGTGGAAGATGAACGAGCTCTGATGCATGGCACTGGATATGAGGGACCTTAAAGGCACAGAGGGCTATTTTCCACACAGTACACCTCAAAATAGCCATAAATTGAGAACTAATGCAGGCATTCTTTCAGATTTATGGCACAGAGTGATCTGTCCCTAATCGAATACAGTCACTATTATACTCCCTATATTTCAATGAATGCTATATTAACTGATCACACACAGCAATATCAAAACTGGCATTCATCATTTTCATTAGAAAGTCATTACAAATTCCTTCTTGTGAATAATGAGGTATATCTTACTAAGATTTCCCGTCAAATTAAATCCAGTAACTATGCTAATGACATCTTTATTCGGGGGGGCAGGGGGGGGGATCTTGGTTTTTAATTTACATATGGGAAGCAGTAAAACAACCCTGTTGAGGATGGTAGCGTAATCAGAGGTATAATCTTGGGTATTGAGGGCGCTAATAGAGTTAGCCCTCACTGCTAGCGCTCATTGCTGCCAGACAGGGAGTTAGTTCTCTGTGTGTTGAGGGGGGGGCTGGGGGATGACAGTGCAGCAGATCCCAGGCACACAGGAGGAGAGACTCGCCCCAGCGTCGATTATCCTACATGCCGCTCTGATGACTCTCACCCCTCCTTTTGGAAGGATGATGTCACCAGGGGTGACAGAAGCAAACACTGCAGGACCTTAAAGTCCTGGACCCCAGTGCGGGATGGAGAGAATGGAGCATGAATCACCGTGGATTTAAATGTGGGGTGGACTAGGGGTTACTCTGGGCACTGCTTCTGTTGCTAAACAAGTATAGCATTGTGCAAAAAAAAATGCAAAGGTTGTGGGTTCAGATCCCAAGGAGCACAGACATTGTAATACTTTGGATGCACGCATCAGACAAATGAGCAAATCATGAGTATGGATTAAAGTTAGTATGGATTACAATGTGTTGGTTTATATCAATAAGGATTAAGGTCAATATCGGCTTGGGTGAAAAGTGCTGAGTGCGGCACAAGTCTGTGTTGAGCTGACATCTCCTTTAGAGTGATCAACTGTCATCTCTTGGCATATAAGATTGAGGTCAAATTTGTTTGACCTTGTCTGAGCAGAAAAAGGAATAGATATTGAACCTTTATCCTGAAAGCCCCTATTGGGGTAGTCAGTCCCTTTCAATTCACCTTCAATCTGGACACTTTAATCACCTCCGACAAGGTACCCATGGTCAGATATGTTACTCACCTCTTTTTTTTTCCAAAAATTTCAAAGATGATTCCTGGTGCAGCAAACTGCACACTGAAAAATGGTTGGATTTCATCCCAAATCTACCCGTCATATCTTAAAATTTAAGGTAATTTCCCATAATCCCTCTTATCCAGTACAGGATGTCCATTAACCAGAGCTTTTTCCTGAGGGCAAAGGACACCCTGGATGGGATGATGGTTCATCACAGGCAGGTTGCACAGACGCATGCTGTAGACCAGGGCTATCAAACTCCAGTCCTGGAGGGTCAGAGCCCTGCACATTTTCGGGTTTCCCCTCATTTAACACACCTGATTCAACGCCTTGTAACTCCTTGTGCTGTACCACACAACTCTTGAGCTACACAGGGCTCCAGCCCACCAAGACCGGAGTTTGACACCCCTGCCCTAGACTATGAAGGAAGCCCTTGTAAACTCCTCACACACTGAGTGGGAATCAAACCCACACCAGGAGGAGATGGGAGGCAACGATGCTGATCCAGCAGAGCGTTTCCGAAAAATATAGAGTTACCTGTGCGCCCATGCTTTCGCCTATATGCCATTCCCTGAAAATTAAACACTCACACTGAGGGCCTCATTAAAAAAATCATCTGAATATCTCATAGAAATTCAATGCTTGCTACTTATCATACAATATTCCACGAACAATTCTCAAAAACTTTTGAAATCAAAGCGGACTTAAAAGGTAGCCATGAGGAACCATGAAATAAGAAATGGGCATAAGAGGAGCGTTCAGGTCCAGAGAGTACAAATCCAGACCAAGATTTTATTCCAACCAACCAGTTAAGTTACTGTGTGACTGTGACTCTTTATGCTCAACAGGATTGGTGGATTTGCACTTTCTGGACCTACTGGTCCATCTCTGGATATGGGTGCTAGATGGCCCTACTGAGGGACTCACGCTGGGAGTAGAGCAGGATCTGCAACTCCAGCAGGGCGCAGGTGAATAGCTGCAGCACGTTTTCCACGCCCAGGAGCTGGAAGACCTCGCCGGTGGGAAAGTCGAAGAGCGGCAGCTCAACGGTGCTGGGCCGCTGACACACCACGGGCCCGTAGACGCCCGAGAACTTGAGGGAGCGCCCGGGGGGTGGCAGGGGCACCTCGTAGAGCACGTTGTAGATGTAGCTCTCCAGGGGTAGCGGCGGCGGCTGGGCAGAGGTGACGGCGCGGTGCAGCTGCCGCAGGACCTGGCAGCAGGCTTGCGGAAAGGCCATGGGCGCCAGCAGGCAGATGCACTTGGAGGCGAAGAGCGTGTCCCGGCCGATGTCGTAGGAGTCGAAGCGGCGAAGGCGCGGCGCGGCATGGCGCTCGGCGTTGTGCATGTGGTAGAGCGTCTGCATGGCGCCGCAGATCTGCTTGCTGGTCACCTCCTCGTAGAAGGTGAGCGCAGAGCCGTAGGTGCGCGAGCCGTCCTCGCGGGTTATGATGAAGGAGTGGAAACACGGCTCGCGGGCGTCCGCCTGGGTCCGGAATGACAGCCCTTTTGGCATACAGAGCTGCGGAGGGGGGAGACACGGAGGGGTCAGCACAGCCTAACCATCAGGACCCCCCCTTAAATTACCATTCATTGTCAGCAGGATACTATAAAACAAGACTGTGGTATAATACACATACGATATATGGGAATAAGACAAATGTACTCAGAAACTCAATTATCCCAAGTACTGTCCAATAATAGGCCTGAATTATGGGGTCTGGTCTCAGTTAACTAATTCCAAGATTTTTTTTTTATATGAGGGGACACCCCCTTAGCCCCACTGCCCCCGCCCCCCCCAGGCTGTGCCTCACCATGCCCACGGCGTCTTGGTCAAAGGGACTCCACTCCACATTCTCGGGGTAGTGCGCTAAAACTTTGGATTTGAAGGTCCTCCGTAGTGGACTCTGCTCAAAATTCTCACCTGGGGGGGGGAGGTGGGTACAACAAAGCGGGATCAGTGTATGTGTATACATAGGGGGGGGGGAGCATAATCCAAAGCCCACACCAGGAGGGATGCGGTGGAAGCGGGGGGGGGGGTGCAAGTGTCCAATCAAAGGCAAGCATAGGGTGTACGGTGGTCCGGGGGCAGTAGGAAGACTGGCATTAAAGGGGTGTGAAGGGGGGCATATTGCAGAAGGGGCTGCCACCCAGCAGGCTCAATGTGTGCGGTCACACAGAGGGCACATGTGACCGACGGCAGTGAGCCAATCTGGAAAGGGCCTTCAAAACGTAGCATCCGCAAATTAAGCGTTTCCACCACGTCGAGTGGAGAAATGAGGGGAATAGGAGCACGGACCTTTTCTGAGGCCTGGAAATAAACAGGGTGGCAGCCATTACAGCAATATGGTGGAAAAAAAGAACAATAAATCAGCCAAAAAAATTAATTAACTGGCAAATTATAATTAGGCGCCGGGGACATAATCAGAGGTGCACTAGTGTTCTTGGTAGAACATACAGGTCATTCGGGGTGGAGGT
>JABFEA020000021.1:20416527-20436707 GCA_019775915.2 Cyphomyrus plagiostoma | reverse complement strand
CCCCCCCCCCCCCCCCCCCCCCCCCCCCCCCCCCCCCCCGCCGCCCCCGCCCCCCGCCGCCCCCCCCCCAGTCCGGCTGGTGGAAAGGTACAACAGGCAGTGATCGCTGTTCGGAAGATGTTGGAGTAGGAGGAAGCGGAAGTGGAAGGGCCCTTTATGTCCTCAATGCCAGCGAGCATGGCTCATCTCATAATTAGGCAACACGGCTGTAGAAGTATGGCAGGGTCCATAGGTTAAAGGTTAAGGGGGCGCAAGCAGAGTGCAGAGGATTCCAGTGTAATGTAATCAGAGGGGTACAAAGGTGTGGGGGGGGGCGGGGGGGGCATTACCTGTCTTGTCACTCGACGACAACTGTGTGGCCCCATCACTCAATTTAGAAGTCTGTAAATACTGGTATAAAGCTACGTGACAGATAAAACAACAGTTAATGAGCTGCCCGCCTGCAGGGCGTCCGTGCGCAAGCCCAGCCATCGCGGGAGTCTCCTCAGACGCGGGAAACCCAGCACTGGCTGAACCGCCTGGGAACGGAAACTGCTCCCGGCAACCAGCGCTAATCCCTCAGTCACTCTGCGCTGATTAAATGGGTACAGATACGGTCACTAGGATGGACTGAATTAATAAAACTCCTTTCAAAGACTGCAGAACACTATCAGCTAATGACGTGGATTATTCCCAAGTTACCAGCTGACGGATTTCTCAAAAATCATAATGAACGGAACGGTTGAGCGGTGGGGTGGAATACGTCTGTACTCCAGGAGCACTGAGCATCACAGCAAAGCGTCGCCAGCAGGGAACCAGTGTAAAAATGACACATCAGTGTGAGAAGGCAGATACTGAGCACTCATACTGAGGGGATACTGAGAGGTAGGGGAGCCGAGAGGCAGCGCGGCTGGAATCAGTGATCAGGGGTAATACGGTGAGATATGACAGGAAACAGCTGGTCAGAATAAGGGGGAAGCCCAGAGAGAGAGGAAAGACCCTGAAGTGTGGAAATGCCTGACCTTTGACCTTTGAGTAAATCCAAAGGTCATTTTCAAACATTTAAAATACTCCTTATCATGATTCTAAAAGGGTTAAAAATATACCAGAGAGGGAGAAATTAAACTGTGGATTCTGATATGAGTCACGGTGGTATTTGCAGTGATGGGGGGGTGGGGGTGGTGGTGATCGAACCGTGCCAGGCTCTGAGCTGGACCTGTTCCCTCCCATAGCGGAGCGACACTCACGGTCTCATTTGGACTTCTGTCCTGACTCACTGGCACCCAGCGCAAGCTCGCAACCTGCCCTGTCACATGACCACATGCCTTTCTGGGAGATTTACATCATGATTCCTGGACTTCCGGAAGGCGCCCCCTACCTGATAAGGCCTGCCCCCGCAGCCCAGCCACACACAACGCACTGCGGCCCATTCGCTGCCCCGCCTGCCACCAGCTCCGGCCACTCCTGGCTCCATTCCCCATCTCCGCCCCATAGGCCTTAGGGAGAGGACCCTAGGGGTCGTTGCTAGATCACGAACAGCACCATTTGATGCGCCCCCCAACCCCCCCCCCCCCACAAAGTTAAAAGTGTAACATGGTCACATGGTATCACCAGGGGGCGCTGCTCCAGAAAGAGGGCAGTGGGGGAAGAGTCATATGCCCTGTGCTGCCAGGCGAACGGTAATCCATCTCTGATGATCGCATTGGCTCGTTCGGACGAGGCTTCGAGTGTTTCTGCACGCTGAGACGGCCATATGTCCAATGACACCTCGGAGATAACCTCTCACGTTCACAAAGGTCTGGTGACGGCCACACGCCTCCAAGCAGAAAAAGACAACTCTGCATTTTTAGATCAGCTTGAGTACAAGACCAGAACAGAAATGGCCAATGTCGGGGAGGTCATATATCAGCCATGACTGACCTTTAACATATACAGTTTATGCAGTGTCAGTTAAAGCATTTCCTGGTTGTGAACTGCGGCTGTTTTTCTGCATGGTCTGGCGGGCGTGAGGTGCAGTGTGTCGGAAATATGACCCCCAGGCTTGGAAAGCCTTTCAGACCAGGCCTAACAAAGTCTGTCCTGCCTCATTCGGCCTAAAGAAAGGCTCGATCCACACATCCACAATGTGACAGAAC
Source organism: Cyphomyrus plagiostoma (assembly GCA_019775915.2). Taxonomy (NCBI): domain Eukaryota; kingdom Metazoa; phylum Chordata; class Actinopteri; order Osteoglossiformes; family Mormyridae; genus Cyphomyrus; species Cyphomyrus plagiostoma. The sequence goes on along the minus strand of JABFEA020000021.1, from coordinate 20,434,593 downwards.
GATACATCGACATCCACAATGTGACAGAATGGTACATCCACGTCCACAACAGTACTTTGCAGACAGTTTTATCCAAAGCGAAGGCAGGGCCAGACAGTTTTGGATTAAGGGCCTTGATCATGGGGCTAACAGTGAAATCACTTTGCTGACCCTGAGATTTGAGCTGGTGACACATTGAAATGTAAAAGACAGTGTTGTTACCAAGGAGATAATGTGCAACATTCATGCATGATCAGAGTTGGTATTATTCCACAGATTTCTGATTTTCTCAGGGACTGATATCTTCTTCAGTAACATAACAGTTAACGGTGGGCTGTTATCTTCAAGGTGTCTATTCTGACATGATGTGACGGTAAAGTCTGTACCAAACAGAAGCAGGTCTAGCATGAACAGAGCAAGTTGGTGAGATCAACTAGCTTCGGAAGACACATTCTAAATAAGAAAATAAATAGGCAAACTGGCGGGAAAGTAAGTGAGTTTGTTTCAGGGCGAATGGCCAGACAAATTCTAACTCTAATTCTAACATTTTATTACCAGAAACTTTGAAAGATGTTTTGTGTTATGCTGCATAACCAATATATTCATTCAAAAGCCATCCTAAGGTTTGGTGACTAGCATAACGGGAACATTTCTCTTTTGAACCTCGTGGAGACTTAATACATACATGTGAACATACATACACGCATGCAAAAATATATACATACATGCACACTGGATCAGTGGAGTCCATTTACAGCGTAACAAGGTAATCGGAATGGAAATGAATCAGCACCCACGGCCTAACAAGCTTTTGTCCGGCCATAAAAGGAGCACGTCACATTGTAATGAGCGTGGGGGAGGCTGCACTCACGCACACATGCAAATGTGATAATTTATGGTCCACCCCCACCCTGCTGTACTTGGTATATCCCTTCTACCCACTTGTCACACACTTCCTGTAGCCTGGCATCAGGAACACTTGGGGGGGGGGGGGTTCCATTACACGTGAAATCCCCAGATACGAGTGCTGAGCTGACGCATGGCGATGGTGACGCACGCTCCACTGCCATGATGACGCCTTGGGTGCGAGACAACGTCCTCCAGAAATCCTACGCCAGAGAAGTGAACGTGGGTGGCAACAGAGGGTGAGAACAAAAGAGGAAGAGACAGAGGGGATGATGTCCACCCATCACGGGCAGGGAAGGTGCCGGGGGGGGGGCCCTACAGCCAAAACCTACACAACAGAGTGCCCACTGAGCTGATCTGGAGTAGCGGCGAGTGAGATGTCCCATCCGACAGCAGGCGGGGGGTGCAACTCTAACTCATTGCCGGTTGCTGTTGGCAACACTGGCCTGGCAACAGGAAGTTGAGCGTGGGGCACTGGACATCGGCACACCCCGCCACCGCACGGGGGACTGGCTCCCACTCTCCCCCGGCGTGGATACAAGAGAGGCATCCCATTATAATGATGCAGAATCTGTACGCATGAACATAATGACAGGTCATGATCCACAGATCATCGAGCAGGCAGCATCGACCAGGTGAGGGCCCTGACAGGAACCAGCAAGGAGACCCTGGTGAGCGGAACAGGAACCAGGCGTGAGGCCCTGATGAGCGGCACAGGAACCAGGGAGGAGACCCTGGTGAGCGGGACAGGAACCAGGGGGGAGACCCTGGTGAGCAGGTTAGAGACCAAGGATTGGGAGCCTGGTAAGCGGAACAGAGACCAGGGGGAGGCTTTGATAAGCCAGCCACGTGTACGTGTGGGTCAGTCACCCCTCACAATAGAAAAAAAGTTTGACCATCAAAGAAGATAACTCGGTTCCCTGGGGTGCACAAGGTTCATTAAAAACGGGTTTGAGGCAGAAACTCAGAGGCCCTCAAGGCTGGAATAGGGATTCGCTGAGATGTAATGTTTCACACTTTTGTAGTAGGAACCTTCGGGAAAGGGATATCCACCATAGTAGGGGAAAACGGACAGGACAGGAGGACAGAAGGACGTCAATCGACGGATGCTGAGTGCTCAGGAACACTATGGAATTCCAGCATCCATCCATCCATCTATCTTCTAACCACTAACCGTGGCCTATGCAGCAGCGGAGGGGCTGGGGTCGATCCCATTTACTATGCAAGTGCACTCAAGAGCTCCAGGATGCTACGGGATGTAAAGGAACGCGCCCAGGTGAGCACAGAGGCTTCTGGGAACCACCTGATGGGACCTCGGTGTTCTGTGCCATCAACTCCACTCGCTCAACGGACAGCGGATAAGATGGTGCCACGGACAGCTGGGAATTAGCTTGGGAATTAGCGTGTTTTACCCCCAGGACCAGATGTCTGTCTGTTTACTGAGGGGCCTGCTGGGGAAATCGATAAACTGGCCCCACACTCGGCCAGAGGGCCCCTCACCCAGACACTAATTACTTATCCTTCAAATCCTCTTTTAATGAGGTTTGAAGAGCACCGAGTAGCTTCTCCCAATACCCTTTTACCAAGGTAATGAACACGGGCCACTGGTGTGATCAGAGTCTCCATTTCACTGTGGAAACAACCAAAGCGCGGTATCTTTGCTGCATTTATCAGTAACCCACAAACCTCTTCACTGGCAGAAGAACACAAGTCTCAAATCTTGCAATTTCTCGGCTCAAAATCAAACTGATAACTAAAGCCAGCCCGATCTCCTAGATTATCTGTTATAACACAACCACCGTGCTGCCATTGAAAGACAGAGTGGGGAAACTTGAAAATGCACGTTTTATAAACTCAAGCTAATGTTTCCTGAACAGATTCCAGTTTCGTTTCCTCAGTCTGGGAGATAAACGTGTTGCTCAATATCTAACTTCCACCCTCTTGGTGGCAGGTCTGAGGAGACCCCTATGGCCTGCCATCATGGCATAAACAAGTTTCCTAAACATGGAACCTTTCTCTTAGTACAGCACCGACAGTCACAGCCACACGGCAAGGAAAAGTCACACTTTGGCACAGAAGATGCAGCAGAGGAGTAGGGCGAGACCAAAACCACACGGAAACCACCCTTTGAAGTCACGCCACTGGGCCAAAGCGTTAATTACATAGAGCACTGTACCAACTGTACGTAGCTTACTAGACAAATGCAGTGTCAGCCTCAGAAGATAAAGACAGAAGAGACACTGTAAGTTCTGGAACTTATTGTAAAATTGTGGGGATAGTACCTGTATTCAGGAACAGTATTAATGCTGAGCTTTTATTGGTTGGTTACTTAGGGGTATCTGGTGACGGGCGAGAGTCTGCAGGGTCTGCTGAAGACCTTGTCTGTTTCTTGGATCGATCTCCATTTGCCCCCTTCCATGTGCTTGCTGTTTGACAGCCACACAATAAACCAATCAGGAAGCAGGAGGGGGGAGGTGCTTCCCCAGACAGAAGAGGCTCTCAGTCTGAGGCGGAGAACTGAGAGGCCTTTGATGGGCCCCCGGGACCGGCAGCCTGCTGGAGAAGGGGCCATTGATGTCTCCCAAGGGCCACTTCTCCAGTGAGGATGGGGGGGGGGGGACGACATCCTCCCTGAACCACTTTATCCCAGCCAGATGACGTTTCCATGGACACGGCTTCCCAGCCAAGGCAGAGCAGCAAACCGGGTAAGGGGCTGGGGTGGGCTGCCACAGACCGGAGAGAACGGGGAGTTCCTATGGCACACCGGTTTGAGAGGGCCGGGACAGACAGCTGCAGAGACAGGCTGTGTGTGTGCTGGGGGAGCACAGAGTGGAGGAACAGCTGCAGGATGTGTAGCAGAGAAAGCCAAGTGCACAATGGAGGGAAACGCACTAAGACGCCCCCAACGGGCGGGCCGAAGAGCCTGGAGACCCGCTCGCCGAAAGTCCCTATCTACCAAACTAGTCCTGAGACCACGCCCCACTTCCTGTGCAAACAAAGATGGGGACCAGGGCTAACCGGGGTATTTCCTAGGGTACGCAGTTTCCCCACAGCTCCATGCAGATAAATAAACGGCTTGTTTCTGGAGGGAAGTTGGGGGGGGGAAACAAAAAAAAAAAAAAAAAAGCTCTGCAAATGCAGCCTCGTCAGCAGCTCCGAGCGGCAATCGCGACACTTGCACAGACTGAAGCAGCGATTCACTTCCCCTCTCTGTCCCTATTTGGACAGGGGAGCCTGGACCTTTCCTGCAGGACGAACAGGTCTTTGCTGCAAGGAGAATCTGTGAGTGCCAACCTCATTGGCTCATGTGTGTCACATGGAATGTATGGGCCAATCAAAAAGAGGAGTTGAGGAGTCTCTTCCGACAAAAGAACTGCATGTACTCCTTACATGCACTTATGCAGCATCTCTCTAAGTATTGAATCAAAAGAAAAAAAATGTAAAACATCTAGCAGATCACACATTACTCTCTGGTAAACTGCCATGTGGGGGCTGGAGGTGACTGAACAGCTGATTTAAATGCTTTTCCATTTGCTTAAAAATTCAGCATGTACTGTATAATGTATGATTCATACTATCACTGAACATATTCACCTGCTACATTAATTTCTGACATACACCCCATGTTTCTTCTTCAGCTACTACAGTCAGGCCATTCCAAGTTTTTGTGGTGTCTTTGTGTTTTTCAAAGTGGCCCTGAACACTGACATTCTAGCAAAGACCTGGAAACCTTCTCCCCTGCCTGACGTACCAAGTTCAGTTGCCGAGTTTCTACACATGGCATCCTGGCCGTCATTGTTCAATTGAGCATGGCTTCAGAGATGGATTGATTAACAAATTCCTCCTCTGTGTATCTTGGATAGGGGACTGAGAGAAACAGAAGATGTAACTCAGCGTTTGGTCATTCTGTCTGCTTTTAGAAGACAGTCACAGAACTGTGAAATGTGACACAGAACTTCGCTCCTGGTTGCAATGAGATCTTTATCTACCAGTGACATATAGAGTTGTCTAACTTCATATGTCACAAGCCAATTACAGTAAATCTTTTTCTTTTTCAGACATTAAGTACAGATTAATATAAATTTAGCTTAATTTTTTTCTTCCTCCTACTACAATGGTGAACAGTAGTTTTGCATTTAAACAGAAAATCAAATGAAACATGCATGTTGATTACGCCAGTGAGCAACTGTACAGCAACGACACCCAAAAAGACTAAAAGAACGTATCCCAGGAAGTCCAAGCCTGCTCACCCTTCACTAGGGTAGACGTTAGGAGAGACCTGTAGCTCATCCTTCTTCTTGATTGGCTTATGACTTACTTGAAGACTGGGTGTAACTACAGCATAATGAGGCCACAGAGACCTTCCTCTTGGGGCTAACGTGCAACCCCTCCACCCCAGGGAACAGGAAAATTCACGGATGTCCAGGACTGAGCCGGAAGTACAATGACATCATCTTGCGTTTCGGGGTACCAGCTGGAGTATGATTAGGAGGCTGGTCTCCAAAACTCCCCCACAAGTACCTGCCCCCCATCCCCACCCTTCCCCCCTCCAGGGAGGTCCTCGTGCTAGAAAGGGACCAAACCTGCTTTTATTTACCCTTCAATGTTAACTTGATTAATGGGTTTTCCTGCATGCGTTATTGTATCAGAAGAATTTCAGTCCATGTAAGACCTACCACCTTCAGTTCCACAGTATCCTCTTCTATTGATAAGTTCTGCATGTGCCAAAATTCAACATAAATGACACTTATGACATTTCTCATACATTTTCAACCAGTCATCTAGTTTTTTTTAAAAAAATCTCTAATTGGACTTTTCATGATGTCACAGTAGGTAAAAACTTTCTGGATGAAAATTCAATATTTACCAGGTAATGAAGGGCCGTGTTCTCTAAAGCTAGAGCATTTATTTCGAACAAAAAGAGGAACTGGTTAACCAAAGAACACTTTACTTTCGCCATTTGAAACACCGCTCTCAATTTTAATGCGATACCTCACCATCAGAAAAAAGCTTGTGACTGGAATACAGAATTACAGTATGTATGCCTCCGGTGAAAGTCATCTATACGGATTTTCCTGACTTTTTTCCGGAGATGAGGTACCATTTCATTATTTATCACTTTCCCAAAAATAACGTCATAGTAATGTACTCTTTTTGAGGGTCCTGCTTAATCGTAATTCTAATTACTGTATATCTTACTACTATTGCTGCGTAGTTGCACGAGTGATCAATAATGTGCAAAATAAATATTTTAATAAATGTCCTTGGACAACGTTACTGTGTTCATTCAGCTCTATTATTCGGTAATGTGAGACATCAATAGCATTAATCGCAAATAACTTTGGCTTAACAGTTTTAGACAATCTAGTTATGTATTTGTGTATTACACGAATGACATGCAGAAAAGATGTAACCCAACAAGGCAAGCACGTAAGCTAATTATTAATGAATATGTTAAAGTAAAAAAACAGAATATTTAAATTCCCGAAATTTAAAAACAAATTGATTTGAATCAGCCATGGAAAAAGATATAAAAGATAATTGGTTTGAAAGTGTACTATACAGTTCTATAACAAATCCCTTTCAAGACCATTAAGACATTGTGTTTCTTGTTGTATGGGTTTGAGTGGCTGCAAACTCAACAAAACAAACAAAAAAAGAAAATACTGTGAAGGATATATGACAGGTATAATATCCAAGGGTGGTCGTGGTGGATTCAAGGCTGACAGCCAGGATCATCGGATCAAGCGGCACAGACACGCATTTAGGCACAGCACTCACCGGACAGTTCGTCTGGTTCCAGCCCAGTTTCGGTGTCGAGCCCGCAGATAACGAAGTAATCTGCGAATCTGCAAGAGCTGGAGCTGAAGCCGGTGGTCATTTTGAGAGTGGTCCAGTGCTCCCCCTTGTCCTCGCCCTTTCAAATGGGTACATATCAGGGGATCGGGAAATAATTTCGGGCTTTCATCACGAGTGCGGTTCCGAGCCCCAAAAGCAATTCAGAGAGCGACGAGAAAAAGACAGCGAACCGCATTGCTGGTCTCTCCCACACAGCTGTTTTCATCTGCCAGAATTCCTCCTATAATCAAAGCAGCCTCCCGTGCTTCACGGGCTGCATTGCGCCTGCGCGAGGAGCTGGGTCGGGGGATTACGTCATGCGTTTAACTCTTCGGCCACAGCACTGCGCTCCGTGACTTACGGGTGGTGCCGAATGAAGACCCCTGTTAAATCGATGCCCTTCCGTACTAATGAGCACGAACTATGTAGCCATCCATCTTCTTGTAAAAATGGAACCGATCCCACAAGCCTGGGGTATACCATGAACGGGATGCCAAAACAGAACAAATTAATATTCGTAATAAATACGAAAATTTGGCTATCGTAAAGAAATATTATTGTAATCATCATCAGGCGTTTTGGTCAACCCCTACATAACAGTTAAAATTGAAAAATCTAGTAAAAAAAACACAGAGGTTCATAATATATAAAGATCGATTCCCACCCACACACACACACACACACTATTCAATGCAAAAAGACACAAGTAAATGGAGTTAATTACAAAAGTTTAAGGAATTCACAAGAACAGCCGTGTGTTGATTACTAATACGAAACCGACATGCTTCAGTTGCGCCTGGTGCTGTTACATAATTTAACCCAAAAATACAACACTGAACGTTTGAGACTGTGATAGGCATAACTTTAATTTGCTTGCCACCTAGCGTCTCAAATATGAAGTGCAGTTACTGGTCGGAAAAATACAGGCCTACTGAGAATTTTGCTAGGGATGGGAGTCTAGCCTAGTGCGGCACAAACAAGAGCGTTTACATTTTTCATTTCATTTGTTTAATAATAAAAAATTAAGGTGTCTTACGGATGGGCAACATTCTCACCACACTGCAATACATTTTTAATGCAATACTGTGATAATACATTGAAATGGAATGTCACGTTTTTTGCTTGCACATGGGTGATCTGACAAGGAAAAAATGGAAGACAACATTATCACTGACAATTTGTCACTACATGACAAAAAGAGCACAGAAAAAAAAAATGCGACAATGCTACTGAAATACTACAGCCTCTGTTTAGGACTTAATTGACGTAAAATAAAATGGAGACTTTTGAATGCGCAACCATTACCGGTAAAGAATAATATCATTTAAAAATGTTTTAAGAGGTGTTACACATAATATAATCCTAAGGCTTGTTTGCACTGAAGAACAAAACACAAGTCAATAATTACTGTATTACAAAAGAATCAGAATATAAATCAAAGGAAAAACATTGTTTCAGCTATGAATTAACAAGATCGAGACAATACTTATCGTTCATGAAAAAATACAAAATGTTTTATTCTTTAAAATTTGTTAAAAACTAAGAGTAAATGGTAATAGCAGGTTTTGGTGTGGACAAAGAAAGACTGCCCTTCATTGACTATGAGGACAAGGAGATTCCCGTTTCCATAACAGCAGCTGGAGCTCTAAAAGGCTGATGGGTGAAAATCCAACAGCATCTTCAGAAACACTTGAGTCAACAGACAGGGAAAGGAGAGGAAGGGCAAAAGTACCAGTGGCAAAAAGCCATGGAGATTCAGCCGCTTTGAAGGGGAGCTTCCAAACTGCTTATGGTTGCAGGGTTTGGGCTGGGTGAAGCAGTGAGGTGAGACAGCCTACTCCAGCTTCTGCTGAAGCTTCTTCTGGAAGCAGACGGGCAGGATGGAAAGCACAGCTAGTACCCCGAGCACAGCTAGAGAGTTCCAGGACACGGCCTCCCCGGCTGTGGTCAGCTTGTAGAGGGTGGTGCCAGCATTGATTGCCACAAAGGATGGAGGGGCTACTCCTAAAAGACAGATGAGGAACTGGTCTTTACCAAACTTTGGATACAGGCAAGTTTACATGAAGTGGAAGACATGACCGACTGCCTTCCTTCACCAAGGTCAAGTGCATAACTGCTCCAGCAGGCCAACTTAACAAAATGCGTTTTTTGTGCCTCTGAAGCTAGGGATCTGCAAAGGTTGCTGGTTCAAATCCCATGGATGCCCAGAGTGATTCTACTCTGTTGGGCCCTTAACCTGCAACTGCTTCATCCTGGGTGTGATGTTAATCTACATCCAGCCCTGCAAGCAGGTCCTCCAATTTATAGGGAATAATTTGGGGGTTGGTGGCAGGATTGGCACTGCAGCCACGGGGGGAAGAAAAAAAAAACCTCACACTGGTCCATTTGGACTAGTGTGATGCTTTAGTATCACTCACTACACTAAGGTTCTCATCCCTGTAAATCAGTCCATGCTTTTTTCCCCTCCCGCCCATCTAAAATTCAGCTCCCCTTGATGGAACAGAGCAAACCTATGAACTGGGCACTAAATTAAAAATGCAAAATGACAGAAGCTGACACCCACTTCAGGCCGAACCTAGAAACAACCCTGGATAACCTAGATAACCTATCAAACAGCAATCATATGACATCAAGTACTTACCAAAGAAAGTCCCCAAGAAGAAGACACCTAGGGGAACATTGATGACTGGAGAAGTGATGTTAATAAACCAGTTGGGAAGAAAGGGTGTGATGCGGAGGAAGATTATGTAATTGATCAGATGTTCTCTGTGCTTGTCCACCTGCAAGTAAAGGAAGAACGCAATTAGTACAGTTTGGAAGGTCAATCTTCATAAGATTTGACTGAATATCAAAGGAGGTGAGCACTGGAAATAGCCGCCTGTAAAGTGAAATATCAAGGCTAAAACTACCCTTCAGTACCATTCAGGCTACTATTCATGTCAACTAAAACCCCCAGGGCAGAATAATTTAAATTATTTGAGGGCAGTATATGGGGTGTTACCCAACATGTCCTGCTCTTCAAGACAATTGACCACAGGTTCATTCTCCACTGGTGAGCAAAATCTCTCAAACAACTCCTTAGTTGACTCGTTCATTTGTGTCATATGCGTAGAAGGGGCAATAGCTGTTGTCAACCATTTAAGTCACATAAAAACGCTTAGGATCGATTATTATGTAGTTTTGCCCACCACCCTGAGACAAAACAGCAAAGCCTTACCTGCTGAGACCATTTCTGGGCTTTCTCAGTCAGGTACTTATGCACGACCGGCCTTCCCACCAAGTACGACAGCATGTAGCAAAAGGAAGCTCCCAGCCCAGAACACTGCAGGGGGAGAGGGAGCCGTCACAGAACAAGCACCGGCTGAGCAAGGCCGCCACAGTGCTTTACCAATCACATGTTCAAAACAGTCTACTCCACGCATTCATCACAAGAGTGGTCAAGTCCAACTGATGAGCCAACCGGCACAACATGAAGCCATTCCGATGCCAACATGTGGCAACCCGAGGCAGGTATCCACTGTGAGTTCAAAACACATGAAGACAAGCAGTGGCATGTTTTTATAAACTGACACAAGACTGAAGGAACGGAAGTCTTACCAGGCAGACCAGAAAGAGGGCCAGGGGGAAGGGGTAGAGGTAGCCAGAGAGGATGCTGAGGAAGATGGACCCGGGGATGGCAAAGGTTTGAAGGCTAGGATACCATAGTTAGGGTCCGTGATGCAATGTGACGTCAATACAAACAGGAACAGGATACACAGTGAGAGTAATAGAATTAAACCCAAGAAGAACTCAACTGAAACCACACCTTTGGGGGTTTATAAGCGCATGTAGATAAAGGGGCATAAACTACCACATTCTGAACAATAGAGCGTACAAGTCTACACATTATCATCAATGCCTTGAAATACTACTGACAAATGGTGCCTTCAAGACCAGACCAACTATGACAACATGCTCCCACGTCGTCATGTGTACTCAAGGGTGCAGCCAGCAGAATCCCACACCAGTGCTTCAGTTATTCCACCAACATTCCCAGATATCCAGTGCAGGTTCGTAGCCACCGGTAAAGCAAACTGCTCTTCCGGGATCCCGTCTTTCCTAACGACATCACCCGTACATCCGGGATGCATGGAGCCCGGGACACAGGGGCCAGCACTCCCACAGGGCTGCGCTTGGCTGGCTGCCTGTAGGCCACCTTCTGAGAGACCTACGAAGGTGCAACTGCAAGAGAATCAATGGACAATACGGAATGACTGATATTATTAATAACCAACTTATTATTATATAATTATTATTATAATCTGTGATGGGCTGGCCCCCCGTCCTGGGATGTACCCCCGGCTCATGTCCATAGCTTCCAGGATGGGCTCTGGACCCCCCTCAACCCAGAAGGATAAGCGGTTTGGAAAATGGACAGAATTATTATAATCCATCCATCCATTTTCCAACCCGCTTATCCTACTGGGTCAGGAGGGGTCCGGAGCCTATCCCGGAGGCAATGGGCACGAGGCAGGGAACAACCCTAGACGAGGGGCCAGCCCATCGCAGGGCACACTCACACACCAGGCACTCACACATGCACACCTATGGGCAATTTGGCAACCCCAATCAGCCTCAGCATGTTTTTGGATTGTGGGGGGAAACCGGAGTACCCGGAGGAAACCCCACGACGACACGGGGAGAACATGCAAATTCCACACACATGAAACCCCGGCGGAGACCGGAACCCGGGTCCCAGAGGTGTGAGGCAACAGTGCTAACCACTGCACCACCATGCCGCCCCAATTATTATTATTATTATTATTATAACAATTATATAATTATTATTATAGACACTTTATCGATTCCCATTGGACACATTTTCTTTATGCCTCCCCCAACATGCTCTCTGTCAGTAAGAGCAAGCTGGCTGTGAAGGGCAGCCGCCCATAGCAGAGCCCAGGGAGCTGGGGGGTTAAGGGCCCACAGATATGCGGAAGCTGGGTTTGACCTGGCGACCTTCTGACCACAGGTACAGAGGCTTAGCCCACTGAGCCACGCCCCCATCATAATCTTTCATGCCTTTAATAACCACAGCCAAGAGGATAAACATTACCACTGGGCCCTTGAGCAAGGCCCTTAAGCCTAAGTGATCCAGGGAAGCTGGCTGACCCTCCTCTCTGAGCCTCATTGTATGTCACACAATAGCGATGCGTCATCTGCGGAGTTTCACTGAAACTTCCGCTACAGTGATGATGATTATAACTATTCAGATCTGCACATAAGATCACCAGGAAATCTACCTGGCACAGACCCTGCCCTTTGCCAACAGCCCGACATCACACAATGCGTCATGTCTAAATGGAGGAGGGGCTTCCGATAGCCGAATGACACCCGAATTTGTATGACTAGGTATAGAACCATCTCTCTCTCTCCCTCTCTCTCTCTCTCACACACACACACACACACACACACACACACACACACACACACACACACACACACACACACACACACACACAGGTTTCTGTTAAGCTTTCCCTTCTGCAGAATATGAAAAACAACCTAGTATTAAAAGAGGAACCAGTGCCATAACTGACAGGTGTTAAACAAAACGTGCACTGTCATTTTGACAAAAAAAAAAAAAGAACAGCGAGAGCTGCATAAGACGTGTGCCAGCTGTACCAGCTTTGCCCTGATGAGCAATGCCAATGGTAAAAGTACCTACTCACCCTAAAAATACACATCTGAATGGCAGAAGCCTGGCAGAAGCCCTGCGCTTACAGTGGAGACAGCCCAGGCTTTCACACCAGAACGCCGATCACCACTTCCTGCTATGGATGCTCACACCCACAAACTTGGTTGCTCACAGGAACCCAGTTACCTGCCAACGCCCCCCGTTTCAATCACTACCCAAAGGATACAAGATGTATGTGGCAAAATAAGCGACGAGCACTTGGGTGTAGTAAGTGTCCTTGTATTTGGACAGCACTGTGCCCAAGGCCTTGGCGTCGTCCATATCTTTGGGGATCTTCATCTTTCCTCGCTCATCTCTGTGCGAGTAACAGGTTAAAAACAGATAGGCCTGCTTTAGTACCATTTCTCTGTCACTACACCACATAACAAAACAACGCCATGAAGTGGTCAGCAGACCATGGTACCTAAGTGTGCTGTAAAGGTTTCATTTCAATTTAGGGAACAATTTAGTACAATTATAATTATATTTTAATTATTTGCTCTATATATTCTGTAGACATATTTTCAACAGTGAAGGAAAAGTGGCAAAAAATGTCCAAAATCTCAAGACAAACAAGACTAACATAAACAAAAGGTTACAGCATAAGGTTCATTTAAACCTGGGGGGGCAATCTTACTCGCAAAGGGCCAGTGTGTACGCAGGTTTTTGGGATAGCCTGAAGGTCAGCTGTTCAAACCCAGATGTGAGGACTATTCAGCCGATCAGTTCTCGAATTAGGGAATTGCAGTGAAAACCTGCATACACACTGGCTCTATTCAGATAAGATTGCCCACCTCTGATTTAAACAGTTTATGGAGAACCACCATCACAGACTGAACAAAATCCTATCACTATTATCCGGTATGCAACTGATGCAAACAGATGTGCATCTGACGACATTAGTATTAAAATGCGAGGAGGAGACTTACTCACTGAGCTCTGGGAAATTCTGGTACACTAGATACATGACGGAGGCAGCGCAGGTGAAGATGAAGAGCAGAATAAGGAGGGACATGCGAGCAGAGCCTCCTTTAGAGGATACCGGCCCTTTGGAAAACATATGCATCTGGGTCATAATCCATTTGATAAATTATCAATTGCAGATAAGCGCATAGACACAAATGAATGTACATTTTGAAACAATATATACACATTAAGTGAGAGGACAGTGTGCGTAACTAGAGACGTGGACTTGGGACCACGTTACTCAACGTTTATTACTCAAAAAAGAATCCGGTAGTTATAAAAGTGGAAAAGGCAAAACCAGTTCGTTGCGGCACGAAATGCAAATACACACTGTAGAATAGAAGAAATGCAGTATGTTTTAGTCAATTGTTTCTCTGGCTTTCGTATAGTGTTTGTCAGACTGTAATGTAATTATTAAACTTACATTTTAATAGGACGTTTAAGGTGAAGTCTCATGTTTGATCCAAATATAAAGAAAAAAACGAATATTTACTTGAATGTAGACACTGACGAATCATCCACTAATTCAACTACACAAAACGGATCGTGAAGGAAAATAAGCAAAATGATTAAAACGATGCATTTTTTTTCAGCAAGAACTGAATGCAACGCGAAGCCGCATCCTTGGGCTGAAGTCAAGGTTGCGTGTATCAGTGCCAAATGCAGAAAGCAACCACTTCGCAATATCCGGTGGTTTACATGCTGTGTTAGTCTTAGCTACCCAGCTAAGACTAACTAGTTAAAATTATTAAAACAACGTGTATATTACTGATTATAGGAGCTATACGAAATCAATTAAAAGCTTAATAAAGGCTCAGTTTGATATGGAGCACTATGCATTAATCAGGCACATACCGAATATTTTAATTAAGCAGTCAAATGAAATATTTATCCTGTTAACTTCCAAGACAACTGTATTTGTGCAAACCTTTCAAATAATCGCCCCCTGGCTTCGTTTCCTTCTCCGAGAGCTTTTCCGTCGTATCGACGTCCGCCTCTTGCTTTCCTCTCCGCTTCTTAGCCATTTTCGCGTGTTTTTTCCGCCGAGGTCTCCTCTCAGGCGGACGGCCACCCGTCACGAAACAGCAGATCGCACCGAGGTTTAAAGGCGTCCTTTCCTGCACCGGCTCCGTGACCCTTCACCCCAGACGTGTACCAAGCGGACAGCGAACGATCGGCGGCGGTCTGTCACTAGTGGGCGGTGCTGGAGGCCCGGCGGCCACCGGAGGCACCGCCCCCTTCCTACCACAGGCCGGGAGCCGCATGGCCCCAAATCGAAGAGCCGCGCAGGATGTGCCATTTATCTGACAGTATTTACAGATTACTGAGATTACACCGAAGTGGGTGTCAAATTACTTTAAAACGAACATATATAGTTATATTTGAACAAAAGGTCGCTTTTAACAACGTAAAAATATGCGCTCCGAGACCGATTTTTAGCAGTCACATTAATATCGAATATTTAAAAATGGACAAGTATATATAGAATACTGCTTAAATATTTTGACGTAAAGCTGGAGTATTATAATATGCAAAAAATCAATCACATCAATATAATTTTAATAGTACTACATCTGTGTACAACTATTTGTAAGTATTTTTGTTGGCGGGTGCAATTTCAGGCCAACTGTTCTATGTTATTAAGAGTGATTTGCGTCTTCATTTATTACACTATCATTTGTGAGGAAAAATCTCACACGACAGATAAATTGATAAACTGTGTAAATGCGTATTAATTAATATTACACAGATCCGTCATGTTAGAGTATAAATTTAATATAGCAATAATAATATAGATATCATTACTAAAGCACGCAAATGATCGGAATATTTATTAATTTAAAATTCTGGTGTAGAATTATTAGAAGTAGAATTTGACATACTTTGTTTCTATGACTCTTCGGCTTACTTTTATAATGGTTTCATATGTAATACAGGTTAATATACAATGAAAGTATTGTAACTTTGCCTAAATATATTTTTAACTGTTCCCTAAATTTACAAGTGTGCATGAGGATGACGCATTGCTGTTATTCCCGTCTGTATGCGCTTATTGTTTAGGACTACATCATCCGGAGCCCCCGGCAGCGGTGGCGGAAGTGTCGCGCGATGCTGATCTATCCGGGTACTCAGTTCAGCTCTTCCTTTCGCGCCGGCAGCTGGGCTTCGCCGCGTCCATGTGCGCATCGTCTGGGACAGCATAGTTCGCCGAATCAACCGAAACCGAGCCGCTACACACTCTAGACATGGATCCCAACTCCCTTATCGAGGCCCTTCGGGGAACCATGGACCCGAGCTTGCGGGAGGCTGCGGAGAGGCAGCTGAATGAGGTACGGATTTGGTTTGGGTGAATCGGGCCTCACGGAAGGAATAGTATGGAGCCTCGCTTGTGCTGAGGTATGGGGGGGGGTGAAGATGTCTTGCACCGATCAGATGTCAAAATTGCCATTTAAACGCTTTCGAAATGTTTAATAAATGCCAAAGTATTCAGAATGCTAAACATTCACGCTTTTATTTGCGCTCGGAGTTGATATAGCGATCGCGTCAGAGGCCGTCACTGAACTAGCTAACGTGTTAGCCCAATGTGCCAGCTAGCACCCTAAAACGTGGAGCTGTCGCTCTGCTTCGCTAGCCGGCGAGGAAGCGCGGATAGCCGGCTGGTCGTTTAGTATGCGTCTGGAGAGCCGCCGGGGACACTTTTTTTTTTTTTTGCTTTATTTTGACCGGTCTTACAACCGGCGGAAGAGTCGCCATCGCGTAGGCAGATAAGGACTTAGTGAGTTGGTGTAAGTTTGTCAGGCGGATTTCTGTGCTGAAATAAGTTTTCAGAGTCCCGAGTTTCTCACGTGTGCCGCGCACATTTATGCTGACTCATAATTCGCACGGATTTAAATGCTGCTCCACTGTCGCCGGAACATTAATGTCCACATATTCGGATGCAGGATCCGTCCACTGACTAACCGAAGGCTTCCGTTCAACCACTGACAATCGGGACCGATTATAATCAGTCGCATCTTCTGATAGCGCCCTAAACCTGGAGGGGACATGGATGTCTACATGGAAACACGTGGATCAAGTGGGACATTTTTGTTTCACAGATGTGGTTACACTTCCCCCTCATTTCATAAGACCAGCCGTAGTTGGATTTGTTGAATGCGGGCAGTTTATGAACTGCTCTGGGAGTAGAAAAGTTGCCTTTGACGCTTTCTCACCGGGCACTGTACAGGGGACGCTCCCCGCCGCCTGCGGGCGTCATTCATGGGCGCATTGAAACGAGTTGGATGACTAATAAAGGCGCACATGCTGGCTTATGTGTAACTTTAAAAAAACCGACGTTACTGTAAAAATGGCATCATCCAAGTGATGAATAGGAAGCCACTTATGGACATTCTTGTGCCTAGTTTGGTAAACTGATTTGCCCGCCATTTTAACACCTATAGCTTGTTTGTTTGCATTTCATATCCATTGTGACACACGTGCAAAATATTTAGGCGTGAGCCTAATAGACATTAAGACGGAAGCATTGAATGCGCAATGCGCGCTTCTCAATACATAATGAAACTCTACTGGATTAGAATGATGATATCCATCGCTTGTAAGACTGCGCCGTTGAGCTGTTTTTAGTTCTGCCCTGGATGTGACTCATTGTGTGGTATGCAGAGATGGATTTGAAGTGCGGTGATAACTGCAAAGAGCGGGGGAAATAGCCTGTCCTGGTTTTTTATAAAGAATTTTCTCACGTAAAAGTAGCTCAAAGATGCTTCTCTGTTAATAGGAACATGGGTGTTAGAGACGTGTTTCTGTGCCTTTTGTGGGGAGGATGTGGACCTTGCAGGCCTTTCTGGAGCTGGGGAGGAAGTGGAGTGCTCGCACGCAGGAGGAGCAGAGGAAGCTCCGTCAGGGGCTGAGTCAGGGAGCCGTGATTGATGCTGGCAGGGCTGCGCTCTCCAGTGTGGCTTCCAGGCAGCGTGTGGCTCTGGCGCCTTTTGCTGATGCGTTCATGTGGGACGATTACGCTGCATTCCAGTGTTGTTAGCTGGCCAAAGGGCCCCGAGGCTCTTTCGAAACCACAGGCATCAGAAATACGTCTGTTTCAGCAGTACATTTAAAAAAAAAAGTGGCACTTGAGGGACTCGGAGCTATAAGACATTATCACCATTAAGGAAAATCAAAATCACGCAACTTGAATATTGATTTCTTAATGCATGTTAGTTTTTTGGTTTAAGTTCCATTTCAGCGCAGTGACACTGATTAGCATTACTCCTATTTGGCATCTTTGTCATTGGGTTTTCTCATCAACGGAAATGTCCTTTTAAGAGCTGGCATTGTGTCAGACAGTCCTTGTAAGTAAAGGCCAGTGAGGAGCTCCCCAGAAGTTCGAAACCTGCAGAATAGGTCTTTTTTTTTTCTTCTTTTTTTTTTTTTAAATAGAGGGCGGGTGGCATGTGAGAGATGTCTGCCTTCTCGGGTTTGGGAGCAGGCTGGTAGGTTAGTTGTGAAATCTCCTTGGCAAGATATTTCTCCACAAATAGTACAATATGTAAAGGGACATGGAGTGAAATCCCCCTTTGTTTGTTTTAAACATGAGTTACTGGACAAAGTGGAACAAAAGCTTGCATGCAAGTGGCAGTTGTCTGGGGGTGGTAGTTTGGGGGTGGGGG
>JABFEA020000021.1:20395943-20409630 GCA_019775915.2 Cyphomyrus plagiostoma | reverse complement strand
ATGACTGCCGTGTGAATTGCTGGCTTTTTTGGCTGTGAGTGTGTTTAGCGTGTATCGCTGGCTTCTTTGGCTGTGCGTGTGTTTAGCGTGTATCGCTGGCTTCTTTGGCTGTGCCGCTGCTACTATTAAACCCGTAGTGGCTATTAATAAGGATAGTAACATTAATTTTAAGAGCTATCGTATCATTTATTTATATGGCTCAACCTGCTCAATTTTTTTTTTTTAGCCTCTTTAGTCTGATTCATTAAACTTTTGGAACTTTGGCTGTTTAATGCACTTGTACTGCGAATGCCTGCGCTTTAGTGGTTGTTGGTTAACTTGTATGATCTTGTCAAATATTTTTTTTTTTTTTTTTTTTAAATAAAGGTCAGATTTGGTATTGCTTTTTTTTTTTGGTATTGCTTTCTTTTTCTAAAAATAGTTGCCAAAAAGTGGGGAGGTCATGTTATAATTGGGGTTGTCTCATATTCAGGCCAATACGGTAATATGGATGTTGTAATTAACTAAAAACTATTCCCTTTCAGCTAAAACAGCTGAATCAGACTGATGTATGAAGAAATGGGAGAGTGTGGATAATGGAGGTCGGAAATCCTTATATATATATATATTTTTTTTTAATCAATCTGAAGGTTTGGATTGTGTTTCTACTTCCTCACCGCAGGAGACTCTGCAGGTGGACGAGGATGAGCGGCCTGAGCTGCCCTGGTGGAAGGCCAAGAAGTGGGCTCTGCACATCCTGGCCCGGCTTTTTGAGAGGCAAGGCTCCCTTGCCGCCCGTGCACCTTTTGCCGAGTGCTCTCAGGCATCCTTTGAGATCAGCTGGAGGCGCGTCCGGATAAATCGTGGTATTGCTCTCTGTCGTAGATATGGCAGCCCGGGAAACACCACCAAAGAATACACGGAGTTCGCCGAGCTCTTCCTCAAGGGCTATGCAGTTGCTGCACAGCAGGTACGTTTTTTTTTTTTTTTTTTTTTTTTTAAATTCCCAGTTTTCGTTTGCAGCTGTTTGGCACTCAGGTTGACTCGGCGGGAAGTGACTGGGTGTGGTTCTCGTCGGCAGGTGCTGTTAAAGGTCTTGTATCAGTATAAAGAAAAGCAATACGTAGCCCCCAGGGTGCTGCAGCAGACCCTCAACTACATAAACCAGGGAATTGGGCATGCCGTCACCTGGAAGAACCTCAAGCCCCACATCCAGGTATCTGAGGTGTCTTTGCATAATTACTTCACACGCAAGTCGAATGGTGGAGATCAGCTTAAATTGTGTATCTCTGTTAATCTTTGGTCGTCTTTTCAGGGCATCATTCAGGACGTGGTCTTCCCCCTCATGTGCTACACGGACAGTGATGAAGAGCTGTGGCAGGAAGACCCCTATGAATATATCCGCATGAAGTTTGGTAGGGATGAGCCCTCTGGCCTTCAAGGCTTTAATATCGGCACAGACTATAATCTTAATGTCTCCCAAAGAGATGCTAATTATACGGTTCAATGGAGAATTTGTGAATGATGCCTATCAGTCCTTGATGAGGCTCATTAGCGCTGGGCTAGGTTGCCAGCTGCAGAGGAAGCCTGGGTTCATTGTTCGTTTCCTGCTGAACAGATGTGTTCGAGGACTTCATCTCCCCCACTACAGCTGCTCAGACCCTACTCTTCACGTCGTGCAACAAGAGGAAAGAGGTATGTACAAGAACAGGCTTCAAGCACCGTAGTGTTTGATTGCTATGTTTCCTCATTTACCTGTTGGTCTTTTTTTTTTCTGTAGCCCAGCAAGACCTAGTACTTTAATATAGAGGTGCACTGACACATTATCAAGTAGACGTTGAGCGAGGGCTGCCTGGCTGTTGGTGGCTGGAGTGTATGGTGTCTGTCCATGTATAGTGCTGCTGTCCGTCTGTGTCTTACAGTCGGTACAGCAGTGCTCACTCCTCACCTGCAGCCACAGAGACACTGGAGATCATAGTACTGGTCTAGTGATGTCACTCAGACACCCAACCACTGACCAGCCTCCATAATCTCCTACATCCAACCAAGCAACCAACCAGTGAACCCCAACCCCCAACTAAATTCCTAGCCCGAGCAGTTGTGCTGATGTGCTGCTTGATGGATTTCTTGACTTGGCAGGTACTTCAGAAGACCATGGGCTTTTGCTATCAGATCCTCACGGAGCCCAACACTGACCCACGGAAAAAAGATGGTGCTCTACACATGATTGGCTCACTGGCTGAAATTTTACTCAAGGTGAAGCATCTGTCTGCCCTTTTTGATTCATGCTGATCAGATCAGTCATGCCATTTTGGGGTCAAGAATTTCCCCAATGAGTTTTTGTGTGTGTGTGTGTGTGTGTGTGTGTGTGTGTGTGTATAGTAAACATTGGTTTAACAATTCTTTTTTTTTCCCAGAAAAAGATCTATAAGGACCAGATGGAGTTTATGTTACAGAATCATGTCTTCCCTCTGTTCCACAGCGAGCTGGGCTATATGAGGGCAAGGGTAAGGAGATGTTACTTGTGATCGGTTATCAGTTTTCCGTGAGTGTAGTTCATGTGTTCTGCATTGCAGCTGCCTGTTAGTGGAACTCTTAAGTCACTGTGTTTCCATTAAAGTGTGCAAATCACAAGCTAATTTTCAATGTTGAAAGTTAAATAGCAAATTCTGTGTTTCTATAAATGATGTATCCTGTGAGATAAAGACTCATGTCCTGTTCAATGTGGAGTAAGTTTTCCATGAGGAGCTCTGGGAGATTTGTATTCTACATATCTACTAATTTGCAAATTCCACAAATTACCATTGTAGTTCAGTGATTTACTACTATTCCAACTCGCTGTAAAAACACAAGCGTACACACTTTTTTTGTGATATTTGGGGTGTTTTTTTGCACTATTTGAATGTTTCAGTTTGCGTCTTCAAAATGTAGGTCAGTGGAAATGGCACTAGTGGCGTACAGAGCCGGTCCTTTAACTAGTGCGAGTGACATATCAGGCTCCTGACTCAGTCTTCCCTTTGACCCCAGGCCTGCTGGGTCCTGCACTACTTCTGCGAGGTGAAGTTTAAGAACGACCAGAACCTGCAGACGGCCCTTGAGCTGACCCGCCTCTGTCTGATCAACGACAATGAGATGCCTGTCAAAGTGGAGGCAGCCATCGCCCTGCAGGTGCTCATCAGCAACCAGGAAAAAGGTGACTTTCTGAGATCAGAGCTGCATCAGCAGGGAATGCTTCCGCACTGCCGTTCATTATTACATAGGCATTAAGGCTATTTTACAAGCTATATTTGCTGCTGTAGGAGGTAGTTGGACAGATATATACAGACCAGCTGTTGGAATATAAGGACAGTTATGCAGTATGTGACTGTCTGGTTATAGTGGTTCTTAAGAAACTATTAATGGTTAATGGTGTACGTAAGTGTTGCATTTTTTTTTCTCCAAACTTTGCTCAAATCTGATAATGTGCAGTAAGTCCGTAGAGGATCACTATTAAATATAATGGTGTCCTGCTAAAGTACTTTGAGAGCACAGTGTTATGGTTGGATCGATGGACACGCGGTGGAGAACTAAGATCTAAATGTTCCTGCCCGCCCGCAGCGAAAGAATACATCACTCCGTTCATCCGGCCAGTGATGCAGGCGCTCCTGCACATCGTGCGGGAGACGGAGAATGATGACCTCACCAACGTCATTCAGAAGATGATCTGCGAGTACAGCGAGGAGGTCACGCCCATTGCTGTCGAGATGACCCAGCACCTGGTGAGGCAGCTGAATGTTAATTGCTGAGCTGCCATTTCCCGTGTCATCGGATTATTATGCAAGCCATTAACTGCTGTACTTTGCTTTAGCGCTCCGATGATGTAAGTGATGATGTCACTGAAGATGTAACCCATATGACCAGCTGCTCATTTGTTCCATAGGCCATGACCTTTAACCAGGTTATCCAGACGGGCCCTGATGAGGAGGGTGGTGATGACAAGGCTGTTACAGCCATGGGTATCCTTAACACCATTGACACCTTGCTCAGTGTTGTGGAGGATCACAAAGAGGTCAGTGTAGCAGCCTGTTCTCAGCAGTAAAGTCCACGCTTCTCTCCCCCGCACTTAAGGACAGGTGCTTCCTCTGTTCTCCTGCCATTTCTTTTCCTGCTACCTTCCTGGAGCTTTAGGAAATGTGGTTGAATCTTTTCCTCATACTGCTTTTGGAGGCTGAACATGACTAGGGCTGGGTTTTGGCACTGATGCCCTAATTTGATTCCGATTCACAAGCTAATGATTTGATCCGGTTCCGACTCAATTTCAATTCGATGGGAATGAGATATGGAATACTATGTAATGGTGTTCGATATTTGTAGAGCTGTTTATAAAGCTCTATATCAATCACGAATCTATAAATGTAGAGTCACTGGGGAAAAACTGAAAACCACTAAAGGGGCCAAAGGCTTGTATACCAAAACCTTTTTTTGAGGGACAAGAGGTATAGTTCCTTAAACAAAAGCAACTTGCCTCTTTCAGTTCACATCTGGCTGATATCTTGTTACATGATTACATAGGTTTGTAACTATGCAAACGTTCATTGTATTGAATACCTCTTCCCTGAACAGTTTCTAAACAAAAGTAACCTTTTACATTGTTTTTAAATAATTTCAACTTTCATGAAACTTCATATCCATTTTACATTTACCAATCGAAATATCACACAAATATTATATAGTGTTTCATACTTGCTGCCTGGCAAAATGTGCCTTCCTTTTTATTTACACATATAGCAAAGCACCCAGCTCTCAAAATGTGCTGACATTGGTTTTTGTACCTCCATAAGAGTCTAGTGATCAAAATGCATTATAATATCCACAAAACAAACTACGTTGGGCAAACAATGTTTAAGGTAGCCTACTAGCTAACGCATCTGCTGACATCAGAGCAAGTGTGATGTTAACTAACGACAGCCTGTGAGGTGCGGTGATGCTCCTGTTGGATGAGCACCAGAGGGCAAATATGTCAATCAACACTGAAATTAGACACCAGAACGAGGCATTGAAATCTGCATTGAAATATGGTCCAGTACACCCCTGTATAACTATTGCGGATATTAATGTATAAAACCAGAAAAGGGTTGATCCACGAATTTCACAGATCAATGTGAATTGGACAGTTTTTTTGAAAATATGAAAATATATATTTTTGCACACCCCTAGCCATGACATGAAACTGTGATCCTTTGTCAATTTTCATGGCAACATTACCATTGCTGCAGACACCAGTGTTGACTCCTTTTTCTAAGTTGGGAACAGTACTGTATTTTCTGTGATATCCAAGGCAGTGATTAAAGTGTCTCCATCCATGTGTAAAGTCTATATGCAATGTATTTTGTAGAGTGACACGTAATGTATAGTTCCCTCTAATGGGACCAACTGAGTCAAAGCTGTGACTTGATTGTTCCAGATCACCCAGCAACTGGAGGGCATTTGTCTTCAAGTGATAGGAACTGTCCTACAGCAGCATGTCTTGGGTGAGTGTTGAGATTCCTGCTACAAAATCCCTGCACTGCACTTTTGCCCCTTAAATAGGAGCTGGTCACTTTTGGTGTTGCGTCACGCTGCCGTTTCTTCTGTGTGTATGTGTGGTCCTCTAGAGTTCTATGAGGAGATCCTATCTCTGGCCCACAGTCTGACGTGTCAACAAGTGTCCCCGCAGATGTGGCAGCTTCTGCCGCTCGTCTTTGAGGTCTTCCAGCAGGATGGTTTTGATTATTTCACAGGTATGGTGTCTCTTTAGGGTTCATTGGTCTGATGTTTCCAGTACAGCTGCTATGGGATGATCGGATTTAGTACATTCTGAGCCATCCGTCACCCCTGGCTATTTAAATCTTAACTACTTTTTATCTTTCAGACATGATGCCCCTCCTGCACAACTACGTTACAGTTGACACAGACACATTGCTGTCTGACACCAAATACCTTGAAATGATCTATAGCATGTGCAAGAAGGTATGTGTCTGCTCCCTTTTTCATCCACTCTTTCGCATTCAGCAATCTGGGTGCCAGTATATATAATGGAGCATATTTGTCTGGCTGTACTGTTCTTGGAAGCTGAAGTCTGGTGACCTTTTTGGGAAGTAAATTTGAGCCTCTTGTGGTTGTTTTTTTTTTTTTTTCCCTTCAGATTTTGACAGGGGATCCAGGAGAGGATCCCGAATGCCATGCAGCCAAGCTTTTGGAGGTCGTCATACTGCAATGTAAAGGGCGTGGCATTGACCAGGCAAGTTGTAGCCGTCAAACAGTTGGGTCACCCTCTTACTGGTCAGCTTCCTATTGCCTTGGATACATATATATTTTTTTACCCTCACAGGTTGTACCTCTTTTTGTGACGACGGCTTTGGAGAGGCTGACTCGTGAGGTGAAGACCAGCGAACTGAGGACCATGTGCCTGCAGGTGTCCATTGCTGCCCTCTACTATAGCCCCCCGCTCCTGCTGAATACACTGGAGAACCTACGCTTCCCCAACAACACAGAACCAATTACCAACCACTTCATCTCACAGTGGCTGAAGGATGTCGACTGCTTCCTGGGGTCAGACTGCACTTACATTATGGTCATTGCTCACTAATTTGTCACAAGATGTTCTAGACATTTAGAATGAGTTCATGCTAGTCTTTGGGGTCATTTCCCCATCGTGGGAAACTCATATACATGTATATTAGGTTAACATTTCCACCAATACCTGTTAAGGATACTATTTCCCCGATATTAACACGAGTGGTGTTTGTTTTGACACAGACTACACGACAGGAAAATGTGCGTGTTGGGCCTGTGCGCCCTCATAGACCTGGAGCAGAGACCGCAAGCAGTCAACCAGGTGGCTGGGCAGCTGCTTCCTGCTGCCATCCTGCTCTTCAGTGGCCTCAAGAGGGCCTATGCGTGCAGGGCGGAGCACGAGAATGAGGATGACGACGACGAAGAGGATGGGGAAGACGACGAGGAAAATGGTGGGTCAGATAGGCCAAACCTGAAACCCGTTTAGAGCCGCTAACTTGCGTATATGTACTGAAATCATGAGACGAGTTGTAAATAACCATCTGTGTATTCGCCAACACTTAAACTTATGTTGATCGCGATCATTGTGCTAATTTTGTAGTGGAGCTTGGCAGTGATGAGGATGATATCGATGAGGAGGGCCAGGAGTACTTGGAGATGCTAGCCAAGCAAGCGGGTGAGGATGGAGATGATGAGGATTGGGAGGAGGATGATGCAGAAGAGACTGCTCTCGAAGGATATACTACCGCCGTAGACGATGAGGACAACCCAGTGGACGAGTACCAGATCTTCAAAGTGATTTTGCAAAGTAAGGCAAAGTATCCTCAACTAACAGAAGCTTATGGTAAATTTTGATGACTGGAACAAGAATGACTTTTTGAAATATCCACCTCGAGCTTCATTCTTGCTTCTATTTCAGATATTCAGAGCCGTGACCCAGCATGGTACCAGGCGCTCATACAGACTCTAGATGAAGAGCAGAGAAAACAGCTTCAGGATATCGGCACGCTTGCAGACCAGAGACGGGCTGCACACGGTACTTTCTCTTCTGCTTTGATGCTTAATATAAAATGACTAGGAGTTTTCTGGTCGCTAAGAATTTTAATGATCTTTGATTCCAGAATCAAAAATGATTGAGAAGCACGGCGGATACAAGTTCACAGCCCCGGTGGTGCCAACCAACTTCAATTTCGGAGGCAGTGCTCCAGGAATGAATTGAAACCCCTTTCCTTTTCTTACTCTGTGACTGATTGTAGTGAAGTGAAAAAGCTTGTGTTGTCCCTCAAGTAGTGGTTTCAGAACTGGTTCTTCTCTCTCACTCTTCAATTTGACTGTATTTACTTGGACATAGCACCAGAAGATGTGAGAAGACAACCAAATGCAACCCATGGCTGGGAAAACTAACCAAGGACTTGAACATGAAGCAAGAATTGAAAACAAAGCGCTGAACAACGTTGTCATATGGAGTCTGGATAGGATACCATGACGGCAGCTTTTTTTCACCATTAAACAAAATGCAGGCAAAAACATACGGTGATCAATTGACTATAGGACTAAATGTTTAATTCAGTCTCACGGTATAGGCTAGAATGGCACCCTTTAAATTTATACCTGTGGAAGTGGTGTTTGTCTACATTTACTGCATTAACAAATGCCCATGTTATGTATATTGGCCAGGACTCTGTAGGAGCCGGGCTTGAACACCCTTTGCCATTTGGAAGGTATGAGCGAGTGTATTCATATGTAGCATATTGGATACTTCATAGCACTACGTGATGCCTGATATCTGTAAATTTATGACTAGCACTTTTCATATTGTTCAGGTCTCCCGGCCTCTTGTTTCAGACTGCAGATTTTTAATATCATTTGAGACTATTTAAAAAAAAATGGCTGTAACATTGTTACTCTGCAGGTAACTTGTGGTTATGGCTAATTGTAATGTACTCAGTTACTGTGTCCAGTAGTCAGTGGCATCTTTTTCCGCTAAAATGGCAACACTCTGGGTTTCTGGGAAAAAAAAAGAATGCTCTTGGTGTTCACTTTGGATACGACCCAATTTGTGGTGTAAGCAGTGAAGGTCGGTTGAATACTTCATTGAAGCATGTACAATTGGACTACCATGAAGCTCTAGCATTTGGTTGATGTATGGATAAACCATCTATATATACAACAATATATTAAAAATGAGTTGGGATAAACTGATGGAGTGGTAACTGAAATGGTGGCGAATACGACGCAGGCTTTAGTAGCTTTAATCAAAGCTCTGCACATTGTAGTGCTGATTTTTTTTTTTAAACAAAATGCAAATGGACATTTGTGATGGAGAGTAAGTTGATTACTGAAAATAACGTTTTTACACTTTGGAATTATCGGTGCAGTTATATTTATCTAAAATACACCCATCTGCACACTGTCCCTTACCCATACAGCATGAAATATGTAAAGGTAAAGAAAGACAAATCTGTATCAATAGAGGAAGGGCTATATGCATACAATGTTTATTAATGACGACAGCACTGTTGACTACTTTTAGTATGCCTGATGCTGCTGGTTTTATTTACTTCTGCTTCTAGAAAAACCCAAGGCCTCCATTTAGGCATGCTGCTAATTTGACAGGTCGATAGCGCCGAGGCTAACGCTGTAACACCTCAGGCCTGCGGAGTACATATTATAAAATTACTACAAGACAAATACAGATCGACGTGAGCCCACGCGGAAGAGGGTTAATGCGTTTCAATGGTGAGCAAACAGTTAATCGATATTTCATTTTTTTTTAAGACTCAATGAGCCCGTAAGGTTGTCGTAAGCCGTAGACGCGGGTGCTTTAGGCTGTTTCACTGCATTGCCCACATCACCTTGCTCTGTCAATCTACGCCTCGGATCTCTCAAAATGGCCGTCTGCTGCTACTCCTAGTCATGGACGCGTAACTCTTTTTACGCGCGGTACAAGATAACAGAAGCTTACGTGAGCGTTTTAACGTGGCT
The DNA here is from genome assembly GCA_019775915.2 of Cyphomyrus plagiostoma. Classification (NCBI taxonomy): domain Eukaryota; kingdom Metazoa; phylum Chordata; class Actinopteri; order Osteoglossiformes; family Mormyridae; genus Cyphomyrus; species Cyphomyrus plagiostoma. The sequence continues at coordinate 20,400,132 of JABFEA020000021.1, read as the reverse complement.
ACATAGATTATGTATACAGATGACAATCATATCTACCCCAACGACCAAATTTGACTTAGGATTTGGGCATAGTTTCCCATGTTTCACAACACTCTACAAACATGAACTCACCGTAAACCAGAATGGCGACCTATCGATGCCCCTAAATCTGTGTAAATCCAGGCACGGGCGACGGTTTGAATGAATGAGATCTTCACTGCCCAATAAGATGGTTGAAATAGCTGTTTCTGCATTTTTGGACCAATCAATGATCCAGCTTCGCATGGACCCGCCTCGTCACGAGCGCCCGTTATTTCCATACATGTTTCAGGGTGCCGCCGACGCAGAACGTTTCCTGCCCTGATGCATGGTGGTCGGACGAAGGAATTGTTGGAAAATTTAGGTTAGTATATAAATGTGTTTTTACCCAGTGTGCCTTATTTCAAAGAGCCATCTCCAGCGGGAAAAGTGGAGAGGGTTGCTGGAAATGGGGCGCGCTACGGGCGCTTATGGAATTAAAAAAAGCAATAAAAGGGAATGCAACTCGAAAATGTTTTATTATTAATTAATGGATTCTTGCATCCCTGTTAGCTAGCCGTTGTGGATGGTTATTTAGCTTTGCCTCTCTGTATCGCTTCACTTTCCGGCGGGGCGGATGGCTGAGCTTTAGGCCGGCGGTCGATGATACGGAGATACATGGGCGTTTTCGTTAAATTTTAGGATGTAACTCGGCGACAGCAGGCACAGCGTGCGGCTAAGTTAGCATTAACGTTAGCTGACATCGCCTAGGCGAAGGCAGGAAGGTGGCTAACCGAGCGCAGCTGATTGCCTGCTCCGCAAAGGAGCCCCTTTATCCATTGCCAGGCATTTCGGCGTGGAGCCGACTCCCTTTCAAGACATTTTAGTCAGTGCACCGTTTTAATAACCGATTAATATTAGACACTGATGCATTTTTCTCGCTAAATTGGTAGCTGCCTGGCGTTTTATTAGCTATGTGGCTATGCTAATTTCTAAAATACAGACATAAAACTGTCATTTACTGTTAAACTTATGAATCGCTAGGTGGTTAATTTTAAACTAATGCCGTAGCATATAATGTATACATATTAGTTTTATCTTTTCAACATCGTAATGTTAAGCATTCGGTTTTAAAACGGATCCATATAATCGTCAACCTTAAAATCAAGGGCGCCGATAAAGCGTTTTATTCGTAGACCCGTACACTATGTCAGGTGTCTAGATAGTTTAGTGATTTACATTTAATTTTTCCTATTTAAATCCCGGAATACATAGTTGATGGGATAAAATCGGTTGAAAAATGACTATGAACTTGAAATTCATATTGTTCAAATCAGGTACTAGAACCTGACGTTTTGAAAACCGCAAAACGCGGGCATTTTGTTATGTTAAACTGGTTTATTTTACAGCGACACTTTAAGTGTTTTTATTTAGGTGTCTCCAGTACAGTGATGACTGGGCCATTGGCATTTTCTGTATACCATGTGTTACTGCTTATTAATAAGACTATATTTGAGTAGCTAAAAATTACCTAGGCATAAAAATAACGCAATCCTCGCCCAAATACAATGCCCCCCTTCTTTGAGAGGGCGTGCAGGTGGCTTTGTATTTATATGGTCTCCAACGTCATAAAATGATTTCCCCCTTGCATATCTTTGAGATCCATATTGTGCATTTTCACTGAATGGTTTGACATAACCTATATGATGTATTTATTATTGTAATTGTAATGAAAACTATACCTGCAGCTTTTTCATACAGTTGCCTCTTTAATACAAAAAAGTTTATTGAATTATCAACTGAAAACTTCAACTAATTTTCGCACAAATACTTTAGCATTTTACATAAACTATTGATTATTAAACAGCATTGCCTTTTTGACACACTTCTGTTAATTTGTTGGTAAATGGATGGTAAGAGAGTGATATATATATATATATATATTTACTATGGATCTTATTTCACGTATCCACAGAAGCTTTTTGTATTGCTGGTACTCTGAGAACATGAGCCCCAGAATGAACAGAAAGCCATTTGTAAGGCCAGTTACTGCGTTGTTTCCAAACAATGGCCCTGTTTCATCAGGATAACTGAACTGCTTTTCAGGTTTGTGGTTTGAGCGGCTGAATCGGTGCAAGGCCAAGGACTGTCATATCTGGCCTCAGCCTTCAACTGCAGCCAGCCAGAGGGCATTGCCTAAGGCTGTGAGAAAATATGGGGTCACGTGAGGACATCTGAAACTAGTAATCACATGTAAAAACCCAACCTCTTTTGTTCTTGTCTCTTTGAGGTCAGCTATTGGTCAGTGTCTGTAAGCAGAATTTGATTTCAATACCAAATGTGAAGAGTAAACCATTACTACTGCCCTGCTCACACTCTACATCTGTGTGATTCCTATACGCACCATCAGTGGGCACTGCTGGGGACCAGCAGTCTGCCCCCACTGACTGCAGTTGGACTGAGCGGCATGTGTGTGTGTGTGTCTGTGTGCAGGATAATCATGCTGTTGGCTCAGATAAACCGTGACTCACAGGGCATGGCGGAGTTCCAGGGCGGTGGAGGGGAAGCCCAGCACGTCACCCTCTGTCTGGCAGAGGCTGTCGCTGTAGCAGGTGAGCTTACTGCTAACTACCAGCACAGCTCTGCAGCTACTGGCTACTTCAGTGCTGCCTGCAGACATGTCCTCAGTTGTAAGTGAGCCACCATGTGCTAGCCCTCTCTTTTGCCCCTCTGTAGACGGTGATCAGGTAGACAGCATGGACACTGTAAGTCTGCAGGCTGTGACTCTTGTAGATGGGTCTACAGCATATATACACAACCCCAAAGGTAAGCGGACAAATTATACCCACAAGACTAGCATGAACTGCATACACATGCAGTCCTACACATGGTGCATGAAGTGTACTTAGTTCATTTTAATAGAAATCAGCTGCATGACTTTTTTTTTAGTGCATGGTCAGTTTCAGTGCTGAATTGTTAATTCAACTCGCAGGTATAGCAGCAGGTGCCATTAAAGATTGAAATATTGTAATGTGGGATAATGTCTGTTGGCAGTTGTAGGATGAGCTTAGTCTGACTGAGGCGCACAGTTTCCATTTCAGATGGAAAGTTGATGGACGGCCAGGTCATTCAGCTGGAAGATGGATCTGCTGCTTACGTCCAACACGTGTCGATGCCAAAATCGGGTATGCTCTCGAGAGTGATCGTTCTTTTTACACTATTGATGTGAGTAGTTGAGGTAATCTGTCTGTATGTTGAGTCTAACCACTGTGTGGAGTAGATATGTGTGATGGTCAGGTTGTATTGAGCACTTTGTTGTGTGACATTGCAGGGGGCGACAGTCTCAGACTTGAAGATGGTCAGGCTGTACAACTTGAAGATGGAACGACCGCTTACATTCACCACACTTCTAAAGGTGTGTGATAATTTCCATCACCATTTGTGTATATAATGACTGCAGGGAGTGTAGTGTACATAAACTTTGATCTGTATCTTAAAGGTTATTGTTTTAAGCCAAAAGAATTTAAATGTTACTAATAAAATGTCCTGGTATATACAGCTCAGGAAAAGATTGAGACCACTCTATATTTTTTTAAAAAATCTGGATTTTAATCCTGGTTAAATCGTGGTTCTGCTGGCAGAAGATTACATGCCACAATCTGCTAGGACTCCTAGAAGCCCTTAAAGATCCATAAAGCAAGGAAGAAGCCTTTCATCAGTGAGAAACAGGGAAGAGCCTAGCTGGAGTTTGCAAAAGAAAAGTATATTTTACACAGATGCATTCCTATAAACTGAGAAAAGAGTGAAACTAAAAATGTACCAATGGTCGGATAATTTTTTTTCTAGAGCTGTATATTTAAAATCACTTTCGATTAAGGCATCAGCTAAGCAACTAAATGTATATAGTATAAATCCACGTCTTCATTATTTGTACAGAATATACACTCACCTAAAGGATTATTAGGAACACCTGTTTAATTTCTCATTAATGCAATTATTTAATCAACCAATCACATGGCAGTTGCTTCAATGCATTTAGGGTAGGGCTGCACGATTTATCGATTTCAAATCGAAATCGCGATTTCAAACAACGCGATTAGCAAGTCGCAAAATTTGCGATTTAGGATATACATTACACAGCACGTCGGACCCAGGGTTTAAAACTGCTGCGAGAATAGTTTTTCAAATTCAT
>JABFEA020000021.1:20373424-20387293 GCA_019775915.2 Cyphomyrus plagiostoma | reverse complement strand
GGCTACTTACATTCGTAGCTGGGTATTCATCGGAAGCCCGGGCTACTTACATTCGTAGCTGGGTATTCATCGGAAGCCCGGGCTACTTACATTCGTAGCTGGGTATTCATCGGAAGCTCTGACTACTTACATTCGTAGCTGGGTATTCATCGTAAGGTCGGGCTACTTACATTCGTAACTGGGTATTCATCGAAACCCTGAATGGGAGGAGTCTGACTAAATATTAGTGCTCCATGGTATGCCTAGGGGGGCATTATGGGTAAATGGCACGGCTGACCAGAAAATGGGCTTGAACTCCGGGTATAAAAGGCTGAGGTGACTGTATCTGTATCTGCTCCTGATTTGGGGGCAGCGAGTGACACAGTTATTTAGTACATGGAGTTCTTGTAATTACTTACTTTTACTCAGAAAAATGCATTTCTGGATAAACGTTCCCATGTCAACCAGATACCACCATTAGTTGATATGCAAGCTGCATTTGCAGAACTTGGGGTCTCGGATTTGCGGCTTTATTATTTAATGCACAGCATTAAGGTACAGCACTGACAACGACCGCATATTCCAAATGCTCTTTTCCGAGCCACCCATTAATATTAATATATATTCCATGAAAATAAACCAAACCCGTAATTCGGGTCAATAAAGAGAACTTTCATTTAAAATGAATGTAAGGTGACCCTTTGTTGGGGGTAGAACGAAAGCCCAAGAGAAATGCTTTTGAAAAACGCTAACGCTAATGACTGGTCAAGCTGTTGCCACAGTGACCATCAAGAAGGCTAATGAGGGGGCCACCATGCGGGTGTGGGACACACAACAAGCCCTGAATTCCAACAGCAATCCCACCCAGCAGCAAGCAAACCTTCTACCAGCACATGATTAGTTTTCATCCAACCGGCGCTTAACTAATTAGCCTAACCTTAAACGTCTGCAGCACTAAGTACTGTCAGATCGGCCACACCGTTAGCCCTCCTTCAGGTTTTTATTTAACGTTTATTCATCAACAGCCTTATATGAGAGTGTGTTAGTTTAACCGTGACAGTGACAGACTGCCTTTTGTGTAGGCACCGTTCCAAGCCACGCGGTTGGCTCTGGTCTTTGTAGTTTCAAGTTCCTTCCCCTGCTAAAACTGATCTCTGCCTCATGTTTCCCAGAGAGACACTTACATCTCTGCTTCTGGGAGAATTCCGATAGACTTTTAATTATATCAAATCTAATTCCTAACACCAACGAAACACACAAAAAATGGATGAATACTGATAAGCAGAAAATTCTGGCACTTTTGATAAAATTTTTGCATCCTGTCCAACATGTCTCCTGCCTTCTGCCCACTGAAACCCCTCGCTGGATTCTCATTTATGGAAACAGGGTAGATTAATGGATGTAATGCTGTTCATTTTGGAATGTACCCAAAACATTTCTTATCTGGAGATAGACAGTGATCAATCTACGGCTTGTCGTTAACTCAGTTCTGTATTCCCATACAGAAGATATTCCCATATACTATACACATACTGTGCAAGAAAAACCTCTAAACGAAAAATGTTTGCACAATAAGTTGCCTTCTATCAACCATTATTTAGGAATTCTCAGATTTGGGTGATACAGATAAGTGACTATGTTTGAAAAAAGTATGTTTAGCTTTTTATTTGATATAAACCTGCTGGCATCCTTTTATGAACATTAAATATAAGGTTGTTGTTTAGATACACCAGCATAGCATAGCTGAGTTGAGGTAAGCGAAGAGATACAGCTGACATCATACATGCAGTCTGAGCTACAATGTTAGCTAACCAAAAGCCGTCTGATTGGCAGTGAAACAGGATAGAGGAGGCAGTCTGGGAGTGTTCCTCTTCTGTCAAATGACAGACCTCTGATCGCTTACAGTTGACAAGGTTAGGAAAAGGTCACGCAGAGCCTTGTTGTACAGAAAAGCTGGAGAAGCTTCAAAATGTAGAGAGACACCACCTTTCCTGAATGGAATGCCCTGACCGGTAACATTCAACAAGTGCCTGGGGTTTAGAAGATATTCAGGAAGTTTTGGAAAGGACAATGGCAGGCGCTATATGAATATACAGCTCCGAAAAAATTAAGAGACAAGCACAATCTTCAGTTTCACTCATTTCTCAGTTCATGGCCGTGCGTCTGTGAATAATATATATTTTTCGGCAAACTGCAGCCTGGTTCTTCCCTGTTTCTCACTGATGAAGGGCTTCTTCCTTGCTTTATGGGACTTCAGTCCTCCTTCTAGGAGCCTAATACAAACTGTCCTAGCAGTGCACTTCACACCTGCACGTAATGTTTCCCATTCCTTTTGTAGGTCACTTCATGCCATCCTACGATTCATGAGAAACTGTCGCACAAGTTAACGTTCATCTCTGGCATGAAACAGTCACTTCTGCCCTTTACCTGGCTGGTTTCTGGTCGTTCCCAGTGTCTCCTGCTTCACCTTGTTCTTGTGTCCTGTGGTGTTCGACATTTTGACCCTGGAAGCAGCCTGCCACTCAATGTAGCCTTTTGCCAGCAGAAACGCGACGAAACCAGGAATTAACTATGCCGATTCTTAAAAAATATAAAACGGTCTCTTTATTGATATACAGCTCTGGAAAAAAATTAAGTGGCACAGATGCTTGCATGCAGACCTTGAGAAACATCTGTTCATTTGATCTGGATGCTCTCCTTACAGCAACGCTAAGGCATTATTGCAAGCACCTTTTCCTTTAAAAGAAAACTTTTTTATGGTTGGTTAAGGGTTCATATATAAAAACCTCATTTCTCGTCATTTAAGAAGCAGTTTAGCTGAACTTATTTGCTAGTACACACATTTCCGGCACGCTATACAGCTGCAAACAGCTGGACAGATTTACTGGTGGAAGACACAGGCTGAAAATCCAGTTTATTGTATGTTTATTGAAGCCTTGAAGATCTCTGCCCATGACCAAGTTCCTATTATTAAAAAAGAAATAAAAAGGCACATTTCAATATGCATGTTCTTTTCCAGGTGAATTATAAAATGAGACTCTTAAGCGTCTGCTAAAGTTGTTCAGTACTCAAAAAAAAATAACAGTAAAAGTCAAAGTAATGGTAGGTATAATTTAAAGCACTTACCAAAATGTTAAAAACGGAAATCGTCATTTTTTAAATTACTGGTATCAAATGACACGTTAACTAAATTTTAGGCCACTCTGAATTTTAGCCTCTTAAACAGCCGCTTTAATCTGCAGCATGACAGTGACAGTACTGACGTGTTTTTGTGCGATGGCACTGTCACACAGCTGCCTGCAGAGGGAGCAGCATTTAGGAAAGAGATATCATATGCAGCACACCAATGGGGACCCAGGCTCACTCGCTGTCTCTCTCTCTCTCTCTCTCTCTCTCTCTCGCCACCCTCGTGAAGAGGTGCCGTCTGAACTGGGGCAGTCTCAACGCCTCTCCTGAGCGTCAATCTGCACGGCCCTCTGTTCCTCGCGCCAACTGCAGTCGGGAGCGCGAGTGGGTCCGGCGTCCCGCCAGAGCTCATCGGCGATGACAGCGGGATGAAGCAGAGGCTCATGCCGTCGCGCAAGGTGTAGTGAGCCGTCAAAGTCGAGGCAAGCAAATTCCCGAGCTCGCTCCCAGCTTGTCAAACAAATTGATTTGCTGAACAGACACTCTTACACCCCAACCCTTAAACCTCTGCGCCAGCAGTACTGCACTGGGTATTCCTGTTAGAGTGCGGCTTCAGAACTCCTGATTCATCGCCTCGTCTGCCGAAATCGGGAAACGATCGCTTCAGCAAAAGAGGCTGGAGGGAGATCGCAGTGGGCAACTAAACTATGGGGAGTCAGTCGTTCCCTTGTTTGTACCCCATAAACTCACTGCGCGGTCAGTTCGGGGGGGGGGGGGGGCGGGGCCGCGCCCCCCCCCCCCCCTAAGGATAAAATTTGCAGAGGGTGGGGAGATTGATTCCCACCTCAGCAGCATTCCACTGTGTTTGTGCAGCTCAGCGAACAGCCATCCTTGGAAGAAGCCATCAGAATAGCCTCAAGAATACAGCAAGGAGAAACACCCGGTCTGGATGATTAGGACCCAGCAGCTGATGCAACAGCAGAGACTGTTCTGGTGGAAGGATTTTGAAACAAAGACCACAGAATGTGGAGAGGAATCATAATACTTCGGACAGATTGCTTGCTCACAGGCTTCACTATAAAGTCAAAGCTGAATGGAAATGATTTTTTCCTGGATGTATCTTGTAACTGCACATCTTTTGATATACGTGTTCCGGGTAAACATATAGTTAAAAGCGATGAAATGTGAAAATTCTGACGCATTGATACTCGGACTGACAGATCACTGCTTTCTCAGAATTTGATACAATTTTTTTTTCTTGAATGACAACCAGGCTGGGTGTATATATGAATTTGAAGCTTCACATCCTCTTTATATTTTACATTTAATATTCAAATTATGGAAAAAGACTGGATGTGTAAAATTAAAGAACTGCAGTCTCTTATTGATCTTCACCGCCTTTTTGTCAGCCGGCATAATTATCCAAAACTACGTTAACAATAGAAAATGTTAAGACCTTTATATTCTTAATTACCGTAATTGAGTTTCGGGAGACGTATGTTATTAATGTACATGACCACGTAGCACAGAGAATTCAGTCACCGTACATGTACTTAAGTACTTTAATGATTATATATTTTTCAGTAACCATAAGACCGATTGGTTCGGTTATGTTCCATGAAATAAACCTTTGTGTACTATCCTATTTACACAACATTTTTTTTGGTTTTAACTTCTCGTTGCCAATACGGCTACGTGTATTTTTATTAATCTGGTATCTAGGTGTACGTGAGTGAACGCCCAAGTGACATCCGGTGATGACCTCATTTCAATTTTGTAATTTAATTTAAAATAGGTATACTTGTTCGTTTTGGTACCTCCCCTGCTTGTACACGTCTATGAGGCCCACAGAACAAGCTAGAGTCTGTGGCTGCGGTCGGAAAGCGGTCAGTTTCAAAATGCCACTATTTAGTGTACCTCCCCGCAAGGTCGAAATAAATTAAACGGAATCCGAATCGCTAACTACAGACTTCACTGCGGTCAGAAACCGATGTCTGGTCTGACCTGCTCGGCATGCTAAAATGACGATTTTACAATGGTCTGACCTTTTCCCCGAAGTGAGGGAATAGGGTTGATTATTACAGAAACGTTAGTATATTAACTTGATTAAAAATCACGTATAATTATATATTGGGTTCATCAAATTATTTTGTGTTCACTTTTACGTTCATCGAATTATTTTGTTCAAAAGCGTACCATATAACTGATTAATCTTTGCCGACAAAAGGCCAATAGCAACTTCAAAGGCACCACACCTGCAATCGATACTGCCCGTAAAGATGTTATATATCAAAAGAAATAATTCGCGCCAAACTGACGTAAGCCTTTAGAACCGTAGAGATGACGTAAGACTTTTCATGTGACCTTCGGGCAACTGTTTGAAAACCACCAGGTTCGTTCCTATTGGTTAAGCGTGAGGTCATGTGACCAACGGTCGCGGGAAGCTAGTTTTAAGATTTCGGGCGTGCTTCTCATTCATACCTATGTAAGTAGGTAAAATTTGTAAACAAGAGGGTAGTTAGAGGTTTATCTAAAGGGATTTAACTACGTTTGAAAGACGTCACTTTGTGTGGATAATTAAATCAAGCATCGAGGACTTTTCGTGAAATTTGAGTTGGCATTTGTACAGTGCTGTGAACTGTAGGATCGCGGCCATTTTCACCTCTATACGGAGGAAAGGGGTGTGTGATTTTCGCACCGTTTAATCTAACAGCATTTATGACCTCGTCTTGAATTGTAGGTATAAGAGGAAGACAAAGAAAACAACCAGCAGTAGTCCATCAGGTACTGACAGAAGTTGACGTGTGACTTTGAGCAAGGATATTTCAGTACTAGTTACGGGTCTTGGGGAATGTTACGGTAGTGCTACTTTTTTACGAGGCTATCTTGCGTTTTGCTGGCCGGCTGTAAAGCTTCACCGGAGGTGTCCGAAAGTGTAGATTAAAATGAACCTCGGCTGTCGGCGGCATGATAGTTCGTCTCCAAAGATGGGAGATGTTCGGCAGAAATTACACTTTGCGCCCAGTGATGGTGAGGACGAGCCGGTGGAGGACGAGGGCAACAGCAGCACTGGGGCGGAATCGGGCTTTACAGAAATGGACTCCCCTCCGCAAGCCCGACGGCTTGGCACGAAGAAGGCAGACGGGGAGGAGGCCAGCAGCCCCCTGAACCGCGACGACACCGAGTTCTGGGACGAGGAATTCGGTTTCGGATCCCCCTCTCCGAAGAAGGCTGGTCAGGCGTACGGGAGAACGTCTCCGGAGAGGCTTTACCGTCGGGAGGACAGAGAGGGCTCAAGTTCGCCGATCCCCGATTGCCCCGATACGCCTCCCCATAAGACGTTCAGGAAGCTGCGACTTTTTGACACACCACACACGCCAAAGGTACTTTTGTGTCGGTTCCCCATTCGTCTAAAAATTTTAGTTTCAGCTTTTCTGATAGCATTCCTGTGGCGCTATGATATTTCAATAGATGTCCGATTTTTTTACGTTAAAAAGTTACTGTGAGTTCAGTAGCAGTAGTACTAATATTAGTTGCTATTATATAGGAAAATAGATTCTCATTGACAATTGCGGTAGTGTTTTTGCTGTCTTTCTCTACACGGCCATTTTATTTTTGACATTTCATCTTGGCAGAGTTTGCTGTCTAAAGCCCGCTCGGCGGGCGTTGGATCCTTCAGTCGCAGAGTCGCACTCTTTAGGGGCGTAGACTCCGCTGGAAAGCTTCCATCCTGCCAAAGAAACCAGGCACCCCTGGTTAACATCAATCCGTTCACGCCGGACTCGCTGCTCGTACAGTCTGCAGCGCTGCAGAAGAAGAGCAGGAAAAGGACACACTGGAATGAGTAAGTGTGTTAATGGATGGTGATTGATTTATCTTTGTTCGTTATTGGAGACCTTTTTGCTATTACTTCGCTAATATAAAATGGGGTGGATCTTCAGTGCCCCCTAGCGATTCTAACCGGGAGTTTTATTTGCAGTTCTTGTGGGGAGGACATGGAAGGAAGTGACGCTGAGTGTGAAGATGAAATTATCCCACCTTCTAAGGTAAATACATAGTTACTTGTTGCCATCATTGTTCGTTTCGGTCAGTTCTGAGTCTAACAAAGCAAATCTGTTCTAGAGAGCATCAATGATGGAGAACAACATGATGTCCAGATATGCCACAGAATTTTATGAATTGGAGAAGATTGGCTGTGGGGAGTTTGGTTCAGTATTCAAGTGTGTGAAAAGACTTGATGGCTGCATCTATGCCATCAAACGGTCCAAGAAGCCCCTGGCTGGTTCTATTGATGAGTAAGTATATCTACTATAAATGTTACTGGGTTCATGTTCTGCCAAGGATCATGTTGCTAATGGTCTCTCACACACTCTATTTTTCTCCTTTTTCCCCCTCTACAGGCAGAATGCACTTCGAGAAGTGTATGCTCACGCTGTCCTCGGACAACACCCCCATGTGGTCAGGTATTATTCTGCATGGGCAGAAGATGACCACATGTTGATACAGAATGAATACTGCAGTGGCGGTACCCTCTCAGATGTTATCAGGGAGAACAGTAAAGCCATGTGTTTCTTCTCTGAAATGGAGCTGAAAGATCTGCTTTTACAAGTCGCTCGTGGATTGAAGTACATTCACTCTACTTTGCTGGTTCACATGGATATCAAGCCAAGTAAGTTTGAGTTTTAGTGATTTTTCTCAGTGCTACTGAATTCTGTAGCCAGATTTTCTTATTTTATCTCCCTCCCCTCAGGCAATATCTTTATATCAAGAAAGACCGTTGCTTGTGCTGATGAGGATGAAGATGAAGATGATGCAGCAACCAGTGTTGTGTACAAAATAGGTAACTGACAGTTGTGAAAAGTGCAATTTTTCAGTTGTCTTGGAGGTATTTTTGTAACATTTGCTTTCTTTTTTTTTTTTTTTAGTAATATTGGAAGTTCCCAGAGGAACTCATTTCATTGTCTGCATCTACCACTGTGCCATGCATTTCATAGGTTTTGATTTGTCTTGCAGGTGATCTTGGTCATGTGACTAGGGTGAGCAATCCTCAAGTTGAAGAGGGTGACAGCAGGTTCTTGGCAAATGAGATCCTTCAGGAGGTAACTTCCTTGTTTTGGATGTCAGCTTTTTATTTGCTTAAGTGTCTGCCATTTTGTTATAACTTGCACACTTTCTTTTTTAGGATTATAGAAATCTCCCAAAAGCAGATATATTTGCTCTAGCACTGACAGTCGTCAGTGCTGCAGGTGCAGAAGCACTGCCCCCTAATGGCGACAAGTGGCATGAGATAAGACAAGGAAAACTACCCCAGATACCGCAAATGCTGTCTGCAGAGTTCTTAAGTGTACTTAAGGTAAAAGTTTTTCTTGGTTTAATGGTGGAAGCTGTTAGATCTCATACTGTTGGGTGGTATTGCTTCTACATACATTTTGGGCCATGTTGGGTTCTGATAGCTCTTTGTTCTTCGCAGCTGATGATTCACCTGGATCCAGAAAAGAGGCCTTCTTCATCTGCTCTTATCAAACACCCAGTTTTGCTCACAGCTGCCAGGATGAGCGCTGATCAGCTGCGTGTGGAGCTCAACGCTGAGAAGTTCAAGAATACCCTACTTCAGAAGTATGTCTCTCCTCACTCTCTTGCTACAGTTGTACATCATTTGGACTTACAAACAAGAACGTTATTACCATCGGTTTCTGATTTTGTGTTTTTCTTTTATATCAGGGAACTGAAGAAGGCGCAAATAGCCAAAGCTGCTGCGGAGGAGAAGGTGGTGTGTACAGAGAGAGTCCTGACCCGATCCAGCATTCAGGCTGGCGGCAGGTCCTCTCGGCTTATTGGCAAGAAGATGAACCGTTCCGTCAGCCTTACCATCTATTAAAGCAAGCATGTGTCCCCAAGGCAGAGGACTAGTGTTTGTGCTGGGCACCGGACTTGTGTGTGTGCGCGGCGCTGCCTCAATGCTGTAGTTGTGCATATACTGTCACATGCTAGTAAATGTGCCTTCAGCTCTGACCTAGAATATTACACAATCTATAAGTACTGCAGAGTCCTGTGGCACTTGGGAGGGGCCTCAACAGTAGTTCTGTAATGGGGAGCTTTTAAATGAAGGCAGAGTTAGACTGGAGTAGTCTTCTAAGACCATGAGATTGCGGTAGATACTTGCACCTTATGAAATACCTGATGGGTAAGAGAGCTGGGTCATCTGATCAGCTTGGTATTAAACTGAGCACTTTGAAGGCAATGGCTGAAATTGCCAGAAAACTGCTGCTATTTTTGTTTATTAATAGGGTGGGTGGAAGTCGAGCTTTTTTCCCTCTTTAAATATATATATATTTAAACGTGTTTAATTTTTAGTACTTTAATTTCATGCAAATGGCTTGTGAACCATTTTGGCTTTTTCTTTTTTTCTCTCCGTATTAGTTACCCATGAATGTGATATTTTGCCTAACTTTTTGGAAGTTACTGGCACCAGGATTAAAAAAAAAAACTCTTGCCCACCTCAGCGTCTGTGCCTTACTGTAGCATTAATACAATCTTTTTTTTTATCGCTGTATAAAGTGCAGCTGTCGACTCCTGTAGTACTTTGGATGTCATCACCAGTTTTAAAATAAAGTTTTACTCGTTTCAATCTGATGTCGCTGCTTTCTTTTGATCTTCTGAACAACGCTGTACTAAATGAATCTAGGAACACATGTTAAGCGTGATGTACATATTCATTTCCAGAAGATGGCGTTATGAGGAAGCCCAAGATTTTCACATTTTTTTCTGTTATACTTTTTGCCGTTTAGACGCCCGTTTTCCGTGCAACACCCGGGTTCCCGCGAATCGTAACATGGGCGGTACTTAATTTGGTTCATTTCATATTCAGTCACCAAGATGTCATTTTTTGTTCAAAAGCTTATTTGCACAAGTAAAATGAAATGCTTGTTTGCGTACCTCCCTGCAGTTTTAACAGATAACGACGAAGAACAATAAACAGCAGTGAATAGTGACTTACATGGCAGATTTACCCTAAGTATGCTTTTTAAGCGCGATTATGAGAGTTTAGCTTTGTATCTCCAGATTTTCTGAAAAACACGTGTTCTGTACTTTTAATTTATGCGAAATTAGTATCTAAGGGTGATTAAATATTGCCGTAAGGTCCCCGTCCCCTTGAGACGCGCTTCTAGGTCACATGACCGCCGCTGATCTCTGAGCGAGGACTCCGGATTTCGTGGAGCAGGACGGAGCTCGCGGTCTGTCGCTCGGTCTCTCGGCGGGCAGCACGGGGCGAGATGGGTCTGAGGGACGAGCTCTTAAAGTCCATATGGCATGCCTTCACGGCTCTGGACGTGGACCGCAGCGGGAAGGTGTCCAAGTCGCAGCTGAAGGTAACGTTTTCCCTCTTTTAAAGTTTGTAAGACTTGTTCAACTGACCGCTGCTTCTCACAATGTTTCTCAACCCGCTTAACCCAAGGTGGCCGTTTCCAACATCCGCCCTCTAATCAGTTATGTTTTCCTTTCTGTTTTTTTTAAATATGTAATATGGATTTTCGACATAACATACATTTTTATTTTTTACTTGACAATTTAACTGAAAATGGTCACGCAGCATAGACATGTTAGCTGTGATCTGGTTGTCATTTTTAAGTGCTTTCGCTAACTTTATCGGGTTACATGTGGCTTCTTAACCGGTTGATCAGCTTAATACCGATGTGATGTGATTCTGTCTTATTGAATTGCGACTGTTTGTGATGTAGATGTGGATAAGTTGGTAGTTTCTTTTGCTGACACTTGATTACAACAGGTTAAAAAACTTTGGGGGTGAGATAAAGGAGGCAAGGGGGGAACTGATGGTCCAGCGAGTGCTGTCGTTGTTTTAAAATGGAGCCTTTGATGGACTTAAATGAATCTCAGGTTAATTTCCTGCTCGAATCGCTTATATATTTGTTATACGACAAGTTCATTTTGTGCAAAAACAGATGGTGTATAATTTGTCGTACTGTAATTGTTATGGTGACCTCTCCATTGCCATTTTTTAACGGATAGTTTTGTTGGAAGCGTTTTTTTTGGGGGGAAGGAGACATGAAGTTGAACTATTAAGACAGTTAATGTATCTGTGATGTGTAACGTGTGTCTATTACAGGAGTGGCATATGGAGCACATAAACAGGACTATGGATATTATGTACACTCTGCTTATTGTGTACTTTCTGCTTAAATGTGTCAATGAAGCACACCCAAAGGAATAATAAATTAAAGCCGTCACTCCTTAAGCTTGTCTTACACAATGGGAGTCGGCAACTGAGTCAAAAACTGCTTAGGAGTTATTAAAAAGGCAAATGGGGAATTTTGTGAACGGTATCCAACAAACAAGCAACCAATATCGAGCAGCCCAAGACCCTTTTTGAGATGTATACAAACAGAATTTGTTCTAAGGCGACTGATATATCAGTATCCAAGTCCAATACAAGGCGGAATCGCATTTGTATTTGCGCGATTTTCAGTTGGAAAGAAGGAGACAAAGCGAACTACAGCGCTATATGGGCTTAGTGAGAGACACTATTTAGGACGTCCGGTTCATTCCTCCGAGTCCGTCGAGTCGGTTTTCAGATGTAAAAGAATCAAAGTTTTTGTACATCCACGCATTGCATAGTTACAAGTCTTGCATTCTAAAAATCTAAAAATATTTGACAAATTATAAAATAAAGCACAACGTTCTTTTTAAATTAACGTACATTTGCTTTCTAAGACTGTCTGTAACTATGTTACCTCAGTGCCCCTCCACATACTATATAATCCCTTGTATTTGGCCGTGTGCATGCCAGACTGCAGGGTGGATGTGGCTCACTACTGCCGACTAATGATGGCTGAAAGGACCAGAGCTCTATTTTATAACTCCGTTAAATAGTGTTTTCTGTTCAAATAAAGCAATAAAATCATGCTCCAAAGTAAACCAACACCACCATCTATTGGGATTAAAAAATACAGCAAATGGTTCATGAAGTGAGTGTTTAGGCCAGCGTTTCCCAACCCAGTCCTCGAGGTAGGCCTACTCCGGAGAGTCCACGTTTTTGCTCCCTCCCAGCCAATCAGGAACACTGAGTACCCGGTACAGGTGCGCTGGGAGCTGAGAGGGAGCAAAAATGTGGACTGTCCGGGGGTTCCCCGACGACTGGGTTGGGAAACACTGGTTTAGGCCAATACCTTTTCCCGACTCTCGGCAATTAACAAGTGAGTTTGATTCATTCGGTTGAAGCAGTCACTACACAATTCTCACACAACTCATGTGACCTGTATATGTTTATGAAATAATATGTTAATGTATTATTGTTATTTCTTATTTAAAATACATCTAATTACATTATTGGCAACTGGTGTCACTGTTTTCTTTTCATTTAATTTATTTAATTTTGCTTAAGTTTGGGAGATGCATCCCTTAACCCTATTTTCCCCATTGGATATGCATATTTTAGTATACTATTTCAGTGAATGCCAGGTTTTTCAGGAAAGCTTTTGTGGCCTTATTGCAGAACTGACTATAGTCAAAAAACCTGGTGATCTGTTCTTGATCTACACACTGATTGATTGAGTAATAGTGTTCGGTGAATATTACATATAGGGATAGATATGAAAAATTTTGCAAGGGTTCTGAACGTTTGTGAACAGGGACCTCCTTGGACTTAGCAGTCAGCAACAAAGCTACATGTTTAACCTGAAGGATGCCAATTTAAGTCCTCAGTAGTGCTGCTGTATTACCCTTGTGCAAAGTACT
This sequence comes from Cyphomyrus plagiostoma, assembly GCA_019775915.2. Lineage (NCBI taxonomy): Eukaryota > Metazoa > Chordata > Actinopteri > Osteoglossiformes > Mormyridae > Cyphomyrus > Cyphomyrus plagiostoma. Next base: position 20,374,435 of record JABFEA020000021.1, on the reverse strand, counting down.
TAACCTGAATTTAAAGTATTTATCTCTGTGTGAATTTATAGCAACTCTGTCACCTACAGTGTTGGGAGTAACGGCATTTAAGTATAACGGCGTTACGAACGGCGTTATTTTTTCAGTAACGGAGTAATCTAATTAATTATTTTTCCCATACTTGCAACGCCGTTATCGTTACTGAGAATGTTAAGTAGCGCGTTACTAAAATTTGGTTGAATGACGCGTGAGATGTCAAGCTTTGGCTTTATCAGCTGCCTGACGAGAGATAATGATGACACCGTTGCAAATGCGATGATGATTGGCTGGGTGGGCGGATGCCGTGCTCATGGTGTCTCACTGCACGTTCACTGACACTCTGACTTCCACTACCTCTGAACACACTGGACAGCGACAATGGCGACGAGCCAGGGAAATTCAAAGGTAGCGTTCGCAAACTGGAAGTACCGGCACTACTTCTCCCTCGTCGAAATTAAAGGCAGTAATGTACGTGTATCATGCACGCTATGCCCAGGAAAAAAGATATTATCCACGTCTACCTCAAGCAACTCGAACCTTATGAAGCACCTTACATCTACACATGCTAACACGAAACTTGTTGCTGCTGCTTACCCAACCCCAAGCCCAAATGCATATAGCGTGAGCTCCACCGAAGGAGACGGAGACACTCCGTTAAAACAAGCATCGCTCGATTTTTCGGGTCAGCAGCATGTGACCAAGACCGAGCTGAACACTTTGATTGCAAGGTATGTTGCTGAAAACATGCCAGCCCTGTCCATCGTGAAGTCTGAGTCATTCAGAGCTATCGATTTTCCTTTGTTTCTTTTTACCCAAGTTTACATTTTTGTCTTAATTTTGCAATTGAATTTTATTTTCAATTTTTATTTTTTATATGTTTTTTTTTATTTCTAGGCATATCATATGGCAGGCTACAAGCTAAGTAAAAAAAAATACCAAATGTTCTAAAATACTGTTTTTATTCTTCAATCAGTTATTGTAAACATCTTTGACATTAAAGAT
>JABFEA020000021.1:20357215-20370554 GCA_019775915.2 Cyphomyrus plagiostoma | reverse complement strand
GTATACCTGCTAGCAAGCAATTTCCCAAATGCCATTAGCCTACTTTATCGGATTTAATTTATTTATCGGAGAAATAAAAATGATCTAATTTTACCTCATATCGGCCGATAGTATATCGGTCCGATACATATCGTGCATCCCTATTATATACCCCTGACAACGAACCAAATCCAATACATATTGATTCCTTCTTAAGTATTATAGAGTTACCGTGACTTAATAAGGAACAAGCAGATGAAGTGGACACACCATTAACATCTAAGGACCTCTACACAGCACTCAGCAAAATGCCGAACAATAAATCTCCAAGACCTGCTGAGTTCGTTAAACATTTTTGGAACACAGTTTCGCCGCTGTTTCTCAGAATGGCACTTGACATTAAACCCAACTCAGTAATTTCACAACACATGAACGCCGCCCTCATTACAAAAATACTTAAACCAAATAACTACCCAGCTCTCTGCCTATTACCGTACTCAAGTCAGATCTCAAAATTATCAGTAAAACACTAGCCACCCATCTTGAAACAAAATGAAATGGAAACAATAATTGTGTAAATAGATGAGGATAAAGCATTTATTAAGTAAACTGGAATTTTTCATTTGAAACACTATGTAAATTTGGTTTCGGAGAGTCCTTTATTAGGATAGGAATACTCTACAGCTCACTAACGGCCACAGTAGTCACAAACGGATCAATATCGAAGAGCCTTATGCTGCACAGTGGGACCAGGCAGGGATGCCTACTCTCTCCATCGTTTTTTGTTCTGTTAATCAAACCTCTCGTTGCTGCTGTACAACAAAACATTATCAAGCGAAGTTAAATCCTCAATACCCAACACAACATTAGTCTTCATGCGGATGATGCCATGCTTTATCTGCAAGAGCCAGGAAAATGTCTAGCAGAAGTTATCAAACTCATTAATTTTCTGAAATCTCTCATTATGCCATTAACTGGACAAAATCAACAATTCTCCCCATTTGTTATGAATGCTGGAATACTGCAGCTCAAAACCCCCTTCCCTATCCCCACTGGTAACATTAAGTATCTGGGCATAAATATTTCCACCAAACTGTCAGAGTTGTTTCACCTAAACTTTGCTCCAATAATAAAAACAATAAATGTTTTAAACTGCTGAAAAAAGTGACCCCTTTCATTAATTGGCAGAATAGCAACTGTAAAAACGTATTACCAAAAATGACATTTTTCGCAATGATTCCAACCCAGCCTACCAGTAAATGCTTTATATCACTAAATTCCATAATAAGCCAGTTTTTTTTTTTTTGGAAAGATAAAACACCCTGAATCAAACTTGCCACGTTAAAGAAACATAAAACTCAAACTACATCATATCACCAGCTGGATTCATCCAAACCAACAGAACAACTCATGGCTAGAAATAGAATAATCAGAACGTGAAGAAATTTCAGTCTCCGATTTACCTTTTCTCAGTACTGCAATAAAATAGCACAGTTGTTTCAATAGCACCATAATTGCAAGAAATGTGACAGCCTAGTGGAAAATCAACAAGAACTTGAAAAATATGCTGAGACACTGTAAGTACACCCCAGTATGGCACAACCCAGACTTTCTATTCAATAAAACACTACTTATCTTTAACACATGGAAACAAAACATATCACATACCTCCACCAAATTCTCCAGAATAACAGCTTCGTTATTTTTCAACATTTAGTTCAGAAGTACAACACTGGGGAAGAGGCAAGTCCTCTAATTAAAGTCTGTTCTAAAATCTAAAGTCAATATATCAAATAACAACAGTTTCCTCCCATCCCCCAGTGATAGAAGAAATCAATAAAATAACTGACCAAAAGAAGGTCCTTTCCAAATGATACTAACCAATATCATCCATAGACACAATAATTTCTATCCCAATCAAAGCATGGGACAGAACATTTTCTGGCAAGAAGTCATTAACAGAATTTCTCTTATATTGAATTGTTCCGTTCCTCTATCTCCATCCCTGTGTTTACTTGGAATAATAAACCCACCAATCCAAAATTCAAAACTCATTCCATACTCATTGCTTTAAGTATTTCCAAGAAAACTGTCCTGCTATTCTGGAAAACAAGACATACATTACACATCATACAATGGGCAAACCTTCCCCAAGAGTCCAGTATATATGCATGGAGCAGATTACTGGGACTCCTTTGCTATTTCATTAGACTCTCCTGTTAACTAACCCTCTGATTCTGTCACACTATACTTAGTTCACATTACACATGCAACCTGAAGCATGGGAGCTAAGACTGAAGCACTGTAATGTGTGCATTGTCTGGGGTGGGAGTACTATATACTGCATTCTGTTAAAGGTAGTTTTAGAGACAGTAATATTAGGAAAATACCTCTTTTTTATGCACATCATGAGTTGTGCGCTTAAGACTCTGTGATGTAGGACTGCACGTTCGGTGAGTGTGCCTCCTGCTTATCCGACTCCAAGCCCGACATTGGATCAGTTCCTATCAGAGAGGATATGCATTGTGTTCCTGTCAGACTGGCACCAGACTGGAGCCTCAGCTGACCATGTGCTCTGCCCTGATAAAGAGGCACTTTTTGTACGGGTCATTTTTTTTTAACAAAGCTACAACAATGTAGGGCAGTCTGGGTAAATTCTCACCACATTCTGTCTCGTCTTTTTTTGTCGTCAGTCAAGAAGGTCATTAATTATTTGCATATGCTCATCATTTCCATGTGGCAGACCTAAATTTTCAAAAATTATGTTGATAACCAAAATGCTTTTTTAGTATTTTATACATTCTCCAAAGATCCACAATATCTCATGTAGGAAGTAGGGAAAGTATTTCATAATGTTGCATGCCTAGAGGGGTAACTAGCAGGGATACACCAATAATGGTACTAGTATTGATATCAGGTCCGCGCTCCTGTCCTCATATTCATCCTTGTGACAATGTTCTGATGCTTATAACTGATATCACATAATGATGGATCAGTGGGCAACATAAATGGGACAAAATATCTGCGGTGTGGAACTACTTTAGAGTTACACTATGCTTGGCATTTCATTGTTATCTCAAACTGTACTGTACTAAACCATCTATAGAAGGTACAAAATCAGGTTCATACAACACGAGTAATCTAATTATACATTCAAGGACAAAACCTAAGAAAGAATATGACCAAATTGCCACCAGCAGCAACACTCTGCAACAACCTAAACGTGTAGAAAACGCTAACATGGCTTGAAAATGTCAAATGATAAGCCTCATGCAGTGAAAATAACAGAAGCTCTTACCCATTATCAAGCAGGCATAATGTCTTGATGTTGGTCTGCAGACAGTGTATTACTTTCTGAAGTGGTAACGCTGTATAAAAAGTTTGTAAACGAGTGCGTTAGAGTTTTAGAGTGATGTTTTTAAATCGTAATTAACCCGCTGATCTATACTTGTCCACAGAGACTAGAAATAATGATCAGCCCCTGCACTAGCTGTTGAGTGGATTTTCTGTATATGGTTTTGCTCAGACTTTTACTTTATTTTCTTTTCACATAAAATTAAGTGCCCTGCCTGGTGTTATGGTGACAGGATTTCAATATTATTATTTTTCCCAGGATGTTTAAGTTAAAATATCAAATATTATATTATTTTTTAGACATTGCACAACCTTAATTGGTATTAGTGAGTATTAGAAAGCGAGCATCGGTATTTGTACTCGATCTGAAAAAATGGTATCAGTGCATCATACCACTAGTGACTAGCCTATGTTTTGGTATGAATGCATCACAGGTTTTGTCACACAACTTGTGCACCGTGATGAAAATCCCCCATGACCCAGTTGCTCTTGAGGAACACTTCAAGGATGACGATGAGGGTCCTGTCTCCAACCAGGGCTATATGCCCTACCTCAATAAGTTCATACTGGACAAGGTAAGTACCCACTGAAACGCTTCTCAACCTCTCTTCATCTATGAGGGCTATCCTTTTGAGAAAGTTGTGAAGGATGGTGTTACATTGCTGGTATGTCAGAGCCTAAGGATAGTAAGACAACCCAGAGATCTGGAGATGTGCAGTCACACCCCTGCACTGAGGGGGGGGGAGCTGCATCTCCTCTGGCACCCATATGACCTTCTTGCCATCTAGCTTGAACTGTTTTGTTTTCTTTTCCTAATAGTGACATGAGGTAACTGGAAGATAATGGTTAAAACTAAAGCACCATAACATCTAGATCTTCATCTTATCTATGCAGCGCTCATTTCTTCAGGAGTTTTGCGCAGTTTCAAGATGCTGATCGGCCATTTTTTTTTCATTCTGCCCTGCCAGCACCCCTGTATCTCTCTAGCCCACGCTGCCACAGTGGAGTGTGGTCACAGTAAGGCATGGGGCAGGGGCCTGTCCTCTGCATTCCTCTCCTCACTTGCTTGCAAAGAGGCACACACTCTTGAAAGTGCTGTGTGCATTGTTCTGCTAGACTAGTGAGGTCATACCGCCCAGAAAAGAAGTGATTAAGGTCCAAAATAGAAAAAAGCAAAAACTTACCCACCCTACACATGTCCGGTGTGTGTTTAGGGACCTACTAGGTGACATGCATAGATTACACAGATTGTAGTCTCTGCCAGTATTCTTCACAATTTATTTTGAGTCTTATTTTGAGTTTGTGTAGTATATAGTATGGTCTGGCAGCATGCCAGTGAGAGTATGCTCTCCTTAAACACTCTTTATATGCGTTTCTATTTATATGGTGTATAACATTGTTGCCTCCCTGCTCCAGGTTGCGGGTTCGAATCATGCCATCTCTCCATGTCCATGTGGCGTTGGCATGTTCTCCCTGTTTGGGTGCTCCTTTTTCTTCCTGTCCGAATTCACTACGTGTCATCTCACAATTGCCTATGGTCTGTGACTGTGTGTGTGTGCTCATGTGCTCTGCGATGGACTGGCGTCCCAGCCAGGGCGTACCCCTGCCCTGTGCTGTCTGGAATAGACTGCATGCCCCCTACGAGCCTGACCTGGAATAGCGGTTAGAATATGGATAGATAAATATATAAGAAAGACTTCCGCATCAGACTATGAACAGCTTTGGGGAAACAAAAAAAGAACTGAAATCTGTTTCTAGATTACCTTCTCCTCTCCTTCAAATGCTAATGAATATGTACTGAGAGGCAAATGGGGCTTTGCTTGTTGGCCTTTTAAACAAGGCCGCCGTTGTTGAGGAGTGGAGAGTGGGAGAACATACTGGATGGGCAGACTGGGTGGAGGGAGGAGCCTGGAGACAAAGCAGACATAGCAGAGATGGCTGAGCTGCAGAACCTAGGCTGCTACACTTCAGCCATCCTTTATAATGCCTTTATAATGCAAATACAGTACATTCAGTGCACCATCATAATACGCTCATAGAACATTCATAAGAAGCATGTAAGTATACCATAACATCCTAGCATAGCTTAACAGCTTTAATATATATTAATAACAAACATGATTATACAGTTACACTGCGCTTTATTATCATATAATGTTTGTTATTAACGTGTTGTTATTAAAGCTGTTAAGGTATGTTAGGATGTTATGGTATACAGTACTTACATGCCGCTTATGAATGTTCTACGAATACATTACGAAGGTGCAGTTAAATGTAAAGTGTTACCTAATATAATAGGTGATATTTTGGATACTTGAACATAGCGTTTAGGATTACAGGAATTTACATCCAAAGATAAAGTAAAATATATCAGTAAAAGGAACGAATATGTATATCTCTTGAGTCGCTTTTTTTGTTTTCTCTGAAAAGCTGCCATTTTTGTTCTGTTGGTGTTTCATTATGTATTACGTACTTTTCACCTATGAAAAGATTTTTTGTCACTTATGAGTAATTTAAACCTGTTAGACTGGCTGTTACAGTCTTTGTCTCCCCCACCCCCCATTACTGAGATTTCAGCAACACTGCAACCAACACTGATGTGGCAGAAATGTAGTAGTACACTCATACTTCTTGTATTAATTAACCAGAAACAAAGTGTTACTTATGTACTGATCCCATGTTCATTCATCGTTAATCAATCATAACGGTTCATGTATTTCATAGTTACTATATTTGTTCATGATTTGTACTTGAGTAGTAACTGATTTACTGAGTTACTAAATGACTGCCCCTTCAAGGAAAATGTGTGACTGAGTTTTCCAGTAAAAAGTGTTTCCATGGCAGTTTGGCCCATGTCTATTTTAGCATTAATATTACTTGTTTACAGAGAGCATTTTCTGTTCAGAATCACGTTCATGTTTTAGAATGGGGGGAGCAAACAGGCATAAGGAGGTTTGATTTTCATACCACAGGTTCAAGACAACTTTGACAGACTAGAATTCAACAAGATGTGTTGGACTCTGTGCGTCAAGAAGAACCTCAGCAGAACCCATCTCCTCATCAACCAGGAGGACGCGTTCAAGGTCTGGTGCATTTTCAACTACCTGTCAGAGGACAGATACCCCCTGGTCATCGTCAGCGAAGAGGTGAGCCTGGGTCTCTGCTTGTCTCACAGATGACAGTTGCTTTATGAAGCCGTCAGCATGCTGTTTAACAGCCATGTTGACTTAGACTCTGCTGCAAGTGAATTGTGGGTAAAATTTCAAAATGGATGTGTTTTGGTGTATGAGGCATTTTGCAAATTTAAATGGCATATCAACCCAACGTACCTACAGTGCTCAATAGTTGAATGTGGAGCAGTAACAGTAGTCACTATAATTTCACATAACACTTTTTTTCCAACCATAAACCATAACTGAATTCTTGATGGAGTGATGAAGAAGTACAGGGTTCGATGCCTGTTATTACATGTAGTAGGGGCATATGAATAGTTTCAGTATTCAGCTGATAAAACAAGGCAGAAAAGTATCTGTCTATTGAGCTAACAAAAGGAGATTGTGTAGGGCAGGGGTCACCAATATGGTGCCTGCGAGCACCAGGATGCCCTCAAGAACCACATGAGTCGCCCGCGGACCTGTTCTAAAAATAGCACAACGCACAACAATTTGCATTTATATAGATTTGAAAATGACAATATCTAAAAAAAGAATTTTAAACCTGTGTATTATACATAAAGTTTAAATAAGTTTTGGAGGGAGTTTCAAACTGGTAGCCCTTCGTATGGCTCAGTACCCGAGAAGTAGCTCTCAGTTTCAAAAAGGTTGGTGACCTCTGGCGTAGGGTGCCTAAGATACTAAGGAGGATTATAGAAGAATCTGTGATGAACAGTACTGTGTATTGTTGTAAATCAACAGTCCTTATCTGGAATGGAATTGTTGAAATACTATTTAGTATAACAATATAATCTATATCAATGAGATTTCAAAACTTTCAGACTGATTGGGAAAGAGACATTGTTTGTCCCTGTATACAGCTTTATCTCTATTATTCTGTAATCTTTAAAAAACATGTGTTGTTACTCTGACTCTGCTTTAGGTCAGATGAGATCTCTCCCAATTTGGGTAACAACATTTTTTTCCACTGAAGGGGACTGTCTAGGTTGTAAATTTACCTTCTGTGTGTAAAAATGACCACATATGGGTGAGAACGGAAACACCAAGAAGCCATTTATTTCCTCAAATGAAATCATCAGCACCAGATGTGATGCGTATTCATATACGAATAGGCAGTGAAGTGAAAATCAAATTATATAGCCTAACATTAGGTTTGAATATTGCCACAGGTACGAACAGAGTACTTTGCAAAGTTTGCAGAATCAGCTATAATGGGAATATAAATTTAAAATATGTCTTGATTACTTAGTTGAGTACGTAGTGGAGATTACTTGTTGGTAAATGGAAATGAGATAGACAGTTGTGATGCATTATGAAGCATCTTCTGAGAGCCCTTGGTCTAAAAATGAGCACCAGTCATGTGCAGTGAAGCCAAATCTGGCTTTGCAGTCAAAGGTTCCGTATCTACAGGGTGCTTTTCAGAGTCAGTGAAGCACGGAGCACTGCTTACGTGTTATAGGTATGTATTTATAGGCCGAGCCACTTGCACCTGAATGTGTCCATATTGACGTCTTCTGTCCTCTATTTCCCATTAAGCAGGGTTCAGCTGCACATGAGTCGTCACTCTTCCGAAAATCTTCCGACGTAAAGCACAGTTATGTGTGTGAGAGCAGCTTCACTTTTGTAAAGACACAAAGAGAGCAGGAGTAGCTGTGCTTTTAAACAGAGCCACCAGCTTCCCCTTCGAAACATTCATTTGTCTTCGTGGGAGCTGATGGTTCCCATAAAGCTCCATTGAATTGCTAGAAGGCCATTCAGGGAGTGTGACTGGCTCTGGTGCCACATGAGCAACCGCAGAAAGGAAGTAAGGCGCTTCCTGAGGCAGTGGGACCCGGATTTGTGCCGGAGTTAGCTGTCCGCTAACTGGAAACTGCTTGAATTTCTGGAAATGGACTTAAAAAATGTGATGCACTTATTATGCTTGATTAGTCATGAGTCACAGGCCAGTCTCACCACGCTCGCCCACAGATTGAGTATTTTCTTCGGAAGCTGACAGAAGCGATGGGCAGCAGCTGGATCGTGGAGAAGTTTGAGAAGTACAAGGTGCAGCTGCAGAGGAAGCAGAACTGCCTGAGCGTCTGGGAGCTGATCGAGCTTGTGGGCATGGGCTACTTCAGCAAGGGCATGGACCGGCAAACCCTCTCCATGGGCATCACCGAGATCTTCCAAGAGCTCATCCTGGGTGTTATCAAACAAGTGAGGCTGCCACTCTCTGGCCAGAGGCGTATTTGACCACAGCCATCACTCCCACCACCAGCTGCTAGCTTTTTATTGTTTTGTTGGTCTCGGGTTAGTCAGTGGTCACAGATAATGGGTGATCAGTGCACACTTTCCCTTTACATTTGTCAAATAAATACCAGCTCGGATGTTTCCGTTAATTCCTGTCAAGATTAGTCTTGGGGGGATACATGGCAGAGGTGCTTCGAATTCACATTCAGGACTCCTTTTGGTAACATGTAAGATCTGCCAGTAGTAAGACAAACTGAGATGCCCAGCTACTGTTCCACAGAACAGTCAGTGAGTTGATATTCAGGCCTCATGCCTCGAGATGCCACAGCTAGGGAGGGTTGGCTGCTCTTGGCGCCATCACCGCCACTGTTGGTTTCGGAGCCGCGCACGGTGTGAATGCCACCCTTTCAGGGCTCTGCATTTGATGTCCCCCCTGGCTCCGGCTGAAAGCCCGCCACTGGAATGGCGCGGTGCTGCCGTTGCCAAGCACTGCCAGCTGTGGACTTTTTGCCCCTCGCTGTGCCCGCCATAATCGCTCGCCAGCGCTGCTTCATATGCAAACTTAACTGGCGTTCAGGTCCAACACACAGACATGGCAGATGCAACACTTCTCATCGCCTAGCTCCTTAGATTAGCATTTCAGGTATACGGGGGTTTCTCTGCAATAGTTTTTTATGATAGTCATTGACTCTGCAGGGAAATCCCCTTTTAGAAATAACAATGAAGGTGTTTAGATTTCTAAACATCTGCCATGTGTTAATGCCTGAAGGAAGCCTCGTAATGACAAAATGTCAATGGACCACGTTCCAGCGCTGTGTTCTGTGCTCTGGCTGCAGGGGTATATGATGAAAAAGGGTCACAAAAGAAAAAACTGGACAGAGCGCTGGTTTGTGCTGAGACTCAGCTCCATCTCCTACTTTGTGGGTGAGGACTTGGCAGAGAAAAAGGGGGACATTGTGCTAGACAGGAACTGCTGTGTTGAGGTGAGAGGTCAGGCGCTGCAGTGCTTTTTGACTCACACGCCTATCCGTACTTTCTTGCCATTTGAATACTGTGAACTTTTGTGAGGCTTATATATAATGGATCCTGGAATAAAGTATCCTGGCTAATATTGTCTGTTATCGTGTTTATCGCTGGGATTTTAATATTTTTGTTTATCACTAATATGGAGTGGACATACTAGAGAAAGGTTCTTGCACAATTGGCTAAATAAAGCTGATTCTGATTTTATGTGTTTGGTATTAAGTAAGTCAGGTATATAGTGAAAATAATCCTGTGACTGAATTTCTTGTTTACTTGTATAATGCAATACTTACAGTAAACAGACAAGAATAGTAAGGAATGCCAGCGTGGTAGATTTTCACTCTGATTTCCAATTTGATGCATTGTTTCCATGTGATCATCATGATATACGTTGATGTCCTTGCCCTTCCTGTCTGAAAGAAATGTGTTTGAAGTGTTTTTTGTCCCCCAGTCTTTACCAGACAAGGAGGGAAGGAAATGTCTTTTCATTATCAAATGTTCTGACAAGAGTTTTGAGATCAGTGCGTCAGACAAAAAGAAGAAACAGGAATGGATTCAAGGTACAGCTTCTCTCACCATATGCAAAATTGTGTTTAAAAATAATCTGTCAGGTCCTCCTTCCATGCATCAGTGACTCTAGATTTTTGTATTTATTCATAGATGTTGACAGTTGCTATTAAGGTTCTATTTTCACTTTGTGTCCTTATTCATGTTGCACCTTTTTCGTTTGGTGTACGTTTTCTTGAATGGTAACACCTTACTTGATGGGGTAGACATACTGAATAATGACTGAGCTACTACTGAGGTACAAATTATGAACAAATGTAATTGGTACTTGAGATAAAAGATGTCATGATTAATTAACGATGAACAAACATGAGATCAGTATTTCACTTGTATTCATTGTTTCTACAGTAGTTTCGTGTTTGTTCCTTCACTAGTTCACAAAAGTTTACAGAATTAACAGATATAGTAAATATAGTAACTGGTTGGGAAGAAAGATACATTGTGATTCTTTAATGATGATCAGTATGTAATTAAGACTTAGTTTGTGGTTAATTAATACACAAGTAATAGTACAATACTATATCTGTGTCCCATCTAGGAAAGTGTTGAATCCATAGCTGTACATTTGCTGCTGTAACGGAGTATAAATACCTTGGGGGTTTCTCTGCTATAGTTTTTTATGATAGTCATTGACTCGGCAGGGAAATCCCCTTTTAGAAATAACAATGAAGGTGTTTAGATTTTTAAACATTATCTGCCCTGTGTTAATGCCTGAAGGAAGCCTCGTAATGACAAAATGCCAACGGACCACATTCCAGCGCTGTGTTAATACACAAGTAATAGTACAATACTATATTATTTGTGTCCCATCTAGTAAAGTGTTACCTCTTGAATCCATAGCTGTACATTTGCTGCTGTAACTGAGTATAAAGGCCTTGGGTTACTTTGACCCTGAAGTGCCGTGTGGTTAGCAGACGCTGCTTCTGCCCCCCTGACCATGTGGCCCTCCCCATGCCCCCCCTAGCCATCCAGACCTGCTTGAACCTGATAAGACTGGGGCTGCCGGCTCCTCACCAGGACGCGCGGCAGAAGCGCCGGGAGCTGCGTGTGCGGCAGCAGGCCGAGATGGAGGAGCTGGAGGAGAGGATGAAGCGGCTTCAGGCCACCAACGAGACGCGGCAGTGCGAGCTGGAGACCTTGAGGATGGTACGGTCCCCTCACTGCCCCCTTCCCGATGGTACGGTCCCCCCACTGCCCCCTTCCCGATGGTACGGTCCCCTCACTGCCCCCTTCCTGATGGTATGGTCCCCTCACTCTTTACCCACTTCCGGTCCTGGGTTATACATGCATGTGATTGGAAACGTGTAATATTTTCAGATTTTTTTCCCTATAGGATATATTTAACGTTGCTTTTATAAACATGCCCAGGAAATCAGGAAGAACCTAAAACGGCCAATGTTATATTAAAACAGTAAAGTAAAAAGAGCTCTTGCATTGCAATCACAATCGGCAGTTGTGTATTTTAATCAGAACTTAAAAGAATGTGGACCGACGTGTCCCTAGTTAAAGCGCATGCAGTGACAGAGCCAGGAGGGAGACACAGGAGGCATAACATCCATTGCACTGCATTTGTTAAAGATTGTTAAACATGACTGATGATGCTGATTTAGTAATAACATTGGGTGAGTACATTTTGGGGGGAATCTCAGGATCTCGCTTAATCTTTGGTGTTTTTTTTTTTATATTAGCTTCATACTCTTTATTAGCTTAATACTGATGTTGCTGTAGTGCACTGATGTTCCATACAGCAGTGTTTTTCAACCACTGTGCCACGTCAGGTGTGCCGTGGAAAATTATCCAATTTAACCTAATTAGTCTAAAAATATTTTTTGAAAATGAATTAATTATTATCTGTAAATAGTATGCCATTGTCGGGTGTCTGTGCTGTAATAGTTATGTATTCTAAACAAACAAAGCTATTTCAACATTAGTGATCCCCGCTAAATCGCGGATTATCCCCCGACGCCTCACAGTTCTCTGTGTATCGCGTACTGTACCTTGCTTGTGCTCCGTGTTCGTTTTGTTCTAAGCCCTATGATGGCTCCCAAGTGTCCCACACCTTCTAAGCCTTCTGCTAGTAGTGAGCCTAACCACCAGAGAAAGACCTTCACCATTCAGGAGAAGGTAAAACTCCTGGATATGCTTCAGGAAGGAAAGCGTTACGCGGACATCGCTTGCCATTATGGCATGAATGATTCGACGGTACAATACAAGAAGGATATAAGCCACTGCATCACTTTCCTTTAGGCAAACAGGAATTGGAATCACATATGTATACAAATTGCATATTATTATAATTATTAATATTATGTTACTCATATCCTTAGCCCGACACCCACATATCATATGTGATGTTTTAATAAGTTTACATGTGTTTAAAGTGTGTGGGCGGGGTATTTTAAGGCTTAAAATATATTTTTAAATGTTTATACGTTATATGTTATATAAATTAGGGATGCACGATATCAAAAATTTTAACCGATACCGATAACCGATAATTAAGTCCTTGTCATTGCCGATACCGATAAATTCATATTATATATTTGTGTTGTTATAGGGGTGCGGGAACCCGGAGCGTAGATAGAATCACTCGGAGCCAGGAAGCGGGGAACACGGGGTTTAATTACAGGGAGAGGGCAGGCAGAAACGAATACACCAAACGCATAACTTCAATGACCGGACTCGGGAAACGAACGGAAACGCAGACTAAATACAATGAACTAATGACAACAATGAAGGACAGCTGGTAAACACCGGGAATCTACACCGGGTTAATGAGGGGGCGTGGCACACGGGAGGAGCGGATGATCGGGGATGACATTTGTTATAATTTTCATATGATCTGCAGTATGTGCACCCAACTGTGCCTAACTATGACAGTAAACATAAGTCTTTTCAAATGTTTTTATTTTATTTTTTTGTGTAAGGTACCACAATGCCCCTCCAATGGGCTCACCACCTATAGGAGGGGCCATAGGGGTCGGGTGCAGTGTGAGTTGGGCAGTGGCCGAAGT
>JABFEA020000021.1:20347097-20357115 GCA_019775915.2 Cyphomyrus plagiostoma | reverse complement strand
GCTTGTGTGCGTCTGTCTTCAACTCCTGCCAGAATATCAGCTTTGTGTTCGTCCAAACAGGCTCAGGTTTCACACTGGTGAATATAAATAAATTGAGAGACTGTTTTGTCATTACTAGGCTACAGAGTGTCATTTTGTAACGTTTCTGGTTGGTGATGTGCCGTGGGATTTTTTTCAATGGGAAAAATGTGCCTTGGCTCAGAAAAGGTTGGAATTCACTGCAATACATCACTGGTCAAAGAAAATTGTGTGCAGTATGTAATGATGGTAGGATATTCCTGTCAGATCCCACAGGTGTGAAATGGTACTAAGTTTAATGGTACATTTACATAACCTAAACTACTCTCCACAATGACTTAGAGGCTTGTGCACAATAAATGCAATAAACGATACGCAAAGAACATCAATACAAGTCTTTAACCAGGAACAACATTGCACAGCATTGCCTCCCAGGTAAAGATATTGGGTATGCAGTGTAAACAGCCCGCAAACAGCATGCATGCTAGTTTACATTGATGGGATGCAGAGCCGTCCTTTGTCACGCTTGCTGTTAATGATGCTTCTTGTTTATTTCCACTGCTCACTCTGCCTGCCTTATTGTCTCGGGGGACTCTAATTGCCCCCCAGCTCACATTTTATGGCACTTTTTAAAAGACTGGTGAAGAATGGGTGGTCATCTAGATAAGAGCCATTAACACCAACATCATGTCCTTCATAGACGCTGCCCATGCGGTGACTGACTGTAGTGTGTTTGGTCCCTTGGGTTTGGGCTTTGCGGAGTCGGCCTATGGCTGACATTCGAAGCTGTCATTGGACGAGCCTTGGAGCCCTAGTGGGGGCTCCCAGTGCTCTGGAGTAATGGGGGAAACACTTTTGCCCCCCACATCCCCAGGCATCTTGCACACTCCTGCTGTTCCAGTATGTTTTTTCAGCTGGGAATGTTATTCTAACAATGAGACCACATAGTAGTCAGTCATAGTTAATTTAAATACTTGTGTACACAAAAGCACGTGCTGTATGCATAACAGGATCTGAATATATGCAGTCAACATTTTATTATTTTTGTTCATCATCATTGTTATCCCTAGCTGTAACTATCCATCTAAAATATTAAATAACACATTCATATTTATGCATGTATTATTATATTATTATTATTATTATGCAGATTGATTTGCGATTTCATAGCTTTAACCTTCTCAATTTGTTTCAGATGAGAAGTGAATGTGCAAACATGAGCGGTGCTGAAAAATTTGAGTTATATAGCTGATTTATGTAAATTAACCATCTCCTCTGCAAAACCCCCGTGTTCCATGTCCCATCTGAATATTGCCCATTGACCAGTACCGGACTACAGAGACTGGGAATCCCTTCCCTGACTAGTTACTACATCCTGTGTGTGGCCTTGAGTATGAGTATGTTTGTTTACACGCAGGGATGGGTTGATCAGTTAAAAAATAGTGGCAGTATTGTCATGAGGATTATCTGTGTGCATATAAAAATCACCAGTAACTACAAAGCAGTGATATAGTGATCAATGGAAATAACCGATAATAGTTAAGAAAAAATATCAGTACAATTTGCAGAGTTAGCAGGTCTGTAGACTGCATTCCAATTTGTGGTGTAACTTTCATCACAAAACAGAGAAATCTGAAGGAATCAGAATCACTAAGTCATATGTGCTAACGCTGGAACACATGCTCTAACAAAGCATTGATGCAACAGCCAAGCCCTTAGAGATTAAAAAGCTGAAGTTTTGTGGGGCCATTTTCTCTGAGAACTGCTAGTTTACGTAGGGATCCGTTTACACAGTAAACTGTGCAGGGAGTGAATACAGAGTATTCAGAGTCGTTTATTGTGTGTTTTTTTTTTTTAAAGTAACAGTTTCACTTCCCCTAATGAAAACCAGACACACCTTGTGTTTTTCAAATGAAGTCTTGCATTTACACTTCATCTCTTGATGCTCCATTAATGAAGCGGAAAATGCTGAAAGTTGTGTTCAAGGGTCCATACTGCTCGGCATGCAGGAGGTGAAACATTTTGACACCCCTGCATTTTCTCTGAGATTTAAGTCGAACACTCAAATGAAAATCCCCAAAGTTTCCAGACAACTATAAAATAAATACAGCAGGCTTTCTGTGGATGCAGTTATTACTGAGTTCTCAGTTCCTGTTTTCACATATTTAATGTTCTTCATTGAAACACTCTTGTTACCCTGTTACCATTTTTTCTCCACAGTTTTATAGTATGTATGCTCCGCTGTAAATGACTGCAGTCATTTAGCTGAATTTGCCACAACCAGTCAAATCTATATGTAAGTTTACTTACAGCACATGCTTCATAAAGAAAACACAGAGCCTGTTTTTCAAGCGCGAGGGACCACAGAGTTCTAAAAACAGACCTCTCCTTTGTTCTTGGTGTGCATTTGGCACCTGTGCGATGTTCCTGTCTGGAGAGACAGAGAGCTCCCTGAGTCTGCGGAGGAACAGGCTCTTTTGTGAGTTTGACCCCCCTGGCTCGTGGTGTGGGGTGCGCTGAAAGGCGTCCCGAGCCAGCCAGCCCGGGTCCCATCTTACCAGCCCCTTCTCGCCGCATTTCCCTACAGAAACTGGAGGAGGCGGCAGCCAAAGCCGTGCGGGAGGAGAGGATGCGGGTGCACACACAGAGGGAGCTCCAGGACCGCTACAGGACCGACCTGGAGAGGGAGAAAATGGTGGGTGCTGCCTCCACTGTAGGGCTGCCCTCTGTGCTCACTGTAGGGCTGCCGTCTGTGCCCACTGTAGGGCTGCCCTCTGTAGGGCTGCCCTCTGTATCCACTAGGCCTGTCACGATAAACGATAAATTGATTAATTGCACGAAAATTAAAATGAGGACGATAATTTTTCCAGCCACGATAGGTTGTTATCCTTGTGTCTCTCTCTACCAAATGTGAATATCGGCTCTTTTTAGCAAACCAGCTCATTTGTCTCGGCTCACCAAGATGACCCGGCTGGCTTTTTTTTAATAGGGCTGCCCTCTGGATTTGTATGCTGGACTTTTCTGCTCGGGTTTCTGGCCGAGTTTGTGGGAATGTCGTCGCACAGTTCCAGTTGTTTCTGCAAACCTCGTTGGCTTTTGTCTTAACCCTGTGACCACGATTCTGCTTCTGCCGGGAAAGGCCGTTGCTCCATAAAGTGCAGCCCCGCCCACTGCCTGACCCCTGCCCCGCCCACTGCCTGACCCCTGCCCCGCCCACTGCCTGACCCCTGCCCTGCCCACTGTCTGACCCCTGCCCCGCCCACTTGTACACAGGTACGGCTGCAGATGGAGCAGCAGATGGCGCAGAAGTCCAGTGAGCTGGAGCAGTACCTGCAGCGTGTGCGCGAGCTAGAGGACATGTACCACCGCCTGGAGGAGGCGCTGGAGGACGAGAAGCAAGCCCGGCAGGACGAGGAGGCCGTGCGCAAGCTGCAGGCCAGGTCATATCCATTATCTACCCAGTGTACTGCAGACAATGCTTCCTGACCTCACCTAGGAGGAAATGGATGAATCTGATATTAAATTAAATGAGTTTGGGCTACATTTTCTTAGTTCATTCCATATTAGCAGAAAAAGCTGTAAGCCGTCTGTTCATCTGCCTATCTTTCTCAGCCGAATTTGCACATCGCACACTGTAATAGCCTGTAAATGCCTGCGCAGATTTGGCTCTGCGGAGGCAGCTTCTGCCACCGGCGCCGATTTCTGGACTGTCACTCAGGCCCCCCGCCGCTGAAACACACAAAACGGGCACCGTGTTGCACGCTGACTTGGCCTGTCGGGGCCCGCAGGCTCCTGGAGGAGGAGGCGACGAAGCGCACCGAACTGGAGCAGATCCACCTGCAGCAGCAGCGAGCCATCGCCCAGACCCAGTCGGAGAAGCAGCAGCTGCAGGACGAGCGGCTGGCCAAGGAGGCCGCGCTGGAGGCCGCCATGGAACAGCTGTCGCAGCTGGAGAGCGAGAGGCAGGGGGCACTGGAGCAGTACCAGGTGGGGGAGCCATCATCGTGACGTTACAGATGCTGTCCATAGCTTTTAATCAGAATCAGAATAGTATCTATCTATCTATGTAATCTAATCTAATCTGTCTGCCTGTGTATAATTCTGGAAATGAACTACAGTGGTACCTCGGTTCTCGAACTTAATCTGTTCCGGACTTAGTCCGTTCTGATCCTGACCCAGTGCATCACAGTTACATGCATTGCGACCTCTCACCCGGCTGCACAAACTGGAACCGCCTCTGTGACTACACACCTTTGCCCTTATTGGTTGAGGAGTTTAGTTACATGCATGACGTTTGTATCCCAGGCAGTTCCGATGCGTAATCTGCTATTTCTCACGAATATCGCGTAAAGCAGTGAGAACTGGTTTTCAGTTAATTTACCTGGTAAAGTTTAAATAAACGACATAAATGTTCTAATAGTACACGAAAGTTAGTGGTTTATTTATTGTTAGTTACTGTAATATTGCGCTGCTTTATTGGCTTAATCGTCCAGTCTGTGAAGAAGGCATTCAAGTAAGAATTGCATTGTAGTATGACTCATTTCCTGGCGTGTACAATTTATATTAGGTCAGTGTTCATGGTTCAACTTTTGATATTCAGATCGAGTTCTAGGTCAAACTGGTTTGACTTTCAAGAAATTTGAATTCTAGTGAGTTTGAGAACCGAGGTACCACTGTAGTTGCATGGTAACTAGTTTGATTCCCATGGGGAGAATACTGTTCTGCTGGCATGAGGTGCTGGCCATGATGGAACACAGTTTTCCCCCAGAAGGGAGCCTTTATAGAGTGGCTGGGGTGTAAGGGATCAGGTATATTAATATGATACCAATTTATCATTTATCGGTCGAAAACCTGCTGATGGAGCGTTAATCATGTCTTTCTGAGTGTTTAAGACGGGCGCTTGCACTGAGGAAAGCACTCAGTGTCTCTGCTCGGGGGAAATATTTGTTTTGGGTTTTGCTTTATGCTTGTTGTAAAAGATCTGTAATTGCCTGCATATTATTTAAATTTTGAATAGCAAATCAGAAAGCATTTAACCAAATTAAAGTTTCATGCATTTAATTATGACATTAACCATCAATGGGTGCCGCTTCACAATAAGGCTGGCCTTATAAAGGGATTAGGAATGGTTTATAAGCAGGTTATTAATTAGGTTGTAACACTTTGTAAATCATTACCAAACAATTATAAACCAGTTATACCACAGTATTCTTCATATTAGTGAGTTACTACCTCCATTGTCTTCTGGCTTTATTTATTCAATTTCTTTCTTTTCTTTTTTTTTTTACCCATTATCTCTCTCTACTTCTGTCTTGTGTATCACAACACAACCCTGTAAAGCGCTTTGGGACAACTCTGTTGTGAAAGGCGCTATATAAAAATTGAATTGCATTGTAAATGGCAAAGGGTAGCCTTATGTGTAGTGGCACCCATCAATCTTCCAACCACTTTTCTTGGTCAGGATCACAGGGTATTATAGCATTATTGTAGAACTAAAAGCCAAATTTCCAAGTCAGCATAGTGTTTGCCAAACCAGATCGCCTTTTACCAGGAAAATGCACAGCCGTCACAGCTTCATTTTAACTAGTAAGAGTTAATCTTACTAGTAAGAACTGTACTGTTACTAGTATAAATTCATGTTATAGATATCTATAACCCAATTTATATATTTACATTGACTTCCATTGGATTCTTGCCTCATTTGTCCAAAATAAAATTTTACTTGTAAAATGTCACATTGCAGATATCTATAATTGGATAATCTATAATTCAGTTTTAATGAATATATCTATTGAACTAGTAAAATGTCATTTTTATTAGTTAGAATGTTACTTTTTCTAGTAGAAATCTAGTGATAATGACTAAGCCGACGGCTAAAAGACAGTCTGGCTTGCCAAGCATAGTGTGTAGAGATGGTGCCTAACTTATTTTTTAAGGAAGTAAGCAGTACTGAGTCACAAACAGCTGCCTTGTTAGCTAGTCCAGTGTCTCTGTAGGAGGCTGTCCCCCTCCCCTGCCCAGAAGCCGGTGGGCCCTCCTTTCCCTCAAACATCTCTGAACCCTCTGGGTCTTTACCAAATACAAAATTTGCACCTTCTGTGCTTATGCACACTGTCTGGTGCGGCTTGACCAAAATGGAAGTTTTGTCTCCGTGACAGATGCTAAAATTTCCAGAAAACTGTTAATATCAGGTGATATTTTATATGGCTAAACGGTCCTTCTGTATTTTACATTATCTGTGACTTTTTATGTTATGTGTTTCATCACTGACGTGTGAGTTTGCCTCCTAGCCTTAGACGTCGCTCGTGGTGGGTTTCGGTTTTCTTTGGGTGAAATCCGCCTATTTCCACCAAGCAGAGAGGCTGAGGGCTTTCTTCAGTGTAAGCGCCCGTCCTAAACATTTAGAAAGACATTATTAGCGCTCCGTCAGCAGGTTTTCGACCAGTAAATTATACACTGGCAGAACCTTAATATTGGACGATATATCAGTTTGGTTTTTGGTATTTTTCTATTAATTGATAATCTATGATTTGTCAGCAACATTCAATGAATTAAAATAAGTCAGTCTGTAAGTGCTGTGACAGAAGTGTTGCGACTGCATGCGATTTAATAATGACTGTCATGAACATGTGAGTAACAGGAGGTGATGAAGAAGCTGGAGAATGCAACGATTAAGACGCAGAGCTGGAAGGACAAGGTGGCCCATCAAGAGGGGCTGATCCGCCTCATTCAGCCAGGTAGAGGGCAAAAAGGGGATAGCGGAGGTAGTGTAGGGCGTGCTCCATAGCCATGCAGTTTCATGCTCTGTGTCGCTCGCTCTCTGATTGCGTAGGCTCCAAGGGACCCCAGAGGATCACAAACTGGGGGCCTGCAGCCTTCACCGACACGGAGCTCAACCTGAGGGAGAAGAACTGGCAAGAGAAGAAGAACAGGCCTGAGCAAACCCAGTAGTGAGCCGCTCTCACACGCGCAACCCGCCCTCGTGTTTCCGTGACGACGACAAGGGCCGCACAGCGCGTTAACAGCTACGTATTACCCATAACCCTCTGTCAGAAATTGTTCGTCAGAAGGTTTCGGCTCCTCTGTCATACTGAACATCACTTAGCTGGAGAGGTTTTCAAAGAGGTAACATCTCCAGAGCAGCTAGTGGGACCCAAGATGAACCCACTGTTCTGTGACAGCTTAGGAGTCCAGCCTCATACGCATAATCATTTTTACGTAAAATGAATAATTAATGCAGGATTTTAATGGTCATTTTAGTTTTAAAGCTTTTTTTTTTTTATAACTGCACATTCCAGTTTTTTTAGTTCATATTTGTTCTTGTATTTTTTTTTTTTTTTTTTGCCAAAGTGTAAATGATAGGTGCCCAATTTCATTCCTTTATTTATCGACACTGATTTTTTTTCCTCGCCATCGTTGATAGTTTGTGGGGCAAAAAAAATGCAGCATAGCAATGCCACAAAAACTCATGTATAGAAATGTCTATTTTTAGAAACATATACATGAAACTAACTGTGCTTAAACCCCAACTAATCATGCAAAATGACAAAGTAATGTTGTCTGTTTTGTTTAGGGCATTTTTATTCAGTCTCTTATACCGAAAATTTGTGTAAAGCCAAAAAAAGTTTTTAAATGTTTAATAAAAAGTACCGTGTCATCACATATCCATAGGACATTTATGTGAGTCTCAGCTTGCATATTCTACAAAATTTTATTTTTACTTAGGGTGTTAAGTTACAGGACTAATTTGTTCAGCTGTGTTAGTCCTAGTAAGAACTGTTGCAGCTGAAATCTGTACCAACTTACTATAGTAAAATGTTTCTGCAGCCCGGCATCAGCATTTGTGTACGGAATTCATGGACCAGTTTTTCAGTTTCTGTTTTTTTTTTGTGACTGAGGCTGTAATTCTTAGATGGAAAAAGACCCAGCAAACATTTATCATTAAGGTATCTACAATGGCCCAAAAGTCAGACAATGCAGGGTAGGAAGAAGTGGCAATTAAAGGCTTTTAGCATTTTGAACAACCTGTGTAAATAACTCCATCCTTCCATCCACCCAGTAATTTATCCACTAACAGATCAAAAAGGGGCTTAGATCCTCTCAGGCAGCAGAGGGCGCCAGGGAGTGAAACACTCTGGATTTGATACCAGTCACAGGGCTACACCTACATTAGCACAACAAGAAGGCTAAAAATGCCATTTTATATCATAATGCAACATGAACTTCCAGCCTTGTCAGATATATAATGGAATTAAAGCATCTAAAAAAAACAAACAGCGTCACAATAGCGTAGTGGTCAGTTTGGATTTTTTTTTCCTCAGCGTGGATACGTAATTGAGGTTTTAGCGACACCTATTGTGGAACAAAGGGATTACAGGGAAAAGGTGTGAATATCGAGTCATGTAGCAGTGGTACTCAGTATTTTTAAATCCAACCAACTAAAAACACACCTTTGAAATTTGCTGTTAATATAACCATCTGCCAATGGAAATCCCAAACATCGTCTCGAAACATTGAAATCAACAAAACCCATTGTGATACTTCAAATAAATCAAATAATATTTATATAGTTGTTTGGTTTACAAAAATGACAGCATACATACAGTACTTTATCCTCCCACAACTGGTATAAACTAAATGAATTATTTGGTGACAATGTACAACTATATTTATTTACAATGGGGGGATGCAACAGAAAACATTTATACATCCATAATCCACACATCTCCGCTGACAGCTACTACAGTTCAAAGAGGTAGCTTCCATGGTTGGGAAACATCAACTGTCAGCTATAGAATAATTTACCACAGGCAGACAGAAGGATACATACAGACCTATTAATGCTGGTAAGTTCATATTACTTATTATACAGGTGGAATTTTAGTTAAGTCTGTGTAGCAGAAGAAGTTATAACATGATTCCTTTATTAATTCACTTTAATTCATATAATAGTCCACCACGACTAAAAAAAAAAAAGTCAGCCAACAATTGCCTTGCTTTCTTATGACTGGCCAATAATATGCACAACACCCTCAAAAATGTCCCCCACAGAATGGTAAATGTATTCCAAAAGAAAAGAGAAAACCTAGCCTTATTCCATCTGAAAACTCTGCTGCTCTGTATTTAAACCTGTAAATGATCTGAAGGTCTTACCATTTATGGTTATGGTGTTTGGGTATGTGTGTATGCAGGCTTTTTTTTTTTTTTTTTACATTTTCACATTACCCAGATAAGTAAAACAGAAACAGCAATTACCATACTGCTTTTATGAGTCTGTGAACAAAAAGGAGACGTCAACATGGAGGAGGAACTCGGGCCTTATTTGGATTGTTTTGGAAATCTTTTCTGTTCTGTTTACGCCCTGTGTACATGTTTGGTATATAGGTTAACTTTAACAACAGAAGGCAAGGTCACATCAAGTCACACGTTTTTTTGTTATTCTAACTTCTTAACTTTCCTGCACTGCCACCTGCTGCTTAATGGTCATCATTACCAGCTATGCAGTTTCAAAGCACATTGCTGCTGTAGGTACAGCACCACTCAGATCCCAGCAGAGAAGGTCCTTGTTATGGGGATGAATCACATGAATGCATACAATACATCATGATTTTAAGTTAAAAAAAAAAAAAAAAAAACAAAATCAGAACACATTCACTGATCATTTCAGGGCAGTTCTTGCTACAGAATCATTATTTTTTGAGTTCCCTATTAATCTAACATACTGGAATCAGAATAAAAATTGCACACAGACAATGCCAACATGTACTGAATCACTTAAAAACACTTGTAAATGGAATAAGTACATTTGCAACACTCGTGACATTTCGCAAGTTTAATTTTCCTAAAACAAAAAATGTAGATTGTCCGTTTTACTGAAACAGTCACACTCACTTCTGCAATCTGAGGTAACAGATTAAATGCCAGGCTTGTGTCAGCCACACATCAGGTAGACTGTGGACTAAACATATGTAGTACTACAGACCAAAATGCTTAGGATTTC
>JABFEA020000021.1:20325030-20338762 GCA_019775915.2 Cyphomyrus plagiostoma | reverse complement strand
CCCCCCCCCCCCCCCCCCCCCCCCCCCCCCCCCCCCCCCCCCCCCCACACAAACCAACCATTTTCTGATCCTACTTAAAGATCCAGTGAAACCAGGTTGTATCTGGGTTGTAACCACCAGTATATATCCAATACCCTACTTTACAGGATAAACAGATACTCACAACCACAATGGTAACATCTCTGCTTATCTTAGCTACCTACATTCTATCCAGGGCTCATGAAGAATATTACAGTCATATTAGCTAAATTTACTCTTATGCACATTATCTTCTTATCTAGGGTTATGTACAGTTCGGTCAGTAGAGAGTGATTTGTCATGAATATATTAACGGCATCTATTCCTTAAGTAAGCCTCTGTCCCAAATAGGAATATTTTGGTCAGAAGACTGACCCTGCACCCACAAAGGAACAGAAAGGAAGGGCATGGAGACAGCTTCTGAACTTACATGGTGCGCAGCAGTGGGTTATTCTGAAAGGCCCTCTCCGGAATGACCGCAATGTTGTTGCTGTGAAATCCCCTGGAACAGCAGGAGACAAAAGACATGACACATAAACGACATGCCAGGTCCGCCACGCGGATTAGGAGAGGCGAAGGGGAGCCCCTAAGTGCTCTGGCTGGGGATGCGGTCCTGGAAGGCGCTGACAGACGGCCCACTGAAAAAGCTTTCTGAGCCGTGAGATGAAAAAGGCGTTTGTCAGGAAGTGATGACCCGGGGTAAACTGGCGTACACAGTCCGCTCTGGCTCGGGGCAGATAGGGGACGGCTTAGCGGCACGCTGTGACAAATGCTTCACTGATCACCGAGATGTTTTTCTCTGGTTCCCCCACAAGACACCTCTGTCTTATTTTGTCAGCCAGGAGATTGTGACATCAGTGTGGATACAAGTATCTGTCCCATTTTTCTTGTTGCCGCTAAAAGCTCTCCGTGCCTGCAGCCCCAATACAAATGGAGCGAAACAACAACAGACACGGGAACTGTGAGCCCCAACTGGGCTGGTCGTCGCCGTCTCGTCAGCCCATGTCAGTCAGTACCCGGCAGTGGGGACCAGCTCTCCCTTCCACATTTTTGACTCGCACATCCTCATTCAATCCAGAAGTACATCTACGTTTTATTTATTTAGCGGACGCTTCCATCCGGCTGCGTTTTTGAGGGTCAGCCAGTCCTTAAGGTGGAGCCCCTGACCAAGGTTAAGGGCTGCGCTCAGGGGCCCAACAGTGGGGTCTGAACCTGCAACCTTCCAATCACAAACACAGCACTTACTTGCTGAGTCACAATGTCCCAGACCTGGGTTTTTCCTTGATAGTTGATGTGTGTGTGTGTGTGTGAGAAACAGACGTAAACTCACAGCTCCTTCAGTTTGGGCAGCGCCTGAACAGCTTCCGGAAAAGTCTCCAGGTTGTTGAAGTTTAAGTCTCTGTGGGGGGGGTGGTAAGTCCTGTCAGTGACATCACCAGCAATTCCATTTCCAAACATCTGACTTATGATACAACCACCTTGTTTTGTTTGACAGGAACACGACAGAGAAATCACTTCCCCAAATCCTCAAGACTTGTTTTTACAAAATGTAATCCTCTGCATTTTGAAAGTTCCACAAGGGACTTTAGAGCCAAAACACAATGTGAAATACTGTGCTAAAGAGTGCTACATTTTGTGTAAATGACTTGCATAAATTTAATTTGAAAGTTTCTCTGTCCACACTTTGATGTTTCTAAAAAAAACTAGAAAAAGAATTATGCGTATTTTATAAAGGGCTACTGTACCATATCCCCAATTCTGAGAAACAGTTAAGATTTTAATTGAGTAATCAGTTATGGCTTTATGTTTTTTTTAAAGGATGATCTGTAATGTCTTTTTGTGAAATAACTGACAGATCAGAGACATGCACAAACTAATAAAACAGTTGCAACACGTTGGTTTATAATCGACATTTAATCGATCTGATTAAAAAGGTCACAACAGGAAACATCTCTGCTGAAGCAACACTGTTCGGAAGTCACTGCATTACTCTAAATTATTTATTAAAAGACATTCATGCAAAGCACTGGCCAAGATTCCACTGGAAAGATGGCCAGGTTCAACTTCCTGTTGACTGATTGGGAAACCACACTGTCATTATAGCAGTGTTGTTGTTGTCCTGACCAGTGTTAAAGAGGATGCGCCCTCAGCCCTGATGACAAACTGGCTAATCACCTAATCGCTGCACTTGCATTTGGGTCAACTGAAGGAAAATGCTCTATGAAATTTCTAAATAGTATTTCAGTCAGGTACATCTGTACATATCGCATTAACAAAGACTAATTAAATACCATGATGTCCAAAATCTGTCAAGTGGCATCTAAAATTAATGAAGAATTCAGAATTTTACCAATTGACAACCTTTGTTGGCAGTGATATCAGTTGGGGCTATACTGGAGTGGTGACATTCACCTCGGTCACAACGTTTGGCTGGTGGCTGTGTTGCCACGGTGACCTCACTAGCACAAACAAACAGATGGTGGAGAGTCCAGGTGCTCTCCAATGGTGTGGACAGGTACTGCAGATTCGAGCAAGTGAGGGCCTCAGTGGGGTCATGGGCGCGCGAGGCTGAAGCCCACCAGCTGTCCGCTGGCTGGCCCAACTGTTGATTCTACTTGCAAATACCTTCCTGAGCAAACATCTCTCCTAATAGACATATGGCTGCAGGAGGGAGGGAAGGCCACACAGCCAGAACAGCACCGTGAATGGGCAGCAGCCAGGAAGAAGGCCAGCTTTTTTATTCCAACAGCTGTCTCGCGAGACAGAGAGCCTTACTAAAAAGTAATCCGTTATTGTCAGCTGCTTAACAAGGATGGACATCAAGGGTAAACTTGCCTTTCATTCAGGAGGAAATGGAAACAGATGGACTGCTATCTACTTACCAGATAATTTCGTCTAGAGAGATGATTTTCCATAATGGTTGATGAGAGTAGCTGAAGGTGAAGGGAGGCTTCAGACCTGACCTCTCCAAAGATTTGGAGCTAAAAGGCTCAGAGCAGGGGAGATTGTAGTATGTAGGGTTTCATAATTCACCACACAGCCTCTGATTAGACAGCCACTGCAATGTTTCAGCCCTTTTAGCCATCGATATGCTACCTCTCTAAATGGAATTCGTTTCCAGGTCCGTGGCAAACCGCTGAAGGACTGGGTATCGTTACACGGTTGACGGGACACGGTCGTCCGTACGTTGTTCAAATACAGTGGCAGTCTGCTCACGAAGAGATTAATTTGTGACAGCCGATTCCATCAGCGAGTAACAGAACAATTATTGTTCTTGGAAGAAGCCGGACATGCACCACACCCACAGGAAGCCTCAACGGCACGCTGCACTTAAACACATATTAAAACATTTGTCAAGCAATCAATAATAATGTCTATGCTTCCGCCTATACAAACAAAAACGACTGGGACAAAATTCCAGCAGTTCCGTCTGCGATTCACGTCCAGCAAGATTTCGGGCTCGTCTGAGACCCCTAATCTTTTCACTACCTTCCCAAATATTTCACCTCCCTGGATGACTGCAAGTGCAGCCATTGTAAAAATCTCTCAAGCAGAAACTTCCTCATTTGTTAATCCTACAAGACAGCCCATTTGGCTCATCGTGTCTGCGTCTGAGTTTAAAAACTTGCATTAAAAAGAAAAAGAAAAAAAAAAAAAACACATACACTGCACTTTTTTCTGGTGTTTCCACTTAGAGATTGATGGTTAGTGTAACATAACACATGGTGGCAGACCTGGAGATACATACAGGGCACGTTTAATAGCTTGAATTAAACAGATTTCCTGAGCTCCAACCAGAAAACAGCAGGGTTTTGCTTACAATGGATGGGGAAGCATCGTGCTAAAGAGGGCCGCTCATCCTCGTAACATTCAAGGAAACTAAAGCCGAAACAGGAAACTAGATGGCAATCTTGGACCATGGGCTATTTGTCTTGGCCTTTCCGACAGGAGGAAGGTGATACAACCATACAACTTTTTTTTGAAAAAAAAGTCTCTTTGACATGCCTTGGCTCTAACGCAAGTGGAGCCTGAGGGATCCGGCACTCGATTTGTTTATGTTCGTTTCTCAGCTAAAAGAACGATTTGTTTCACCAGGGTTTCATCTGAATTGACCCATCAACTCTGTTAATAGCCGGAATCCTTCCTCACACCGAGGTAGTAGCCCCTGGCCAGAAATGCACCCATGTTGGCAGGGGAGGTTTTCTGGGGCCCCACTTCAGGGCTTCCCCCTACTGTACTGACTATTAGTGGCCAACAGGGGGCCCCCAAACCTCAGGGGCCCCATGCAAATGGGGGTGTACGCCACAGATGGGAGCTTTACTTTGGTTCCATAGCGATCATGCTAAAGATTAGACTTCTTCAGCTCGGCCTGCTGAGCCCTCTGCCGCTGTAGGGAGGCAGAATATAAATAAACCCTGCAGGAATTTATGGCGCTTCTTCCACATTTGTCTGAAGGCCCCAGATACAAGCGGCCTAACTGAGGCTCAGCCCGAAGCCTCAACATGTTCTGCTGCTTCTCTCACTTCAGTAAAATCTTACAATTTATGACCCAGCTGGCTTTTTATACTACTCAAGTAAGGGCCTAACTATTATTTCGGATGGTTTATTGTGATGCTCCGAGTTACTTGAAAAATGTGCTTCTGGGTAATATTTTAACACGATTCAAATACGAGTTTTTAAATCTAACGTAGGTTCTAGACTACAATTGGTTGAGTTTCCTGTAAAAGCACATTTTCGGCATGACATTCATGAGTTTTAGTGGGTTAAACTTTCAGACTGATTGCTAGAAGGCACCCAGTTATTTATTGGGTTGACATGCCCAGTCTTCAAGGACACTAAGCATGCTGCTCCATGCAACTGGTGTGATACTCACAAGGTTTCTAGGTTGTCGAGGCCATTGAAGGAATTCCTTCCAATCTCCTTGATTTTATTGTTGTGCAGATGCCTGGAAGGGATACAACTTCAACTGAGCATCGCAGGTCATACATCAAACCAATGCTGGAAATGCACACCACTGACTCGGCACTACGCATAACCTGGGCCAGGAATCAGCTACTGTTCAGAGAATGCTGCACTCATGGGTGTGAAAGTCAGCCCAACGAGGACTGGCTAAAGCAAGAGCCGGCCTAGTAACTAGTAAAGAATGGCAGGTAGGACTCACAGCACCACCAGGCTGGAGAAGTTGGCGAAGGCGTGGTCAGGGATGCGGGTGATGCGATTGAGGGCCAGTGTCAGAGCCTGGAGGCTACCCAGGTTCCCAAGGGGCCCCATGGGTACCTCAGCCAGGTTGTTGTCATCTAGCCACAGGTGTCGCAGTTGCTGCAGGCCTTCGAAGCTGTCTTCTGGGACCTCGGTGATGTGGTTGGCATCCAGGCGGCTGCGAGGAGATAAAATGTCCACCGGGTCAATCACAAACAATCACCAGGGCTCAAGTTAGTTTGTTTATTGGCAAAGCTGAGAAATTAACAGCACTGAGCCCTGCAGAGGAAGTACATTAAACCAGAAGAATATCCCACAGCAACAAGGAAACAAGGATAGCAAATAACTTACAATCAAGGATAGTAACTACTGATCAAAAGGTTCCCAGGAGCCCAGAGAAGGCCTCCGATATTCTTTGTTAGTTATTAGTAATAACTAACCTAGACATGACCATCAAAAAAATATAAAAAAGGACAAACGTACACAATACACCGGATGACAAATAAATATTAAGGCCATTTCTCATGTCACATTGAGATAGTATAGTTGTTTTTTTTCGTTGGGCATAATTAAAATTCCATCCACAAAGTGTTTGTCTACTGGCTAGAATAGAGTTGTTTTGATCTCCAGGCAACGGGATAGAAATTCCAAAACCCTAACACACCATAAGCGCTGATAACAACCCAGATAAAATTAAAAGTCAAAGTTCAGATCTCCTTCAGTGAAGTTCAAATGGCACAATGGGTAAATTATTCAAAATATACAATCTTGCTAATATGAGTTTTATGAATGCCGGTTTGTGATTTGAAAATGTTACAAGGTTGGTTCTACATCATTTCACCCTTCCTCGTGGCATTTTTGTGACAACGTCAACAACGATTCTTCTCCATGTCAGCCTCTATTATGGCCTACTGTGGGAACTGTCCTTTCCGAGCGATCATCCTTCTCACACACACGTATACCCCTGCTATTCATGCGAGTGTTTCCCATAAACTACTACAATGCCGGGAGAACTGGACTGGCATGTGTATTAGGTGTAATAATTGGCGTGACGGGTCTAAAAACTGGATAATCTGCCCCAATTGCCAAGCTGACAGTGAAAGAATTAAAGCAATAATAATGCATCCGTTAAGACAAAATAATCAATACAGGAGCAACGAATTACCTGCGTTAATGCAAGTTCTCAATATTTACAGAAAGAATTCTCCCTGGCACTGGTAAACAGAAATCATAAATCTTGGGCATCTTCCCTCTTTTGAATTTATCACATTATGTGTTTTATATCAAATCATAGCACATTTCTCTAGAGCACTCAAACATTGAGGTTTTTTTTCCGCTCACCCAAACAAGAAACTCCATTACAGAAACACTTGACCCAGAATAATATGCCGTCACAATAACAAAGTAAGTTTTATGACAATATGGGGTACCACGGTACCAGAATAGCATTCCTTTAGGATATACTGCGGTAGAACGTATGGACGGTATTACGGCACGAAAAATTAGATCCAAGTTTGGAAATCCAAGTGTGTTTGCCGACATGAGCCAGCAGCCAACATTTCATGATGTCACTGGTCACAGGTGACAGGAGCTTTTAAGGGGCTCCCAGTACTCGGTGCTGGGGAGCTTTAATAGGAATGGTGCGTAACAGAGACAAGAGACTGCAGCTATGCATGTTGAAACACCACTGAAGTGCCTCAGGTGATTCCTCACGGTTATGAAGATGTTTAAAATTTCCTCTACCTGTCAGAAACACAGGGGCGAATCCCGCCAAGCTAGCGCAAGAGCCACAGTTCAGGCCAGGGTGGGGTGGCGGGTTGTACACTAGCCTTACTCTGTGACACTGCTCATTGCCTGGTGACTTGCAGGCCCCGGCGGTCCCATAGAGACAAGAATCTGCATCTGTGATTTCAGTCGTGCAGCCCCAGTGTATCCTGGACACATAATTGGACCCAAAACGATTTCCTGTTTGTGAATGGCAAGCCTCCCCCGTGGCAAAAGAAGACCTCTCAAAAAAAAACCTCTCTGCACTCACAGGAATACGGCTTTCCAAAGGGCTAGCTAATACACGCCAGTGCTCAAAGGAGACCAATTTGTCATTGCTTGTTGGATTATGAATATCATGATGAATATTGGTTTTGCTTATTTCCAGCTGTACACGACAATCCGAATGAAAATCTCGGCACAAACTCAAACATTTTTAATTACCATAGTAGTTTATCATAAAGTATCTTAAATTTTTCGGTATTTACGAGATCGCTTATTTTCAGTTTCCTCCGCCCTCTCTCTTTCGGTCTCCCTTTTAATTCCTTTTAGACACAATGTTGACTGACATGGTACTCTCAGAAGCTTGGGCCAAAACCAGCTTTGTGCTGCCAAAACGCATTACTTCAACTAGAAAGCTAAAGCCCCTTGGGGGGAGAAAGAAGGGGGGGGGGGAGCATGCGCACACTCACACATACCTTTGTATTCATATCTTCGTGGGGACTGTGCATTCATTTATATGGGCAAAACCCTAATCACAACTGTGTCAACCATTGCCCCTACTCAGCCCTAACCTTAACCATAAGTAACCAAACAAAATACAAGACTTTTGGCATTTTTAGTATTTTGAGAGCGATCGCAGATGTCCCCACAAAGTAAAAAGCTACCAGTTTCTATAATATTGTACAGAAATATGGAAATAATAAAAAAACACACACAGCAAGATTTAAGATCAGGCGACGAGATTATGGCTGACATGTGGCTCCCAGCTCCAACATCCACATCCCCTGTAAGTGAAGCCCCAGATTGTGTCGTCACAGGACCAAAGACACCCCAAACCTCAATTCACCCCCAAGAGAAAGTAATTTCAATTTCACTTCATCACCCCTGAAAGTGGAGCCACAGCAAAACGGAGAGGCAGATGTGAGAGCAATTGCACGACAAAAGCATGCCAACAAACATGGCCAACAATGTGATCTTCCTGGTGCCTTTTGGATTACTATGCAAACTGTTTTTTTTTTTTTTGATAAATTTAAGATAATCACTGAAAAATTGTATATAAAAAGAATATTGTCAACTATTATGAATGATGTGCATTATGTTAGCATAGATCACAAAGGACAAAAAAATACAAGAGAAATTTCAAGAGAATATATTTTTCTCAAATATATGAAGGACTGTATCTTATCTTTATGAATTTAAAATAATTGAAGGAAACACACAGATGATCCATTTATGGTTATTTATTAAATATTTCGAAAAACTGAAATCAAAGAACAAATTGCCTTGAATTTTAACGCAAAAAGCAAGTTCCCTAAAAAAGTAGAAAATAGCTTGCATTCTGTTTATAGTCATCACGTCTGCCTGGGTGAAACTAATCACTAAAAGCAGATGATCTTTATAACAGATTTTTTCTTCTTCTTCCTTTATGTCTCAGGCAGATTACCATCTAATTTATATTTGCATATTTATTATACAAATAAAAGATAAACTAGACAGCGTCGCTATTTACCAAATTTTATTGATTCTTTCAAAATATAGTTTAGCTGTTTCAAACGCTTTTTAAGTTACAGTACTGCACAAATTAAATTACTCAACTGTGTATAATTAAAATACACAATACCATAATATAGTACAGTACTGTACATAAAATACGGCATATTGTAGTTTCGTTGTTGTATCTCGTTTGATGATGAACTTTGATGATTCTATATTTGTAATTGAGAGAAAATTGCTTTCTTTTTCCCATCATGTTTTCTGTGCACGCAGTATTAGCCTCAAGCAGCTATTAGGCAAGTAAAAAAAAAAGACCCAAAATGAAGACTGTAAGCGCACTACTTGATTACTATAAGAAAATTATTTAAACAGTATTTGTACATGAATGATTCTCTCGCAAGCTTTTTGATCCACATAAGTGGTTGATCACAATAATCATGATCACTATAAGCGGTTTCCACTATTTTAAATATTGCTAGTGTTGAAACCGATTGGTGGTATTACCTTTGGTAGCTGAAACTGTTTTTTCGCAGTTTACATTTGACCTCTTTTTGTTCAGTATTGTCTTCACTAAAGCCACAATGTGTCCAAACGACAGACACAGCATTATTCTTCGGCACAGGCTGCTGGAGTTGCCCAGTTGGCTGTATTTGAGTTCGCTTCCATGTTACTTCCATGTCACAGAGTAGATTGGGTGGAGTCACATGACAACACACAAAGTAGTGTGTTTGTAAAAGGACCGTACATGATTTTAAGTATTAACAGAATTTTTTAAAATTTAAAACAAGAAACCGATATGGCAAGATTATGTCAATTAGAGGTTCTGAATGTCGGTCTTGATTCATTTGCAATTAATTGCCCAGCCCTACTATACTTTGCTCATCAATTCTCACTATTTTCAGCAGCCATGGTAGCCAGTGTGACTACACTGCAATGCATTTATTCCTCATGAAGGGCAAATCGCCTGTTACTCTGGTGTATCATCAGAAAGTCACACACACAGTTCACAGCCTGCACTAATTACACAGAGCTATAATCTGTAACACTGCCATCGTGTACCGGATAAGCAGGACGGACAATGCATGGTCTCATATGACTTTTATTGCCAAGCACAGCTTAATCAGCAGCAGCAGCGGGAAAGAAACAGATTATTGAATAGTCATAAATTAACATGTAACTTCCGAAGTGGAGAATTGTCTGGTTTCACAATGACAGAGTGACTCCGCAGTCAAATTCACGCCTTGTACTTTGCAGATAAAGCCTGTTCTACAATCCTTAGTGCCTTTCACAACATCCTGCCTCCCGTATATGCCTGGGGTCAATAAAGACATTAGGTTAAACATTAAAAACACCCCCCGTCCCAACCCACAGTCATTATCTCTGAGAAACTAAGCAGGAAAAACTTCACCTGGTAAAACATGGGCCTGACATTTGTCATGCTAATGCACTCACAGGGTAGCCACATTAAACATTCCTTCCCACACCAACTGTACCCGTCACGCACCAAGGCCCCCGACGACGCCACCAAACGCTCATTTCATACTATTTAATTATAGATTACAGTTCTTCCTTTATTCTTATGCCTCCTTCTTATCCTGTCTTGAAGTTAGCCAAACAAACATTCCACTATTCATTGTGGTGAGTAAATAAAAAGATAAAATAAAAATTGGAGACACTTAAACCTACATTTTATTTATGTAGTATAACCTTTTGTACAACTGGATGACTGAGAAAGGAGCATTAGTCTGTCCCTAAAGCAGTTGGGGGTGAAGGTCCTTGCTTATGGGCCAAACAGTGTAATCACTCTGTTGATGGTAAGATTTGAACCAGCGACCTTCTGCTCACCGCCACAGAGTCCCAACCCGCCCCGCCACACTCCACCCCCATGGAGAAAGCACCCTGCCCTCTATGGGCTGGCTGTGGACCGAACGCTGCTGGGGGAGCCGGCTTGATTACTCACAGGGACTGGAGAGCATGGAGACCTCGCAGAGCCTGGCTTGGCACGGTCTTCAGCTGGTTGTTCTGTAACATCCTGAAAAAAGTTGCAAAATCACAGATCACGATGCCGCCTGAGCCCAAGGCTGGTCATGGCAGTCTGTTACACAGAAATCTGGTTTTTAGAAATTGCTTTTTGTGACAAAAGACTCGAAATATGCTTTCAGAAATGCATACTGCCTGTGTTTAAGTGGCATATTCAGGCAGAAAGAGTCTGCTGCAAATAGGATTGATTTAACTATGCTGTATGGGTGCTATGTTATTCATAAAATGTGGTATTAAAATACCATCAATATTGGACAAGTTATTCAAAAAAGTAATCCATTAAAAGACAAGTGGAAAGTTCAGGTCCAGAAAGTAAAAATCTAGACCAAAGTTTTGTTTCACCCAACCAGTTGAGTGTAAAGAGTCACAATCACATAGTACTCGACTGTTTGGTTCAAACAATACTCTGGTCTGGATTTGTATTTTCTGGACCTGAACTGTCCACCTCTGTAGGTACTGGATTACTTTTGTGAGTAACTTCTTCAACACCGAATACCCTCCTCTCGGACAGAGTAGCATTGAAGTTCCTCGAACAAATTCCTCCATCTGCCTGGTGTGCATCCCTGGCCAACGGTGTTTTTTTCTCCTCCTTAAGTGACGACTCATGAAAATTCAGGGGTACCGTCATTTCTGGCAGAGACAATATTTGTCCCGACTTGTCCCGTATCACAATACGCAAGGTATTACAGGGAGCCGATTTGACGGCGCTTGTTCCGATAACCCGGCGAAACCCACAAGCCCGGTGACTCGCGGTTTTGTTTCAACACACGTTTCTCAATGTTTGCCCCCGCTCGCGCTGATAGCGCGCGCGCACACAGAGCCGCGAGAAGCCGGCGCACGGCGCCGCTCACCTCCCTGCGCAACTGGCCCGGCTTATCCTTACAATAACAGCTCCGAGGCAGAAAGCATCCAGGACGGCGCACACTGAGCCGTTTCGGGAGATTTACCAACCATAACACATGCCGACGCGATATGGGTGTGAATGGTTGCTTCACAGACGCCACGGGAGACAGGACGCTGTTCAACAGCTTTCTTTGTCTAACGAAATTCTGCAGACTTGTTTTCATAGAAGTCACGGAAACTTGTTCCCTGCAATAATAAACGCGAAACTGACAAAACACTACCGCTCACATTAGCTTTCAGAAAACTTGCAAATAAATTACATGCCGCTTTATTTCTTCTTAACGTTCAAACAAATTTGCCATAGTCTGGTCGTCTCTGGAAGCTGATATATGGGGTAATCAGGGCACCATATTCTCAGCCCAACCACCTGGAAATAGGGAATATAAAACTACAACCACAATCTATTTCCAGTAGTTTGTTGCAAGAAGTGTTTCTTCAAGTATATTATCGCTGTTGTACTTAATATAGTTAAAATATTACGTGTTTGTCGTTTAGACGTTTTCACTGTGTCGGATGTCGTTAGCCATACGTGGTGTTAAATGAAGCCGAGCTCCGATAGCTTACAGGACTTTGAGCTGGTGGAGTCCAGAGAGGGCTTCTGGGTGGATGAATGTCAGATCGTTTCCCGCCAGCCGTCTGTGGGTGGAAGAGAGGATCAATAAAGTTAAAATGTGGCTGCCGACAGTGCGTGTAGCTATCTTTCTTGAGCGACCCTACTAACCCCGAAGTACGCCAGTAAAATACCCAGCTGTAAAAAAAAAAAAAAGCATCAACTAACCAAATAGAAGAAATACATTACAAGACAATGCCGCAGTTCTGCGCCTTACGATGCTGCAGGACGAAACGTGTGATTTTTAGCACAAGACATGCAACGAACAGACGTGCTGCCCGCTACAGCTTAGGGTGTCTTAACGTGTTTGCAGAACAGATGTCAGTGATTTATGGATAAGCAAATTCACCGGCCGTTTCTTGTACAAAACATTTGCACATCAAACCTGACGTAAAACGTGATACTGGCTTTTATTGTTCACTGTGCACAAACCGAATTGTGAAAGACCCAAACATAGTTCACAGGGAAATGAGTACAGAAGAGTTTCCCAGATTGAACAAACTCTTCATTTCAGCTAGCTGTCAGCATATAGTAAGTTTATTTCATGGATACTCCTTCGTGATATTAGCCAGGGGCAACAATATACTTGCTTTGTAGACTTAGTAAACAGAACATGCATTGCAGCCTCAAATGCCGACATCAGGTTCTGTTACCACATTAGCAAAATGCTGACGGATGTACAAATTTAAGTCAGAATGCCAGACCATGGTCTTAATGTCAAGTGACGCATCAGTCAAATCTAATATAGCTACCAAGCCATGACGTGACCAGTAACAAGTCAAATATAGTCATTTCATATAAACTTAGTTTGGTTTTGTATGCATGTGCAAAAATAGCAAAGCTGAAATTTGAGTTGCTTTTCAAAAATTCAAGCCATGCAAACAGAAAAGGAAGCGTAACAAAGAGCTCATACATTTCACCTTCATGAATACCATTTAAGCAGATGACGAACAGGTACGCATTGACTAGGATTTTATGAAAGCACTTTCTTTCACAGTGAGAAAAAATGAGCATGGCAGCTTTCTGTATATAAGACGGGCCCCATATTTCCTATATAAAGCTGCAGTCTTAGATTCACAAAAATCAGGGTACTAAAGGGTTGATAAATAAAACATTGATATTTAATAAGCAAACAGAGGTATGTGCCAAAAGTACATATATACACTGGTAGCCTTTTTTGCTTTGCATTGTTATAAGGTTAATTTTTCACTTGTTAAAAAGTGTCCAGGAGAGAACAGCGCTTGTAAATCGGAGATTGCAGCTGTACTGCAGGAATCTATGAACGTGATCCAACTTAGTAGCCCACCACCGCCATCTAAAGGACCCAGGGAAAGGACGGTCCAGCCTGAATGGTCAGTTTGCTTTAGGATTAATGGTAAACGGCCCACACGATTGAAAGATCAACTACACTGCTCAAAAAAATTAAAGGAACACTTTGAAAACACATCAGATCTCAATGGGGAAAAAATCATGCTGTATATC